>AP028909.1:8319540-9519540 GCA_036186465.1 Nesidiocoris tenuis | reverse complement strand
TGAGTAACCCCTAGAGTATTATTGGGTATGATGACAAATATTGTCGAATTATTCCACTTTCCCAACTCTGATTCACTGGTTTTGCCCTACAGACCGCCGTGCCTTTTGCTTTGGTCATCAGTCCGATGGCAGAATTACTGGAAGAAGAGCAGTCACCTCCTTTGGTCGATTTTGGCGAAATCGGTCCAGTCCGATGCGTCAGGTGCAAGGCCTACATGAGCCCCAACATGCAATTCTACGACGGGGGCAGGCGATTTTCATGCTTGCTGTGCAAAGCTTCCACTGAAGGTGTTTTTCCCATTCAAATTGTCAAATATTCCCAGTCAAATATTTTCAGGCTGAGGGGTATCAACGTTCCAAAGATATTCAAAGAATATTTCATTTGGAGATTCAGTTGAAAAAACGTATTTTTTCTAAAATAATGTTAGCAATTATTAAACTTGGATTATTTTAATGAAAATAAATTCATTTTGCAGTTCCCGCTGGGTATTTTCAACATCTCGACCACACAGGACTGAGAGTCGATCGATTTGAACGGCCCGAACTGATGCTCGGCACATACGATATCGTCGCCACTCATGAATATTGCCGTGTAAGTTAATGTTCTCGCCTGACCCAAACGATTTCATGTTCTCCAAGGATTTTATCTTATTTCTTTACAACTGATATCCTTGAACAATTTTACTTGTTTAGGATGGAGTACCCCCTAAGCCGCCAGCTGTGATATTCCTCATAGACGTGTCGTACAACAATATAAAATCTGGATTGGTGTCGTTACTCTGCTCTCAAATGAGAAGTTTTCTCTACGAACTTCCCAAAGAAAGGGGTCAAGAGAAATCGTCACTCCGCGTAGGATTCATCACGTATAACAGCTCGGTTCACTTTTATAACCTGAATGTAAGTAAAAAAAAAATTGTTCAAGTTTCATTTTTTGTTTGACTTGTTTGTTTATTGGTGCTGCATTCTAACGTCGATTTCCCTTCTGAAAAGCGAGATAGTTCAAGGAATTACTATACCGGTGCTAGAAAAAATATTTTTTTACAATTTTGCAGCCAAACCTATGCCAACCTCAGATGCTGGTCGTCGGTGACGTGAATGAAATGTTCATGCCATTATTGGACGGTTTTCTCGTCGACGCTGAAGAATCCGGCAATCTGATCGATATGCTGATGCAGCAGATTCCCACGATGTTCGCCGACACCAAGGAAACCGAGACGATACTGGCTCCATCAATCGTCGCTGGGTTGGAAGCTCTCAAAGTGAGTTATGATGGTGGCGTGTGTTAATGTTCGATTTCCGGCAAAAATGTTGCACTAGCCTTCTGGCAATAAAGAATGTTTCCATGTCGTTCTAGTATAATCCGCATTCTTCTCATTTTTCCAGGCTGCCGGTTGTGCTGGGAAGCTCCTGGTATTCCACTCTTCTCTCCCGACCTTTGAAGCTCCCGGAAAAATCAAAAACCGCGATGACAGAAAATTACTTGGGACTGACAAAGAGAAGACAGTGCTCAGTTAGTTGATATTTCTTTTTCAGAATTTTCGTTGAAAAACTAGCTAACCTTGGTCATAATGGTCAATGGCTTTAAATGTTTTTTCGACTTTTTTGTCTTTTGTTTGTGGGTTCGCCATGATGAATTGCTCCTATTGAATGGCCACAATTGTTCTTTGTTGCAGCGCCGCAGAACAAAGTTTACAACGATCTCGGGCAAGACTGCGTGCAAGCCGGCTGCAGCGTTGATCTCTACATTTTCAACAATGCTTTCATCGATCTTGCCACGATAGGCCAAGTCGCTAGGATGACAGGCGGAGAAGTATTCAAATACACGTATTTCCAGGTACGAACTCTCGATATTCTCGTTATTGACGAATTTTCGCCCCTTATGATGTTACGAAGCGCTCCATCAAAAGTTACTTGTTTGAACTCGACTGATTTTCTTGACAAGGAGCGGGCGTGTTGGTGCCTCACGCATGCGCAGAGTCTTTCAAGAAAGACTGTTTTTTTTTTTAAATTACAGGCCGATTTGGATGGCGACCGCGTCGTAGCCGACGTTCGCACGAATGTTCGGCGGTTGTGCGCATTCGATGCTGTGATGCGCGTGCGCACGTCCGCGGGTGTTAGGCCGATGGATTTCTACGGACATTTCTTCATGTCGAACACGACGGACGTCGAATTGGCAGCCATCGATCCTGATAAGGTTGTTATATTGAGTCATCATACGTGTTTTATTGCACTCGATCATCCGAATTCTTGATGATGAAGTGTTTTTGCATGAAACTACCGCGGACTTTTTAGACGCCACGTTTGTATTTATGGTAGCACGGTTTTTGCACAATTGTAATTGGTTTTTACTGAGTACAATGTATTGTAATTGTCTTGCAGGCGATCGCTGTAGAAATCAAGCACGACGACAAGCTGACGGAGGAGGACAACGTTTACATCCAAACAGCGCTACTGTACACCTCATTGTGCGGCCAGAGGCGTATCCGAATTTTAAATTTGGCGTTAAAAGCCTGTTCTCAAATGGCTGATCTGTTCCGCTCATGCGAACTGGATACTCTTATGAATTTCTTTACCAAACAAGGTACGCTTATCGACCAATATTCAATCCATAACAATGCTCTACCTTAAACGAATACTGTTGTAACTTTCAAAAATTATTCTAATTTTGTCCTCTCTTTCAAAAGCTGTTTTCAAAATCCTCGACGCGTCTCCGAAAGCGATCAAAGATAATTACATACAGAGGTCGGCCCAAATTTTGGCCTGCTACCGAAAGAATTGCGCATCTCCGACGTCCGCCGGCCAACTCATTCTTCCTGAATGCATGAAACTTCTTCCACTCTACGTTAACTGTATGCTGAAATGCGACGCCGTCTCTGGCGGTAAGATAATCCATATAAAACTTTGTTTAAATCCTTGAATCATTGGGTTTGTTGGTCCATGTTCAGTTGAGCAGCTTGATTTGAAAAGAGAAGGCCTCAAATGATAAAATCATTAGGTGATTAGCCTCAAGAAGCTTTTGAATCATGGCAATTGTTCCAACGCTATAACATCATCCGTTGCAGGCTCAGACATGACAATTGATGACCGGTGGTTCACCATGGCAGCTGCCACGACCATGGACGTCCCATCCTCCGTTGTTTACTTGTATCCAAGACTTGTGCCCTTGGTGGACCTGACTGAAGAACCTCTGCCGATCAGATGTTCCGCCGACAAGATGGCGGATAACGGCGTTTACTTATTTGGTAATCTTCGTAAAGTATTTTTCCGCGATTCAATTTTCGAAATTTTCCTCCGACCCTTCAATATAAATATATTTTCAGAAAACGGAATCTACATGTTCCTCTGGCTGGGCCTGGCCGCTCCGTCCGACTGGGTAGCTTCGGTATTCGGAGTGCCGTCCACAGCCCAGGTGGACACGGATAGGAATCGGCTGCCCGTACTGGACAACCCGTTATCGGAGAAAGTCAGAGAATATATCGGTCTCGTCGCTTCTAACAGGCATCGTTCCATGAGGGTAAGCTGTTGTTAATGTTTGTTTTTCTACTGAATTATTGCTTCAACTCCAAAAAACATATTTTGGGGACGGTTGTTACCGGTTTTGTTTTTCTCGAACCAGTTAGTACGTGAACCCAATATATCCCATTTTTCAGTTGACTCTGGTCCGACAACGCGACAAGATGGAGCTGGTCATGAAGCATTTCCTCGTCGAGGACAAGGGCGTCGACGGTTCTGCCTCGTACGTCGACTTTCTCTGTCACGTTCACAAGGAAATCCGCGACCTCGTCAGTTAGCAGAAACTGGGATATTAAATCGTCCTGTGACGTCGATCGTCGACGAGCGTACGCACGATACGTGTGGCACGACTGGCGGCTTTGTGTTAACACGATCCTTGCGGGGTAAGGGATTCGTCTGGGGAAAATCCGCACGGAGATTACGACCCGCCGTATTTACATATTTATCAATTTTCTTCGTTCTGATTGCGACTCGATCCCGACCAAGAAAAAATCTGATCATTGTAAAAACACCTTCAAATATATTTCAATTTAAAGTTGCGGAAACTCATTATTATGCGGGAAAATAGTTTATATCGTGCAATTATCGAAGGAGTGGCATACATTTAGTTGGTATTTATTATTCCAATTTTCGTTCCGTGTATATTTCAAACCTACCTAAATAAAATGTGTTAATGTTATATTTTATACAAGAGATCGTTTTTCATTTCTCACCATTCGGCTTCCGCATTATGCAGAGTACCTAATCACAAACGTGTATGTTACTAAAAATTATTTTTCGGGTTATGGGAAATTCTATCCCAAAAATGTGCTCATCAAAAGTTAGAAACAGTGATTTTTCAACAGAAAAATATTGGTTCTAATAGAAATCGTAAATAGTTTATTTATTTTTGATTTGATTAGTTGTAACCCCGCTTCAAATTCATGTTGCTGTCGGCCACATGATAAAATTAATGGATTCTCTGCACTAGTGTTTGAAGTAGCAGATGCGAGTGGGTGCAACTAATGGAATAGGGCAAAATCAAAGTAGGAATACAAAAATTTAATAAATTAATTTAGATAAAGTTACAGGCAGGCAATACATATTTCCATACAAATTTGCAGCCATCGCCCCATCGAAGGCCTATTTATTTGAGATGCAAGTTTTCGCTCGAGTAGCAAAAAGAAATGGACGTTTCTGCTGCAGAACGTTTTAAAAAAATGTTTACTCTTGTTACAGACTCGATAGGCATGAGTGTGTTGGTTTTTCCCGTTTTACTTTTCCAACATATTACACAGCGTTTGACGACCTAATTTGGGGTCTTCAAAACGAACAAAATTTTATCGGCGTCCGTTTCCAAGTCCCAATTGGGCAACTTGTTGTTGACAATTGCTGAATTTCGCCCAGTACACTGGATCGATGTTCTGGCGGCAGTTGTATCCTCCGAGTTTGTGGATAGCGGCAAAATCCCAGCAGTCGATGTTACCGTCATTGTTGCAATCCTGGAATGAGTTAGTCGTTTGATGAGAATAAAAAAAAAGATGAAATAATAGTGAAATTGACTCTTTCCTTTGATGCGATTCAATCCTTTTTAATTTATCATGCATTTGGCGCAGATATTTTTAATTTTATGATCCTCGGATCGACCAGGGTCATCAGACTCCATCGGAATTTTATTTTTCCACTATTTAATCGATCTCAGTTTTTGTCGAATATGCCTGCTCAAGCGATTCGACTGACTACTGTAGACTAATTTTAATTTCCTGATATAGACTTACTTGTCCAAATTTGGCCATGTATCCATTAACTGCCTGAGCACCGCAGCTTGGATCAGTTACACACCGTTGGTAGGCTGCAGGACCAAAGATAAAAATAAAATGTAAAAAAAAAACAATTAAACGTTGCTCGAGCTCAATGAATTCGCAACGAAATCCATAAAAAGTATTTGAACTTGGATCAAGTATAAGTGGCAGTCACTCCTCAATCGTACCTCCTGGGTCCTGAGGATTGTCGAATTTCAGAACCGGCTTGCCAGCGTCGCTCCAATACGGCCAAGTGATTCTGAATAGACCGCAAACGTCGCCATTGCACGCGGTCGTTATGTTGCAGTCGGAGATTGCCTCGCAAATGCATCCCAAACAAATGTCAGGTACGACGTTTTGCTGCTGTTGCCCCAAAACTGAAACACAACAAAATTATAATTTTGTAAATGTTGGGATGCATGTTCCGCTCTCATACAGCCAATTTCGATCCAATGTTGTCGATTCTTCCGAGGAAACCTGCCATTTGGTACCACTATTTTTTTCCCAAATTTTAAGGATTCCATAGTTTAAGGTGGCACTACAGCCAAAAATGTAGCATAAATCTCAAAAAATTGATGTTTTTCGAAAATTCGGAATTTTGTTTCTGACACCTTTATAATCATGGTCTAACACTATTTCCAATTTTTTTCCTGATTAAATCCATCTACTGTTGCTCCCAAGACGATTTCCAAGTGGCTTGAGATGGCGCAAAATTTCGGAGGACACGTTATTTAGGTACATCGGTGGAATTTTGTTGACCAAAATCAATAGGCACGTCCAGCCGACGGCCTATGCGGCTGGATTTGCCTTCAAATAAATTACCCAGGAAGTTGATGAGTTCAGTTAACAATGTCATTTCCACTAATGGAATCCATTCCAGCCGTCAAGCCTTGAGATTGGACGGTCGTCGTTTTGTAAACCGCGTCTTGTGTAGGTTTCTTTCTGCCTTCTCACGTCTGGAGGCTCGAATTATTAATAGGGAACATTAGCGTCGGTTTTTGAATACCGTCGGTCCTGGATGAGGAAGATATTGTAGCCATCATGAGGAAGACTTGGTCGGTATGTGGAGGTTGAGACGTCCAGGTGCCAAGAACAACGGAGACGCTTGTATCATTTGCACAAGAGAACCTATGAGTCATGGGGTTCGCCTGAACTTCTCGACTTCCCCGGTAATTGGCTGCTCGAGTTGAAAAAGTTGGATGCATTGTTTCCGAAAGGAGCCAAGGTCGAAAACTACGTAATGACAGCCCCGAGCAATGCTCATTTCGGTACATATTACGTCCATATTCACCCGTACGTGGATATATTCATCACAGTGAAAATCGGATAGGGGGTTCAGACTAATGATAGTCCTCAAATACGGTCTCGTACATGCCACGTTGGCATCAAAAAACTTCGCAAACAAATCATTCGTCTGCCCGTTGTAAAAAGAGCTCTTCCTTAACGTCAAAATATCGTCAATCCAATAGGTAAATGTTTACTAAAAAATCGTGCCCTATAAATAAAAATAATATTCTCATAATTTTTTTAGTGAACCATTAAATAGGTACTATTATTTCCGCCATGTTCATCGAGGATGGGACTGGCCTTGAGGAATATTTAGATTGTCACGAACAAGTGCTGAGGAGGCGTATTGAAATATTTTTCATTCAGTCGAAGGATTCAGCGAATTCCTAATAAAAAGTATGAGCTATGGCGGAAGGCTTAACAACTATAGCCAGTCCCTCATTTATCTTTGACTCTTCAGATGCCGATTCGCAATCAAAGTAAACGTAATCCTTAAGTTTTTGCAGTCGCAGTTTTCAATCCGACGGTATAATAGATACGAAAACGAGCAACGTAAAAGGACCAATTCGGGATACCGAAGGACTAATTTCGATTCAAACGAGGTAGATAGATTGAAAAAGCTCATTCATCGGACACTTTATGAGCCATAACCCAGAGCTTAAAACCTTCTTTGACGTCAGAAATGCAAAGGCTTCATCTTCCCCAGCCCCGAGCCTGAAATGAAATATTTGCAAGTCCGTGGTATTTTGTAAAATAAATTTTTTTACCTAACAAAACTGTCACATTATAGTAGGTATAGCAAGTTCGTTTATACTTGAAAAATAAAGATGCCAGACCTCTTACTATTTATACGGCCTGCCTCTAAGGATTGGCAAACAAACTGCGTACATCTAGTCATTTGTACCCCTTGAAACTGTGAATTCGAATTTAGAACAAGAACGCAATTAAAGTGCCGCTATCTCAGCGACGGTTAACGATACGAACGAATTAGGTCGCTCAAATAAAGGATGATCGCGAACCAGGAAGGATTCATAATGCCGGATCTGAGGTGTACTTCTGGCTAACATTGGGGTCACCAAGGTCAAGGATTAAATTGCAGGAAAGATGAGCGATTCAGACCCACGATTAGCTGGTATCTGGCACCGGTTGGCTTTCCCCGAGCAGTCAGCTTCAGAAACAGGATCTGAATGTTCCTCGCCCACAATCGCTAATCGCTCGTCGTTTGTTTCTTTCTTTTGTGTTTCTGTTATTTTTGGACTTCTTTTCGAAGAATCGCAAATTAACTGGAACTCGTCCTGTATCCTTGAAGATAATACTGAGGGACGCGAAAGGTCAAGAAACTGTAGAATAAACCTGTGTATGTTACCAGGCTCGTACCCAGGGGGAAGGCTAAGGGGGCCATGGCCCCTCTAAAGTACTACGAACATGATGATATCATATTATGTTTTTCATTCTCTTTACGGTAGGTACCTACATCCTACCTATAACTAGGTTTTTCCCGTATTAGTAGTAGGGAAGTAGTAGGGAACTCCGGCTTCCTCCTCCTGGTTTCACCACAAATTGTAGGACTCATTGGACATGCTCCTCCAAAGTGCAAAAAATTGGTGTGGTATTAAACCTAAATTCTGTGGTTTTCCCTGCGGAATACGTGAATATTTTTTATTCCCCCGATCACTTGACGTATTATGATGACGTAATATGATTTTAGGCGAGTTATAAACGTTTTTTGATGTTTCTGGCCAAAACAGCCTCGAAAGGTTCAAATTATAATCAAATTGAGTCGAAAATGTACATACCAAAATATGGAAATATTGTGTGTTATATAAGCACCACTGGTTTTAATTTAAAAACAACATTTAATATGATAAATTATTAATAACATTGATCATAATATGATTTTGGAAAGGACAAACGCACTAAAATGTCGCTGAAAAGCGGCCTGAAACGAGCTATGAGTAACAGGGGATTAGAACTCGACAGGAGGTTCGCGGACCCGGGTCAAACCGGGCCGAGACACGGACACAAAACCCGGCCGACTCGCGGTCACGAGACTTCACTACAGGACCGGGCGACACTCGGTCATGAGACTAGGCCGAGACTTCAGAAAATATTTCTGTAAGGTGGCAGAAACGATCACCCTGTTTAAACGGAATTTCAATTACCCACAGGACCTCCGACATATTTGCACTTTTAGTATTTTCTATTTTATCATTTTCTGCCGACAAAAATTAACCGATTTGAGTGTTCTTGGTCTTAAAATCTCAGTTCTATCTAGTGAAATACGTGGGTATTTTTTATACCTAATCCGATAACTTGACGTATTTTTATTTTTGGTGAGTTTTGAAATTTGCATAGTGAGCTTTTTTATATACTTGATGACCTAAACAGCCTCAAAAGTAGTCAAAATATAATAAAACTGTGTCAAAAATTTACGTATCAAAATTTGGAAATATTGTGTGTTACCTACGCACCACTGGTTTTTCCGGCCATAAAAATGTACCGATTCAGGCGTTCTTGGTCTTGAATTCATTGTATCACCTTGCAGAATAAGTGGACAATTTCAGGGGAGGTAAGAAAAAAATGTTCTTGACTGAGTAAATTTCCTATGCTCAATTATTTCTTTAGTGTATACCTATGCCTTAGTTTCTACACCTAGGGCTGGTTATTTAGTTCTTCACCCACAAAAATAACAAAAACGCTTGGAACAAACGAAAAAATGGAGCCTTGCCGTATTTTCTGTTCTACTTCAACCAATCTGCAATATGTTTCGTGCAAATTATTGAAATGAGGAAAAAATTGTTACCTACCTAGTGTTAGTGATTTGAGCACTTATACGGCTCAAAGATGAAAGCCGGAGGAATTTCGGGACGTTATAAAGCGGGTCAGCCAAAAGTTGTATAACATACTTCCCTCAAACTTGTTACCTACCAACCTAAACATTTAAGTAGATGGCTCATCAAAATTTTAGTCAAGCTACGTGAACGGAAAAAATCAAGGGCCAATTTCACCAACAATTAAACCCTAGTTTTTCTTTGATCTTAACGGTAATGTATTTTGGCACAAACGAAACCATGGCATCGAAATTTTTTATTTCACCTGACCTAGGTTTCCATTATTGGTGAAATTGGTCCTAAATCAAAAAGGCAGGCAGGTATACCGTGAACAAATGCGAATGCGATGACTGCGGCTGAGATCATGGTTGGTTTCGCGATCATGTTTGGCGTCCGTCCAAGATATTTCGATTAACCCCGGAGTCTGAAACTGGAATCGGATCAGCAGAGCCGGTTCAAGGTATATTATACGGAGTGGAGGTACAATGACGTCAGAGGTGGTTCCCCCGGTACCCCCACGCGTTTGCGGAGGACGTTGCGAAGACATGAAGAGAACCGGAATCCGGGTATCATTTCATGAAGTGGCGATCCTTGGAGCCGGTGTTCGGTTAAGTCTAACATTAATTCCCCGTCCATTATAGGATACTTACCTCGATTTTGTAACAGGTAACTGCGTCATCAATAATTTTTTCACGTTATCGAGATATTGCGCTGATTCCTGAATTCATCTACTGACGATACCAACGTTTGATGATTGAATGGTGCAGTATGCATTAGGACCAGACGCGTTCATTTTTGCGATAAAAAAATTTAATTATCGGTCAAAGATCCTCTGGATGAAGCAAAACTATTTCGTATCCCCACAATCTATGTTCCTCATTTCGGCCATTGGCACTTTTTCTTTTGATTAAAAGACCCCTGCATCGCCTGGTGGAAGCAAACGTACGGGGTATGAGAAGGTACGCTCGGTATGCAGTATGCCAACCAGAAGTCTATGTTCATACGGTTGAGATAAAATTTTTCCTTTGGAAAGAACGAAATAAATAAAGGAAGACCAAGTTACATACATCCATTGAATTGGACGAAACGAACCAATAAATTATACATTTCTTATATACGAAATGGCTGCTAATTCTCCGTTCATAATATGGTTTAGTTCCAAATGAGACAAGTTAGGACGAAGCATCACAGGAATTAATGAATTTTTATTCATGATCACGAAAGATTATGATGATTTTTCTGATCTGTTCCTTCATAATAGTATTTTTCCCACGAAAGGCGAATTTCTTCATTTTTTCTTTATTTATTTTCTCTCTACCGTCTCGTTTACTCCTGGGAAAAAAGCTATTACTAAAAAATGATTTTTTTTCAAATGTTGAAGTTTGCCGGCAGTGAGGTCTTCTTCGGAACAAAACACAATACAATTTTAACTGGCCATAATTTTGTCTTGAGGATAACCGGGTTACAGCCCGTTCACTGCAGACTTCATAAATCTGGAGAGGAACAGGCAAGAGCGAAATGCCGTGCAAAGTTGAAAAGGCGTAGAACGAGATTTTTGTCAATTTTTTGACTTTTGAGGTAGGTATCGTTAGATTCGTAATTTTTGCTTTATGTTTGTGCCCAGGTGAAATATTGAATAAGACTTTTCTTTAGACTTTATTGAGAAAAAACACCGTAGGTGTCTAAAGAAAAGTCTTATTCACTGTTTCGCCTGATCACAAAAATAGAGCAAAAATCTACGAATCGAACAATACTAAAACCTCAAAAGTCATAAAATTGACAAAAATCGAGTTCTACGCCTTTTCTACTTTGCACGGTAGTATACATTCGTCTCAACATTGTTTTCCTCATTTTTTGTAAATTAATCAATTTAATCAATTACTTCTTGAGGTCAAAGGAAGTCTTTGAATCTTCAGCGACACTCATCTCCAGCGCTGCGAGCTTTGCAGTACCTAATGCTTTTGAAAACATTTTTCCGTCATTTAATCGGTGTGACTAATAAGTTTCGTTTCGAATTGTCTCTCCCTCTGTTGAAAATATTTCGATCATGAACAAGCAGCTCTCAGCCCGAGGCTAAGGAAGATGACGACGTAAAGCAGAAATGCAAGGCGGTTGATCATCACAGCTAGAGCGAACCACTGGCGGCAACTACCGTCTCGATTTCGGTTAGTATCTCGACTTCCAGCATCCCGTTCGTCTCCGAAGACGCTATCTTCGAGTATGCGCCTCTCATCGCCTCGGACGCCAACGTCGTAGCCATACCCTCGCAATTCTTCTCCAGCAGCATTCGACTCTTCAGAGAAACGGCCCTAACCAAAGAAATATCAGGGATATAAATTGAAAAGGATTTGACATAATATATTATGTACTTTGAGTGAAATATTCGTACTTTGGAGCTGGGAAGGTTAAGCCCTAAATACGCCACCCATGGTCCGTTGATCGCCGATTGTAAGTACCATGGCATTGAACGTTTGGTCGAGCTCAGATTGAACGATACGACTGAGATCAGGATTGATACACCTGCCATCACCAGGTGAACGGCCGAGAATACGACTGCAACGATTTTCATTTTTCTTACAGCAGCTTTGGTATTGAATTTTATTGTCAAGAGAAAGTAATGTCGAACGCTCGGAAACAGGAAATTGATCTACATACCAATAAGAGGCGTGTTTGCACCCATGAAAGGCAATTTGTGAGAGATAAAGGCCAGATTGATGCTAAGCAGAAGTAGCGTCACCGACCCGAGCACAAACCTCTCATGGGCCAGGGGTGGTAGCCAGAATGTCGCCAAGGTAATCAGCACCACAGCTGAAAATACGAATCAAACCAGCTACAACAATTATTACAAAATATGAATATCTGTGAATTGGTGATAAGGCGGCATCAACCCCCTACCCCCAACCGCCTAGGTGTAGGTTTTTGAAAAAGTCTGCGCCACATTACCTAGCGCCGGTAGTACAATAGTGGTGACGTAAGCAGCTCCATATCGCTCCACAGTGATCTCGTACTTGATCGTATTATCGCTCTCGATTGTTTTAACGTGGGATATTCTCCACTCAGATTTAACGCTCCAATCCGAATTGTAATTCTGGAATGAGATTTGCAGTTCTTAGATGCATTAGGTATCTCCTTGGAGAAATGATCGATTTATATTGTTAAGCGTAGGGATGTAATCCATGATAATTGATGGATTCTTTGAAGGTTTCTGAAAATCCGTAAACTCATTGGATGTTTGCGATACTCTCACCGGTTGAGTGTTGCCAGTAAAGTTGACCACGTCGTAATAGGCCAAGGAGCCGACACTGATGGAACACGAGTGTCGATCGAATGGCCATTTCGACAAATCCAGTTCGCAGAAAGTGGAAAATTGTGCAGGAGGGCGCCACTTGACAATGCCATCATTGTAAACGAAGCACATGGCATTGCCAATGTTGTTGCCGACGGCGCTGTCGATTTATTCATCAATAGATAAAACAAAAAATGCTTCACATGGCTATTCTGCACAAACCAGTTGAAATATTTATCATAATATATTATATGCGTCCATAGGTCGCATGCGTCAATAGGTATCATATATACGTCTCACCAAGCATAAATTCATGGGCAAAATTTACCCACACTGTATTACCAAACAGTAGGTTCGGTTCGAACGTTAGTTCCTCGATTTTTCTGGAGAGAAACGAACCAAATTTCACAACAGATTGAGAGAGGGTTTATGGTACCTGTTCATAATGTACAAGTCAGGATCCCACACTTCGTGATCGGCTACGTGGAGTTTAGTAATGCCCCCGTAATCGCCAGGGTTCCAACTCAATTTATCATCTTTCCAGGTCTGCGGAAAAACTAGAAAAAATCAGTCGGAAACACTCATACGAGATGTTGCCCTCAATTTTCAGTGACCGTGTGAATTGAATTTTCTTTCCCGATCGATATTACCTAATTTTGGAAGTAGAAGCGGACCGTTGCAGTATTGGTAATAGAAAATAATAATTCCACTTACCAGGGTAACAAAAACGCTCATCGTCATCATGAATTTTGATTCTTCCTGAAAAATTGCAGTCTCGATTACTCCAAAATCTCTGAATAATTTTAGCCAGAATTTTCTCCTCAAATCTACTTCGGCTCAGTCGAAATATATTTATATAAAAAACGTCGTGCTTATATGCTTATAGAGTTATGGCCATTTTTGTAAAATGCTCACAAACGGACACAGTTTTTGTTCAGGAAGTGATTCTGAGTAAAAGTGTATGAGAAATTGATTTTTCTGAAGCTCCTTCCCGATTTTCAATTGTAAAATGATTACAATATTCCATTTACTCCATTGGTAAACCTATATCTATTACCGCTTTTCGAAAACGGAACTAGCGCCTTGATAGTAAGGTTGATTGACCCGCAATGTCTAGCGGCATTGAAGGTACTGTATAACTAGGTACATAATAGGCTTGATTAGATTGGGCGCTCAAACAACAAGAGAGAGTGATTATTCCATTGAACAAACTCGATAATCGGTTAAATACCTAATTGAAAGAAGTTCCTTGTCTTCGTTTTGTTCAACCAATATTTTAAAAACCGAACAAGCTCTGGACAAAATGTTTGACAGTTCGAAAACAAGTCGGATGATACAGAAATTCTGATTCCCGAATTGAAAAACCACAGCGCGTGCTGCTTATACTATATACAAAAAAGGAAGGCACATAATTAAAAATCTTGCGAAATTATGGAGTTGTTGCAACTCAGTCAGCCGCATCTATCAAATCTTTCAAATTATCCAAAAATCAGGCCTTTCGCATATTTCTACAGGTCAGAAAAAGCAATTTACGGAGAGACGCGTGGCGGATGCGCCAGTTCGAGGATGCGCCAGGCAGAGTGATAATAAAACCACCGACTTTTCACTATCGGCACATCCGTTCACGTTTATCGTGCGCGTTCTCCGCTTCACGCGAACAAGCAGCTGGATATCTTTTCTCCAGATGAATGACATGCAATGGACGAAATTAGATTTTAGGGGCGATAAGAATTTCTTTGACCTTTAGGTTTGATAAAGAAAATATTAAAATTCTACACACGAGTTCACCCTGGTCTACAATATGAGTGTAAAATAGGAATTAATAAGAATTACAATAATTTATAACAAATGGAATCCTTTTTTTGGAGGATTTTTTAAAACCATTTTCAGAGTTCTTACCGCTATTTATAAAAAAAAAAAAAAACTTTAGTCAGAACCGACTGTCTGTTATAAAAATTAGTCACCAATCCATTTTCATGTTTATACGTGTTTATAAGGGAGCTCAGGAACGAAGGGAGTTGCAGCTTCGATTTTCTCTATTTATATCTGATCTCTATACAGATTACAATGGCTAGGTATTGAAATCGATAGTACGTAAACGACTTTAGAAAACTGTCCCATAAACACCTCTATTCCTGGAAGCGACAAATATGGGCCAAAATATTGGGCTTCTCAGGAACGCCCCAGTTTCTGTCATACGTTCGTCGGAGAGGCATAAAGAAATGTTTTAGGCGGGTAAATCTCACACCTGGATGGGGTAAGAAAACCATCATGGGCTCCCAGACTCTAAACCAAGGAGGGGTACCAAAAATACTGAGAAAAACATTTCACTCCATCGTGAAGATACGAAGTGCCAGAGGAAAGAAAACTCCGCCTCAGTTCCAGCAACTACCAACACATTTTTCCCATTGACAATTTTCAGATTATGTGATATCAATAATACTTATACGAACTCACTATGTGAATATGGGTGACTTCGAAGGTGAAATCAACTGGTGTGACGTTGCTGTGATTCGTTGGCCGTGCGAATTTATCATAGCCTGTGAGAAGGTCCTTCTTAAGACGATCGGTGTTAGTCGCGTTCCACAGGGGGACCCTTTTGTTGCCTGCAGGCCCACGGGAGAATTCAGTGTTCGACTCAGCATGCGTGTGAGGGGATATCGAGAATTTTAGGCGAAGGGGTCAATTTTGGTAAGGTAAACAAAGGGATAATCCACTTTCAATATAATCTGGAATGGGCGGGTATGAAATATTCCAAAGTCTATAAATTTTTAAATTTTATTTTTGCACTTCAATCATGCCTGCTGCTATTATCAAAACTTGGCCAGTTTTTGAGATTTAACTTTTTAAAAACAGTTTCTGCAGTATTTCTGGCCCACTGCCGCATTGCCTCTATAAAATAAATAAATTAAATTTATCCTTTAAAATGAAGTCGGCTTTGTAAATCATTTTAACTGGAATTGGTTTGTTTTAGACGCACTTAATAAATCCTCAATTACAAAGTGGAGATAGCCGAATAGATGGGGAGGGTGGGGGGAAAACGCAGGTACCAACTTATTGAATAGGATTCGTCTGCTGGACTAGAGAATGCATTCTCGTCGATGATCAGGCATCCTGCTCATTCATTGCAGCACTTACCTACCCAAATGCATTGATCACGGTGAAGCGATAATCATGCTCGTAGAACTTTTTGAGGCAATGGTTCATGTACTCATGAGGGAAGACAAAAAAATTGGACTGGTAGACGATTTTTATAGAAACACTGACCAAATCATACGTCTAAAATGATTTCTTTTTTCCAGTCACTAGGACACTCAATTCTGGACGGGATATGGTTTCTTCGGAGACCAAAAAGAGAGAACATCGGTTTGACGCAATTGGATCAAGGAAGTAAAATAGAAAAAAACTATTTTAAAAAAATTGCTTCAGTAGACGTTGTTGCACTAAATTCCTTTTTATTTGCAATTGCAGCTCATGCTGAATCGAATGGCGGCTAACTCCAGCACGTTGGTACTTACGTTGACTTGACTCCGAAACGATCGAAGTAGGTCCAAAAACGGCGACCAGAAGGTACACGATTGCAGAGACCGAGAGAAGCGATCGGTCCATCATCTTGGAGCCAACTGGCCATAAGATGGTCCCCCACCATAGCCAGCCAATGCTGATGCAGTGTACAAGTATACAGAGCAGGCACGCAAACATAGAAACAGAAATATTCCTTCCTCGTTGGTTCCCTCGTGAGTTCCTGTTGAGTCGACTGTCTACAAATCGTATTATCGAATAAACTACACTAACCGCCTTATCAATGAGGCAGAGCAGGAGGGAGGATTGGATAGTCTCGCGATCCGTGGACCCCGGCCGAGCTGGTGTAATCGTCGGCCGTACGAAATTGGACGGGCAGGAAGGGCCCGAATTGAGGGGTCTTTTGAGGGGACAGGTGGAAAATAACAATATCGAACGAAAACCGAACAGGTTGAATGCTGTCAACTTGCTGAAACCCCGATTTTCGGGCACGGAGATTTCCGAAACGTAAAACTCAAATTTTTAGTCCGATCTGTAGATTGCTATGTGAAAATGGGCACCTACTCTAAAAACACAGTTTTCGGAGAACAGGCATTTGGAGATTTTGAAATAAAGCTCCCCTCCTTCTACCTGCTGCTGGAGTCTCCTGAGACTATCTTCCAGAACTCCTGATGAGGCCCACCCGGGCGAAAGCGCTCGACTATTGAAGGGGCGCATCGGATCGCGAAAATGCGAATGGTATTTAAATGTAGGTGAGCACACTGCAGACGGGCAGGAGCGCATTTTCCGCAAGTGCGGTGCGACCTGGCAGTGTGCGCACTATCATCAATTCATCACCAAACGCAGTTATCTTACGACACAGGAGTGGCAATTTTGCGCAGCGACGCGACCCGTCAATAGTGTGCGTTAACGTATACCCTCGAACCTCCCATTTATTGAAAATAACAGTTTAAAACGGCAAAAAAAAAAAATTAGGTACATACGCCAAACGCAGCAGTGATCAGTTACGTCAAACGGCCAAATTAGATATCGCAATAAATGTGGGAAATGTAAGTTCACGATAAAAAAACACAAATATTTGAAATTAAATTTATTTCAATTCATACTATCCTAAAAGAGTGGAGTAAAGTTTAGAATTTAACAATGGGTAATATTCATATTATACATCTGTTATACAGCAGCAAAAGCTGGGTCGGATTGCGAATGCGTGTGCAACTTATTCTTCCTCAAGAGGTCCATTCTCTTTTTGGTGATGAGAGTGTGAATTTGACTCTCCAGGTCCAAAGCCATGTCGACGGGCAACGCCTTCAACTGGAATGCGACGCATCGTCCAAAAACGTCGAATTCGTCTTCAGGCTCCGATTCTGCGCTTTGGATTTCCTCGCCCTTCTCTTCGGCCGAGGGTTTTTTCTGAGTTTTACGCTCAACTTGCTTGTCAGCCTGTCGCGCAGGTGTCGCTCTTGCCGGAGTCTGCGCCGAATTGGAGTTTTTCGGCTTGCGCTGCGGCGTAGGCTTAGGAGTTTGTCGGATCGACTGGAAAACACGAGATATAGAAATGTTATGCGCGAATTGTAATCACTTATTAGCAAGAAAAAAGACAGTCCTGAGGCGTTGAGTTGCAAAAATAGTCAAAACCACTTTCACCACAAAACAATACTGAATGTTTCATTACGATATCTCGAGTAGCTTTGAAATCCATAGGAAACATCTACAAATCGCTTCATGCAATAAGGGCCGTTTGAACCATTTTCAAACTGACACTCAAACTCAGAGTCAAACTCAAACTGAAACTCGAACTGAAATTAAAACTCAAACTGAAATAAAACTGACACAATCTCGAACTGAAATTCAAACGAAACTGAAAACTCAAACTGAAATTCAAACTGAAAGTAGAACCCCAACTGAAACTCAAACTAAAATTCAAACTCAAATTGAAATTCAAACTGAACTGGTACTCCAACTTGATGTCAAACTCAAACTGAAACTCGAACCAAAATTCAAACCCAAACTCACAGTCAAATTGAAACTCAATCTGAAACTGAAATTTGAACTTGAAGTCAAACTCAAACTGAAACTCGAACTAAAATGAAAACAAGAACTCTAACTGAAACTCAATCTCGAATTGGAATTCAAACTCAATCTGAAACTCAAACAAAGTTTGCGTTTCAGTTTGATTTCAGGATCCTTTCAAATTTCAGTTTGGGTTTGATTTTCAGTATCAGTTTGAATATCTGCTCCAGTTTCAGTTTCAGTTTAATTTCAGTTTCAGTTGAGTTCGACTTCGAGTTACAGCTTCAGTTTGTGTTTGAGTTTTGGTTTAAGTTCGAGTTGCAGTATGAGTTTCAAATTCAGTTTTAGTCTGGTTTCGAGCATCAGTTTGAGTTTGACTTCATGCTTTCATTTTGAATTTCAGTTCAAGGGTTTGAATTTCAGTTTTGGTTTGATTTTCAGTATCAATTTCAATTGAAGAATTTCATGCAAAATTTCACACATTCATGCAAAAATGGATGGAGCAGGACTGAGGATTGGCTCTTAAGGACAAGAAGGAATATGACAACTCTTCAAAATGGACTGTGTCATAAAAAAAAAAATGCAAAATTTCACTCACAACCTATTGATTAAGGAGGAAACTTTTCGCTTCAAAGACTAAAATTTTTCATTTTTTTTCCAAGCCAAAAGGTATCACACAAAGTCAAAATACTCGAAATTAAAATGCTTTCCTTTCTGGTCACTAATAAATTGAAAATACATTTACCGCTCGCTGCTGCTGTGAGGCCGCTGCTGCTTCAGCTTTGGCTGCAATTTCCTCTATGCTCATTTCCCCATTTTCAATGGCCATAAGCTGGTCGTCGTCAAGCTCGAGGTAAATCCTGTTATCGGGCGTCTGTCAAACAAAATCGACCAATTCATGAGAGGAAAACAAAGATTTTGTATGTTTGGTCGGAGATTTCACGTACCGAACTGCAAAAGTTCAGCTAATAGTGAAATTCTTACATCATCTTCGGCAGCTTCAGTTTTGATCGACACTGCGTTATTTTGGTTGACCGAAGGCGTTTCATCATCGGCGTCGTCAGTGATTTCCTCCCCGATGATGTCGTCGTGCGCAGAATCAAATACTTCAACTGTTGACGAAACCGGCATGTCGGCGCCGAAGAATATTTCGGCTTGGTCCGTGTTATTCTGGAACATCGATTTCAAATAAATGTACAAGTTTTAGAAATGAACGAGACAAATCCAAAATTTTGATAGGTAACCTAAAACGGTTCGTACAAGATCCTTACCGGATCGTTGGTGTTGAAATTTTGCTTCAAGTAACGATATTCATCGTTGATACTATCAGGCTCGTTGAAGCCCAAGCGGATGACGTCGTGTAGAAAACTGTCAGCAGCCCAAAACCAGTCGACAGGCTTATGGGGGGTCGATGTGCCGGCTTTAGAGGCAATCTGTGGGCAGAAAGGCTGGTACTTCAGACTGAATTGGATTCTAATCAAACTTTGCAATATTTTCCATGCAAAAAAAAAATTAAATAAGAAATTAGCGGCACGCATTTAGCACCCTCTATCGGCGACTCAGAGTACCGAAGAGTGCGCTGCAGTCGCCTCTACTATGGCGACTATGTTGTCAGTCTACTATGTTGTCAGTCAGACAGTCTCTCATCCATTTACCAACAAGGCCATTCAGTTCTGAATTTTTTTCAAATTTCTTGAACTGGAATGTTTGTCTCAGTGAGACGTTTTCACAACAGGTCCCCCGGGCGGCTGAGTTCCTCTCGACAGTCGGTGCCAGCTGAGTCGAAAAATGCTCAAAACTTGGCGAGCATAGTTCAAAATCAGCGGAAGCACTGTGAACGATTATCCTACCTGTTTTCTCGAGGAAATGTAACAGCTTCTCAAGATTTTTATTTTCGACCGGACGGATGCAGCATCTAGACCGGGGTACTGCATAGCCTTGGCGATGTCTTCGTAGGCCTTGAACCGCGGTTTGTGCTTCATGTAATCGGCTGCATCGGGATTCCAGAGGCAAGGATGTTTCCGGTACTCCTCGATGAACCTGCAGTGAAAAGTTGACTTATTTAATATATCGACGGTGCAGGATCAACTGTCCAATTCAATTTTTGCCGGTTTTGAGTTAAGGACGTCATCTTATGGGATATTTCGCGCTCGATCCAAGGGTGTGGTCAGATTTGGATTCCGGACGGTGCAAATACGAGAAAGATCGCCCAAGCAACACTGCCCAAGTCCAAAGCGAAATCAACAGTGCCCAATATTATGCATTGGGCTTGGGGGAGAGGGGAGACTTTCGGTTGGGAAATGTTTAACGATAATTTCATTCATTTAATCCATAATTATTGATCTCAATAGCCTCCGCCAATAATTGGAGCTGAAAAAGTAAAAATTATGTTGCTTTCGGCATGGTATCGGCCAGTTGAAAATTGAGGATGGATTCGGGAACTGTTGCTCGGAAAACTACATACCTACAATCAAAACCTCAATATTTTTGACGATCCACAAAAATGGTAAGTACAACTACAGCTAAGTACAGCTACTTACTAGCAGACATAAGGCAAACCAACCTGATATTCGTCTCCAAATTGAATCTTGGAATCCAAACTCGTCTAGATGCGTACGGTTTTAGATGAAACCTAGCTTTACCGCCTAGCATAGCGAACGTTAGATTGAAACAATGGCCAACGATAAAATGATTCCAACCAAACACTACCGAACCAAAGCTTTACTGTTTACAGCCTCGTAAACATAAAAATTGAATTTCGCGGAAAAATACAATTTTATCAGATAAAATGGAATAGGTTGAAGAAGAAGAACAGTAGAAGACAGTGAAGAACGAAGCTACAAAAGGGAGGAACTTCTTTTCCTTTGACGAAGTCCTACGTTCGTCGTCTGCTTCTTCGCAACGAGACGTCCGCCATTTTGATGACAGAGTTGCCAACTGACTATAAACTTATCATCGTATGTCGGCAAGCGATGCATTCTAGGAGCGTTTCTTCCCGATCGTGATCAACTAAGTAACTAGGCACCTTTTTTGAACTTGATCTAGATCGAAGAAAACAACACATCTAGACGAATGCTGTAGGGTAGGGTTTGTTCCAGGGGTGTTAAGATATCTTGCACGTGCGCAGTGTAAGGTGCGTTAACCTTTTAACCCTAGTTGAAGCGTCGCCTATCAAACATTGCAAACTTTCCCAACCACTCACGCTCATGTAACATTCCCGGAAAAATGTCCATGTCCTCCTAAACCTTTTTTCAAATTTCTTGAGTTGGAATGTCCGTCTCGTTAAGACCCATCATCTTGTTCAACCGGAATCAGAAATACTCACAGTACTTCCAATATTCAGAACTTAATGTGTCCTTTTTATTGTTTTCTGTCAAAAAAAAGAACTGATTTGAGCAATTTTGGTCGATGGTTTCAGCTTAGTTGATATTTTTTATATTCCGGTACTTATATTACTTGACAAATTTTAATTTTTGGCGGGTTTTAAAAATTTGCATTTTTTGAAATTTTTGCCCCTTATAATGTACCTAATTAATTAGTGTCAAAAATTTACAAGTCAAAATAATATTTTAATAATATTAATATGGAAATATTGTGGTCTTTGCACCACTGATTACAGGTAATAGGTAGGTCTACCTATGTCTTGATCACTTTAGAAGCTGTGTGGATCAAAAATGTCAAAAAACTCACAATGCAAAATTTAAAACCCGCCTAAGCAAATTCGAAATACGTCAAGTAACTGGGGTACAAAAAATGTCCACGTATTCTGAAAAGGTAAAAAAAAGATACTTAGACCAAGAACGCTCAAATCGGTTCATTTTTGTGGCCAGAAAAAAATGAATCACTCCAAGTGCTAATACCACGGAAGTACTGCGAGTTATTCGAAATCCGGTTAAACAGGGTGATAAAACTTGACGAAAAAAAAACGAAAATTCGAGTTCAAGAATTTGAAGGAAGTAAGATTTAAGGGAGCCACTATTGTTGAATAAGGAAATTGGATAGAATAATTCTATCGATTATTGTGAACTTTTCTACAATTATTGAAGATAATTTTACAATAATGGATCAACCAGCGAACATAGCCGGTCCCACTTTAAATAAATAAAGAGAAGAAGGATAAAGGAAGTTGTGCTGGGAGAAAAGTTAGAAAGTTCGGGTGCCTACACCAGCTTAACTGTCACTCAAGCAGGAAGTCAATGGTGGGGAACAGTCGGGATGGAAATCAGGTGGAGGAACAGATGAAGTCCAAATTTGGGAATCGGGTGAATTGAGGAGGATCAGGTAGACAGAACAGATGAGTGCCATTAGGGCGGGGGTGCGAGTTGAGGGGGTGAAGAGGAGCGTAAGGGTTGCAGGGGGGCGGTGAAGACGGGCGGCGGGTCGGAGCGGGGAGGAAAGCAGCGGCAGCAGCAGCAGATGACTCGACTCGATTAGGCTCGCGCACATGGCGGGGGCGGAGGGAGAAGTCACCCTTCAGCCGCCTCCGGCGTCTTCACCGCCACCTCCTCCGCGGCGACATCGGCTCGGACAGACGGGCCGGCGGGGCGTGGCGGTGCGTCGGCGGCGACCAGAGGGGGAGGAGGATCTCCGGGCGGCGGGGCGGACGCGGGGACTAGAGGGAAAAACGCACGTGGTCCCGAGGTGGCGAGTGCGCAGGCGCGGCAGAAGACCGGCCTCCTCTTCCTCCCGATCGGCCGGTGCCTGCGGTGGATGCGGCGCTGGCGGAGTAGGAGGAGGGGGCGGAGCGCTCCGGAGGAGGAGGTGGCGGCAGCATCGGCGGCGGCGACAGGCCACTCCGCCACTCCGACTCTAGCGGTTCGAGCGAGTCGAGTCGAGAGCCGAGTCTTCCAGTCGATCCGAGTGTTCGTCGTCTTTGCGTCCGCGTTGGTCGTCGAGTGTTCGACCCGAAGGGTTGGAGCTGACGATCGTGCGGACTCGAGGTGACGGAGTCGCGGTCCGTTGTGCTCGTCGGCGTGGCGCCGTGATCCGGACGAGTCGCCGGCCGGGCCAGACGCCGCATCGAAAGGCCCCGGAGTGCGGCTCGGCGGAGGGCCCCGCGCTATGTCTTGGCACTTGGACCTCGGTCTGAGCTAGCTATGTCAATCCTGACCACCACATCATGGGTGGCTCTACTGTTCGTCCTGGCTGCCACCGCCAGGATCAGGCATACGCACAACGATTCCGCCCAGCATATCCTCGCTGGTAAGTCCGTAGGTAGAGTTAGTCCGGTTGCCGGCCCGGCGGAGCGAGTCCTCGAGCCGGCCGATGATGGGCGATCGTCGACAAGCGTTCGGGCGATCAGCAGGGTGACGGGGGAGAATAAAAATCCGAATTATCCGGTTTATTTCTTCGCTCGAAATTTTTCTCTTCAAATTTCAACTTTTATCGCTCCGATTCGTCCGGAATCAAATTTGAAAAAAAAACAAGACGAGTAGGAGGATCAGAAAAACGTTCACTACCTAGGTACTAATAGGTACCTACTCATTGAACCACTTTGCGCGTGTCCGTTTGACCGGTCGCATCTCCCTCGATTACCTTTTCTCGAATTTCTTCTTCTGCAGTGAAGCGTCTTTGTTACTCTAGCTTAGTTACGTTAATTTTTTCCAAGTCGAATTGAGAATTTTCCAAACCAATTTGAGACTTTTCCGAATTAAATTGAGAATTTTTCAAATCAATTTGAAAATTTTCCAAATCAAATTGAGAATTTCCCGAACCAAATTCAAAATTTTCCCTATCGAATCGCATTCTCAATTCGACTAAAAATGCTATGCATGTCTTTCCGAAAAATTTCATTTTTTCTCGTCACCAAAATCGTGTTTACAAAATTCATGGTTAATTATTCTTAATTTCTGATCGCTGCAGCCACAGAATAAATCCTAATATCTTGGTTTGATAAACAATCGAAATCAAAATTTGGAAGTACGGTGTATTATAATACTGTTATGCCAATTATCATAGTTGATGATTAGTGAAATTTTCACTTCATTATATTTTTCCCGTCAGTCTGTCAAGAAAAAAGGATTAGTCCAATAAATTTGACGGCATTTTTGATGAGAGAATTGGGCATTTTTTCAGTCGAAAAATAGCTTTTATTTTGGTGAATCATCCCATAGGGCATCCCAAGAAGTGGGGTTAGTTTTTAGGAATTTCAGATTTGGAATTTTTGCGGATTTGAGGTGTTTTTCGATCTGGGATTTTCTAGGCTCGTTGGGTTTTTTAAATGGTTTTACACTTTTTCACATCCTGTATGTTAAAATCTATGGAATTTTTGCGTTCAAGGACTATAAACCTATTTTTACCCTTCAAGGAAAAATATTAAACTACAAAAAAAAAATTGGCATGGTATACCTACATAACCGAGAAGACTGGCGATTTTCTAGGACTCTCCTGAGTGGAAAAGAATACAAATAACCGATCCCCTACAAAAAAAAATCACAAGTGATTCCCTAGAAAATTGTAGATTTTCTTGTGATGTTTGTTTTTTTTTTGCATGAATCTTTAGGGAATTGACTAAAAACATGAAACTTGACGTTTTTCCAGACTTCGATCAATATGGTCAATTTAAAGGGCCAATGATGCCAAAATCGCATTTTACGGTTTTCCTGGTTTTACAACCGAAATTTAGGCGAAAAATTGATGGAGAAATTTGATGCCGGGTGTTAACTTTCATATGAAATGCAACCTCTGCGAAAAATCCCTGAAAAATAAACCCACGTCATTAATCTTCTTAGAAGAGGTTTCTTCATTTTTCATGTCTTGTGTTTTTCTTTTTTCGTGCCTTTATGTTATGAATGCGCATTACAAAGCTAAACAATAAAATTCCCGAAAACGAGTGGAATTTTGCATTTTTGTTGGAGTTTTGAAACAGGCGAAAGATGACCTGAGGATTAAATTATGCAGTCCCGCATCACATTACCCACTGCGATAAACCCGCTCAGTCGAAATGCCATGCGTTTTTGCACTGCGGAATTGTCAGGTTTCATTCTCCTTTGATCATGAGGATCCTGGCGTATTGTGGGACCAGCATGAACGGCACTTGAGTTGCACGACCTACCTACCACATTAAAAACGGCGGTTAAAATGTTTTCTGGGGTATAAAATCGCGAAATTGTCAAAAACAAAAAAAAAATAAATAAAAACGTATAACAAGGTATCCTCAAAAAACCTAATACAAAAACCTAATAAAACCCTACCTAGGTACCTAATTTAAAAAATCCTCCTAGGGGTAGATGAATATCAAAAACTCCAGGTATAAACGAGTGTGAGGATGGCTCAGGCAGATAGCCGAGAAATAATTGTTCTTAAAATTATTTTAGTCCCTTTTTACGTCTGCGGTCATCTACAAAAATGGCCATAGCTCCCTCAATTCTCAACCTTTTTTCAAGTTTCTTAAACTAAAACGTTTGTCTCGGAAAGACCTAACACCCTTTTTAATCGGAATTCGAATAACGTACAGTACTTCCAATAAATTTGCATTTCAAAAGTTTTCTATCTTATTTTTTCCGGCCACAAAAATGAGCTGATTTGAGCATTTTTGGTCTCGAAATCTTTTTTCTACCCTGCAAAATATTTGGGTATTTTTTATAATCCGATAACTTGGAGCATTTGTAATTTAGGCGAGATTTAGAATATGCATAGCGAGTTTTTTTATATTTTTGCTCTAAACACCCTCAAATGCAAAATTTGAGTCAAAATATGATCAAATTGTGTCGCATTTTAACGTTCAAAATATTGAAGTATTGTGTGTTATCTACGCACCACTGGTTGAATAAAGTGATAAGGAGGAGGGCAATAAGGAGGTTGGTATGGTGATAAGAAACTGATCGAATAATTTCGGTTTTTAACAAGTTTTAAAAACTTCTCAAATGATGCTCGTCAAACAATCGGCAAGTTTTTGAATTTTGCATAGTGAGTTTTTTGATGTTTTCGACCTAAACACCCTCAAAAGCAGTCATATGATCAAATTCTGCCCCATTTTTACGCTTCAAAATATGGAAGTATTGTGTGATATCTACGCACCGCTGGTTTAAATTTATTATTTCCTCTATTTCTGTTTTTTTACGATTGCCGCTTACTCTGTAAATACGGCGATGAAAAGGCAAAATGGCAAAATACAGTATAGGTACTACATAACTATTTAATGCCAAACATCCGGATTTTAGTTTCATTTTTCGTCAAGATCGCTGGACGTGATAATCGGGAAAAAGTTTAACATTTACGTCAGGGCCTATGCGAGGAATATTTTCAAAAACAACCGAAAAGGAAGCGGAGAAGTCGGAAAATCTCTGAACTCGGGGGCCGCTCGGAGGCGAAGGGACAACCTGCATTGCGTCTGTCTGTGTCTGGCTGGCGGCGGCGGCGTCCACGTGTGGGGGGCTCTTCCCTCGTCTGGAGACCACGTGTGGCGGTGTCGGTCATCCTTATACGGAGGCGGATGACCAACATTTCCATTCATGTTTGCGATTTCCTTTCTCGTAAACTAAAATCACGCTTTGAATCCTTTCAATAGGAAGTTTTTGGAAACTTCGTCCTTTTTGCCTTTTCGTAGTACGAAATCGGTAGTTTGTACGATTCAGTCACCTGGCGAATCTAGAAATGCCATGAAAACTCCTAGCTCCCGCTCAACAGTCAATAAAAAGTTCGGATTTGATTTTTTTGCATTAGTTACATTGACGTAACAACTAACAACTTCGTACTACGAATTAGCACGATTCGTGTACGAATTAGGAGGAGAAAGTTCGTTCAGAGTTTAGAAATTCGGAGACGAATTCGGAGCCATAGACGTTGCCACGCAGAAAAAAAAAAAACAACTCAAACCCGGGCTTTTGGAAAAAAGCCATTTTTTCTCGCTTACGTGTCGAAATTTTCCAAGCATTCTCAGGATTTGACCGGTGACTACTTCGTTCTAACTATTAACTTCGTACTGCAAGTGAAAAGAAGCCAAAAACTCTCTAGTAGACCAAAATTTCCAAAAAATCTCTAATAAATGCTCGAAATTTTGAGTTTAGCCCCTTAGGTTGGAATATGTGTTTTCTTAATCATACGGTTAATCAAGTTTTTCAATTTCGTTTCTGCGTTTAGTGTCAAATAATCAAAAACGATATCACAAAAAAGTGTCACGATAAGTTTTTGTTATGGTGATTAGGTCGGTTTGAAAGTACGAGCAGGTAAATTATACGAGGTTATAAAACGTCCCATTGTAGCCGTCCTCCAAGTCTGAGCCGATCAATCTATTTCAGTTGTCATACGCCCGCACTGTTAATGATGGTTAGGTGTGATTGGAGTTGGTTGAGCAATGATAAACTGGTCAGCGGGTGGATTGGACGACCTATGGGTGTCATGAAAAGAGGAGTGTACAAGGACCGAGAGATGTACCCATATACGTAGTTCATACTCTATCCTTAACCTGACCATATCACACGTACGAATTAAAATTTTTGCTTTTTCAAAAATATAAATGAATACCACTCGAATAACCTACTTAGGATTAAGCGTGAAATACATTTTTGAATAGTTTTCTCATAGGAATATCGAATCCTATTTGTTTTACCATACTATTCAGCACAAAAAACATGATTTTAAGGCAGTAAGGAGAAAGATTGCGTCCTGAAAGTTTCTTGAAGTGACTTTTTGAGGCACCTCTAAAATCTATTTGGAAAGGTTTCACCCACCTTTGTCTTAACTCATTTGAATAAGGCTAGCTTGAGCTTACTGGTGGTGGTAGTGCTTGAGGTGCTTTTGATTTGAGGAGACTTTGGCAGTTTGGTGGTGAGGCTTCATATGGGTTCATCAGACTAAACCAGCATGGATAAGAAGAAAGTTCCACTTCATATTAAAAGGGAAAACTGCGTGTGAATTCCAAGTATTTTTTGAAATACTTGGAATTTTTTCAAATATTTTTTCAAAAATAAAATTTTTTAATTTTTCAAAAAAAAGTTTTATTTTTAATATTTTCAAAAATAGATTTTTTTTAAATTTTTTCAAAAATACTTTTTCAAAATTTTTTCAAAAATAGATTTTTTTAATTTTTTCAAAATTAAAAAAAAATTAAAAAAATTAAAAAAATGTATTTTTGAAAAATTTTAAAAAAATTTTGAAAAAATTAAAAAATTTATTTTTAAAAATTTTTTGAAAAAATCTATTTTTGAAAAATTTTTGAAAAAATTAAAAAAATCTTTTTTTGAAAAAATTAAAAAAAATCTATTTTTGAAAAAATATTTGAAAAAATTTTGCTTTTTGAAAAAATCTAATAATATCGAGTATAGTATATTATACTAGGAATAAAATGTTTGCGATTTGATCGGTATGACTTATGGAAACGATGATTTTACCGGTATCTATGATTTCAATTCTGGGTACCGATGTGTAATAATGTTAGATATCTGTTAAACTAAATAAATTTATCTGCCCCGTACATGTGATAATAACAAGGCATACAAGAGGCCTTATGGTCCCTAAGGGCGATAATATGTGAAGGGTGTGAGGTACATGAAGAGGTCGCCGGCGGTAGGTAACTCAGGCACATAAATCATATCACAGTCCAATGTTAACGAACTTGGATGTTTTATAACTTGTGTGGTCGGCTAATGTTGATGTCTGAGTGTGAGTCGTATGTACAACATCAGAACGTAATAGAGCAAATCTCATAACTGTGCCAGCAGCTGATGACTGACATGAGAATAGGATTCACACAATACCCAAAAACCAATCTGGATGACATTTTTGCAGAAATTATGGCCAATTTAGCAATTTTGAATAGGGACGCCGTCGTGGCTTCAATGGTTGAGCTGAAGCTTACCCACTTCCCATCCGAATTTCGGACCGGTTCCTTGGGTTGGGTCACTCATCCCTCTAGAGCTAACTCGAGAATATTTCCCGTTCCCACTTCCAGCAGACATTTGTCTCGTTATTGCCATCTCTTAGCGGAAAAATATACTTTCCAGTACCACTTCCTTTCTGTACTCTAGAGTTCTTCTGGTCTGGAGTCCGGTTTCTTCTCGGATGGAACACTCTTCTTATTTATGGTACCTTTTTGTCAAGTTCCGATTCGATGGTGATGAATTCGTTTTGTTGCCTTCCAGCCTTATTAAATGCCTCCCTACGTTGCCCTTTATTTTAATTTTATTCGAAGAATTTCGATTGGATTTTCACTCAGAATGCACAGCATGCAGATTCCCGAAATGCGGATAATGCGCGGTGGCCTCGGTTTCGGTTGAGCCCGAGGTTAATGATACGATTACGAGATTAGGAAACCTTGTCGAGTTGACCTGTCTAGACCACTTGACCTATGTGTGTGTGTGTGCCCTGTGCTAACATAACTTGAATGGACATTCTTTTCAAAGTGTCCGAGTGTATGTTTTGTTCGACAGTGTAATACCGCTAAGCCGCGATCCCCCTCAAATGTCTCCGAGCATTCCGACACCTTTTGGTGCCGCCTGCCAGTCTGGGATTTCTAAAATGTTGTCCCAGAATGACAGGCTCGAAAAGTTGGAGATTTGTAGATCTGCGCTTCAAAGATGGATGCTGGTACGGCATTTTGGGCATGCGGTTTACCCCCAAGACAAAGTGCATTTTCATTTACTCGTCTTCAAAAAATGCCCTCAGCAGAACGCAGTTGGGGTAGAATTCTTAGCATGCGGCAACGATGCTCCCAATTATGGGCGGGCCAGACTTTTGAATACCTGTTGCTGTAGCCATTTGAAAAAGAATTAGATATGTAGGTACATGAAAAAGCAGGCCAAGTCACAAGGACAAGAATTTCAAAACTTTCTTGTGCTATAAACATCCAAAACTGAAATTGGAATAATTCATCATTAAAAATTCAGCAGATGCCAAACTGACGTTTATATTCTAATTCATGAATCAAATTCTTCAGCAACGTTTGTGATCACACAAGCTTGCTCGTTAGTGTTGTTCAAGTTGTAAATTTGCATTTTAGGTACGCATATTTACTAATACCTAGTTGAACAAGATGGCCGAACTGTTGATAGTTACCTACCCACTTTTACCTTTTTAATATGGAAGTATTTCAACCAGTGATTAAAACTCCATTAGAAATTGGTCCTTCTTTTTATAAAGAGTTGATTGATTGATTCTGAGGCTTAGGCCTTAAAAATTAGTGTCCAAAGCTTGGGATGGATGCGTTAATAAAGTGACCTGCCCGCGTTTTCTTCGCCGGTTTAACAAATGACTGCTGTCGCTGTTGAAACGTTTATAGTATTTCCCTCTCTTTTAGAGTCACCCCTGGCAGTAAATCAACGTCACGTCCTTTTAACCGTCCGAATTCCTAATGGGATCCTCTCCGGACAAAATAGCACTGAATTCCGCTAATGCAAAACGTTTTGGAAAGTGCGATTGTTGCGATTTGTTTAAAAAAAATTGATCTAACCATCTCCTTCGGTTCGTTGCTATTTGTTGCAGCATGCAAATCGACCGCGGGCCTACGGGTGAATTATTTCTAGCATATGGGCATATCATCAAGCAGAAACTAGTCCGACAAAGTCCCCCTATTTGCTCTAAATAAATTACCAATTTGACTTGTCCAAGCTAAATACCGGTAGATAGCTACAATTCTACTCAATATTTGGAGTACTATCACCGCATAGGACTGCAGTATTATACAGCATGTACCTATTAGGATTGAAGTGTATTAGATACCTAGTAATATACTACCTGTTGTAGAGGTGGTTATCCTCATAGCCCTCGATCGCTTTGTCCACATTGTCCATTCGATTTATGGTGGATTTCAGTTAAATCAGATTAGAGCTAATCCGGGCCTCTTGGTAACTTTGTTCAAACATATGTAACTCGGTCCGGATTAACTCTAATCCGAGGTTGGTGAAATTCGCCATAAGGGTCGATTTATAAGTTGTCATAAATCGAGTTTTGAAGTACCTGCAATTGCTATTGACATTATCATGGATCCCATATAACAAATGCTAGTTGAAAATAAATCTACTTTGAATGTAGCTGCAAGCATTGATAAACCGGTCCTTAGTAAACAGTACCTAATTATTAAATGCGGAAATTTCCAACCTTCAGTACGTACTTGAGGTGCACTTGGTGGTCACAATACGCGATAAAAATATGATCAAATTGTGTCCCAATTTCACGTTTCAAAATATGGAAGTATTGTGTGCTATCTACGCACCGCTGGTTCCTCTATACCTACAATTAGGCATATTACATTTTCAATGATCAAGCTTCGAATTTATCATTGAATTGATTAAAAAAGTCTACGTAACCACTTTTGAAGAGCAAGGTAGTTGAATTATCGTATGCGAGGCTTGATGCACTTCTCTGAGGGCCTATTCCATGCAGATATATTTTTCCACGTTTTATGCTGTTTCATCTCCCTTGACAGGATAGTATTTTTGTATGAGGATATAATATAATTGATCTCGAAAGGCATTTTCAAGTTAGATAGGTCAACTGTTAGGAAAGGAAGCCTAGAGATGGCTCTCCTCGTTGGCTGGATCCATCCCTCAGTTGGAAAGGGATAACCCAACCCGAAGACACCCTGGAGCGGGGCTGAGGCGCTTTGCCATTGTATTTTTGGACTTTTACCAAATAGTGTCCGACGAATAATTCCACCCCCTCAAAGGGAATCCATTGCCTTTTCTCCCGCTGCTGGCTTTCTTGCGTATCGCCATCTTTTTGTTAAACCACCAACTCCTCACCTTCTTTTGTGCTTTCCTTTGCACTTAGAGAGGTTCCTCTCGCCTTTCCTATCTTCTCCCAGCACTTCCTCGCTGTTCCGATCTTGTGGCAGCCTCTGCCAGTGAAGGCAGACTAACCCAATTTCGAGCTGCACTCTCTCAAAGAAGAGCGAAGGGCTTTCAAAGCGAGGGCCGTCAGATAAATTGTGTTTAGCCGTTGCACCACTAACTCGACGGATAGTGCATAGCAAATACGTCGCCGGAACGTCAATTTGTCATAGGATTTGATTGTTTCCTTCATGAATAAGTGTCAGAATAATGAAAATCGTGGCAGCTTATGGCATAACAATATAACGCAGTTAACCCTGTCATGTGCAGAAAGACCGAGTTGAAAAATCGAAACTTTGAGATGAAGCAAGAATGCAAAGTGAAGGGCCTGTGCCCAGGTATAGGTTAGTAGGCCCCCAAAGATGTCCATAATACTTCATCATCTCCTCTTGTTCTCTCGCAAATTTCTCTTCATAAAAATAGGTATGTCTCAGAATAGACTCATAGTCAAAATTGACTCAAAAACGACGAAGACTTTTTGGTTCAATGTTTGGTATTTGGTACCCATTGCCTGATACTGTCAAAAAATATATGAGACGTGTACAATAACTCTGTAAATATGGAAGTAATACTATATTATACAATGGTCGGAATCTATTGAGAATTCAGAGGCGTTCCTGATCGAGGAAAAGCGGGCCTGAAAATGACTTCATATGAATGCTGAAAATGAAGCAATCCTCCTGAAAATTATGTTCCTTTTGCTTTCACGTTCATTAGACCCAGTTTGATTAGGTTCTTGTAATTGTATCGTAAAGTTGCCTGATGACCATTACAACACTGATATAGTAGCATATCGGGAATAAACGAGTCTATTAGGGATCCGGCTTTGAAAATATTGATAGCGCAGAACAAACAGTAGAATCCTCGATAGCAATCAGACGATCGGAGATGAGGACTCAGGTAGACCGGAGCCGTGACATGGGTCTAGTAAGTACCTAACCATCCTCCGATTTCGAGGCCCGGGTCCCAAAGGCGCTCCAACATTCTTTTGAGGCCGGGCCGAGCTCCCCTGGCGTCGGGGCATTAGCATAAATTTGTAAATAAAGTCACTTTATTACATAAGTCACACCTACGCGTTACAGGCACACCGATTAATTGCCTTTGGGGGGAGCAGTTGTTATGATTTCTGTTCGGAATCGTTTCGGTGGGAAAGTCACGACGTCGACGAAGCTTCTTCCAGGGCGGCCGTCGCCGATACTGTCCCTGCCGACCGGTGTACGACCCGTTGGCGCCAATTGTCCACAACATATGGTGCGACAAGATTTAGTGCCTTATAATGCATGAAGATGTAATAATGGGGCAGGCTCGAAAAGGACGATCCATAAAACCGGCGAGAGACGGAATTTTAAAGAGCTCGTTCGGTACATCCCCTCGAGCCACTGATTGCTGGTTACCTTTCTCTTATAATCATGCGGTGATGAATTCAATTAGTTTGGATTTGTCGGCTGGGCCACCTATTAAAAATGAAGGTTTTACTCGTATAGTTACAAGCAATTTCGTCCTGAGGTTATGGACAGACAACCGAATATTTTCGAGTTACTATAATACCTGGAGATTGGGGATATTCAACTATTTATAGGTGCCAATGAATTAGTCCCGGATAAAAAAAGTTGTTGCTTGACAGTCTAACCTAATACGGCTATTGAGGAAAATGTAACTTGTATGAACAAAAAAGTAAAATGACCATAAAATTCAACAGGATAATTATGTTCAAAGGAACGCTCCTATAACCTATAGCATAATAGGCAGGTATAATAATTTACTCAAAACCCTAAAATCCGTTCGGGATGAGAATTGTAATTTGAGGGAATTGAGTAATAAATTTTATTTATTTATATACCTTCGATGAATAAAATTTAAAACGTTAAATTCTGTGAATAGTTTAAACCTGACGATATTTCCATAAAAACCGGGATTGACGGCATTGCGATTGGCTTCATTGCAATCCTCTCTTGCTCTCTCATCAAACCCTGATGCCCTGTCCTCAGGACAAAAATGCAACTAATACGAATTATCAACCTCAAAACGAGGACAGTTGTTGCGGTTAAGGTAGGCAATGGTCGTCGCGTTGACTGAGACGTAAATGGTAATCCGGCCTCCGATATTCATGGACATCTCAGATTTGCGGTCGTATAACTGAACTCGTCGGCCGCCAACTTTCTTCTCTTAAGTCGCCTACTGTGAGATGCAAGTGCATGGAAATGTTACTCGAGGAAAAAAGAGCTAGACGGGTTTTTACTGTTTTTATAGATGGTCTCTTGCGGATGAGGAAAACCCCACATTCTGGGACAAGATGTTCAAGTTGCTTTTATCGCATGGGGTGGAGAGCCGCAATTTCGAACGAAGAAACGATTGGCAACGGCGTCGTTTCGTTTCGATTTGTGGACCTTCTGCAGTTTGTTGACGGCATTGCGGCATTATAACAGTTGTCCGAGTAAGTTTTTCAAAACGGCGGGTTGCAAATTCACTCAGGGAAATGGTGCCGGCCTCATTCCCGAAGAGTTGCGCAATATTAATTTGGGCCACCATCAAGATTTTGCAGGGGCTCATTCGCTAGAATTTCGTTCTAAAAACTTTTTTTTTGTGGGGTTAAGAAAAACAGTAGGTATGTGTACATTCTGTTCGTATCAACGTTTTTTCAGGTTTCGACTGTCTCACTTAATTTTGGATTTGACAAGCTTTCTCGTGGTTCGACTGTCTCTTAAATTATTTTGGGCCAGCTTTTAGATGTTTATTAATTTTTTAAATTATTTTTTTGGGAGTTTCGCGCGTTTTTTGGGGTTTTTAGGTATTTTTCGGGGTTTGACTAGAGGTGTTTTTTTTTGTCGAAATAGTTTTAGAAAAAAATGTTCTCTCTTAAAACCATTTTTTTCAAAATTATTTAGGGTTTTACTAGATATTTTTTCCTTTTTCGGAGGCGAAAAAAAAGTGCGGTTTGCTATGTTGTGTCTTAATTTTTGGGACGTTTTACTTATTTTTACTTGTTTTTGGGGTTTCAATAAGTTTTTTCGTTACTGGAAAAAGTAGCCTTAAATGTCAGCATTCCAACAGCATTTTTTTTATTTACCTTGCTTATAAGAGAAAATTATTCGAAAGAAGACCGCATATTTTTGTACCAAAACAAGAAACATAAAAAAAGTTTGAATTAAGTTAATTGCCCATAGGAAAGGTAGGGATTTGCCCAAGCCGAGGGGGAAAGAAAACAAAGTGATAATTCGATTACTGCATCGACAATCGCAAGAGAAAACTTGCTTATGGGGGAAAAGTATTTGACGTGTAATGCCCCAAGTTTCTTTGGTAATCGGTCCTATCTGGTGCCAAGTGGGGGATGGGGGAAGAAAGGATACTTGCTGTGTTTGTGACTACGCTGAACTTGCCAGAGTGAGGTGGCCGTTCAAAGATCCGCTATCTCAATTGCCAATCCGAAAACCCTTCGAAAAAGGTTTGATTTTTTCCTTACGACGATATTAAACGACTTGGAGTGGTTTTCAAACTCTTCTGCCATTGTTCTCACTTCTCGATTGAATCGCCCTCAATCGTAACATACCTATTTCATCAGACTGTGGATTTTGAAAAACTGATGGGGTAATACCGGCGCAGAGTTTTGATCCTGGCAAACGCCCTACTATGGTAGGCCTTAAAAAACGAACTACTTTGATGGAGATGATTCGTCGTCACTATGCGTCGGACAAACGCGTTTATCGATAAAAATTGACGGCAAATATCACCCAAAAGCTCAATTTTTTTGCCATACGAAAAAAGAACTCCCGAAAATGAAAGTTCATAAGCCATGTCTCTTCCCCAACCAGTCTACCAATGCTCGTTTATCATATAACTATAAAGACTCTCATACTGTGCCGTTGAAAGCTCTAACAATCAGTCCGGTAAAATAAATAATAGTCCATATGATATTATCAAACTACTATTTTCGTTCCTGAGTTTTGGCCAACCCGTGCAATAAACCTCTGCACAGGTTTTGTAATATAAGCTGAAAAACTCGTCGATGTTCCCTCCTTTATGAAATAATTCAAAGATTTACTATTGACGGAAGGAAAGCTATAACAATAACTCAGCCCTGGAGGGACGACTTTTTTCAACACTCCGACGCCAAATTGGAGGCCACTGGGAGCAAATCACAGTGCGGGAGTCGAAAAGTCTTGAAGCATTGACCGTAAAACATAATTGAAAATACGCTCTTGACGTGTCACAATTCCATTTCACAATTTAATACCCTAGGTACCTACTCATTTTACAAAACGTTACACTTTTATAAATATTTAAGATTGAAGTCACACAATCGCCATTAAATAGGAATTATGGATTTTTTTAATTGATAAAGACTATAATTGTGTTTGAAAAAAAAAAATGTTTCAAATCATCGGTTTTGGAATTTTGAAGCATATAAGGGACTCATTCGTGAAAAGGCCCGTAATACTGATGAATCTTCAGTAAGAAAATTCATTAAAAATTCTGCTCGCTGTTGCAGCTATTTTACTTTTTTTTTAAAGTAATCGAGCCCTACTCGATCTAACCGTTCTTAGGCCTAACTACCCACTGTACTAGGTTTTTGTACAGGAGAATTCAAAAATAATTTTCTACCTTCCCATATTTTAAAACATTGTTTTCTCCTGCAGGTGGATCGTGCCCAAACTGCCTACAAAACCACGAAGACGAAGACGAAAAGGACTTCGTGGATCGAAGCGAAGAGATAAGATTAGAAGCCATCAAGCACCAGATACTTAGCAAACTTGGTTTGCGCGCCAAGCCCAACGTGAGTCGAGAATCAACGCCGTCGCGTGACGTTGTCCTTCAAACTCTACGCCGGGCCAATGGATGGCCTTTCACGTTAACGTCGTCTTCATCGTCATCGTATGATCCTGACGTCGGCCAATCCGACGACTTTTTCGCCACAACGTCGGAGATCATCGCCTTTGCCGAACAAGGTAGGAGTCTCCTGTTACTTATTGAGTGAAAGGATAATGGATGATATACGAGAGAGTTTTGAGAACTCGGCAAAAAGGTCTTATCTGAAATGATCTAAAGACAAATATACTAATTCCTTCTAATGAAGCGGGTATTTTCAAAAATTCATGCTCGCCCTCATTAGGGTAATGACTCAGATCAACATGAAGGACTGAAGCTGATCCCTCACCCACTCACTTCGGTCTTGGGCCGAGAGTGAGAAGTACCATCGCTATTTCACACGCTCATCACCCAAAGTCACTGTATGGGCTCCAAAAAGCACACAGGAGGATCTTCTTTCATGGAGGGATGTCTCCTCTTTTTCGAGTCGTTTTTGGGGGTGGAGTTTAGACCTTATGGATGACGGGAAGCAGTTTGGAGTACAAGGGATGCAATTTCCACTAAGCTGTCGACTTGGCTTTCGAGTCGTCTTATTAACGTGATGGCCCCAGAATTTTTTGCACGGGCCTCTTCTATGATTAAGTGGGCACTTGGCGCCTCTGCCGTCACCTTAGGTGAGGCACTTCTCGCATTTGAAACCGTCTGTTGGCATTTCAAAGAGAAACCGGCGGATTTCGTGTGTCACTTTAGTCTGCCATGGATGATTCCTTGAAGAGGTGGCTAGCAACTGCCTAGCCTTTGTCACCTGACCAATTAAGCGCCACGTCAGATTGGTTGGCACATTGGCGAGAGGGAAGTGCTCCTCGATTCAAACGCCAGCGACAACATTCGTGTTTCAGGCACGACAACAGCAGCTTATCATGTTGCAAAACGTTTTACACATGCAGGAACGAAACAGACCTGGATCGGGTTGCATTGTTCGATTGACTAAATTTTGCTTCCTGAAAAACAGCGAAAATTTTGAAACGATGGGGAGCAGCAATTGTATTTTTACGGAGTTAGTTATGCGGCATTGATTTCAACATTAATTGATGCTAATTTCCAGAAGCTGATATGTTGGGCTCCTTTAATTTGCCAAACACATTATTTCGCGCTTATCGTCTTCTGGACTTGGATAACGCAAGGTTCTTCACGAACCTATATTCAGCGGTTCCTCTCTATCTTGTTGTAACGATAACGACAAAAGACGATAATTTCCTTGGTATGGCAGAAACAATAGATCTGTGATAACTTGTCGCTGATAAGTTTGCTGCAATTACTGCTTCTGCGATTCTTGGTGCGTTACGTTCTTTCGTCAACGTCTGGGGCGTCTGCTGGCAACTGGGCGACTAGCTATACTATGGCATGCAATACAGCACAGTCTTGATGAGCCTTACATACCTAACTCGACTGTACCATGAGGGGAAACGTGCGATACTTGAAATTAAGCATCGGTTTTTACTGGACGCCGGATCAAAATCGAAATTTTCGTTTGAAAATAACGGTTCTGTCTCAATTCGATCAGTTTCCGGATCCACGCAATTTTTTAATACATTTTTTTAAACATTATTCTTCAGTTAGATTGAGGTTTATTTCTCAAGATAAAGTCAGCGGAGGGAAATGAAAATATTATCAGCTTTTAGGTTGTGCTGCCAGTTGGCGAGCCTCCAAAACATCAGGGCAGCAACATAAACCTTACAGCTTCACTTGACGAATTTTACAACATTGGGGAGCTGCTTGCCGCTAGTACGCATTCGGTGGTATCTGTTGGCCTCTAATTTATTTTTCTTCAGCTCGGTGAAATGTATGGTGCTTTGCAAGTACCCGAGCGAAAGCCACATTAAATGTATTCATTCTGCAGTCTTTAGTAAAATCAGAGCCAGTGTTTAGGATGGTTTGAAACTGAAAAATGCTTGCGGCGAATTGGCGCAAAGTTGCACAATAAGGTTTGGAAAGTTCAACTCCGACTTCAGCCCGACCATCCGTTATATTTTCTGTCCTTCGGTCACCACTTTTTTTCAACACTTTTTTCCTCCATGTGTGAAACTGCTGAAAGAGCTGGATTAGAAAGTTCAGAAAACACTATTTTGTAAGTTGGCTAATTGTTATTAATCACCTTCAGAATGACCTCGTATATGATCTACCAACGCCCTATAATCGAAGTTGTCCCAGGCGTGCACTGCCGCCCTCAAGAAGAGGGTCCCAGCTGGTCAGACCATGTCGCTCTAGTCTATCAGTACTGAACTGTATGTTCTTATTGTGGTACACTGTTACTCATTGCCTCACCCCCAATTGGTATTTAGAAATAATATACCTCCACCTGTGTCTAAGAATACTTTGCAGTATACTAGGTATATAGCACACTAGACGACAGCATGAAAATCATCTGTCCCCTGCTCGAGGTTACTGCCCCCTTGGACAATAATGTGGCAATGCTGCGAATAATATATAAAGCATTCATTGTCTAGCAGACGACAGCCGTGGCTCGCCATGTAGTTATATATTATTGCCATTTTCCCCAGTCGGAAATTGGCAGAGTTTGTGCCTCATAAAAATATGCCTCGCCGGTTCCATAATGCAAATGCGAACCGCGATCCCCTCGAGGCCCACCAACCTCTTTCACTGCTCCCACTTACATCCTGCCCTTTACCATCACTATACATTTTACGTACAACACACATACATCAATATCATAGTCTTGTAAATTAGCTATTTCAATAATATATCAGTCTGTAAATGCCCATCGAGGCTCTCTGAGCCTGATTTGTGAGGGTTAGTCCAACGACAATCTAAGAGCACTCAACATGGAGGATAAATACAAAATGCTCGTGTTAAAACCAATTTAAGAATGACGAATGTGACGAGACCACTATTGCATTTATGGTTCACCCTTACGCCGATGCATTCACGTACAGATCCTTGGTTACTGACCACATTCAGTGATTGGTGATCGGGATCATTGAGATTCCCAGTCAGTGATGGACGACTGATATTTTCAATAAGCACAATATGCTGAAACTGCAATCTTACGATCGATCCTTCCGAATGAGGTTCCAATAAGGCGTATTCAGAAGCAACTAGGATCCGAGATGGAGTCTCACAGGGAAGCATCCTTGGCCCACTCTTGTGCGTCTTGTGTACCAGCGATCTCCCAGAAAGATATGAAAATACACTGGAAACCTTTCAGCTGATGTTCTAGCCTTACAGAAGAGCCAGAAGAGCCTGAAGAGGCGAAGAAAACAAAACCCAAATAGGGTCAAATCCAAATAAATTAATTTGCATGGTCAATAAATCAAATTTATCAGGACATTGGAATGACCCTGGCGAAAAGTCGTAATACATTTTCGGATTCATGTGAACGTAGGCTGTAGCTTTAGAGTGTTGACTCGATTGACAGCCGCAGACAAAGCATTGGATATCGGTAGACGTCGTAGACGCGGCTCTACGTGGACATCGGCAGGGTCAGTTGCTGATGAGTTACTTAGCATACCATCCAATCAGGCCTCATTTCCATAGGCTATACCCTACACTCTCACTATAGCCATGGTTGTTACTTGTCGTTTCTGTAGGTCGGGCCGACAGTAATAATCCACCTCATCCAGGCAAAGCCATTGCACTCCGATTCGAAATGCATTATTTTCTTTAACTGCAATTCCCGTACTTTCCCTAATGTAATCGTTTTCCGAGCAATCTCATTTTCTAAGGCAACTCCCCATGGTAATAGTCTCGATTGAGATTTCTTCCGAGAGGCCTTGAACAGCAACTAGGTCAGCTTGGGCTCCTCCACTTGGAAAAGTTAGATTTTTAAAGGTATCTAGTTTACAGGGGCTCGAAGGTGTGTAACATACGATACCTGAGCAATTTGATTGTTGAAAGTTACAGGTGCTATTTCAACCCACACCAGTTTTTATCTACTTATGCTGGAAAGAAATTCTCAGGCAACGAAAAAAATTATGCGACAAACCCCTAGTACAAGAGCTAGGCGGTAATTCGTAAGATTGAATAAGTTCAAAAAAGGCATCGACCTTTAAAAAATTTCCCATGACACGGTGAAAGTGTCGTGGGGTAGCGAGAGAATTCTATTTTGCCCTGGCAAATGGTTCCTTCTGGATCTTGTGATATCTGCTAATAACAAGTGTATCTATTCAGTCATCATACTTTCATGAACTCCCACCCATCTTAGGAACGCCAAGGAGGGTATGGAAAAGAGGATCAATACGAAGGCCTAGGGATTCCAAGCCCAAAGTACTCTTACCGTTATGGAGATCTGTTATTCATGCTAATCAAGTGCACACCATTAGGGTACAGCTATTCCAATGGCTTGGAAATGTCCCCTTCTACCCTCGTACATCGTTACAAGGGAGACGTTACCCCATTTCGACTTGACGTTTTTGTCAAATTTTTCTTGAAAAAACCATCAAACGTCGTGAAGAACCTTTTTTTGGAGGCAAGCGGCTTGCCAAGGAAAAACAAACTTTACCTCACTCAACTACATTAACCAGTGAGATTGTAAGAAATAGGGTCTGGGAGCGTTAGGACAAGAAACGTTTTTCCCGGTACCATCCCATTTATCCCAATTACTGATGATAATTAGTCATTGGTAGGCAAAGGTAGCATTTCAAATCCACTTTGCTGGTCGCGTGATTGAAATACCGATGAAAGCGCTTAAGAGCGCTAATATAATCCCGAACGTGTCCGCCATGTAGCGCACCTTATCCATCAACTGACCGCAGCATAGTTCTCCATATGGTCAGGCTGTATAGTGCTAAATGACTGTGTCGCTATAACAGCGCTGATTATTCCTCTCAGCTGTCTCAGAATCGGTTGAGAGCTTTTGGGTTCATTATGTATGCGAGGCCTACTTATTATTGCTCGATTCAACTTGCTCTAATGGGAATCGAGGGTGAGAGCAACTTGTGACCAATGTCTACTGTTGGTTTGATTCTGACGCAAGAATAATAAGGTAGTTTGAATCACTCGGAGCTTGAGTGTGCCTAACTAATGCTATGCATGCACTATAGAGCGATTTGTACCACATGCAATGCAATTGCCATGCTCTACACTCACTCTGCAGATGAGTAGTTCTTCGACAACAAGGGCTAGTGGAGTGAGAACTAAACATATAATTCTCTATCCTGAGTTGTAGCAACCGGTGATGGGCATGAAGGATACTCGATGCATGGAATGGGGTGGCAGAATTGCTCGACAGGAAGTCAAGGAACCGAAGTGATTCTCATTTCTAAGTTGTGGGTTCTAAGTAAGGTACGACGGCTTGACAGTGTTGGTAGAACCAGCTGATAAGCTTTTGAAAGTAAAGAGGCGGCAGTTGCTGCAGAAGGTTAGTGGAGTATCACCGTGAGGTAGGTCTTGAAGTTGCTTGAAGCCCGTCAGGCCGTTTTACATGTGCGAAGGTGGGTGATTCCAAACCAGAGGGGTTAGCGATTTGCCCCCCAGCCAGTGGGAACCAGTAACCAACCAATCATCTAAAGGCATCTTCCAGAATTGAAACATACAAATGAGACGTGCTTGTTAGCTGAGAATTACGCCTGATGTGGTGTAGGAAAGTTACTGCAGAATAACTCGAGGAAATAAAGCGCGTTTATTTATAATGTCCCATTCTGAATCCGGAATTCGTGACTGGGCAGGTACCTAAAGAAAAAAATATATCTTCCAATACAATGCGTGGGGTGAAATGCGTAGGCCGAAAATTCATCACTGGCCAATTGATTTCACCCAGGAACAATCGAGCTACCGTTTCCTGAGCTGGAGGAGATCCATTACAAGAGCAGGAAAAGCAATTTTCCTCATGAGGTAATAGCACAAACGCTTGTGGGCTGCAGCTGCGGAAAATCGCGCACGCATCAACTCGGAACCCGAATGTGGGGGCGATGATAAAAGAGAGGGCCACCAAGTGAATCAGTAGATCAATCTCGACGAAAATTAAACTGCTCTCTTCACAGGGCGACCAGGGTCTACAGCAAAGGTCATGAGTCATGAACCCACGCTCTTACCAGCTAGAAAATGGGGGAAGGGGGTAAACTTCCATAAAACGTCTTACAAACGTCTACTCGAGCTTCCTTTGTGCGATAATTTTCTTCAAACGCTATCATTTGTATTCTTCGGTCGTCCAAACAGCTGAAATCTTCTTTTCTCAACTTTCATTCATTTTCACAGCTTATCAGGTCCGGTTTTCAATCCACTTAGGTAAAGCGATATCCAAAAGCGCCACTTGAAACATTCCGAGAGGAATCCATGGGAATAAACCGTTATTGGAGATTATGGTTGCTATTTAGAGGGATATAATATCCGCATGAATTTGTCCTTGTAGAACGGTGGTTGAGAAATTCATAAGAAAGAAAAAGAAATTCATAAGAAATTCATAAACCCACGTAATTTAGCTGATACATTAGACCAACTTTCGAACACTTTGCACAATCTTTTTCTTTCCAGTATTGTGGGGTCTCGATAGGAAATGGAATCCATTTGTACTTTTAAGGGGGAGATGGGAATGAATTTTTTCCTACAAAACAGTATCAAGAAAATGTTCCACTTTTTAGCTTGCTAATATGCAACAACACCAAGCACACAGGGGATGAACAGGGGATGAATGCGACTGGTCAGATGAAACAGACTATGAGGTAAATTAATGAAATTTTAACCAGATATATTAAAAGCTCATTCTGTATACCTGCAAATCGATCTGTGCAGTTGCTTTTCTAAAAGTTTCAACGCAAGGCTTCGATTTTGCCGGTTGACATACTTCTACCTCAGCAATCTCTTCCCCTTTCCACGGCACTGGGTGAAAGATATAACACGAGAGCTGCAACTTGTATGAAGTTTGGTTGGTAAAGTTGGACTCGATGGAAGAATATTAGATGGAAGGTGTAGGGGTGTAGAAGACTCGACGAATACTTCGAGACACTGGGCACCTTTAGAGCAAAAGTTACTCGCCGATTATGCTAGGGGGTTCATCGGACCGAGAACGGCCCCACAGAGGATCGATAGCACAAGCTTGACACGATTGCCACCACTTACCTACTACAGGCACAGCCAGCACACATACAAACACACACAAAGTTGTATAGGCTCCCATGACATGGCCCCTGCTGGCTAGGCTGTAGCAAGGAACCAAGCAAGCTGGCAGCGAACGCACTAGCTGGAGGAACCAAGGGAGGCCTACAGTACAAGCCCCTTCCAGCACTGCAACACCAGTCACATCACATCGCAACACCGCTAATTACACTGCACTATATCCGGCTCGGCTCAGCACAAATTCGCCCACAACATCAGGTTACACGGGAGCTGCTTTCGTGCTACCTGCACCTGCCAGCACCAGCACCGACACGACCTCCTCCTTCACCTCCGTTGCAACTTGAAGCATCGCTATACTGGAGCAATAGCGGCGGCTGCACTTCCGCAACCGTCTGCCGAGAGACCCCTTAGAGGTTCATACGTAAGAATCCCAGTCCTGGAGGACTGGCCGGAAAAGTCCAAAGGAGTTCCATCGAAAAGAAATTATCATACATCCGCAGAAGTGTATTACCAACTGTAGTATTGAGTGCGCATGCTGACCATTTCCATGAAAACTGCCAAAATCAAGAAGGGGAGGAAATGTAGTGGATTGCCCACGACAAAAACTGCCCTGGACTAGTCATTTTGTCCAGGTTGTGTCTTGGTCTGGAGCTTGCCTATCTCTTGAGATTACCAAATATCACACCTACCTAGATCCCGAATAATCTGGAACCACACCCCTCTCCTTCTGGAAACCCGGCAGAACCAATCTGGGAACCGATCGTTCTTTCCTCGAAAATTCACCTTAAACCCACGGGCCAGTTTTTCCTTACACTTCGGTAAGTAGGGCTATGAATTACCACGACTGTGGCACATTGAGTGTCGCGTTGGCGGGCAATAAATACGGGCGCGTGGAAAAGAACAATGGGCCCGAAGGCGTAAGGCTGTGATGCTACGCACTGATGAAGAACCGAGTCGGGTTGGGTGTCCAGTGTGATGGAGGGTGTCGAAGGGTGCATGGGAGGGTGCCCACTTGCCTGTTAAAGTGATTTGCGGCTCCACGATTCGTCGACGAACTAGCGCCACTTGACTTGTGGGTGGAAGTCATTTATTGCAGCTCTCAATAGAGAGAAAAGAGCAATTACATTGTGGCCGTCGTTAACAGGGAACCGTTGACAATTAACCTTTGGCAGTTAACGGGTATAACGACGTCAGGCGCCTGGGATGTCTTCGATAGCCTCTCGGTAAATAAGGCCTTCGAGTTCACTTGGGCCCGACGATTTCACCCGTATTTCAAACACACATCAATCAAGGACTGAACGAGTGATCAAAAATTTTGCTGAAATTTCATATTCACCAGAAAATCAATTTTGAGCACAGGTCACCCGCCGCTTGAAAGAAAGAACTCAATTTCGAGCACCCAAAATTGGTTTTTCACTTTTGCGAGCAAGCATTGATTCGGCCTCTAACTTAATGCTAGTCTCTTTGTGCTACACTCTATGCTACCCGATCGGATTTTGCAATGAAGAATTTGAAAATTCCTTACCACACTTCAAACCGCGCAATTTTCGTTTCGAAACCAAAATTCTGTAATCGTTAATTGGTAGCCAGAAGCCGCGAACTGTCGGCGGCCGATTGGCGCGTTGTATATTATTAACGTGCCCCCGCAATCACTTATGTGTCACCCAATCCGAAGTAGGGCAATTATCTTCTTAAGTAGATATGGATATAGTATTGAAAAAGAAAATGGCCCTCAGTCTGGCGCTATAGCTAATGATCAATATTCAAGTTAGCGCCTATTAATATCCTGAACGTATCACGTTTCCAAGGATCATCTGCGGTCGTCGGGCGTAATTTTTCGACCTGCGGCTACGCATTCCTCATTCGATATCTTCTACAATTCAGGAATTCTTGGACCGAATCCACCATCGAGTCCAGTCGTGGGGTCGCGAGTCAACCTAAAATAAATAAAAAATAAAAAACCAAGAGCAAATTTATAATACAGTGTTGGCCTGTAAACCAATCATGGTTTTTTTTATCGGGAAAGTCACAGACTCGACCCACAAACTCACAATGAAACAGAAACACAATCTCATAATCGAAGTCAAAGTCAAACTCACAATGAAATTGATTCTAAAACTCATAATCGAAATCGAAGTCATACTCGCAATGAAACCGAAACTCAAACACATAGTCAAACTCGAAGTCAAACTCACAATGAAAAAGAAAGTCTAACTCATAGTCAAACTCGAAGTCAAACTCACAATGAAACAAAAACTCGAAGTTACAGCTTCTCAAACTCATAAACGAAATCGAAGTCAAACTCACAATGAAACAGATTCTCAAACTCATAATCGAAATCGGAATCAAACTCACAATGAAACCGAAACTCAATCTCATAATCGAAGTCGAAGTCAAACTCACAATAAAACAGATTCTCGAATTCATAATCGAAATCGAAGTCAAACTCACAATGATAAAGAAACTCAATCTCATAATCGAAATCGAAGTCGAACTCACAATGATAAAGAAAGTTAAACTCATAATCGAAATCAAAGTCAAACTCTCAATGAAACAGATTCTCAAACTCATGATCGAAATCGAAGTCAAACTGACAATGATAAAGAAACTCAATCTCATAATCAAAGTCGAAGTCAAACTCACAATGAAACAGATACCCAAACTCATAATCGAAATCAAAGTCAAACTCACAATGATAAAGAAACTCAATCTCATAATCAAAGTCGAAGTCAAACTCACAATGAAACAGATACCCAAACTCATAATCGAAATCAAAGTCAAACTCACAATGAAACAAAAACTCAATCTCATAATCGAAGTCGAAGTCAAACTCACAATGAACCGAAACTCAATCTCATAATCGAAGTCGAAGTCGAAGTCAAACTCACAATGAAAACGATTCTCAAACTCATGATCGAAATCGAAGCCAAACTCACAATGAAACCGAAACTCAATCTCATAATCGAAATCGAAGTCAAACTCACAATGAAACAGATACCCAAACTCATAATCGAAATCAAAGTCAAACTCACAATGAAACAGATTCTCAAACTCATAATCGAAGTCGAAGTCAAACTCACAATGAACCGAAACTCAATCTCATAATCGAAATCGAAGTCGAACTCACAATGATAAAGAAACTCAATTTCATAATCGAAGTCGAAGTCAAACTCACAATGAAACAGATTCTCAAATTCATAATCGAAATCGAAGTCAAACTCACAATGAACCGAAACTCAATCTCATAATCGAAATCGAAGTCGAACTCACAATGACAAAGAAAGTCAAACTCATAATCGAAATCAAAGTCAAACTCACAATGATACCGAAACTCAATCTCATAATCGAAGTCGAAGTCGAACTCACAATGATAAAGAAACTCAATCTCATAATCAAAGTCGAAGTCAAACTCACAATGAAAACGATTCTCAAACTCATGATCGAAATCGAAGTCAAACTCACAATGAAACCGAAACTCAATCTCATAATCGAAATCGAAGTCAAACTCACAATGAAACCGAAACTCAATCTCATAATCGAAATCGAAGTCGAACTCACAATGAAACCGAAACTCAATCTCATTATCGAAATCGAAGTCAAACACGCTATTGGAAAAATTGTGTTACAACACAATTAACTTATGTTCCATTGACTTTGATTTCGATGATGAGTTTGAGAATCTGTTTCATTGTGAGTTTGACTTCGACTTCGATTATGAGATTGAGTTTCGGTTTCATTGTGAGTTTGACTTTGATTTCAATTATGAGTTTGAGTTTCATTGACATAGTGAGTTCTACTTCGATGCCGATTATGAGATTGAGTTTCGGTTTCATTGTTTGACTTTGATTTCGACATTGAGTTTGAGTTTCGTTTTCAATGTGAGTTCGACTTCGAGTTTGATTTTCAGTATGAGTTTCTGTTTCATTGTGAAGAATGAATGACTTCGATTTCGATTATGAGATTGAGTTTCTGTTTCATTGTGAGTTTGACTTCGATTTCGTTTATGAGTTTGAGTATCTTTTTCATTGTGAGTTTGACTTTGATTTCGATTATGAGTTTGAGTTTCTGTTTCATTGTGAGTTTGACTTTGATTTCGATTATGAGTTTGAGTTTCTGTTTCATTGTGAGTTTGACTTTGATTTCGATTATGAGTTTGAGTTTCTGTTTCATTGTGAGTTTGACTTTGATTTCGATTATGAGTTTGAGTTTCTGTTTCATTGTGAGTTTGACTTTGAATTCGATTATGAGTTTGACTTTCTTTTTCAATGTGAGTTTGACTTTGATTTCGATTATGAGTTTGAGTTTCTTTTTCATTGTGAGTTTGACTTTGATTTCGATTATGAGATTGAGTTTCGGTATCATTGTGAGTTTACCTTCGAGTTTGACGTTCTGATTCATTCTTAGTTTAACTTCGAGTCTCAGTTCCTGCTCCATTGTGAGGTTGACTGGAGTTTGATTTGAGTATTAATATTAATGATGACGTGACGTGTGACAACCGGCAAAAACTTGACAACGCGACCCTCCATGATTTATGAATGCTGAACTGTCGATCGGTAATAGGGGGCCTCATTCTCTTGATAGTTTAGTAACTCGAAGCGCTTTCGGATGTAATGACAGCTTCGGTAGGAATATTCCTTCCTAGGCGGGCCGCTATTATGGACATTAATCCGAGGAGTATGAAAGGTAACTCCTCACTGGTTGACACTCTGGCGTGCCGCAGGTGGCCTGTCAGTTAGTTCGGTATCATTAGCACCGGATTGATCGTATGGGGCCGTTATTTTGTTGAGTAACCAGCAGGAAGATCGAAACTATGAAAAACTGATATTTTAAATTTTTTTTCAATTTCAATTATAGTTGCAGAGACAAAGGTGAAAATCTGGTCGCAGTCAAGATGTTTTTTTTTCTTCTCTCTCGACGTACTATGCTTACCTATTAATAAAGCGGTCGGTTTTCGGTGCTAAATAAGAAATCGGATCGAGATTTTTTCCTTCCGAGTAGGTACGTGATTCGATCTGATAGTCCGTGTGTTTCGTGCGGTAAACTATTCTGACATGATAGTATATCGAGTCGGAATAATTAGAGAAGTTTCGTCGGCCGCCTCGTTTTACACGGTCATTCTGAAGGCCTCACACGTCGGGGGACGACCCGTTAATTAATATAAATGTCATAGGCCCTCCATTGACTCCGTATAGAGTGAGAAAGAAGCGTTGATGAATGTGGGAATTGTTATACGACGGGTGCGAGAGAGGTAAAGAGAAATATACGTATAGCGGAGGGTGAGAATGCGAGCGAAAGAGGGCCGAGCTGTGGATTGGGGATTCGAATCGATTTTAGAGGCATACAAGAACCTAATGATCATGTAAAATTCATGTCGGTCGATCTAGATTATTCAACAACACCCACGAAGGCGAAGGGTAAGGCGGTCTGTGCAGCCGATGAGTGGCCGAAGGGGTTGGGGGGAGGGGGTAGTTGTAGTAGTCCGGTGGGGCGATAGAGCGTGTACCTACTCGTTTATTGTTGCGTTCACTTTCAACTCGGAATACTTCGTTTTTTCTTCTCTCGAGTACCGATTCGTTCTCTGGTCTGGACCTAACCCAAATTGCTCGTCGGTTGCACCCAAAATCATGATCGGGTATCCATTGTTGTGGCCAATAAACGATGAAATAGAAGAATAGTGAATACCTATCAGGATTGCGGCTGACAAATTTCCGGTTGAACGAGGTTGTAGTCCTCGAAAAGATCAACATCTATCAAGGGATTTTTTTTATAAAGTTGAAGATTATGGGAGAAATGGCAGTTAATGTAAGTTGATCAAAACTTATTTAGAATTTTTCTCAGAATACCAGTTTTTGACATAATCCATTTGTGCTTTAAGGTATCGAAATGAAGTGGTGTGCTATTTATCTAGTGGAAAAGTGTTTGAAGAAAATTTTTTTTCAAACGTCTGTCATTGGTTGTTGGTGGAGGTTTATTGTTGAGGAATATTGTTGGGGGATATCCAGGGCACCTTTAATAATAATAATACCTAGTAATAATGAATTGTTGAGGGTCGACCCGTAAATCTATTTGTCTAGTCAAATATCAGGGTTAGGGCCTTCGGGAAAACTCAGTCTCTTTCGCCAAGGTTTCGAAAAATTATAATTTCTTCATCAGGGCTTGGGGGAACAGACCTGTCTCGAAGCCCTGATGAAGAAAATATAATTTTTCGAAAGCTCAGCGGACGAGACAGAGTTTTTCCGAAGACCCTAACCCTGATCATTCACTACACAAAAACAATAATGTTCATTTTCATTCATGAGCCGACGATTTATGTTTGTAGGATAAATTAATAGATCCCCTGATGACCGCATGAGCCCCAGGATGAACGTCCGCTGAATCCTCAGATCTGGAGAACGGATTGTAGAATATTTAAAACCATTATTTAGAACCATCTCCACCAGCTGTAGGGGTCGTACAAATGATTCAACTGTTGGGGTAGGTGGCGTCATCCGTCGGGTGCGCCCCGCATTTTTATTTCATGATTTGGTGAGCTCAATGCTGAATGAAGCAGTACATTTCGCTTCAGTGAAAAACGAACAGTTGTGATTGCATGATTTATGTTTGGTGGTAAGTAGTTACAAAAAATGGCAAGTGCACGGGCAAGGGGGAGCCGGGGGGCATGGCCGTATTATCGGTCACTAGCAAAAGGGCAGGGCCTCGAGGGGCTGGGGGTGGTGCATGGTGGGAAAGGGCTCCTGCCACCTGTTACACCTTTTACAACGATTACACCGACACTGTCAACCTTGGTAGGTACCTTCCTCTCTCGTAAGTCGGCTACTATGTCACCTGGTTTGAAAGCAGAGAGCCAACTGCGCGAAATTAGTTGTACCTATTTCCAGCTGTCCTGGACATCTCATCGCCGGTTCAAGTTTTTCGAAGCATTTTTTGCGGATGATTTGATGGTTTAATCATTTGCATGCGTCAGAATAAATTTTGCACATTTTATAAGTCTAGAAAAACATATATTTCCGGAAAAATCAACATAAAAAATTCCTCACGGCGAGTCCACTTGAGCAACCTCCGTTTTTACTTCCATATTCACAGAGTAAATGGAAATACCTATTTTGAAAAGCCGAAAAAACGTTTACTCATACACAGTTTCTCAAAATCACTTCCCGAACACCGCGTCCTTGTGTCCGCTTGTCCGAGTGTCCGTCAGTGGTAATTTACGAAAAATTGCCATAGCTCCCTCAATTCTCAACATTTTTCTAAATTTCTTGAACTGAAATGTTTGTCTCGGCAAGACCTAACACACTGGTTAATCGAAATTTGAATAACTCACAGTACTTCCGATATAGATGAATTTTTAGCGTTTTCTATTTTATTTTTCCGGCCACAAAAATGAACCGATTCTTGGTCTTAAAATCCTTGTTTTGCCTTGCAAAACGTGTGAATTTTCTTTATATTCCGATAACTTGGCGTATTTTTATTTTAGGCGAGTTTTAACATTTGCATAGTGAGTTTTTTGATATTTTTGATCTCTACACCCTCAAAAGCAGTCAAAACAGAATCAAATTGTGTCAAAAATGTACACATCAAAATGTGGAAGCATTGTGTCAAGTCGGATAAAAATGGGGAATGTTAATTAAGGCTCGATTGTGATAACCCTGAGAAGTTGCCTGAGGCTTCTTCTTCTTCTTCTTCTTTTTCTCGCTATGATGCCGTCAGGAGGCTGAGGAAGTGAGTGTTATCAGATAACTGTAGATATCAGTAGATTCTACTTTCTGGCTGCCGTCAGCTGCGCCTTCACCCTCGAAAAGCCAGAAGCCTTGTCGAACACAATTGTGAACTCAGTTCCACCTAAATTTTCTCCGATGGTTACAAAACTATTTTTATCTTTTGAAAATCGTTCAAGTTCAGATTTTTGCGATTCCTCAACAAAGTTACGATTCGAGAATGACAAGTTGAAAGAACAGTGAAAAACTGGGGCAAACAGCAATTCTGAAAACGATACCTTTCGATAAGAGATATTTTTCAAATAAGAAAGTCGGCCCTTGGAAATTTGCATGTACTTCCTATTCCACGCCATCAGCGTTCGATGTTCAGTCATATTCAGTTGGATCTCGTATATCTGGCACGTAGTGAACGCGACGAGGGAAAACTGCATTTCGCATGAGCCTAGCCGAGTTGAAAATAGAAGGTCCCGATGCCTTCTCTTTGTCATGCACCTAGCGAATGCATTTTGCAATGGGCAGAGAAATGGAGAGAATCTGTATGCTATCGTTCAGATGGTGCGGAGTTCCACCACGGTTCGGCTCGGTTTCACTGCCATGTTTTCAGAGTAATATTGTAATCTACGGAAAATTCAAAATCGGATCGGACTTCCGGAAATTTTTTTCTTCGTAATGTTTGTTCCAATTTTACAGAAATATCGGAAAGTGAGAAATTGCAAAAAATCAAAAAGAAGTAAAAAATACAAAACAAAAGCTCCATAAAAAATTAAAAAGTTGATAGCAATTTTAGAAATGATGAGGAAAACCTATCGTAGGGCCCCTTTCCGCTGAATAGTTCAATGACTTGAACTTGCCATTTTGAGGTTGGTGCCTTCATTAGTATTTTGGCGTAATAAGCTAGAGAAGAAATGAAGGCAAGGACTTCAAAATGTGATTTTCAAGAGAGTAGTTGTCCTTGGTACTGAGCTATTCAGTAGAAAGGGGCCTAGGATAGTCTCCTTATCATTTCAAAAATTTCTTTCAGTGCCTATTCTTTTGTAATTCAATTTTTTACTCTTTTGTTATTTCCAGAGTCGATTTTTAATTATAAGATTCTTTTCTCTTCTCACTCTTCAGAATTGTAAGACAATGTGAAACAGACTGTAAAACGCGAAATTTCAACGAATAATTATTTTTCTCGATTTTTACTTCCATATTTACAGAGTAAATCGTCGTCTGAGGCGTTTTTAGGTAAAACAGAAAATCATGTTTACTCTCTGTGCCACATCACTGCTCGGTTTCAGATTCGCTAAATTCGTCGTGGAACCCACTGAAATATCCCTTAGATACGCTTGGATACCTATGTTAATGCATTCGAAAATAATTGATTTTTCCTTTTTCCTGAAAATTTGCCAAATGTTAGATGTGCCATGCTGCGCCTCAGACGACGAAATGGAAATCGTCCTAGAATCGAGAATCAAAACGGAGCTTCAACAAAAAGAAAAAAAAATTTTTACTCATACACATTTACTCAGAATTACTTCCCCAACAAGTTGCCGTCTGTGGTAATTTACAAAAATGGCAATAGCTCCCTCAATTCTCAACCTTTTTCCAAATTTCTTGAATGTCTGTCTCGGCAAGGCCTAACACCCTGTTTAATCAGAATTTTAATAACTTACAGTACTTCCGATATATTTGCATTTTTAGTGTTGCCTATTTTATTTTTTCCGGCCACAAAAATGAACCGATTCGAGCGTTCTTGGTCTTAAAATCTTTGTTTCACCTTGCAGATTATGTGGGTATTTTTTATATTCCGTAAACTAGGCGTATTTATATTTTAGGCGAGTTTTAAGATTGGCATAGTGAGCTTTTTTGAAATGTTCGACCTGAACACCCTCAAAAGCAGTTAAATTATAAACAAATTGTGTCACAATTTTACTCTTCAAAATATGGAAGTATTGTGTGTTATCTACGCACAACTGGTTAGTATTGTAAGGCGATGAGAAACAAGCTATAATACGCAAAAGTTCAACAAATTTTTTTCTCGATTTTCAAAATTTAAAATTTTTTCCTCGATTTTTTAAATGAATTTTCTGTAGCGTCACTATTTTCACGTAATTTTCGACTGTTTAATATTGAATTCAATCCGATTCGAAACTGGGGATTTTCCGCATCATCTGAACGTCCAAAGGTCGTCGCACCGCCCTGCATAGGAAAACAGGCAGCCCTCGCTGCACGGACTGCATTGTTCCCCCTCGCAAATCCCAGGACTGAATGCAACTTTAGCAATAAAGGCCTACCCCCGGGCCCGGTTTCCACCCCTAGCACACCCCAGTTCTAGTGCCGACACCCTTGCCAGCTCATCCCTGCCCGTCCTACAGAAAGTTACAGTTCCATTCAGACGCCTCATTTCACGACCGGTTCCAAGGAAGTTATTCTGTTCTCCAATATATAAGTAAATTAATCCCTCGGTGACGGGAAACTTTTCCGAACTTCCGACCCTTGCGAGGGCCTACGGAACTTTCCGCTTTTTATAGCGGCCAGAAGACCTGGGCGAGGGTTTTCATCTGTAAGTTATCGTGCGATGACAGGATCATCAGGCTGGATTCATCTGGTGCGAAGGGAGAGACGGTATTTTTGAAAATCGTTCGGGATCCGAGTTTTCCAACTGCCGATTTTACCAAATCGGATCAGTGGTAATCCGAAGATTATTAAAAGATCGGGTTTCACCACCCCTGCTCTCTGAATTCAGCAATTTTACCCAATTGGTACGCTGTAAATTTGATGTGAATCGCTGTCAATTTGATGTAAGTTGGTGTAAATTTTAATAAATTTTAATTCCAATGAATTATACTATAAAATTGTTATTGAATTAAAATATGAATATAGTGTATTTACATATAAATATAATATTATTATATAAAAACCGTTATAAAGTATCAATATGCATTATCATAATTTTAACACTTACATTTTATTCACAGCAAAAATATTTTAAAGCTGTAAATCGAGTTTTACAGCAAGAAAAAGTGCGTAAAAGCGTAAAATCGGAGAATTACTATTTTGAACAAGTGTTCGCGTGTCTGTCTGTAAAAGAATACAAAAATTGCAATTTATCTACGTGGATTTTCCATTTTCTTCTAAATCCTGGCAGCCATAACTCTAGGAAAACTATTTTAGCCCAAAAATCATTTTCTCGGTGTTTGAACTGCTGTCTTGTAGGTTAAAACCGCGCTTAAAACCGATTAATAACCTTACCTGTCCCCTTCTACGAGTTCTTGAAGATTCATTGAACATTTATAGGAAAAACCCTTCATTCAAACATTGATTGAAACATTAATAGGAAAACCGTTGATTCAAACATTGAAGATGAAACCTAGGCCAAGCAAAATAAACAATTCCGATGCCATGGTTTCGCCTGCGTCTATAGACGAAAAAAAATTATGGTAATGACGTTTCTATAGAAACGTCATTACCATAATTTTTTTTCGTTTCCAATCGTCGCTTAAGAGGCAACATGCTATTACTCTATTTTTGGCCAAATCGAAAGACCTTATTTATATGGCAAAACGATGCTTCGGACCCAATCCCGTGGTCAGAATTTCGAAAAATAGAATCTAGCAATGCTGGGGCCAGTTTTGTCCCAAGCGATACAAACATGGGGTAAGGTAATGCATTGCTGTGATTGGTCGAGGTGGCGTCGGGGTTGAACCCAATGAATGTTATTGGCGTTTCCAAGAATCGTTGCCATGCCCATTCTTCTCCAAGAGCCAGCAATCGAAACAGTTTTTTTGGGGGGTAAAGTTGGGAAAACTGTTCATGATGCCGCTTAAGCGACGAAATTTTGGTGAAATTGGCCCAAAAATGGGACTTCCTCAATTTAGAAAATTTGTGGCAGCTCTTTTTTACCTACCCTTCACGTGATTGTGAAAATTCACTCGAATGAGCCAAACATCGGTTCACTGCCTGTGAACGAATTTGGTAATTTCGATATACATACGTGGGTTATGTTGAATTTGGAAAAGGACTAGGTATGGTAGGTAGATTTCGGAAAACAACACAGAAGTCTGACTAATCGATTCGGCGGTTTTCCAGTCGATTAGAAACAGGCATTTTTCTCAAAATCTGTACCGGGTACGCAAAAAAAATTCAAAAATTTCGCCCCGCCGATGACCGCATTTGAGACGGGATCCGGCGGCGACCGTGCGCTCGAGCGCAGCCGCCCGGCGTACAGCCGCTTCCAAATCCCGCGCGCCTTCGCCTGACTCTCCGTCGTCGGCGTCGAAAAGAATGAATTGTAGAATCGAGTTAAGAGGGATAGTGGGACGACGGCGACGAAAAGAGAGAGCGAAGAGGCCTCAGACGGATCGATTCCGCTGGCTCCACACTCACTGGCAAAAACTACTGGCGGAGGCACGCGGCGGCGGCTGAGGTCGGCGGGCGGGGGCGGGCGGCCGAAGCGAAGGGGCCGCCGCTTAGAAAAGGGACCTCAGCTAGGCCGAGCCGCGCTCCTGTTTGTGTGCGTCGAGCGCGTACGTGTCCGTGCGTCCGCACGTTTGTGTGTCCGCGTATTGCCTTTATCGCGCCGACTTCGGAGATATCGCCCGCCGTTGTATCTCGGCGAGGCCTTTTCCTCCGAGCGGCTCGCCGCCTTTCTCTATAGTTTCGGGTTGCTAAAGCCTGGAACGGCGTTCCAGCGGATGGGATACCGCGGAAGAACTCAAACTACTTGAATTTTGCCGGACTGTCGAAATAATTTGAGAATTCGAATTCCGGTTATCGTCAAACGTCGTGAACTAAAAATTAACAGGAGCAACCACGATAATTTCATTTTCTAAGCCAACATTTTCAAAACGTACCCCGATTTGTATCGAATTTCAAATAGTTTTAACCGCCGGATTTCCTACTCACCCCTGAAAAAATAATTTATTTTCGAGTACATGCCTCACTCGATGTATTTTTCATGGCGACCAATTTTTCACAAAGCCATTTATATAATATATTTTCTGAATTTTCTAATAGATTTTTCTTTATAAAGTAGGTAGGTGACAATGTCAGATATTCGTTGGACAAAACCTGTCACATTTTCGCAGGTAAAAAATTAAGGAAAATGCTCTACGAGTAATTTCCAGCAAATCTCTCTCCCTGACATTTTTTCCTGTTTTTAGAAATACCTGTTTTTGTCATTTTTGTGTTTTCGACCTTTATTCACTAAAATGGCTCTGGTTCCTTCAATTTTCTGGTAAACTCGAATCTGAGGATACCGTTGGAAAGCTCATGAATTTCCCTATTAGTAATGTGCCATATTCGACTTCTTCTCTACTGAAAAATACTGAAAAAATTAAAGAGAAAGGCAAAAATCCAATTTTTCCTTCATTTTTGACCGAAAAAAGTGTAGAAACGCTCAATATGTAGGTACCTGCATACCAATAATATAATCAGGAACACTATTTCACATTCAACGTCTTAAATTCTTCCATTTCCTGTTGACTTGCCCCCTATAAAAGGAAATTATAATAGCATTAGGCATCTATGGTGCTAAATCATAAACGTCAACTGAAATAATAAAATACAAAATTACAATAATGATTAACTACCGAGATATAAAGACGTTGAACAATTTTCTCGACAAAAACGCTGCTAAAACGTCGCTTAACTGTCGGACATCACGCAAGGCGTCTTGCTAACGTCTGAATGGCATGGAAAGATAAGGTCCTGCAGGACATTGCTACATGTTGCAAGATAGCTGGCGAAAAAATGTATGGAGTCAATAGGTAGGCCCAAAAAACTGTTTTTGAGATCGTGACTTTTTTGACATTTGAATCTTGGGAGGTACTGTAATGTGAATTTAGTTCCCTTGCATAGATTCCTCATAAATTTGAAAAAATGGCCATAGCTCCCTCAATTTTCAATCTTTTTTCAAATTTCTTGGACTGGAATGTTTGTCTCGGCAAGACCTAACATCCTGTTTAATCAGAATTTTAATAACTCAAAGTGCATCCGAAATATTTGCATTTTTAGCGTTGTCTATTTTATTTTTTTTCCGGCCACAAAAATCAATCGATTTGAGCGTTCTTGGTCTCAAAATCTCCGTTTTACCTTGCAGAATATGTGGGTATTTTTTATATTCCAAAAACTTGGCGTATTTATATTTTAGGCGAGTTTTAAAATTTGCATAATGAATTTTTTGATATTTTTGACCTAAACACTCTTAAAAGCAGTCAAAACAGAATAAAATTGAGTCAAAAATGTACACATCAAAATATGATAAAATTGTGTCACACTTTTACGTTTCAAAATACTGAAATATTGCGTGTTATTTGCGCACCACTGGTTTAAATAGCGAATTCCGATTCTTGAATGTCTGGAACAAATAGTGTCAAGTTTTGAGGGGGTGGTGTGAAAAAATCCTGATTGATTATGCAATGCAGGTAGGTCTATTATTTTTAAAAAATTATGTGCTGAAATTATGCAAAAATTATGGTCGTGGGTGAGATGAGTGTTTTCTAAACCTCATATTCGATTTTCAATCATCGGACGATTAGAATTCTTCCATATAGGCAGTTCTCCCAATTTATTCGGATTCTAAGGGGTGAAATATCCTGACAGGCCTGATGAAAGAAGGCGTAATGCCAAAAATCCATCCATCATCGGCCTCCAAGGAGTGGGCCTACCCTAGGTACTGTTATACTGGAGTGAAAAAAGCGAAGGACTGAAAGAGGCATGAAAAATGAACGATTCGTCGGCAAATGAACAGTTTTGATGGAACGCTATCAATTTTGAATCTCACAGGAAAATCGAGCACCGATCGTATGGGAATGGTGACCATTGTACAAATATTGTAATCGTTCAAGAGTAATTTGTACTGGTAAGCACGTGTTGATAAAAGGATGTGATAAAAATACGCGCTTCAATAATCGAGGGGTAAAATCGACAGTCATAGTGTAAAAACCTGTAACTGTATTTTCGAAAATATAAAAGTTCGAAAAACCTGTAAGTGGTTGGAGCTAAGTTATGACGCCACCTGACGGTGCGCAGGGCCAATAGCTACCAGAAAAGTTGAAAACCTCATTTTTGCCAAAAATCGTACTTACAGGTTTTCACACTATGACTGTCGATATTCAATTACTTTCAAGAAGGCATGCAATTGATGGCTCCGGACATGGGAACCATTATTGGTACGTGTACCTACCCGGGAAAAGCTTAAAACCTTCAACCCAGTGTTGAAAAATCGGTTACGTAGGTATACGTTTCAATTAAAACCGCCACCGCCATCTGCCCGTGGGAGTGGTAGATTTCAATTGAGAAGACTATCTATTTTCTATGCTCCAATCTGCCACGGCGACTATTGTGCAGGACCGGATTGCGATCTCACGTCGCTTTGTGTTTTCAACATTTTCGGCCAAACGACTGACGGCTATATTCCGAAATCGGATTAAACTTGATTTCCAGACCTTTTCGGGCGAATGTCCGCGTCTGTCTGAACTAAGCCAGAATTAGCTTCTTCAATCAGCAACAGCTCGTCCAATTTCATTCACCTCTAAATCTAGCGTTAACCAAGATTTTTATATCCACGATCGACCTGAATTTCAGGCACTCCTTTCGCGAGGAGAGCAAGTCTGGTGTGACACAATTGATCATATCGATACCTTAAAGCACAAAGGGCATGTGTCCAAAAATGGCATAATGAGAAAAATGCAAAATAAGTTTTTGATCGATTTACAAAAATAAAAATTTCTCCCATAGTTTTCAATTACATAAAAAAATTCGCCAAATAAAAAATGTTTGTCTGGCCAAGATCTACAACCTCGTTTAACCAGAACTTTGGTAGCACTTAACACTTCCCAGATAAACGCTCTTTGAATTTTTTGTTGTTTTTCTATTATTTTTCGTTTTTTTTGGCCCCAAAAATAGATAAAAGGATTCTTGGAGCGATCGATAGGTCCTGATGAGTAGATTCTTGATATTTTGGGACGCATGCCCGTTGTGCTTCAAGGTATCGATATTTTGACTGCCATTTTCCCAAAAACTCAACTTACGAGGTTTTGCAGGTTCACTGTCGAAATGATTTCAATCTTACAGGTCATGTTATGAAACATTCTCGAGGCATTGTTTGAATTTTCAGTGTTTCCATACTTTTTCTGGTTCAACTGACATGATCTGGTACATGCTTTTTTATGCCTACAATTTTTTATGCGCTTCCATGTTCGCACTGTGCTCTTGCATTCTTCTACCATGTAGTATGTTTTCAACAAAGTCAATTGACGGTTAACCGTGCAGCCATGAAATCTACTCAAATCTTGTCAATGATTTAAATTGAAACGCCATCGGAGAAATGGCCGAAAAACTGTATCAATCGAACAATGGACATAGCGAAGACGTAGATAACGCGTTTATTTATATTACGCGTATATATGTTCGTAATCGCCGGTTTTCCATTGAAAATCTCCACAGCACTCGAAGGTTCGAATACTTATGAATGGAAGGCATTCATCGGATTTCCCAAAGCCAGTTACCCCTATAAATAACTGTCCCTAGAAGGAATTCGAAGTCGATGCTTTCTTGGCCAGCTGAGGCAAACTATCCGAACAACGAGGAAAAGAAACTTGGGGAAACTTCGATCGATTTCTGGCACGAATTCGAGCTCTTCGACCTCGGACTTGCGAAGATAGGGAATTCTCCTGTGTCCGTCACTGAATGCAAGTCCGACCTTTCGAAGTGCGTCGCGCTCCAACGGCGAGAAATGCGGCTGTGAAATGCGGAAAATCCGAAAACGTCGATACTGCAGTCTGTGTGCATTGGCGATTTGAGTCTCGCGTCCTTTTTCCTTTATCTCGCTGCATACGCGTGCACCCGCGAGCAGGAGGAGGATTTTTATTTTCCATCTCTGCTCTCTACAGTCCGCCGAAGACTTCGAAAAAGGCCGTTTTTACGGTCCGCCGAGCTGTAAGCAATCGGACTATTCGACGGAATCATGATGTGTAAAGAAGGACTTACTCAGCTTGACATTTTATCGCGATATTGCACTGTAACGCAAGTTGTAAATAGCCGTGCGGTTTTCTACGGAAAACCGAGGAAAAACTTGATCGCTTGGGAAAACTTGACTTCGGGTTGATATCTTGTTGAAAAGCGGATTTTCGTACGGCTGTCGAGCTTATTTCTAAGGATTAACTTTCCACTTACATCATGGCGAAGTAAGAGATGTTATTACTTTCATATTATGGGCAAGCCTCCGTAAAAGTGAACCTGCGTCGGTGCTCTGGCGCTTTTCTTGTCGGCATAAATTTGAGCGCGAAAAAATGTGTTAGGTAGAATGCCCCTATCTTCAGCTTCAATACTACTTTTTATTAAAATTGGCTTCCGGATAAACGATTTCTTCAGAGTCCTTCAGATGTCAAATAGAAGATAATAAGATTTGTGACGACCTCTATGGCAATGGCAGGTCTATCGGTACCTTAAAGCACAAAGAGCATATGTCCCAAAATATCAATTTTGAGATTTCGGTACCGAAAGAATCTACCCATCAGGACCTATCGATCGCTCCAAGAATCCTTTTATCTATTTTTGGGGCCAAAAAACGATATAATAGAAAAAACGACAAATATTTAAAGAGCGTTTATCTTGGAAGTGTGAAGTGCCACCAAAGTTCTGGTTAAACTAGGTTGTAGATCTTGGCCAGACAAACATTTTTTATTTAGCGAATTTTTTTATGGTATGAAAACTATGGGAGAAATCTTTATTTTTGTAAATTGATCAAAAACTTATTATGCATTTTTCTCATTATGCCATTTTTTGGGCATATGCCCTTTGTACTTTAAAGTATCGTTATTATATTTCGGTTCACTGTTCAACAATAAATCTTTCTTCAGATATAATCCAACTCGCAAAATGAAGCAAAACCAAATTTCTTCAGATCAAAAAACGTTCTGGTTTTTCAGATTAAAGGTCGATAGGAGTAAAGTAGAGTAGTGAAGTGGAGTGGGGTAGAGAAGAGTAGAGAACAGTTGACTAAAGTGAACCACAGTGGAGTAGAGTAGGGTAGAGTAAACTAGAGTACTGTTGATTAGAGAAGAGTTCAATTGGGTAGTCCACAGAGCACTTGAGTTGAGATGAGTAGGGTAGAAATGTAGAGTAGAGTTAGAGTAGACTTGAGTCGGCTCTGAGCACCTTTCATAAGGAAAAGATTGCATAGGTACATTATTTCTGGAAATATTGTACCAAAGGACCATAATTTGGTAAGCTCAATCTCTGAAGCTATACGAGCTAAAAATCTGCCGGTTGAGCTCAAATTGCCAACGTTGTTCCATCCATTTACCGCGAAAAAATGACGTTCAACCGAAAGAAAAATTGCTATTATGCTGCATTGAGAGAGATCTTCACTTGGAGCATTAAATGCTCCAAAAATTTTCTATTTAATTCACCCTCGACTGGTCAAGGTAACAAAAGGAATCGCCCGACGATGCGGCCATCCGTACTTTTTCCAAATACTCAGCTAACGGTTCTATGCTTTTTAACTAGCCCATGTGACGAATTCAGTTCGAACGCGTTCCTGGACAAAGCCGGGACACAAGCGATTGTCACATGAAAGCCCTGGAGCATTAACGCTTAATTGAAACCATTTCCAATTGCCAGTTTCCAATTCACGGGTCTCCTACGCCCGTTTTTCTATTTACAAGCCATCGCTCTTTTCGTAAATCCGCACGGAATTATTCGGACTAAACGTCCGCTATGGTCATTTACGAAGAATTTTAATTAAAATCGTCGCCCCCATAGAGATGTTCGCGGTCGGGTAGCCTTCTTGCTCAATGTCGCAAATGATGTTAACATTTACGAGAATCGGATTGCCGTCCGATCAATTGGAAATCGTGCGCCTCATATATGAAATCCTGTGTGGACACTGGTTAATGAAAAAGATCAGCGATATCGCTAGACACGATATTGGCCGGCGGTTCTTTGTCCGGCTGACCCAGAACTTACTTCGTAAAACGGACGATTATACGAGGTGAGCTCGTTTATTGGTTTGCGGGCTACCGCGGGCACCAATAAAAATTTAATTACCCCCAGTGCTAACAGTTTGCTGTGTAACCGAACATGTGCGAGCGACCGGAACCGGAACGAAAATGGCGAAATGTAATTGGCTTCTGTCTTCGTTCGTTGGAAATGGTCGACATACCGGTTACGAGCTTTCAACGGGGCGTTTTCATTTATGCCGGATCGCATGTAAAGCGAGCTGGCGTTTTAACGAACAGATGAATCAGAGGTAGGTAGCTAATACACAATCTGGCAACACGCGAGCACCACGTGTTCCCAGATCCGAATGGTTCGGCTGATTGGGACCAGCAATTTGGCCCGAGGTAATCGATCAAGGCAGAGCTGAAGGGCGGAACTGTTCAAGTGCTACGAGTCTTTTAGATTTTTTTTTTAAGACTTTCGAAACGGCAGGCCAGCAGGAAGTTTGTTTCACCGGATCTCGACCGACCTCTGATGAAGATAAAAATTATTACTCGTGTAAAGCGCTTTATGGCCATTATTACTGCTGTTTAGTGGTCCGAAGCGGATCGCCGGTTGTTTGGAAATATTTATTTATTAGCGTCACGCGAAAGTAATTCTAGGCGAAATAAACGTGAAATGCTAGTTGAAGCCATCACAAAATCCATAAGGGTTGCCTTTTATGCCCTAGAATTTTGCCGCTAAAATGACTTTTCTGGGTAAATTGAAATCATCCGACTCATTGCTCGGGGAGAAGTTCAGAAGCCTTGACACGGCAGCCTGAACACTTGACCCCAGACATCAGCTAAACGCCCGAATGTACGAAAAACAGAATGAAAATCGATGATTCGCCATTGAATCGGGGCTGAATCTGAGCTGAAAGAATGGCAATGTCAATGGGGGTGAGCGGGATGTTTGAAGCCTACACAACCCGAGTGGGCAGATGACTCGCTGGGAAACTATATTTCAAAACCATTCTTGGCTTGACTTCACTAGGCATCGCTTGTTATTTATTTGATAGCTGTAGTAGTCGAATACTCTGCTGAGATCTCTCGTGTACACTCCACTGTCGAGAGATAGAGGAGATGAAACCGTCATTCTGGCCTGCAAGTGCCATCAATCGCCTCGAATATTCATTCATTCGAATCATTTCCGAATCCCGGCCATTAAGTGGGCGTATCCTTTGATGAGAAGATAGGAGGCGAAGAGCGAGTAAGAGGGAGATTTGGCAGACTTTCGGTATCCGGGGTTTTTGCATTCATTCAAAACTATACAGTGCATTCATTCAAAAACTATACAGTGCTTCAACAAAACAGTGCTTCACTTGGGGTATTGCTGGATCAACCTAGAACGATGTTGACGGTAGAAAATGTTGAAGTCGGTAAGTAGGTTCAGAACATCCGTATGCTTCGAGCATCATTGGCTGGGATTACTGAGCCATCCAACATCGGAAAGTGGCAAGTTAGCTATCGACCATCTGTCATCGTGAAACCATGGAAAAACGCCATGGTGAAACGATTGAAAGCCTTTAAGATCAGGCATTTGACCATCGGGTCAACATCTCGACTCCTATGAGGATTTGTACTCAAGAAATTGGGATAACGTCAGCTCCAATCGAAAACAAACGCACATGATTTTTCATGTAGCTTCAATGCCACAAGATTATCCAATCAGAGCCAAGCGGATTAAATAGCAGCAACAACAAGGAAGCTCTAATTTTGATTTCATGTCAGATTTTCAGCTGATTTTTTAGCACAAACCGAAATGAGATACTATGGTGAATAGTCACTCAAAGGGGCTTTTTGAAATCGGATCGAAATTGGCTGCCTTGAGAGCGGAACATACCTGCATACCGAAAAAAGCGACTAAAAATTACAAGTCAACTTGAGTCGCCGATTTTTGAAGGCGGTTAAAAATTGATAATCATTGCTTTCTTGACCAATAATCTACCATAGCCCAGATTTCACAGCCTAAATTTTCCACGGCGAGACCCGAAAACTACAATTGAGGCACTGATTTCCAAAACTTGCTCCTTGCAAGGTAATCCGTTTTTCAGAAATCCCGAAAAACGTTATTATACAGCCGATTCGCATGTTTTTTTGCACCACATGATTTAGATTACATCAATGGAGCTCTGTATGCAGGGAAAGATGAATCGATTGGAAAATAATTGCGTAGGAACGAATTTAAATTCACAAGGAGCGAGTTTTGGCACTAAACCTTGCATCTAACGAGTTTTGGAACTGACCCAGCTTAGAGTCTTTGGAGATCTCACATAAATCCATGAAGACACGCATGGTTATGGCTTGGCGTCTTGGCGAAAACTGAGGTGACAGGTTTCTCTTGACAAGGTTACCTAGCTCAAGGAGCGAGTTTTGCTACCAAAATCTCATCGAGCTAGTTTTGGAACTCACAACTGAGTGCAAGGAACGAGTTTTGGATCTCATTCAGGTATTTCAAGGTCAATTAAACGGAGAAGGAGCGCGTTTTTCTCAATTCTGACCTCGGATCCTGAAAGAGCGGAAACAAACCTTTCAGAAACAGCTGTCCCCCCGATTTTCGTTAAAATTGCAAGGAGCGAGTTTTGGAAATCACAGCCTCAATTGAGTTTCAAAGTAATCGGTGGTTGTGATTTATTTCTTCGTTTACTAAAAACGCAAACGATTGATACGAGGCTCCTGGAAACGTCTGAAAACCTCAACTCAACTTTGAATTTTCGTGTTGCCTGTTTAGACTGGCTGTTAGGCTTTGTGGTGATACCCGGTAGTCGTCGATTAATGTGACAGACGAGAGTGTAAGACGTTCTGGAGGGGCCGGTAGCGGCGAAGGGATGAAAAGGAATCGGCGGTGGCTTGGCTGGACAAACGGGCGCCTTCCCCCGAGTTGAGGAAGGCGCTATGCTAGAGTGAATATATTTTACAGCCACCATAAAATAGCCCCATTCCTGAGCGAGAGAGGGACGGAAAGATGAACCGCGAATGAGCGAATGAAGGATGGAACCGAGCGAGAAAGAGAGCCGAAGATGAATGAGAGCGTCGAAAAGCGAGGGAAAGATTGCGACCCTTGTATCAAAAGAAGGGTGACTTCGCCGGGCACCGGGGCTCATCCCCCGTCCTTCTTCGCGATTTCTTTTCTCTGATCGCCCCTGAGGTACCTACTTGAGTTTGTGTCAATGTATTGATCACCCGGCGTTAAAAAGAGCTCTACTCCTTTATTGCCTCTTTTCAATTTTTATGCTCATATTTACAAAATAAAAGGAGCGCGATCACCCAGATAGCAAAAACCAGGTCGGAGGTTTAGAAAAAATTTTTATGACAGTCTGTCGTCGATAGGCACTATTTTTTAAAACTTTATTCAAAATTTGGATGCCTGAGAAAACTTCAAAAAATATTAAATGCGGCTTACTATCTAATTTATTATTCCCTTAAACTTTGCGATGGTATACTGGCGAATTCAGTCGATTCGTCCATTTGAAATTTTCTTGGAAATCACCCTGTGATGAAATGCCAGTAAAATTCTATACCTTTCAGGCGATTTCGTTTGAAAATGTTCACAAAATTGAAGTTGACAATATTAGGTAAAATAACATTTCCAAGTCGAACTTTCCCAAACCAAACTGAGAATTTGCCAAATCAAAAATGAGAATTTTTCAAATCAAATTGAGAATTTTCAATTTGCCTAGGACAATTCCCAATCAGGTTTGGAAAATCCTCAGTGAATTCTCAATTTCACTTTGTAAATTCTCAATTCCATTTCGAAAATCTTCGATTTTATTTGGAAAATTCTCAATTAATTTGGAAAATTCCCGGTTTGGCTTGGAAAAATCTCAATTTTATTTGAAAAATTCTTAATATGGATTGGAAAATTCTCAATATGGATCGGAAAATTCTTTATTTGCTTTGGAAAATTCTCTATTCGACTTGGAAGTGCTAAATTATTGTACAATATTGCTTAGGCCTGTTTCGCAATGGTGAAAAGGTCAGACTCTAGCCGCAAAGCCTAGGTGAGTTGAAGGCCCAGTTTTTATGGAAGATTGAAATGGAGTTAATTAATTTATTAATTATTCACTGGAAGTTATTTTGGAGATTGTTTGGAGGAAAGTGAAGGATGGCTAATGGCCACATCCTTATAGCGTGCCGCAGGTGGCCCGCTGGTAGTTTGTGTTGGCTCGCTCATTTCAATTCTTCAACTCACCGCCGAGTTAATACTGAAAACACAATATTTATGAAACTATTGCTCAAGTTGAGTACTTATGCTGCATATCTAGCTAAATGAATGTACTCTCATCGTCTCATGAATATCGCAATTTATGAACAAAACCAGCCACTGGTTCTAAAGTTTAAACTCAACATTCAACTTAAGTAGACAAAGGAGAAAGAAAAACTCGCCATTGAGAGAGATAACTATTCGATTCGACTAGACTACTAGACCCACAATATTCAAAGGGAAGTCAAAATATTACTACGACTGGGGCAGGGACAAAGGGATGAGTTCCGCTATATAATAATTGTCTCCCCGTCTACGGAGTTCCAGACGCGACCTCAATAACTTATACGCTTTCAGTTAAATGAATTGAATCGCCAGACGTGTAGTACCATTTGAATTTAAGATCGTGTCTTATGTGAAATTATTCACCTGCTGATCAACTTATGACCCCATAACTTGTATTACTTAGCGTACAGTTGAGAACGACCAATGTTTCATACTGGAAAAGAAGAACTGCAGTCTAGACCAGCAAAATATATTGTTATTAATTAAACAAATTCTAAAAAATGTTATTAGTTACAGTCTAGTCATCTTTGCGACAAAACCTAGCAAAACCTTGCGAAAATTCCGTACTGTACGTAAATTTGGTAGGTAGTTTTTACTCATCCATTCGTGCTGTAGCCATTTTGCGGACAAATTAACACGGGTTAACTTCAGAAGGGCCAAAAACCGTGATTTTTCAGGCTTTTTGCCGGTTTTTAGCTTTTACTAAAAAACTAACCGTTGTAGCGAGAAGATTGCTCCATTATGAATTGAAGTAGAGAGAATTTCCTACGAATTGAACTAGTCGAACTTAATTTTTTACCTAGCAGTGGCTAAGATACATAGGTAGTCTCAAAGAGAGGCAACATTTCCCAAAATTGCTCAAACTACCTGAAAACTTGCGTTCTAACTCAATTTATAGCTAATATTGTATAGTTGATATGATTTGTTTTCGTCTTTTGTACTATAGAGGAATATCTAAATCCTCCAATCGGTAGTTTGTGCAATTTTGAGAAATGTTGCCTGTATTTGAGCCTCTGTTGCTATCAATTTTATGTGAGGCCTCTGTATCTTTAGCCATTGCTAGGTAAACCAGTGGTGCGTAGATAACACACAATACTTCAATTTTGGTAGGAAATTGTTCCTACTTCAATTGAGCCGCTCAGTAGCCAAATGGGATAATTCCATTTTTTCCGATTTTTGTTTTAAAATTGCCCAAAATGAAAAAAAATCGGAATATAAAAAATATCCTCGTATTTTGCAAGGTAAAACAAAGATTTTGAGACCAAGAACGCTCAAATCGGTCCATTTTTTGACGAACGGGTTTAGTCCTAGTTAGCTCGAATATCGATCGTGTTGTTCGTTTTGGTCATGTCCATAAACAGGGGTTCTGAAAGATTTTTTGATTTGAAAAAAAGGTTGGACTCACCATTATGGCCATTTTTGAGGAAAAGTGGTACGGACTATGTTTTATTGAGTAATTGAACACAGAGAAATGACAGATTTTGTCTATCTTTAATTTTTTACAAAACTACAGCACCAAACTCAAATAGGTACTTCGCATTTACTCTGTAAAATTTGAAAAAATTATGTTCGACTTGCTCAATTTGCAGGAAATTTTGCCTACATTAATTTATATTAGATCAAACTACTCGCTTAAAACGGCTTTTCTTGGCAAAAAGCTGAAAAACGGCCAAAAATCGTATACGATTACGGTTTTTCGGCCTTCTGGAAGTTGGCACAAGGTTAACTTGCCCACAAATATGGCTGTGGCATCCCTGAATGGGTAGAAACAACCCATCAAACTTGCGGAAAGTTCGGACTTATCTCAAGCCAAAATGATTGCCGAATTATATTTAACCGGTTTTCGCAATTATCTATTGTTGCAGGTCCAAGACTGAACGGACAGAGGCTCGTTGAGTTCCTACCGCCTGGCGAAGGTCCTGAACTTCGGGTGAAGTCAGCTGTCCTGTGGATCAGGCTGGACCCGAGGAGCAGCCCTCCGCAAAGGAACGTGACCCTTTGGGCGTTCCGACTGAAGCACAATCTGCCCAACGCCACTCATCTAAGTGGTAAGGTATGTTTTCAACGAGTTACACTCACTCTCGCACCTATTCCACTATTATTCAACCAGGTGTATATTTCTAACCGTAGATTGTATGGAAGTAACGCCTTTATTGATAATGTGCTTTTCGTAATAAAAAAGCGCTTTTTAATGTGTTGCCATCTAATATCACGCAGAAGAGACATTTTGAAAATATCAGCCGAAATTGAACCCGTTATACCAGTGTGGACTAACAGTACAGTGACTACGAAGTGTACAAAAGTCGATCCAAATCCATTATGGACCGACTTTACATCTACGTGGATCAAAAAATGGGAAATTATTCTTAGTCCATACGTTGAATCCGCCTGAAATCGGAATACATATGTTGCAAGTCAAACATCTCAAGACTCAAATCGGTAAAAAATGGTAATGGTCAAAAATCGAGCTATTTTTGACTTTGGGCTAATGTTCCAAACTAGTGTAGAAGATGACAGCTCTGGGACGTAAAAAGGAACACTTGAGGGGGCATGCAACATTTTTGCAGTGGCCCCCAACGTACCCTTCATGACGTTACGAATGATAACCCGAACACAACCTAAACGTTAACGTTGGTTCTTCTACATTGGGTACGTTAACGTTAAATGTAACCCCTCAAGTCTTCCTTTTGTACGTAATAGAACTGTCATTTTCTACACTACTTTCCTCTTTCTTAACTTCCTGCTAGAAAGCCACGGGTCAGTACCGATTATTGGAAATTTAACGTTCTTTCCAAACAGATCCTCATTTTTGTGATTACTCCAATATTTAAGAGAATTATGTCTTTTTAACTGAGACTAAATCAAAAACAAGAAAAACCTTCAAAGCGAAAAGAGTGCACTTTTTCACAAAACTCTTTTCTCTTCTCGACTTTGGCCCAATAATTCTTGACCTACTGATAAAAAGCTACCATAGGATTATGGGACAGTTTACGGCCTTTCCAGCGGTATACTCATTAGAAATTTGAGGGTCTTGGGGCATTCTATTGCTGAGATGAAGTTGAAATCACGAAAAAAAATCTTAAAAGGAAAAAAAATACATTTTTCTCTGGGCTCTCGAAAAATTTCATAGAACAGTGACTGCAGCAAATAAGGTGAAGATCCGACCCCTTTAAGAAGACAATGTTAAACGTGAACACCCTGTACGGTTGAATAACTGTCAATTTTCAATTTGGAAAAAAATTAAAATTTCACCTCTTTGAAAAATCTTGAAAAAATTCCTGCATGCTCCCAGGACCTTCCTAAGATTGAAAAAAAATCAAGAAAAAGATCGGAATCACAATCTTCGAGTTTTTAATTGAATTTGAAAATTTAGAATCCATGGAGGGTTACACCATTGGCGTGTACAGAATTATTGGCATTGCTACCAAGAAATAAGCAGTAAATGTAATAATCCTAAACTTCAAAAGAGTCTACCCTCAAAATTTCAGGTCAAAGGGATCAAAATTACTCAAAATGAATCTCTTTGTAACCCTCCGTGGAAAGCTGGTAACGTTCCATGGTCGGTTTATGGTCAACTGTAACCTTTCGTGGTCAATTGTAACCCTCCATGGGTATAAACTAAAATGTGGAGGTTACAGGTTTTGCAGCATGGAGGGTTACATTTCAACTTTGCTCCTTAATTATAAATCGTTAACCTTTCAATCCTGGTTTATAATTAAGGATCAAAGTTGAAATGTAACCCTCAATGCTGCAAAACCTGTAACCTTCACATTTTAGTTTATACCCATGGAGGGTTACAATTGACCACGAAAGGTTACAGTTGACCTTAAACCGACCATGGAACGTTACCAGCTTTCCACGGAGGGCTACAAAGAGATTCATTTTGATCCCTTTGACCTGAAAGAAAGATTACTGAATGAAATTACTGCCCAGGGACAAGAAATTGACAGTTATTTGGGAATCAACCGTATACGTCTTGCCTTAGGACAAATATTTTTGGCGTCATTTCCTTCTTTCCTAGCCCTTGAATATTGAGGAGGATGTAAGGTTGAAGAAGATTATAAAAAACGTTCTGCCTGACCTCTTCTGACCTTCCTCTGGGCCTAGATACGCTTCACGTTGAGGCGAGCGCATTAAAAAAGCAAAAGCTGCAAAGCCTCACCCCCACCCCCCAGGGACGTCGGCAACTCTGCAGTCGGCGGGAAACGACCGGGGGTGGAAGAGCTAGGGGTAGTCGGAAAATTGGAATCGTTGAGGGGGTTCATGGGGGTCGTGTTATCTGACGCTATACCCACGCGACGAGAGGTCAAGGCCTCGGTCCGAAGGCCTTACTTGGCCGGGCAGGTACGTGTTCTTGACCCCCTAAACCTTGGGGCCGGCATAAGTTTGCATGAACAGCACGAGCAGCACTAAAAAATAATTAGGGTTGCCTATTATACGTGATTCATAAGGATCGGCTAACCGTCGGACGAATTTTCAATGGAACACTTTCCTGAGGTACGCCTGCTAACAGCGGTTACGCCTTTGGCGTCGTTGGACTTCGAAGGCACGTGGTCTAATGGCGCTTTCGCCAATGTTGACATCTTTAACGAATATTAGAGGAGAGATGGCAGACTTAATGAGAGTATTGATTGTAATAACCATCCAAAGGGGGCCCATTTTCTAAAATATGATCGATTAAATCAAATTCGAAAACAATGGATTAATATGGAGTAGACCACATGTTACCACCAAGAAGATTTATTATTATTTATCAAAACACGAGATTAATGCGCAATCTACTTCACTCGGTCTCAATACTCATAATAAATTACTATAGCCTGTCTTTCAACTAAGGTAAATTCAAGATGCGGTTACATTGTTGAACCCTATTTAGGGCCGGAAATTTAACTGACCTCTGTTCTATGAAATACATATTTCTTCGTTACACCTCCGCTATCGATTTCCACCTGTCTGACGTCTCCGACTGGCTAAATCCAGCTCAAATATTCGCAAATAGCGTTCAAAATTAAATCGCATTCAACTGAGACCTGTTCGGAAATAACGCATAATAACCTCTACGTGGAAACGTGATTCTGAGAAAAATGGGAACAGTGATACACATGAGAAACGTAATTCTGATAGAAATTCCTGAATGGGTCTATTTCGATACCTTAAAGCACAGAGGGCATAGGTCCGAAAAAGGCATAATCAGAAAAATGCAAAATAAGTTTTTGATCAATTTACAAAAATAAAGATTTCTCCCATAGTTTTCAATTCCATAAAAAAATTTGGTAAATAACAAATGTTTGTCTGAAGATGTGTGTCTAAAAGATCTAAAACCTTGTTTAACCAGAACTTTGCTAGCACTTAACACTTCCCAGATAAACGCTCTTTAAATTTTTGTCGTTTTTCTATTTTTTCGTTTTTTGGCCCCAAAAATAGATAAAAGGACCATGATTCTTGGAGCGATCGATAGGTCCTGATGAGTAGATTCTTTCGGTACCGAAATCTCAAAATTTAATTCTGGGACATATGCCCTTTGCGCTTTAAGGTATCGATTTTGAAACTGCTTGGTCAAAAGTTGAAAAGGAACAAGCGTATTTCAAAAACCGACCTGATTTTGGAGATATCGGCATTAAAAACGATATCTACATATTTTAATAACTTTTAATAACCTTAAGGTAAGCTTTCTTTTCTCTAAATCGTCCGTTTTTCCGAGATGAGCTCCCCTACTCGAAGATCAGCAACTCAAAAACCCAGTTTCGCACAATTTCAGATTTTCTTTATAAAACCGAAAACGAATGTTTTTAAAATTAAACTTTTTGAAACTCGGACGACGCATAGGTAGCTACATAAATTTACCAATGGTAGTGGGATTGGAGGTTTTCATACGGTTCAAGTTGGATTTTTAAAAGAAACAAAATTAGTGTTTTCAGCCGCATAGGAAAAAAATTCCGATACCCTTAGGCGGAAGAACGGAAATGTTTTCTTTGCTGATTTGAATTATGCACCCTTTGAAACGTAATCGATTATTGCTGGGAGGTTCGAATTGTTCTTTTCTCTCTTCCTTTTTCCTTGTGAGTTACTACAATGTATTATTATGAATTCATCAATTCAACAGAAATACAGAAAAATGTCAATGCCATTAAAAATTTATAAAAACTTTGCGATGGCTTTAATTGTTGCTTTTTCAGAAACTTCATTTTACAGATTTTTTTTTTTGCAAAATTAGGTAGGTACATATTTTTTACTTTAAATCAAGTATATATTTTTAATTCAGCCATAAATTTCCTGTAAGGAGACAGTTTTTGTGGCATTTTTGGCCCTCTGTAATTGGCCGGACTGAAAAAAAAAAGAAAAAACCGAAAATCGCCAATAACTCGAAAATTGGGACGTCACTGGGGAAAACGGCGGTCAGATTCAGATTCGGCACCTTAAAAAACGTATAGTGTGATGGTTTTTTCCACTTCGCGTGTGATTTTTCCTATAAACCTGTGTAAATTGGTAAACCTATTATAATTATCAATTAGTCAAGTGCTATCGGGATAAGGTCATAAAGATGGCGACTTCACTTCTTCGCCGACGTTTCGGTGGAAACTATGGAATCTATTCATCAGGGCCTGTAATTAATGAACATTTTTTTGTGTGTAATCACAGGCCCTGATAAAGGTGGCATAGTTTATAGGGAAACGTTATAGGGAAAGGAGTGAAGTTGTCTTCTGTATGACCCTAATAACGAGAGCACTTTACTAATCATCGAAGTTAAGGGTTGATCGACACCATCTACAATACCTATTATCGGATTATAAAACCAAAATTACGATGCGTTGAATTTATGGTACGGCGGGTATTCCATACCGAGATTTTATGCGGGTTAAGAAGACGGATTCATTGTCATGTTACTTTCACGATACCCGCTTACAAGCCCGCGGACGTAAGGGTTGAAAACAGACAGTAAAGGGAAAATAAAGGGGGAAAACTCGATGAATGAGGGTTGTACAGATTCAGGTTATAAAGTCCCTTATAGGGAACATTGACTGGGACCGAGAGCCAATGTAAGTGCCCTACGAGTTACGTTACGAAACGTTCAGCTCAGGTCAAACGTTCAGGTGAGTGGTGGTGAGGGGGTGGGGGGAAACAAGAGAAGCAACAGGTGCGAAACCAACCAATCCGCCTCTTCTGTGCCACTGCCACATTAACAACGAGACCCTTGCACCCTTAGGTACCTTTACAGCCCCTCTCTTTGGCTCTCCATGTCGAGGCAGTCTCTTGAATACGTCTATGACTTGAATACGTCGATTTGCCAAGGAATACGCGTGAAATGCGTTTTGACTACCAGCTGAAAAACTGCGGAGATTTCGGTTTTTGGTACATTTCTCGTTTTTCTTTCTGAATGTGTACGGCCATTGTCTGTGGTAAACTATTAGGATTAGTTACCTACTGCTGAACGAGTGCCGACTAAACGATAATTCGCATGCGTCTCGTCTGTTGCAGGAGTTCAACGCGCAGACTGAAGTCGCCGGCTTCGCTAAGGTCGTCTCGACGACGAGTTGGCAGAAAATCGACCTGCGGCAAACGGTGCTCGATTGGTACTCGTACCGGAGCAGAGAGCGGCTCCGAGTGCTCGTCGACTGTTCGGGCTGCAACGGCGGAGCCGTCGTGCCGTCGCTGTTCCGCAGCGGCCCGTCCAACCGCCCGTTCCTCGTCGTGACGACGGAACCGGCGCCGTCGCGGCGCGTCCGCCGCCGAGCGCTCGACTGTTCGGGAGCACCGCGCGGGCAATGTTGTAAAGAACAGTTTTACGTCAACTTCAAACAGCTCGGCTGGGACGACTGGGTCATCGCGCCGAACGGATATTTCGCCAACTATTGTCGCGGCGACTGTTCGGGGCCGAGGACGCCGGACGCGTTCGTCAACCATCACTCGCACCTGATCGAAGAGTACCGCCGCATGGATCGGCTCGCCGGTCTCCAGCCGTGCTGCACGCCCGTCAAATTCTCCTCCACGTCCCTCATCTACTACGGGCCGGATAAGAACATTATCAAGCGGGATCTCCCCAAAATGGTCGTCGAAGAGTGCGGTTGCCCGTAAACTTGCGGGCCCGCTAATCCGCGATAGTGTACGATCGGTGGGAAGCGGCGTTGAGGAGCGGCCAAATCGCGATAACCGAGCGGCCGCATTGCGGATTGGGGCGAATCGCGGATTCTGTTAATGAGGAACTCATCGCGTACTCGGCGTTTTTACTTCCACAATTACAAAATTATTGGAAGTATTGTAATCGTCCTAAAATCAAAAATCGGTTCGGAGCTTCAGACGATTTTTTTTACCCATACACTTTCAATCAGAATCAATTGCTGAACCCGTGTCCGTGCGTCCGTCTGTGGTCATTTACAAAAATGGCCATGGCTCCCTCAATTCTTGACCTTTTTCAAATTTCTTAGACTGGAATTTTCTTCTTGGCACTTGGTACTCACAGTACTTCCGAGTACTTTCAGTGTTTTCAATTTCATTTTTTCCTGGCCCCAAAAATTAACCGATTTGAGCGTTTTTGGCCTCAAAATCTTTGTTTTACCTTGCAGAATATGAGGATATTTTTTATGATCCAGCAGATCTACTTATTTCAGTTGCAGGTAGGTTTCAAAATTAGCATAGCGTGTTTGATCAAAATAGCTCGTCAAATTTTGATAGTTTACGCCCCATTAATTTCAGCACTTGTTTTCCACTTTTTCGGTGAAAATTTAGAAAAAATACCTACTCCAAGATTTCGAAAATTAAAAAGTCCTTCGCATTTTCTGCAGTATGGTGAATCGGTCGACTATCACTCGTGAAATGGCCACTCCTCGACGCGGCTTTCTGGTTAACTCACATCCTGACCCTTCTATAAAGAAAACCTACAGGAAGCCCTAACACATTCACTCGAAATAAAGTCAGTTTTTGAAACCTTGTCGCCAGGCACGAATTTCAGCGGTAAAAAGGTGGAATAGGTAATTGTCGTTTGTGGGAAATCCTGAGAATATTTTGATCATAACTTATTCAACAGCCCAGTGAGCAGTATTTTTTCGGAACCGCATTTTGTAAGCATTTCCTCGTTCAACTTACTGATTTCGACTCCCTACCAAATTATTGTGTTTTTGGTGAGGTACTGCTTTACCAAATCGCTAAGGTTTGGGAATTCACGTGGTTACGTCCATCCCCAATTCTTCATGTTTTTTTTTCACTTCATATTCTCTTCTATTCTATTCTAAAAACTCTAATCAATGAATGAAATCAACTTGATTACACTGCTCTACAGAAAAAAGTGTATGCTAGTGGATTTGGGGGTTTTGGAGGTTGCTGAATCTATGCCGATTTAGACCTCGACTCGAATTTTGTTTTAGTGCTCGACTGTGCACTATATATTAGGTATATCCCAAATTCAAAAACCACTTGATCTCTAACTCCATGATATATGCACCAAATCCGGATATGCACCAAACGTACCAAAAGTCCTTTGGTGCTTTCCCCGCGTTGGGGTTGAACTTTAAACCGTCGCCAAAAATCGGGTATTGAACCTACCGAGATGCGGTTGGTGGCATTGGACGCAGAATAGTGTCAAATATTCGCCAAAATTTGGTTGGTCTGGCTAAATACTGCCGGTGTAGCCGAATCATCAGAAAAGTCCTCAATTTATGCGAAAACCGTACGAATATTGGTAATTTTGCGGCAAAAAACATATGAAGGAAGCTTTTCAGACCCCATGGGGCCATGTGTAGAATAACAACAACAGCAACCCCATGGGGCCGCGTTTAGCATAACCTATCCTGTGTAGCATAACCTATCCGTCGGGTGGGCAAACGGACCTCAGATTCGGACTCAGCGTCCTTTAAAAACCCCAAAACCACTAATGGACCTCTTTGAGCGTTCATGCTGTTTTTATTTATTTATTTATTTTTGTTTGTGTTGTTTATTTATTTTTTGTCTATTTTGTTATTATCATTTTTTAAGCAGGGCTATTTTTCATTGAAGGCCGCCTCCGAAGAGCCAATGGTCAATTTTGAAAGCCCTCGTCAAAATACCGATCGTCCAATTTCCGGCAGAAAAGCTCCAAACATTTTTACAGCGGGTGCAAACAAAGAAAACAATAAACAAGAAGAACAACGCTAATGGACGTGAACGCTAGCGCAACGCTAAGTGACGTCTAGGAAAACTATATCAAAACTCCTTTCCCTCCTTGTACATAAAAAAAATGAAAAAATGAAAAATAAATGAATAAAATTAGAAGAGGAAAGAATCGACTTTACTAAATCCCATTGTTGACTTTTTGGATGTATATTGTGTGTGGTGACAGTTTGACGTGACCTCTCCTCTAACGGGACGGAAATGTTAATCCGCTCCTCCATCTTTCGAAATACATTCTAGACGTAAGTAAATGATTTCATTACTGTCGAGTAAGTAGCCTGTCAACGTGCAGTGTACAATCTTTCCTGTGAAAAAATCCATCATCCTAAGGAGAAAAAAACATTCATTAAAACGAAGAAGAGAAGAGAAAAAATGCAGATAAAATTCAAAAACAGACAGAGATAAAATGAGAAAAATAAGGCGTTCTTGTATCATGAATTAAGGTGCTTCGGGCACTTAGGAATTTCAATGGACTTCTTATAGAAACTATTAATTTATTGTAAGATTGCAAAATTGTAAATAGTGAATCCGTCGCAGCTGTAAATTTTTTCGCGAATCGTTTGCCAAATTGTTATACTGGTTTTATTCCGGAGTACGGAGGAAAATCAACCTAATTTATGTATTTGGCATTGGAAGTATGGCAGCGTTTACGATATAATCAGGGTTATAATATAACATTCCATTACTATATTAATGTAGAAAGTTAAGGTGGTGCGTATGCAGCGACAATGGTGGCGGAGATGGTGCAACCTTGCGAGTGGGATTTGAATTATTATAAAATAAAAAAAAGAACCGAGAAGAAAAAAACAAAAATCCGCTTTTTCGCCACCTTACTTCAAATTGAGCTATGAAAAGCAAAAGTATTCATACATTCCTCTTTCCGTCAGAAGGAAAAGACGATATCTAAGACTTTTTGAATTTTTTATCTCTAGTTTTTACCGACGTACTCTCGTGCGTGATTTTTTATTTTCATTTGCCAGTTCTGTTGGTCAGTGTGTACATATTAGGGGAAGGTTGTTAAGTTTTTAGGCTAATGTTCGAGGCAAAAATGCAAGGATAAGAAAACTACCGTCTTGTCTGACCAGTTCATCAGTATCTCCTCTTCGAAACGAGAGAAAGCGTCCATGATATTATTATATTATGTTAATGTTACCAAGCGAGGGAGTTAATTATTGTCCTGTATTCGTAATGAAATGGGTGCTTCTACCCGCCGGTTATGTTGTGATAAATTATTATTATTATTATTATTGATGCACTTTATTAGCTCCACAGGATAAAATCTGCCAGGGGTGAAATTTTATTAGAATAAAAACTGTGATCGTTTCTTGTACGACGGAGCGATAAACCGAAAAAGTTGTGTTATCAAATCATTATTGAAAATTTAATCAAAATAATTACTTACGAAGGAAATAAATAAGAAAAAATTGTGATGAGAGTATTGAAACACTGCCTACTTCGACAGATAATATATATTTGGAGTGCTGTATATATTCCTCTGAGGTCCAAGTAGTCCAACAAGCTCATACCTACACCATGAATTACATTGACAGCAACAAGAGGTGGAAAACAAATGATTGGATTGTGCAAAAGCGTCACAGACTCGAGATGAATAGTTGGCAGCAAAAGAAAAAAAGAATTACATTTAAAGTAAAAAAAAAACGAAAAAAAGTAAAGACTGATTCGTTTGTTTTGTTGAGGGCAAGTTTCAGGGACACCCTGTAAATTTTAACAGAATTACGTTTAAGACAATTCTGGAAGTTAGGTGGAGTAGGTATCGGAAAATTTAGCTCTTTTTGAAATTATTCGAACGAAAATTAAGGGGAAAAGATTTTAGAAGCCTGAATTGGTTGTAACAATAACTGTTACTTAACGAAAATATTTTTAAACCGACTAAATTGTTAATTAAAGCAATTGTAACGAAATAAAATAGGTGCTAATGAAGCAATAAGAAAATGAAAACTAATTCGATATTGAGAAGAACATGTCGAATTATTTTCTGGAAGTAAATAAAATGGAGAAAATGTTTGCACTTATGTCTACGCTTCTGACGACCCTTTATGATTTTAGACTAGTTAATTTGGCCCTTTACTCATTGAAAAAGGAAAAAAAACTATTTAAAAAAACTGCGAGAGTGAAGTTTGTAAAGATTATAAATGATAATAAAGTCATTCATTCTACTTCGCGTCCTGCGTCGTCATTTTCCTTTGAGGATCCTCGATCATTCTGCACACTACTTGGAAGAAAAATGAAGATTCAGAGCTGATTGACCACGGTACCGATTTTGGATGGCTGAAGAGATTAGAATATGTATAGGATTCACGCAAAGCGTCGCCAGAATCATGGAAGTATACGAGCATATAATCTATGGGCCATATGCCAACATATGTAGGGGTGAATTTATAGTTAAACAGTTCAATTTTTGACCGAAATTGAGAATAAAAACTACCGAGAATGCTTCTAATTGGGTTACGGTAAGAAAGACCTCGCGACGTCTTTTTACTCCCATAATTTACCCTCAAATATTATTTACAGAGTAAATGGAAGTATTATAATCGTCCTGAAATCGAGAATCGGAACGAAGCTTCAGAAAAATCCTTTGCTTATTCACATTTGCTCTGAATCACTTCCCGAACAAGTGTCTGTGTGTCCGTCTGTCCGTGTGTCCGTCTTTAGCCATTTACGAAAATTCTCCCGAATTTTTCCCCGAAAATTTCCCTCAATTCTCAACCTTTTTTCGAATTTCTTGAGCTGAAATGTTTGTCTCAGCAAGACTTAACGCCCTGTTTAATCGAAATTTGAATAACTCACAATACTTCCGATATATTCGCATTTTTAGTGTTTTCTATTTTATTTTTTTCCGGCCACAAAAATGAATCAATTTGAGCGGTCTTGGTCTTAAAATCTTTATTTCACCTTCCAAAGCGTATGGATATTTTTTATGTCCCGATAACTTGGCGTATTTTTACTTTAGGCGAGTTTTAAAATGCGCATAGCGAGTTTTTTGATATCTCTACCTGAACACCCTGAAAACCAGTCAAAACAATCAAATCGTGTCAAAATGTACGTATCCAAATATGGAAGTATTGTGTGCTATCTACGCACCACTGGTTTCGGCTTTGTTTTCTTTTGAATTTTTAAAAACTCAAGAGTTTCAGCGCCCCAAAGGCTAGCCCTTGTCCAGAGAGATTTTGGGAATAGAAAAATTCATTTTGTTCCTCCCCAAAATGTCACCGATTATGACGAAGCTAGTTGTATTACAGACTCCTGAAGACCTCCGGAAGAGCTTCCGAAGACAGCGTCGACGGCGAAAGCGCTCAAGCATTCCTAGGTGCACCAACTTCCGAAAAGTCAAAAAAATATTTTATTTCATAAGTCGCACCTGCAAGGGCGATTCTTAAAAAAAGCTCAATACTCAGGGGCCCAAACATTCAATAAGTTTCTCGAAAAGCCCAAAGAAATTATGTGGCCTCCTATTATGGTCCTATTTATGGGCATACTGAAGAGTTTGGATCGCAAGGTAGAGCTCGATGCCCAATTTTTCAAGTTAAATTTCAGATTAGAAAATGCATTGGTTGATGATACACGAAGGGTATTGTCCAGTCGTTGGAACAACCTCAGGGCGAAGGTCCAAAATTTTGAGTGGCTCACAGTGTCGCCATCGTACAGAAATGTTAGATTAGGCTCGAGAGCTTCATCTTCAGTTTCACCTGACACGAAGTCGTCTCCCGCATGATGTAATTTCAAGTATCGTCTTACAACATTCGAATTGTCTTCTATTTCCGTATCAAGTCGATAATGGAAGAATCCTTGAACAAGATGCTGATTAGGAGAGAAGTTGCCCGATCCAAAAGTAGAGAAGTTCAGAAGAACTTCATACAATAATCGATTCTGGGTGAAAATGTCGAAAAAGAATGAAAACGCATTCCGTTCGAGACCTGGGCAACGGAATATTTGACAGCAGAGTCAAATTTTGCAATTCACGAAACACAAACCAACGAATTCCCAAGAAGTGTAGGAAAAAAATTCCAATATTAAAAATAGGTTCATTTTAAAAAATAAATATCTACCTGCACGTTTTTAGAACAATGTACCCGACTATCGAAGTTCATTATAAAAACAGGTACGTATAGGAAAATCAAGTTGAACCCTTTAGTGTCATCCATGGAAATTCTCCTAAACAGTTAAAATGGACCTTTTGAATTTATATAAATAACATTTAAGTATGAATCGTAAGATATATAGATAGCATACATTTTGAGCTAAATTACGTTGATTAAAGAATTAGGCACTCCCATTTACTACGTAAATCTGAAAGTAAAAATATATTATAATATTTGAAGACTAAGTACCTAAAATAAGAGTTCCAAAAAAAAAAACAGGGTGAGTGCTTCTTCGAGGAAATCGCGTTTTTCGTTCTCTCTTCATGTGATCTCTAATTAATTCATTTCCACGAATTTGAGACCTCGAAAATTGTGGTTGAGATTACCTAGGTTGCTGTGATCATCTCTATACCACGCTTTTATGGGATTAATAAAATGTGCAAAATTTATTCTGGCCCATCGTACGGCTCCATGCATAAGAACTGCTATGAATATAGCCCTAAGACCTGAATCTGATTTACCACATCAATAAACTCATTAGAACTGCATTGTAACCTTCACCCGCCAGTTTCGCCAATTTTGGGACATGCCCGAGTTTTATTATAGGTAGGCATACAAAGTTTGGTAACATTAATGAGATTTGACTTGATCGCGAATTCGGGCCACGGTGCGCAATCACTATGGATCGTCTAGACGTTTGTTTGAGCGAGGGTAGATTTTATTCGAACTCTTTAACTATATACACCCACGAAGGCAACTGCGTTAGGTCCATTATTTGGGAAAATATTGCGCCAAAATCGTAACGGACTTACGGGCTGGACAGCCTGACATTGGGTCGTAGGCTGAAACAATCGTGGAGTGGAGGGTATGGTAAGGTAGGGGGTGGGGCAGACGTGGGGGTGAACCAAAGAGAGAAGACGTCATATTGTGGGAACGGACCGTAACAAACACAACTGGCTACAATGATTCCTCTTTTATCTCTTCCCTCTTCAAATATTTTTACTTCCATATTTACAGAGTAAATGGAAGTATTGTGATCGTCCTAAAATCGAGAATCGGAACGGAGCTTCAGAAAAAACTTTTTCTTATACACATTTACTCAGAATCACTTCCTGAACAAGTGTCTGTGTGTCCGTTACGTCCGTTACGTCCGTTACGTCCGTTACGTCCGTTACGTCCGTCTGTCCGTCTGTCCGTCTGTCCGTCTGTGGTCATTTACAGAAATGGCCATAACTCTCTCATTTCTCAACCTTTTTTCAAATTTCTTGAACTGAAATGTTTGTCTCGGCAAGACCTAACACCCTGTTTAATCGGAATTTGGATAACGCACAGTACTTCCGATATATTTGCATTTTTAGTGTTTTCATTTTTATTTTTTTCCGGCCGCAAAAATGAACCGATTTGAGCGTTCTTGGTCTTAAAATCTTTGTTTTACCTTGCAGAATATGTGGATATTTTTTACATTCCGAAAATGTGGCGTTTTTTCATTTTGGGCGAATTTTAAAATTTTAATAGTAAATTTTTCGATATTTTTGGCCTAAACACCCTTAAAAGCAGTCAAAATATGATCAAATTGTGTCACAATTTTACGTTCAAAATATGGAAGTATTGTGTGTTATCTACGCACCACTGGTTTTTATCTGATGAAGAGATGCGCGGGGGTTTAAGAAAAGCGTTTTTGACAAAAGGGTGTCGGACGCTTCTGAAAAAGGAGGCCCTTGAGTAGGTTCTTACTGGATATTTATCATAGCCGCTCCAACATATAGAAAAACCTCGTGGTGGATGAATGCCAGGGACTGAAGAGTGTGGTTTTATGGCGAATATGGAGGGCTGAAGGGGTAGTTTCCGGAAGGCGCCGAATGCTGTAAGGTCTGTGCTATTGTTATTACGTCTCGATAAGTGCATTCAATATTATCAATATGGGTGAGTTGCGCATTTTCTAACGACTTGACGCTCATCGATTATTTTGCCCAATGTCCACCATTTTTTGACCCATTTTGTAGGCAAACCCATAATTGGTATTACTCGGAGTACTTCCAATAGACTGGCTATATTTCTGTCAAATCAAAATAAAATCAATTCGGTCCAAAATGCTACCAGCTGGAAGTATTGTGTGTTGTCTACGCACAATCGTTTTTTATTTCGGTATCGCCATCAAGATGCATTTCGATGAGTTAGCGTAATTGGGGCTTAATTCAAGTTGCCGTTGTTGCAATTGGGTTTACAAACATTACGACAGCTGCCGTCCAAATCAGCGTTCATGACCTGCCTCAACCTTCTTGACAATGCGACTCCGTTTCTCAGACGCCATTTTCCCTCTAGACGGTGCATTGCCCTCCGTCGGCAACAAAGTTAGCAGAATAGAAAGAAAAGGTCCTTAATTAATCCTGAGGCTGTGCATTTCCATGTAAGTAACTCCCAGTCCAGGGCCGATTCAATTTCCCGTCCGCCTCGTCCCTTCTTTGTCTCGCTCAGACAATCGTTCCAGCCGGCATGGCTGAGAGCAAAAAGCAACGGTTTCATCAAGGGAAATCCTTTTGGAACAATTGCGAAAAAGACGAAACTATAATGAATAGATGTACGTAGTTTAATTTTCAGACTCTCAACAGAGGAGCTCCGGGTTACTTGGCTGAGAAGGTCGGGAGAGGCGAAACGGGATGATTATTATTATCATAGTACTCATCGCAGTTTATAGTTAGGAGGGTTAACGATCCGCAAGGGTAACATGATCTGAGCAGGACAATCTCCCTTTTTCAGCATTACGCCACTGTCTTAGTATCGCGAGAAACTTCGGTTCGCATTCTTTTCCAAGCGAGTTTACACTAAAATGCAACCGATGTCGCGTCGACCGATTCTAAAATGTAGGTACGAGCCCTAAATAAATTTAGAAACTGACAGAATTATTTTCAACTTACTGGGAGGATTTACTGTGACAGAATGCAGAACAAGTTGGCAGATGAACTTGGTTTCAGTATTAGCCCTGGAGCCAGTAGGAGAAAATCCGCAATTTTTAGAGACGCTCGGACTTTTGTATGAGAACGAAGGCGATTTTACAGAAATCTACGTCCAACCGAAGATTGTATCCTGGCTGGACAAATGCCTATGGTTTACTGGGTTATCGGAAAGTGCCTAATATTTTGAGGGGTTATTCGGAACGACCGTGCCAATTCACCCTCGTTCATCTTTCAAGCGGAAAACCTCCCCTTTCCGAGTATGCAGGGGTAACACAAAAGGGAATAGAGAAAATCACTTCCGGAGACGATGATGAAAAGGAAGGTGATGCGCGTACCCTGAACCGTTTCAGAACGTGTGGGATGGGAAGGTCACCTTTGTATGGACAAAAATATGTCAAGTATACCAATATAGATCCTTACACAGTCTAATAATATAGCATAACGGACAAAGGTTGGATCTGAAGATAAGGCCAAAGAATTGATAGATAGAGTGCAATGAAATCACTCACTATTATAGGTGTATTGATTCCCGCCGGAGTTCAGTTGTTGGTGAAATTTCGAATCTGCACCATTGGTTAGCGATGAAATGATATTTAGCCCAGAAAAAATCCAACCTAGGTTAATAATTCTACCTAAAAAGAAAGAGAAATATGATTTTTCGAAAAATAACGTAGGCTCTTATTTTTCTTGTCTGGACTCTAAAGGGAGTGGACGTTAATTTTATAGTCGCGATTCAGCCGGTTCAGTGATCTGACTGAATCCCGACTATTGAATCAACAACTCGATTAACAACCGAATATTCATCATTGAAGAGAAAAATATTTTGAAGATGAATATCGGTCCCTCATTTCAAATGCAGCTCAAGTTTAAAATAGATTAACCGATTCCACAAGAAAAAATTTTGTTAGCTCTTATGCAGTTTGGGGTTGTCTTCATGTCCCAGACCAACAAAATTTTTGTTGTAAATTTCTCGGGAAAACTTTGTTTCTCAGGATATATTAAAGTACCTACCAATTAACTGTCCTCACATAGCTTATCAATATTGCTGTCTCAGCAGGTCAGGAAGAAAATCCTCGTATCCCCATTTTGCAATAAAAATGTATAAACTTCCCACTGATTTTATGAGGCAGATTGAATAGGTATCTATATAAAAAGTTGGCGGCATCACGACTTTCTTCTTCACCGACGAGAAATGAAGACTTCCCTCAGCATGTTTGAGCAGAAAAAATCAACGGGTAAAGGATGAGGAAAAGAATTTTACTCATGCTTAGCTAAACTAATAATAAGCAATAATGCAACATTCAAGCAAGTTGTCAACCATGTATTTCTATCAAACGGGTATGAACTTGAAGAAACAATTCTGAGCTTTCTACCGTGGCGAACTCAAGAAATCGAATGCGGAATTTCGTGCTGCCTGTTTTGACTACCACCACGTTGTCATTCCCCGCATGTTTTTGAAGAACTCGGGTAGATTTTGTTTGTATTCCGGGCTGTTGCGAATACGTAGTTCGTACCCCATGAAATCGATGCCGAAGGACATTGGAATCATAGCGGCGTAACGGTCATCGGCGCATGTCGCAGTGGCGTCAACAATGAATCCCATCAAACCTCTGACTTCGGGCGTAATATCGCAGAAAACTGGCGTACCTCTCATGGCTTGGCAAAGAGGTCTGACGTCATTCCATCCGAGACAAATTTTCTGTGGTACTTGCATATTATTGCATAAGATTTCGTTACGTTGGAATTTATGAGTACCGTTGACTTCTGGTGGCCATGGAGTATTGGGACAGAAGTTTTCCCTGCAATTCAGCCAATGCGAGACTTTCACTTCAAACCTTTGAAGGATATTTCTTTGTTTGAAGGAGAACAAGTCCCGCCAGGATTTCTTAACCCCAGTGGAGTTGGGGGCAATTGTATACTGCGGGATCCACTGGTAAATTTCGCAGGTGGCACTACCTCCTAATGAATCTTGAATCAAGCGCATGTTCTGATGGAACACGTAAAACTCGCCCGTATGAATCCAGGCCAGTTTTGAGTTCTTTAACGAGTCTGCCAAAACAATGACTGCGAAATCGTACAAATGATAATTGTTGTCTTTCCGATGGCATTCAGCCCAAGTCGACCTGACTTCTTGTCTGTATCCAACGTACTCTTCAAGGAGTAAACGAACCTTGAAATGAGGAGGGACGAAAGTCAGGTATTGCTGGTGGTCAGGGACCTTGCCTTTCGTCTCCGGATGGTGCCACGGATTTACTTCATACTTGTGATCGGGAGTTGTATAGGCGACACACGAGCAGGGAGCCAGGACTTTTTTGTAATTTATCAGCGCACCTTGGCAAAATTTGGTCCAGCGATACGGAGGGTGCCCATTTACACTGGGGGTGTACCCTAAATACTCGATAACTACGATGGACCGTGGACGAATTCCAGAATATAATCGTGCGTCCCAATCGTGACCCGCCTCGTGCGTATCAACCGGTATCAGAAACGCTGAGGACGTCTCGATTAAAACGTGGATGAGACAGGTGCCCATTTGCAGAATGGCGAGTGACGACAGCATTTCGACGCGTGATGAAATCTAGCAGTACTTTAGCGATTTGTATCACAAACAAAATTTTTCACTCAATACACTAATTTTCCAGATGTAAAATAAGGATGCCCACGCGTAGGTTCGAGAAAGGCTTCGGATGGCGTGGCTGCTGGTGACCAATCAACGAACGGTGAGCATCAAAAGTCGTATTCTTGACCACAACCCCCCCCCCCCCGTAAACTGCGCGATTGTAACCTACCATAAGCGGTGACCACCGTTAACAATGCTGAGACGTCGTCACAAGGTGATTACTGGCTCATAACAAACGCCGAATCTTAGGTAGGACGAATTTCATTGGTTTGGACTTGGATTCGGCATTGGCCTGCTTACCTGAGGGTAACCGCTTATAACTGCAACCTGCTTCATCGGCGTATTGGATGAGATTAATACACGAAGCATAGGTTAACAAATCTCCCTTGGTATGAAACCAGTCATCCATTTTGGGAAAGTTTCTTACCATGTAATGCTTCTGGTTTATTGCCGAGGGTATTGTGGATTGCGTTCATTATTATTGTGAGGGCAGTACATACATCTAATGGTCGAAAACCATTGCGGATATCAATACATTTTCAATCATGCCGTTGCTTATAAATTTTCTTCGAAATTTTAGTATAGAATACGTCTTCAACATTCTGACCCGAATCAACGCGCAATAAATTAAACGCGTTAGCTCAACAGTCTGAAAACCCATCCAGGCCCTTTGTGCAGGTATATCTTGAGTGGAAAATGCCTATTCTTGGATTTGATTGAAAGCCATCACGACTTTCTTCCCCGACTAGAAATAAAGACTTCCCTCAGCATGTTTGAGCTGAAAAAATCAACGGGTAAAGGATGAGGAAAACAATTTCACACATTCTATTCTGTCGCGTATGCTGCGCTGAACTAATAATTAGCAGTAATGCAACATTCAAGCAGGTTGTCATCCATGTATTTCTATCAGACGGGTATGAATTTGGAGACACAATTCTGAGCGTTCTACCGTGGCGAACTCAGGAAGTCGAATGCGGAATTTTGTGCTGCCTGTTTTGACTACCACCACGTTGTCATTCCCCGCATGTCTTTGAAGTACTCGGGTATATTTTGTATGTATTCCGGGCTGTTGCGAATACGTAGTTCGTACCCGATGAAATCGATGCCGAAGGACATTGGAATCATAGCGGCGTAACGGTCATCGGCGCATGTCGCAGTGGCGTCAACAATGAATCCCATCAAACCTCTGACTTCGGGCGTAATATCGCAGAAAACTGGCGTACCTCTCATGACTTGGCAAAGAGGTCTGACGTCATTCCATCCGAGACAAATTTTCTGTGGCACTTGCATATTATTGCATAAGATTTCGTTACGTTGGAATTTATGAGTACCGTCGACTTCTGGTGGCCATGGAGTATTGGGACAGAAGTTTTCCCTGCAATTCAGCCAATGCGAGACTTTCACTTCAAACCTTTGAAGGATATTTCTTTGTTTGAAGGAAAACAAGTCCCGCCAGGATTTCTTAACCCCAGTGGAATTGGGGGCAATCGTATACTGCGGGATCCACTGGTAAATTTCGCAGGTGGCACTACCTCCTAATGAATCTTGAATCAAGCGCATGGTCTGATGGAACACGTAAAACTCGCCCGTATGAATCCAGGCCAGTTTTGAGTGCCTTAACGAGTCTGCCAAAACAATGACTGCGAAATCGTACAAATGATAATTGTTGTCTTTCCGATGGCATTCAGCCCAAGTCGAATTGACTTCTTCTCTGTATCCAACGTACTCCTCAAGGAGTAAACGAACCTTGAAATGAGGAGGGACGAGAGTCAGGTATTCCTGGTGGTCAGGGACCTTGCCTTTCGTCTCCGGATGGTGCCACGGATTTACTTCATACTTGTGATCGGGAGTTGTATAGGCGACACACGAGCAGGGAGCCAGGACTTTTTTGTAATTTATCAGCGCACCATGGCAAAATTTGGTCCAGCGATACGGAGGGTGCCCATTTACACTGGGGGTGTCCCCTAAATACTCGATAACTACGATGGACCGTGGACGAATTCCATAATATAATCGTGGGTCCCAATCGTGACCCGTCTCGTGCGTATCAACCGGTATCAGAAACGCTGAGGACGTCTCAATTAAAACGTGGATGAGACAGGTGCCCATTTGCAGAATGGCGAGTGACGACAGCATTTCGACGCGTGATGAAATCGAGCAGTACTTTAGCGATTTGTATCGCAAACAAAATTTTTCAATGATGGAAAATAAAGATGCCCACGTGTAGTTTCGAGGCTTTGGATGGCTTGGCTGCTGGTGACCAATCAACGAACGGTGAGCATCAAAAGTCGTATTTGTTGACCACAACCCCCCCCCCCCTTCGTAAACTGCGCGATTGTAACCTACCATAAGCGGTTACCACCGTTAACAATACCATGGTGATTGGCACGTAACAAACGCCGAATCTTAGGTAGGACGAATTTCATTGGTTTGGACTTGGATTCGGCATTGGCCTGCTTAACTGAGGGTAACTATAACTGCAACCTGCTTCCTCGGCGTATTGGATGAGATTAATACACGAAGGATAGGTTAACAAATCTCCCTTGGTATGAAACCAGTCATCCATTTTGGGAAAGTTTCTTACTAAATGTAATGCTTCTGGTTTATTGCCTGCCTAAAATCCGAGGGTATTGTGGATTGCGTTCATTATTATTGTGAGGGCAGTACACACATGGTCGAAAACCATTGCGGATCATCAATACATTTTCAATCATGCCGTTGCTTATAAATTTTCTTCGAAATTTTAGTATAGAATACGTCTTCAACATTCTGACCCGAATCAACGCGCAATAAATTAAACGCGTTAGCTCAACAGTCTGAAAACCCATCCAGGCCCTTTGTGCAGGTATATCTTGAGTGGAAAATGCCTATTCTTGGATTTGATTGAAAGCCATCACCACTCGGGGAAAATTGGTTTCCTAAAATAACCTGTTCAAGAAGGTTCCAGAGCCTATTTACTCGTCTTGTTCAAAACTGATTAAAGATAAATAAGAAAAATTCTTGCGGACCCTTGATCCTATCCCAATGGTTGATCAACTCCTCAATCCTGCGATATATACCTACCAGAAAAGACCGACAATGCGTTTGAAATTGAGCCGACGATCTGTTGAGGCCCTCAGGCAGGAAAGCCGTTTTTTTTTTTTTGTCCGTCGGTCGATTTGGCGTGGGTGTCTAGTTTTGTTTGAGCAAGGGTATTTTTAAATTTCCCGAGGTGAAAAAATTATTCCACCGAACCTTCCCTTACAATTTTTTTTCAGCGTCTAAGAATATCCACAATAGGTTTCTTCATTCTTCAAATCGATGAATGAAAAGCTGGAGGCCGGAGATCGAGACGTTCGACAAAAATTCAAGATGAACTTGATTTGCTCAGTGCAATGGAGAGGCAGATTGAAAATATTCTTGAGGCCTTACAGACCTCAGATATCGTCCAATGCCGGTTAGAAGCCTTTGTCCATGAAAGCCAATTTCCCCGATTTCTGGCAACCTTGGGGGTGATTCCGATGATCGTTCAAGCTTGACACACCTCTCCTACGTAAATAATGTATGCCCGGTGAGGTTCGAATTTATCCCATCAAAACTGAGATGCCTGTAATAGAGTTGCAATAAACCAAACAGCATTTTGATTTATAGACCTCACTAGCCCAACCGACGGTAAGTTGTTCGCTCCCGGTTCTCACTCTTTCATTCCCGTTCCGCACTCCCACTCACCCGCTCTCACTTTGTCTCTTGTTCACTGCTCAGTCTCTTCTTAGCTTTTCGTATAACAACTTCTCTACTTTACAAACGATTTATGGCTTCAAAACATTTTCGTTTTTAGAGACGGAAACCCAATCGATGAATATTCGGTGCATGTCCGCTGAAAGCTTCCTTTTATAGCACACGGCTGAACGCAATGGCGGCTGAGGAAATTGCGGAACGGTCACGTCCCACGTACCTAATCATGTTAGATAGTCTGATCTTTGGGTTATCCCCAATGAGATTTTGGAGCGAAAATATAACAACGTTCCATCAACTGATGAAGTTCATTTAGTGAAAGAATTTCAGTACAACTCCAACCCACAATCTCAGTTCTGGTCAATATATGCGTCCGTACGAGGGATTATTTCATTTTTGAGTTAGTTTTGGTATATTAAGTATGGTAAGTAATGGGTAGGTTATAGCACGCTGCTCGGGGTATGCAAATGTTTTTGTAATTTACAAAATACTCTGGGCAGGCTAAAAACGCAAGTTTCCCAAGTCTTGCCGGTAGTGTATAAGCCTCATTACGATTGAGAGTGCGTTCACGAAACGATATGAGATGTACTATGCCGCATAGTCTATGCGTAAATACTACAGGCCAGTACCCAGGAAACTCGAAGCCAGACTCACAATGAAACAGAAATTCAAACTCATAATCAAAATCGAAGTCAAACTCACAATGAAACAAAAAGTCAAACTCATAATCGTAATCGAAGTCAAACTCACATTGAAACAGGAACTCAAAATCATAATCGAAATCGAAGTCAAACTCACATTGAAACAGGAACTCAAACTCATAATCAAAATCGAAGTCAAACTCACAATGAAACAAAAAGTCAAACTCATAATCGAAATCAAAGTCAAACTCACATTGAAACAGGAACTCAAACTCATAATCAAAATGGAAGTCAAACTCACAATGAAACAGAAACTCAATCTCATAATCGAAATCAAAGTCAAACTCACAATGAAACAAAAAGTCAAACTCACAATCGAAATCAAAGTCAAACTCACATTGAAACAGGAACTCTAACTCATAATCAAAATCGAAGTCAAACTCACAATGAAACAAAAAGTCAAACTCATAATCGAAATTGAAGCCAAACTCACAATGAAACCGAAACTCAATCTCACAATCGAAATCGAAGTCAAACTCACAATGAAACAAAAAGTCAAACTCATAATCGAAATCGAAGTCAAACTCACATTGAAACAAAAAGTCAAACTCATAATCGAAATCGAAGTCAAACTCACATTGAAACAGGAACTCAAACTCATAATCAAAATCGAAGTCAAACTCACAATGAAACAGAAACTCAAACTCATAATCAAACTCGAAGTCAAACTCACGATGAAACAGAAACTCAAACTCATAATCGAAATTGAAGTCAAACTCACAATGAAACCGAAACTCAATCTCACAATCGAAATCGAAGTCAAACTCACAATGAAACAAAAAGTCAAACTCATAATCGAAATCGAAGTCAAACTCACATTGAAACAGGAACTCAATCTCACAATCGAAATCGAAGTCAAACTCACATTGAAACAGCAACTCAAACTCATAGTCGAAATCGAAGTCAAACTTACAATGGAATCTCATTTTCTCTGAGTTTGACTCAGATTTCGACTATGAGGATGAGTTTCGTTTTCCATGTGTGTTTGACTTCGAGTTTGATTATCAGTTTGTGTTTCTGTTTCAATGTGAGTTTGACTTCGATTTCGATTATGAGTTTGACTTTTGGTTCATTTTTCTATAGAAATGAACCTTTGTAATCGGTCAGGAAAAAAAAATTTTTAACACCCCCTGAAAATTTGTTGGTTTACGTTTCAAGGGGTGTAGAATCCGAATCTGCAATAAAAATTTTTTGTCCGTCCGCCGTCCGCCGTCCACCGTCCACCGTCCGCCGTCCGCCGTCCGCCGTCCGCCGTCCGGGGTTTTTCAGGGGGAAAGAGTTATCGAAAAATTTTGAAATTTTTACCAAAAATCAAGTTCCGTATCTAGTTGGTCCTAACATCTCGACAGAACCCTACCTTAATTTTAAGGCCAGTAAAACAGCTGTTGAAGTGGGAAAAAATTCGTGTTTTTCTGGAAATTTAAAACATAGGCATGTGACGCATCATTTTCTATAGATTTTTCTATGCTGAATCGAATGAGACCATCGCCACGCCGGTAGCTCCAACCGTTCAGGATTTATTGCAATTTTAGTGAGACATTTTTGAGTTTTTCAAAATTTCTACAATTCTTAATAACTCGAAAACTACTCGAGCCACAAAATTTGTTTTCCACTCGTTGGAATCCCCACAAAAACTTCTGTCCTCCCAATATCTTCAATTTAAAGAATTTGGTCGAATTACACAAATCAGCAAAACAAAAATTGGAAAAAGTTGGGAACTCGGCATCGGTTCTTAGATACAGTTGATTGATCTACTTACGACCACTAGCCTATGACACCAACTAAGTGACGCACTCACACTAGGCCAGTTGCGCTTGGCAACGTGAGAGCGAGTCAAGCTTCAACAATGGTTCTGAGGCATTCTTGACGCATTTTTAAGTTAATTATTATAAATTTTTTTTAATTATAAAATAATACATAAATAATAATAATAAATAAATTTATTTAATTATTCAGATAATTTAATAATTATTATTATTCTGTTAGTTACGTAGGTAAATAAGAATAGATTAAATGATGATTTCAACAAAAATTAACGACGCGCTGCGTTGAAAAGATAGATAGGTAGGTCAAGCAAGGAGGACCAAGCAAAGAGGATGATTATTTTTTGCCGGGTTGAAAAAACGTTTTTCCAAATCCCCATCTAGAACACCAATTTATACTGAAATTCTAGAATAATAACAACTAAATTCCGTGTTTGAGGAGAACCTATACATCGTAAGATTTGTCTTTGCAATTGAAAAATGAACCCCTGTGCAAAATTTGCAGAGTTCTTCGGCTACACCAAAAACTGATGTGCACATGCCACTGATCTACTTAGCAGCGTTTTGTTTCATTGTGAGTTTGACTTCGATTTCGATTGTGAGATTGAGTTTCTGTTTCAATGTGAGTTTGACTTCGAATTCGATTATGAGTTTGACTTTTTTTTTATTGTGAGTTTGACTTCGATTTTGATTATGAGTTTGAGTTCCTGTTTCAATGTGAGTTTGACTTCGATTCCGATTATGAGTTTGACTTTTTGTTTCACTGTGAGTTTGACTTCGATTTTGATTATGAGTTTGAGTTCCTGTTTCAATGTGAGTTTGACTTCGATTCCGATTATGAGTTTGACTTTTTGTTTCACTGTGAGTTTGACTTCGATTTCGATTGTGAGATTGAGTTTCTGTTTCAATGTGAGTTTGACTTCGATTTCGATTATGAGTTTGACTTTTTGTTTCATTGTGAGTTTGACTTCGATTTTGATTATGAGTTTGAGTTCCTGTTTCAATGTGAGTTTGACTTCGATTCCGATTATGAGTTTGACTTTTTGTTTCACTGTGAGTTTGACTTCGATTTTGATTATGAGTTTGAGTTCCTGTTTTAATGTGAGTTTGACTTCGATTCCGATTATGAGTTTGACTTTTTGTTTCATTGTGAGTTTGACTTCGATTTCGATTGTGAGATTGAGTTTCTGTTTCAATGTGAGTTTGACTTCGATTTCGATTATGAGTTTGACTTTTTGTTTCATTGTGAGTTTGACTTCGATTTCGATTATGAGATTGAGTTCCTGTTTCAATGTGTGTTTTACTTCGATTCCGATTATGAGTTTGAGAATCTGTTTTATTGTGAGTTTGACTTCAATTTCGATTATGAGTTTGAGTTTCTGTTTCATTGTGAGTTTGACTTCGATTTCGATTATGAGTTTGAGAATCTGTTTCATTGTGAGTTTGACTTCGATTTCGATTATGAGTTTGAGTTTCTGTTTCATTGTGAGTTTGACTTCGATTATGAGTTTGAGTTTCTGTTTCATTGTGAGTTTGTCTTCAATTTCGATTATGAGTTTGAGTTTCTGTTTCATTGTGAGTTTGACTTCGATTTCGATTATCCGTTCTAAAGTTCAAAAGTCTGGGGGTGAATGGGGGTTGTTAAAAATTAAAACGGAAAATCAAATTGTTGTCGACAGGATGGTTTGAAGATAGTTGAAAAATATATTGTTTACAAAGTTAAATCACAATTTAAACCAAAGTGTAGAATTCTTCTTTGGCCTTGAGTTTCCAGAAATAAAAGGACTCGTCTGCGAACCCTTTGTAAAGAGGAAGGACTCTTTTATTCAGCGGCAACTTTGTTTGGAGCGCATTCTCGTCGCTTTCGGTGATGAAGGTGCATGGGCAGAATAAATTACGAGATGAAGAGAAGAAGGACACCCTAACAGCCATATTGTTGCTGCCAGCTCTGTAGGAGTTCTAACTGCATAGATATACCAAAAAGGAAATTCGTTGCAAAGTGCACAAGAGCTGCACCAAAAGCGAAGCTGCCGGTCGGTGCCTTGATTAGCGTCCCCCCACCTAACGACCTTCCCGTCCCTCCCTTGTCAACACTCTTTTCTGTTAGGTACCTCGCCTCGACTCAACTCGGCACCTTTTTTGCATTTTTCAACGCCCCTGCAATTTTGCTTTTGTCATTGTAGGCTGCTATGGGATGAATGCGCGGCTGGTAGGTGGAGATGAAAACGCTCTGTGTGGCAAATTGAAGGCTGTTGACCTCAGCGTTTTTCTCCGGTGCTATGTACCGCTCATGTAACAGAAGAACTACGTTCATGCTCCAGTAAACGTGCAAATGGCCTTTTAACCCTTAATAGCCCACGAAAATTTTTTTGGTCGTATTTCAATTATTCTTTCGAATTCCGATGTATTAAGGTCCCTTATCATCATAAAAAAATACAGAAAAAATTAGGGCTCGTACTTTGCCCTCAATGTCAAAAAATAAAACGGTATCTTTTTGGATACCGTGGGCTTGAGGGGGTCGAGCGCGGTTCCATAACGGTGTATTTTTGGATACCGTGGGCTCATTTGGGGTCGAGTATTGTCCCAAAAACTGATTGACGGGTCCTCCAAACGAGCTTTGAACGACACAACTTGAAAATATTTCAACTTGTTTAATAATTTGAATAGGTAATGTACAAAAATTTGTTTTCAATAACCCATTATTATTTAGAAGAAGTGGTCGATAGGTAACTCTGTCTGTAGGTATCACTCTTTTATCACAACCAGTGTGGTACCTACTTTTTGACAGAATCATCTCAAATTTTGGACGTATCTTCAACAAATTATCTTATCTTCTGCAAGTACCTGGGCAATTACTAGTCACCACAAACGGAACGATTCAAAGAACAATCATTTAGCTGAACTTCTAAATAAGTTCAGGTACCTAAGTCAGCTAAATGATTGTTCTTTGAATCGTTCCGTTTGTGATGACTAGTAATTGCCTAGGTACTTGCGGAAGACAAGATAATTTGTTGAAGATACGTCCAAAATTTGAGATGATTCTGTCAAAAAGTAGGTACCACACTGGTTGTGATAAAAGAGTGATACCTACAGTAACTGTAGGTCGATAGGTACTGTAAGTCAAAGAAGTGGTCGATAGGTAACTCTCTGTCTGTAACAGACAGAGAGTTACCTATCGACCACTTCTTCCTTTATAAAGCTTCTTCCTTTATATATCTATTATAACTTAGGCTTTGCGACTTGGGAAACCATTTTGGTCACATAAAAATACTCAGTGCCTGCTGATCTATAGCCCCCATTGTCTCGTCTACTTGTGCGAGGCTACAGACTTTTTTCATAAGATCTGGCTCTTCACCACACCATCACCAAAAATTAGTTCCTCTACTCCTATAAAACATTCAGCCAATTTTTTTCAAAATTTTCAAGATCAGCCGTCTAGTTGTCATCATCTGAGTCTGAATTTATGCGTTTTGGCACCATTGAGGCAATGTACCGGCCCCTGCGGGTAATTATCTTCTTCATCGGCAAAAAAATCAACTTTCAGGCTGGAAAAAACCAATAACCACGCATACTGTACAATCCACACAGGTAACCGCTTTGCCCACGGTATCCAAAAAGATACCATCACTAGAACCTGCTTTGCCCACGGTATCCAAAAAGATACCATCACTAAAACCGACCTCTCTTATTCAGAAAAGCTTATCTTGTAAAAATGATTGTTTCTACTTCATCTTGAATACTTTTTACGCACGATTCATAAACTAAGAACAGTCAATGGTAAAAAAAAATATGACAATTGATACTTGAAAACTGATCTTTGTGGACTTTGGGCCAAAGTTGACTACGCACTGAATTTCACTTCAAAACTGCATTCGGCGTTGTTCTATGAACTTCCTCTTCTCATAATAGTGTCTTCGGATGTCAAACTCACTAACGATAGGCATATTTACGTTTTTAACGCCTCAGAGGATTTTTGGGACGTTGTTGAACTTGGTCTTCCAAAAAGATACCGCGAGTCATTAAGGGTTAAAAGGAGGTAAAATTATGACTTAATCTGGATATTCGGTCTTGGAAAATGATAGTTTTTACCGAACGTTGGAACAAATTTTCAGTAGTCAAACATAGCATGACACTCAAAGGCCTTCATCTCTTTATCGTTTGCATAGCGATTCAACCCCACACGTCTATTTTATGTGTGTGTCTTATTTAAGTCGGCCACACACTATCCGATTGCTGGTGGAGGGGGTTCGAAAATGCATTGCTGTGATTGGTCGAGGTGGTGTCGGCGTTGAACCCAATCAATGTGATTGGGGTATTGAGGCCACGTTTCCACGTTCAGCCCCTCTCTAACAGCCAGCAATCGGAGAGTGTAAGGCCGACTTGATATGCTAAACATTTCTAGAATATGGGCTATATAATTATAAAAATTGCTCGTCCCATTGGATTTTCCGAGGCAACTTATGGACACCGGCTCTATTCCCCCTCTAATATCCATAGTTGCGCCAAGTACAACGTACAAGATACAGGCTGACGTCACCATTCTGAGGGTGCATCGACTGATCGAGGAAGCATCCGGAGGGTGAAAACCTGTGCGAGACCGCACCCTGTGACAACTATGAGAGCGGCTAGAGGACCAGGGAAGGTGCGAGAGGAAGAGTAAAAAGATAAGGAGCGAGGACGAGAAAAAGATGGAAGTAATGGACGAGACATGAAGGAAAAAGAGGGCGAGAAGATAAAGGCGAGAAGGAGAAGGTTGAGATTGGGTTCTCTCTCTGGTAATAGAGAAGTATTGTTGGAGGGGGGTATCCAAGGGGTAAGGGACTGAGAGTTAGGGGGCTGGGGGCCACCACTGCTGCCGCCACTGAGCCTGGTCCCGGTCCTGGCTGGGCCCTCCTCGTTGGACAGTTGCCAGGCAATAGCTCGGCGACTGCAATGCTTCGTAGCAGAATTGCGCTCCGCCTCGCTCTCTCACTATGCACACTTATACAAATGTCTTAGGGATTGAAATACCACAGTGAAAAATAAATTCTAACGCCAACCGACTGAAAGTTTTTCGAAAGCCCTTATTTTCTCGCAGTATGTAAAAACGGAGTGGAAAGAAATTGAAATTACAAAACGAGCATGCCGCGTGTGGCCGAGTTGTCGAAAATAAGATCAGATGCGCATAAGTGTTTTTGAGTTGAGATGAATGCCACCACCTCTGCTAAGACGATTTGGAAAACTATCGGTAAACGTTACAGTTCTGCACCCGATCAAAACGGTTTATCGCAACTTTATGAAAGAGTGGAAACGCAAAATATTTTGACCGATTAAATAGCTGCTTCACTCAGGTATACCTGTACCTACCCTAAAAATGCTGCCAAGGTAAGCATGGGAAATCGTGCATTGTAGTTCTAATGGTGAATTTCGCCATCACAGATCAAAGATATGCGGGACTCGATTGCTATTAGTTACCTCTTTTCAAACAAATGAACTTAATCCGCTTAAATTTAATCCGAAATGGTGAAATCCACTAATAGAGTCTCTTAAAAGTTCCAAGTTCGCTAGAGAGCTCTTAAAAAAAGTTTGATTTTACAACCATTGCTCCGTTGCTGTGCTGTGAAGCCTCAACGTGAACAAGTGGCGTAGTTAATAGAGAGTTTTTGCTTCTTTCGTGATGCAAAAGTGAAAACGAAAAAGAACACGAAACTAATTAAGATAAGACGATCGGTACACAACTGCAAGTGATAAGAAATAAGTTCGGGATGGAAGATTCGTTTCAAGTTTCGGCACGAAACTGCGTATAAGATTTGAAGTGACGCTAGCTGCGGTGAAGTTTTGAAGTGACGCAAAACGAAAACAAGTTTCCACAGCTGTAGGGACGGTTGATAGGTAGTTGCAATGGAGGCTGAATTTATTTTGTAGTTTTAACTTTTTGGTTCGACCGAACTTTGCAAACTTTCGCCCTTCACTTGAATTGTGTTGGTATTTCTACCTGGATGTCCATTGTGTTAAATTGGGCTGTGAACGGAATTCGGGATCCAGCCTTTCACCGATTGTTTTGCTTGCCGGACCTTGGGAGTATTTAAACCCAAAGTGCAGTCATCCATCCGTGACTTGTGAGTTTTGTTTCTCCGAGTGGGTACTGTGGATTTGATGGAATCGTTGGAAGAAGCGAAGGACCTGTTGGAATGCGGGCTCATATCGGTGGAGGAATTCTCCTGAGCCCTCGAATTGTGAAGCCGAGGACGGTGAGTCGAACGAGCCTGGGCCTAGCCGGCGACAGCCCCGACGACGAGCTGAGTTTTACGGAAAGTTCGACCTCGATAAGTTTACCGACGAGGATGTGCGATTGAACTTCCGATTTCGCCGGGAGGACATTGCCGTCCTGCAAAAAACCCTGCTGATTCCCGACGAAATCTCGATTCCAGGTGAGCGTTGTACTGTAGCTACTGCATTCTACTATACTTAGGGCCGCTTTATCAATAGTCGATTATCCAAAAAATCATAGCTAATCACCAGGCCACTAATTTCAGGGTGATTTTTGGGTGGATGCGCATAGGCTGTGTCTCCGAGAAATTTGTAGCCAAGAGATTAGCTACGATTTTTTACTTCCATATTTAAAGAGTAAATGGAAATATTGTGATCGTCCTAAAATCGAGAATCGGAACGGAGCTTCAGAAAAAACTTTTTCTTATACACAATCACTCAGAATCACTTCCCGAACAAGTGTCTGTGTGTCCGTCTGTGGTCGTTGACAAAAATGGCCATAGCTCCCTCAATTCTCAACCTTTTTTCAAATTTCTTGAACTGAAATGTTTGTCTCGGCAAGACGTAACATCCTGTTTAATCGGAATTTGAATTACTCATAGTACTTCCGATATATTTGCATTTTTAGTGTTTTCTATTTTATTTTTTCCGGCCAGAAAAATGGACCGATTTGAGCGTTCTTGGTCTCAAAATCTTCGTTTTACCTTGCAGAATATATGGATAATTTTTATATATTACAAAAATGTAGCAAATTTTTGTTTTTGCAAATTTTAAAATTTGCATAGTGAATTTTTTGATATTTTTGACCTAAACACCCTTAAAAACAGTCAAAATATGATCAAAATTTTTCAAATATGTACGTTTCAAAATATGGAAGTATTGTGTGTTATCTACGCACCACTGGTTGGGTAATCGACTATTGATAAAGCTTATAGTATGAGTGACCTATATTATAGATCACGATTGCTGGATCGCACAAGTCGTCTCGGAGAGGGCTGAGATTTCCTTTTGTTACAGGCAGGGGTTACCGTGTTCGGGCAAGACTGCTCTGAGCATCCTGTTGCGTCGCTTGGCCTATCCTAACCGACTAGCGATCTGGAGTGGATCTTCGGTTTGTCAGGGCCAGCGTTGTCGACGATATGCCCGTACCTAACGAAGATTTTAATGGATCGGTTTGGCCATCTGCTTGACTCTTTACCTACGTACTTAAATGCAGGAAAACTGCAGTACTTCGCCAAGGTATGTTCCGCCATGTAATTGTCAGGATGTACTTCATAGCTTTGATACCTACCTACTGTATTGGTGAATACTTGTGAATGAGTGCTAAATTTCGACAGGGCATTCATGGAAAGGGAGCTCCCCTCGAAAACTGCTGGGGGTTTATTGACGGCACAGCCCGGCCGATGTGCTGGCCATCTGTGGATCAAGAAAACGATTTCTCCGGGCACAAAAGGTGAGTCGGTCTAATCAGGTTGCGTTTTTTACCACAAGTACGGTGCGATTCTCCGTAGGTCCAGTACAAAGCGTCAACACTCCTGATTTTTTCCAGGTGAATTTGCCTTCATTGATTTTTCAAAAAATCAAAAGCTGCTCCTTCAAGACCGAGAAGGCGACCATCTTGACGAATTGACATTCCATACTTAACGGCAGCCAAACCGCCGTTATTTTCGTGTGCATTGCAGGAATTTTTGCCACCGGCAAGAAGATTAAGAAGAGCTTTATGCACTCCCATATGTTACCACGGAAAATGCAGAAATATATTTAGTTTCCACAGAATTTTGTTTTATTCTACAGGTAGCATTATTTCTGTGAATTTGAAGCAGTATGTGTTGGTAATGTGTTGGGACAATGCAGAAATATATTTAGTTTCCACAGAATTTTGTTTTATTCTACAGGTAGCATTATTTCTGTGAATTTGAAGCAGTATGTGTTGGTAATCGCTGTCGATTCATTGCAGATATTGTTAATGGATTTGGCATGGCAATTTAATATCGATTTCCAAAGACATATCGCTTTGAGTTTACAGTTCCCTAGACATTCTCAGAATAAGGGCCGGTTAATACATTCAAGAGTCTATTTCATGAGGCCAGTCTTGGTCAGTCCTGGGCGAGTACCTACCTACTGGCGGAAAACTAATTCAAGCCAGGTGATTGAGTGGATTTGCTTGGCGTTGTCAGACTAGTCCAGGACTGGCCTCATCGAACAGACCCTAAAGTCGACCACACACGCATCTGATTGCTGGTGGAGGGGGTAAGAAAATCCATTGGTGTGTTTGGTCGAGTTGTCGGCGTTGAATGTGATACATTTCATTGGGTTTTCCGAGCCACGTTCCCATGTTCATCCTTACTCTAACAGCTAGCAAACGGATAGTGTGTGGCCGTTCAGAATTCCGTGCTACACACATTTGGAACTAATTTTTCCTGAGATTCGGTCAATTAAATTCTACCTATAAACTCGACCAACAATTAATCATATGTTTATTCTGATAGAACCCGGAAATCTCGGGGAACTGAAATTTTTGTTTTACACAAAACAATCAATCGAAACCAGTGGTGCGTAGATACCACACAATACTTCCATATTTTGAATCGTAAAATTGTGACACAATTTGATCATATTTTGACTGCTTTTATGAGTGTTTAGGTCAAAAATATGGAAACATTCACTGTGCAAATTTTAAAATTCGCCCAAAATAAAAGTACGCTAGATTATCGGAATATAAAAAATATCCACATATTCTGCAAAGCATAACAAAGATTTTAAGACCAACAACGCTCAAATCGGTTCAATTTTGTGGCCGAAAAATAATAAAATGCAAATATATCGGAAGTATTGTGAGTTATCCAAATTTCGATTAAACAGGGTGTTAGGTCTTGCCGAGACAAACATTTCAGTTCAATTCGTGAGGTTCAGTGAATTGTAGTGTCTTGCATTACTTATATTCGAAATTCTTTATTCAGAGTCGTTTTTAATGTTAAATTTATCGAACTACAACGAATAAAGACGCAGAACCAGAAATTCAGAACCGCTGAGAAAGTGGATTAGACTCGATCTAAAAAGTTGAATGGAGAATCCTGTTGTCTGCCACGGGGCAGAAAGTGGATTTGACGCGATCTAAAAAGTTAGTTGGAGAATCCTGTTGTCTGCCACGGGGCGCCAAGAGACGAAAAACACTGCATGTTTATCTTCCGAGAAGGTTAGGCTAGATGATTCGTTTACGAGACAGTGCTAGGTTCGTTACGAAAATCGAGCTGCTGATTCGTAACGAAAAACGTCCTTAGCTCGTAACCGGAGCTAACTGTTTCGGTACACGAGCCAAGGGCGAAAAAGAAGAGGAAGAAGTTTCGTTATCAACGAGAAGTTCGTTTCCGTTGCCATTTTCGTGTTTGGTTTGTTGCAAAACGAAAGAAGCAAAAACTCTCTAATAAGCAGTTACGCGCAATACCAGTGGAGGCGTCACTTGTGTTGCGTCAGCCGATCCTTCTGAATGGATCGTGGGGAACGGAATGGACTGGAATTGGACCGAGACCAGACGAACACTTCCACAGGTCACCCCTCCCATCCCCTAGTTCAAATCCATTAACGACAGACTGTCTCGTACGCTATCTCAATGGATCAGTATAAATGGAAACGGATGCTGAGTCGATAAATTTCTTCAAGCCCCCAAAGTTGGCGGGGAAAGTGCCGAAGTTGGGGCAAATTTGGGCACCAAGGCATCAAACCATAGTTATTTGAGGCAGCCTCCTCTTTCCAAGTACGGGATATCACTTGAAACACGCAGGAAACCGAACAATTTGAGGTAGGTTTGTGGCCGAATCATTTTTGAGAACACTCCAGGCATAGAAGTCTCCAGCCAATAGCGTGCCGGCTGAAGAGTGAATCAATCAATCAACCAGTTGAACCATGTACTGGTTCAAAACAGCCGGCAAAGGTTAAACTGAATTTGCAAGTGAAACTGAAGATGAAAATGATACTGAAGCTGCAATCAAAACTGAAGTTGCAATGGAGAAGTTGGATTAGAAACTTGAAAGTGAAACATGAAGGTAAAACGAAGTGTATGTTGAAAGTGAAACGAAAAGAGAAGGCAGAAGTAGAAGTAAAGTATTCAGTAAGCAGCTGAACCTTGAAGTACAACTGAAAGTCAAAGCGGAACTGAAGTTGAAATAGAAACTTAAATCTGGAAGATGAAGTGATACTTCTAGGTGAAGTGAAAATTGGCGAAGAAACAGAAGGTGAACCTTGAAGTGGGAGTAAAACTGAAAAGTTCAGCCATGCATTAACTGCGCAGTGTGAAGAAGACCGGATTCGGATTCAGCACCCCAAAAAGCATTGAGAATTATGGTTTTGTCTGGATCGAGAATCTGATCTTTCTTTGCAAAAACCAGGTTCAGGCATGAGACTCTCCGGCCTCACCCCTTCTGGATACGGGTCTGAATATAGGGACAGTGAAATGTAGGGAGGTATGCAACCTGGTAACTGCATCGGCCAAAAACAGCCCATCTGGGATCTAATTAAACGTAAAATGTATTACAGAGAAATTGTCTCTGTAATTCGCAGGTACAGCCAAACCCAGCGAACGTGCAGGGGAAAGCGGCTCGGTAATGAACTCTTGAACTAACTCATCAACGGGTGAATCTTTCCACCAATCAGCTCTATGAGTGTTAATGTTGAAAAAAGAACCGTCGGCGACCGCCTTTCAGTGAAAAGGCCATAGAGGCCTCCTTCGTCTTTTGACTGGGTGGGCGCGTCGGAGGAATAATTTTAGGCCGCCATTCCTGCCTGTAATTCCTGAAAAAACTAGGAGAGGCAGGGGCCCATAAGGACAAAACTGGATGAGAGGTCGGACTGGGAGTAGGCGGACGGAATCGGGTCACACCCCACCCACGTCTCTGCCCCTCGCACCCCTCGTGTGACCTTCAAGAGAACAAGAAAAAACTTATATCTTTTCTTCCTTCTCACAAGTTGGCTTCTCAACTATCGCGTGAAGCGAAGGGCCTTCCTTGTGTGCGAATCGAGGAGGAGCATTCCTAATGCGAGTTCTCCACGGCGGAGGGGAAGTCGAGGAGCTCGCCTCAGCCACTACGTCGTCCACTATAAACTCTCCCCCATATTCCAGAGGACGGGAGGATATTCCCCACACCAGCCGAGCCTAGGATAAAGATGCTGTCGGGTTATAAAACGATGAGGAGATTGAGGGGGTTATGAATGGGGTGAATGCGGCTGGTGAATGGGTCGAAGTGAGGGATTTTCAAAGAATAATAAAATGCGAAGCAAAAGCGTCTGCATCATTCGAAGACCATATTTCGGAACGACTTGAATATCCCGGCCCGAATGAAAAGTGGGCGAGCGGGGCGTAAGGGGACCTTAGCGGCGTCGCCCGCACACTCCCACACTCGATGGCAGTCACAGCACGCTCACTAAGGAAAACCCACTAAAATGCAACACTATCAACCGTCGATGGCTCAACTACACGAAGGCCGCCATTTCTTGTGCCCCATGCTGGGCTTTTTTCCTTCATAAAAAATGTTCGCCTTGAAATTATTGCAATTTTGGCTCTTTGTTGTATAGGAATAACTTTATTCTACGTTACCGTCAAGAGAGCATTTCGACTTTATTCACGCAGGTCACGGTGTACAAATTCAATCCATATTGACTGGTGATAGGAAAATTTCTATACATATTGATAAACTTCCAGGCTCCTTTTGTTTAACTGAGATCACCTGTTGATTACTGGAATTCTTAATAATTTTTCTGGCGTTAAGTATGAGTGGACTGTATTTTGTATTAAGTCAAATGGCCAATTTAGAAAGGGGTTTTGCAGCTAATAATAGTTTTTGGGCTCACCTGGGGAGAATTGCACTCACGGCACGTCACACTTGTTCTGCATCGGGCGAGGGCTCCGGATATAGTGGCTGCAGGGTCCTCGTGTAGGGGCCGGACGTCCGGATCTCACAGGCGAGGGGCGCGGGGGAGCAGGGTAGCCCAAATTTCCCTACCGGGTGGGATATTCTCCCTATCCTAGCTCACCCCCAGTTTACCATTCCGCCCACCTAGGAACATCCCGGATTTCCTACAGGAGCAGCCCAGCGGTCTGCCAGCTTGTGACACCTTGAAAAGACCCAACGATGGGTTTAGTGTTAGTGTGCACGGTAATAGATTTATTAGTGACAAATATTAAATGAACAATAGTAAACAATATTACATAACGAGTTGCTGTGGTGTGCCAAAGTTCCGCGTTAGTGGAGATGATTGAGAGTCAGGACCCTTTGGAGAGGATTTAACGATTTTCACTTCACCGGGGCTGTGGTGAAGACTTTCGCGAGGGGAGGGATAGCCCAACGGAAGGGAGTCGGATAGGATTCGGGCACACCACAGCATAAAGAGAAAATTGGGTTTTGGGAGTTTACTCAATGGGTAGAGGGCAAACCTTGGCAGCTGCCCTTCTGACGACCCCATGAGCTGTTTTTACCTCCACCACTCGTACCAACCCGTCACCTCCTGGGAACGTGTTGATGATGCGTCCCAATCGCCAGGACAGTGGAGGAGCATTTTCTTCTTTCAGGACAACCAACATATCCTTGGTCAATGGGGGCGCCGGCCGAGTCCATTTGTTTCTCTGCTGCAGCGTGTTCAGGTAGTCTGCCGACCATCTCTTCCAAAACGATTGCGTGAGCCCTCGCAGTAAGGCCCAACGATCGCGCAGCGATCGGTGGGTATCAACCTCGGGTTCCGGGAGAGCTACCGGTGGCTCCATGCACAGGAAATGGGCCGGTGTCAACGCCTCCAAATCGCGGGGGTCATTGCTCATGGGCACCAGGGGCCTGGAGTTCAGCGTGGCCTCGACCTGGCATAGCACTGTTGACAGTTCCTCATAGGTCAGGACTTGTTGTCCAATCGCCCGGGCTAGCAATCGTTTTGCGCTTTTTATATTGGCTTCCCAAATTCCGCCGAAATGAGGGCTAGCTGGAGGGTTTAGGCGCCAATCAATACGACGAGCGGTTGTAAAGTGCGAAACTTGATTGATGAAGTCGTTGTTCTCAGAGAGTCTGGCCCACTCCTCCAGTTTTCTTTTTGCCCCCACAAAATTTGTGCCACAATCGCTGTGGATGACCGACACTGACGGCCGCCGAGCCTTAAATCGCGTGAGCGCTGCGAGAAACGCTTCCGTCGTGAGTTCGGAGACGAGCTCAAGGTGAACAGCCTTGATTTTGAAGCAGATAAATATGCACAGGTAAGCCTTCAGGATCCTCGGCTTTCGCGTCCTGGCCATGGTTATGTAGAAGGGGCCGCCATAGTCCACTCCTGTAACCTCAAAGGGCCTCCCTGGGTTTACTCGATCGAAGGGCAAGTCGGCCATAGGAGGTTGGGTAGGCGTAGGATTTGTCCGAAAACAACGAAGGCATTTGGAGATTTGCGAATATATTGCTGCTCGACCTGCTACGATCCAGAAACTTTGTCGGATTATCGAGTGGAGGGTGGAGAGGCCAGGATACAGATGGATCTGGTGATAAAACTCGATGACCATAAGGGTGAACTTGTGCTTTCGAGGCAAGACAATGGGATGCTTACGATTTGTAGACAGCTCTGCGTACTTCAATCGCCCTCCAACCCGAATGATTCCTTGAGAGTCGAGGAATGGGGACAGGCGACGTAATTCTTGAGTGGCCGGCTTACCGTGGCGGAGCCGATCCAATTCCCCCGCAAATGCCTCCTCCTGGGTCCACTTCACGCAGGTTACCAAAGCAGCATCGAGTTCCTTCAACGTCAGATGACCATGGAGGTGCCGGACCCTTCCCTTCCACATTGAGATCCAGTTCTCTACGCCGCGATGCATCCATGCAACTACCCGGAGCAATCGACTATACGAGGAGAGCCTGCTCAACAGGTTGTTGAATAATGAACTAGGGGCCACAGTCAGATTGATCATGAAAGTAGACACCCGGGCTTCAACTTCGGATTCGTTGTGGGGACCCTGCAAGGCGCCACATGGCCAATTTTTCGATGGACCGGCCAACCAGGTAGGACCAGTAAGCCACATCGAGTGCTGGAGGATCTCGGATGGAAGCAGGCCGCGACTGGCACAATCTGCTGGGTTCGACGTGGTAGGCACGTGCCTGTAGCACTCTGCTGCAACCAACTGTTGGGCGGAGCTCACTCTGTTCGCCACGAATGTCTTCCATCGGTGGGGTGGGGAAGTTACCCAATGAAGTGCCACCATGGAATCCGTCCAAACCGTGCTCGATTGAATTGGACAGGCTGGCCGAATCAGGGACGAAATTCGCTGAACGAGCCGAGCTGCTAGCAGGATGCCACACAATTCCAATCGTGGCAAGGAGCAGGATTTCACTGGGGCCACCTTTGACTTTGCCATCATTAATGACACCTTTACTTGTCCGCTGATCGATTCAGTACGCAGGTACACCACCCCGGCGTAACCCTTTTCGGAACTATCGGCAAAGGCGTGTAGCTGAACACTGGTCACCTGGTCGAGCCCAAGGCATCTAGGCAGGGTAAAGGAATGTAGCGACTGTAACTCCGCCTGGAACCGCTCCCAACGCTGGCAGATTTCGCTGGGAAGGGGCTCGTCCCAATCAACGCCCAGCTGCCATAGATGTCGTAGCATGCATTTGCCGAGGAAGATCACCGGACAAAGAAATCCAATGGGGTCATATATCTTAGCGATTTCCGACATGATTGACCGCTTGGTGATTCGCCTGGGCACACTAGCAATTTGATATCCAAACGTATCATCTGTCGACCGCCAGATGAGACCGAGTATTTTTGCGGTGGGCTCGTTTTCATTTTCAAAGGATTGCACAAAGTCGTCCTTGGCTCGATGCTCTTCCGGTACCTGCTGGAGGACAGCCGGCCGATTGCTACGCCATTTTCGCAGTTCAAATTGACCAAGGTTCATTAAATTTTGCAACTGCTGCTGGAGTTCCAATGCTTCGGCAATCGAGGGGACTGATTTGACCACGTCGTCCATAAACGTATCGTGCATTATCGCAGCTGATGCCAAGGGGAACGGTCCCCCTTCATCTTGCACCAGTTGGTGCAGCGTTCTGATGGCCAGGAAGGGTGAGCAGGAGACGCCATAAGTCACGGTAGTCAATTTGAATTCCTGAATCGGGTCTTCCGCATTGAACCGCCACAATATCCTCTGAAAATCTTGATGTTCTTCATAGATTCGGATATTTCGGTACATTTGACGCACATCCGCTATGAGTATGACCTCGAAAAACCGAAATCGCACCAAAATGTCGACAATGTCAGCCTGGAGTTTTTGTCCTTTATGCACCACCTCATTGAGCGATGGGCCGTTAAGGGTCTTCATGGAGGAATCGAAAACGACTCTAAATTTACTCACCGAGCCCTTGCTATCCCGTCGGAAGATGCAGTGGTGTGGAATATAATACTGATTTCCATCCGGAGGCGAACCAGGAGCAGGCACCATATGCCCTTGCCCCAAATAATCTTCCATGAATTCATGATACTGCTCACGTAGGGTACGATCTTGATTGAGGCGTCTTTCCAAGGACAAGAACCGTCGAAGTGCGGCAGGTCGACTAATACCCAGGTTTTGCGCTTGTGACGATAAGGGCAAGGCAACGACGTATCTTCCATCAGGTTGGCGCTTCACTGAGCGGCAGTACAAGTCCTCACATTCTTGATCGGAGGAGCTGAGGTGCTCCACCACTGGGGGCTCTTCAATTTCCCAGAACCGATGTAGAATAGCGCCGACGTCTGAGTCGTCCCTCACAAAGGCGGCCCTAGTCTGAGTGGCAACCTTCATTCCATACTTGCCGATTACCAGATGGCCCCAAATGCTTGGGATCAGACTTGGCATTTCGTTTGTACCGAGGATCGGCTCTCCTATCAGGATATACGGAAACCATTGTGCTCCAAGCAGTATGTCGACGTCGGCAGCCAAGAAGTAACGCTCGTCGGCCAAAGGTCGGTTGGCCACCATGTCGGAAGGGAGCTGAGGCGACGAGACGGACGGCATCTTCCCAATGTCGTCAATGATGAGGGCCTGCGTATTTATTTCCACTCCCTTGGCTGGCTGGAAGTGGCAATCAACATATTCGCGGCACACGCCAAGGCTCCGATTGGATAAACCGACCAACGGAACTTCTGCAGGCCGAGACTTTAAACGCAGACGATGGACACACGCTCGACGGATGAAGTCAGCTTCGCTTCCTGGATCAATCATGATGCGCGTCGGGTGGTATTTACCGTCACCTCCGAGTACCTGTGCGATTGCCGTAGCGATGATTATCCGCCCTTTACTATAAGCAGGTTTTACTCTCATGGCGAGGGCATGGCCATTGGCACCGGCGGTGGTTGTCTCGGACGAGGTAGGTGGCGAAGTCCCAGGCCGCTCCGAGGGGGTACCGGGACTGGGCCCAAACCTTGTCTGATTCAGATGCAATAGCGAGTGATGTCTCTGGTTGCAGTGTTTGCAGGGTGATTGGCGAGGGCAAACACCGGCGAAGTGGGCCGTCCTCAAACACGCCAAGCATAACTTCTTTGACCGAATGAAGTGCAGTCGATCTCTGGGTGAACTCCGTCGAAATTCTCCGCAATCTTCCAGATTGTGGTTTGCCGAACATCGAGGGCAAGCCAATACATTGGAACCAATAGCAAAGGCCATTGCCCGTCTTTCTGGAGTCCCTCTTCCCTTTGTGGATCCTCTATCAGTACGCCGAGGTAGGGACGGCTCGGCACTGGGACACGCCACTTCCATAATTCGGGCTTGCTCATTTAGGAAGTCGACGAAGTATGAAATGGTCGGCAACGGCTCTTCCACTACGCGCCTTTCCCAACTTATGCGCAGCTTGGTGTGCAGTTTCCGGCAGAGCAAGAACAGCAATGGCACCGCCCACCCTGCGACCTCGTGTTCCAGTGCAGCGAGTGCGCCCAACGACTCCATGATTTTGGCTGCGAACGCCCGAATACTGGTTGCATTATCCGCAGTTCTAGGCAAATCGAACAGGGTTTCCAAATGCGCATTGGTGATTAGGTGGGTGTGGTCGTACCGCTTGGCTAGCGTATCCCAACAAACGGAATAATTTTGGGCAGTAAGGGGCAATGCCGCCACTAGCGAAAGCGCCTCACCTGCGAGTCCTGCTCGGAGGTAGGCGTGCCGTTGAATGTCACTGAGGCCCAGATTGTTGTGCACCGACGCCCGGAATACTTCTGTGAAGTTCTGCCACGTCCTTAAATCGCCGGAGAACACAGGTAATTTCAGCGTAGGGAGTTGAATTTGGGGAGCAGCCTGCACTGACGATCGATTAGCGACATTACTCGCCTCATCCAAAGAACGTCGACGGTCTCTGTCTCTATCCCCGGTTATCGCAAGTACCGATGCCTTACTCGCATAATAGGGGCCTTCAAAACGGTTGATCGCAGCCTCCAGATCCTCTTCGATACCGTTTCGGGAATTGTACGTGTTGATCTTGGCAATCGTATCGTGAAACGTAGTATAAAATTCGTCGAGTCGTTCGGCCATGACCATGAATAACCGCTTATTTTTCTCCGTAGGGTCCGCATCATACGTAGCTGCAGCGACCGCAATACGCTCAACCTTTGTCGTCAACGTACCGGTAGTGAACGCGTAATCGTCGATGACTCCCATTGTTACGCTTATAATCTACAAACAACAACACTTACCGTAAGGTGAACCGGGTGACGCCAACGTAGAATTTATTTTAAACGAATACGACTAGTAATGAGTTCGCTAATTCAAACTCTAGGTAAGAAGAATGCGTAATTCAGAACTGCAGGAAATATTAGACGAATAATAACTAGTGTCAGTTCCACAAATCGAAAAAACAAACAATAAACAACGAACGGATACGAATAATTCGAGTAACATTCGAACTATCTATCAACAGATTCGAATATTCGAGTATTACCGATAAGCGACAGGCGGGTCCCAGGTTGGGTACACTATGGTAGATTATCCCCAACAGACCGGCTAAGCAGCGTACCTCCTCGGCAACCCAAACTCCGATTGACCCTCGGCCCAGTGAGAAACGTTGGCAAGTTTGCTTAGTCTCGCTAAATTTCCCTTATTTACTATAGGTACGATCTCTTGCTCGGATTTGTGCCACCCCTGAGGTACAACAAGTGGGGAAAAGAGGGAAACAAATGACTCGTGATGTTCAACCTTTTATTTCTTCTCCCTTGCCGGCTGCAACAGACACAAAATTTAAGCCAGTACAAAGGGTACACGGGTGGCACTCCGACCGCAAGGCAAATCCTGTCACTATTGTTCAATCCTGAGTGCACTGGTGTCACAAGCTGGCCCATCCACCAAATCAGATCCAGGTAACGCAGAGTGCAAGATATTCAACTATCTGGGCACCAAACGGAACGGGATCGTGCAAACGTACCTACTGAGCTATTGACCAAGTAGGTAGGTAGGTACTTTGGCAGATGGAAAACCCCAAAATTGCGTTTCACCAAACGTGAGAATATTGATTCTTCTACGAAAAATTATCTTACGTGTATTTACGTAGATAGGTACTTGAAATTTCCCTGGAGATATATTAGCTGCAAGTTTTGCTTTTAAAATCCGACCGCTAGGACCAAAATGATAAACTTCCAGGCTCCTTTTGTTTAACTGAGATCACCTGTTGATTACTGGAATTCTTAATAATTTTTCTGGCGTTAAGTATGAGTGGACTGTATTTTGTATTAAGTCAAATGGCCAATTTAGAAAGGGGTTTTGCAGCTAATAATAGTTTTTGGGCTCACCTGGGGAGAATTGCACTCACGGCACGTCACACTTGTTCTGCATCGGGCGAGGGCTCCGGATATAGTGGCTGCAGGGTCCTCGTGTAGGGGCCGGACGTCCGGATCTCACAGGCGAGGGGCGCGGGGGAGCAGGGTAGCCCAAATTTCCCTACCGGGTGGGATATTCTCCCTATCCTAGCTCACCCCCAGTTTACCACATATTATACCATTCACCGAGACCTCTGAGATTTGCGGGAGCGGAAAGTTTTTGTTTGACTAAGCAGTGTACCTACTACACGATATAGAGGTATGTTAACGCGTTCTTGGAGTTTTCTGAAGGTCCTAAAATTCCTTGTAAGTCCTAAAATACTTGATTTTGTTTTCGAAAAACCACTTCCATCGATACACAGGTGTTTTATTCGACTTGGATGCAATAGTGATCTTTTGCGCAACATTGTGAGTGTTCTAATAGGTCTTCTGGAATCGCGGGAAATATTCAATTTGACTTCATTAATGGCTAATTATCCAAAGAAGTCTCGATTATTTATTTTCAAGGTGGTTTAGAACTGATCATTAGATGCTCTGTTTCAATGAGATGAGCTCAAGTAGTACGTTCTTAGATAAATAATCAGTAAATTTGGAAATTGATGAAGACCCCTAATATGGGTAATAGTTTCGAAGCATACTCACCCTACATAAACCTCGGTTCCTGGTGGACTCAATTTCGAACAGTTCGGCGACCTTACCAATAAATATGTACCAACTCGCGATTTTCAGCTTGGAAAATTGTTGCAGCGTTTGAACCATCTCTCTGGCATGAATAATAAATGCGAATCTTGTTCTTTCCCAGCGATCACTCACAAAGTAGTTCCTTCAGTCGATCTAAAATATAGAGAAGGTCAATGACTGCTGGGAGTCACCTGAACTATAGGCAGCTTCCTGCTTCTAACTTATGAATTTCCCAGGGAACTCTTGAGTAGGGTACCTACAGGTGTACCTACCATGACGTTATAATCGTCGGAATTGCCCCAAATGAAAACTTTTTTTGAAGACTCAAATATTTCAGAATTATTGAACACTCACAGCAGTTCAGTTAAACAATAAATTGCCTCGCATAAAACACACAATATTTCCATGATTTGTAAGTCAAAATTTGAATACCTCTAGCATATACTATTTTCTCCAAAAAAAAAAAAAAAAAATCGTCAAGCAATTTCATTGCCTAACCTTTTAGGCAGATCCTTATCCGCGAGTTCTCTAATATTTACAGATTGCTAAATTTTGAGCCCAAAAAGATAACTCGAATTTGACTGCCAAAAGGGTAAGAGCCAGGTTGGAGAGGAACGTATCCGCGGTAAGCCGAGTATCGCCGCGCTGTTGCCCCCCTCCAAAATTGTCCTCGAAATTTTTCTCATGGCCGTGATTCGACATGAAACCGTCGACAGTATCGCATTGAGATGGCGGCTCCGTCTGAGGACAGCGATACGTGGTTCGAGTTGGTGATCTCTAAATACGTAAAACATGAGAACAAAGAAGAAAAGCGAACGGATCAAAGGCCAAGCCAAGAGAACAAACGAAAAACAAGGAAAGAGACGACGACGAAGCGAAAAGAGCTAAGAGATTTGGGGTCAACCGCCACTTTACGATTATATTCCACTGTACTTGGGGCAGTGCTGGGGCCTGTGGGGGTTGGTGGCACGCTAGGGGTGCGAGGGACGTATAGAGCGAAGGAGCAGCTTAGTATAGTACACTGTAACAGCCCCCATCCCCCAACCCCAGCAGCCACCAAACCACCAACGCATAACACACCAGCACGGACACAGCTCAGGCTCAGCATAGCAGTAGCAGCAGCGGTGGAAGTGGCGAGCCGGCAACATAACCTAAAAGTATTCGTCTAGCCCTAAATCTCGCTCGCGAGGGGCGTCTCTTGCCTCCTCTCCCATCTCAGTCACATTTTCATCTTACTTTCTGTTTCGCTCTAAAACCCTTGAACCGGTTTGCCGTCTTTCTCTTAACCGAAACCCTGTTGTTATCTTATTGTGTTTTCTCTCACACAAACAGTCACAAAGGCCGCACATGCACGACGTTCCGAAACACTTTGTGTAAAACTATTTAGGCTTAATATATGGCCAAGGGCTCCTGGCCGTTATCCTTCACACGGCCATCGCCAGTCGAGTTTCTGTCCTCCAATCCCCCAAACCAAGGGCTCTTCTTTTGGCTCAGAGTTCAGAATTTCCCATCCTGCCCCCCCCCCTGCCCCCTCTCCACGCAATACCCTAAGGCTTTTCATTTTACTCCCCATTTTTCCAACAACCCTCGTTCTTTTCACCGTTCCATGACTCCAGTCCTTACTATGGCCCTATGTAAAGCGAGCTTTCCTAGGGCGATAGGGCTGGCGTCCAACAAACCAACGTCCTCCTAGATGAAAATCAGAATCGAAATCTAATCCCGGCAACGCCACGATATAGTTTGGAATTGAAATTTTCAGGAATTAGTTTGAGGAGCAAATAGGAAAAATCACAGAGCGTTTGTAAGTTGAAAGATCTGAGTTTCGGATAAAATGGCCATCCAGGCGGAATACAATAGCAGGAAATACTGGGAAATGGTAGTCAGAATGGCCTCTTCAAATGTCTTGCAAATCTTTACAACTCATGTAAGGTGAAGGTGTCTTCTTGCATTCGGTAGGTATTTGGGTTACCGAGCAACCCGCCGAATGCCGAGCCTACCGCACGGGGAGCATCGCGTCGCATCCAAGAGTGCGCACGCCAAAATCAAAAGCACAGGACACACACGGCACAGGTTGACAGGATGTTGACACAGACGGATTGACGCGGATCAAGCGGCGATGCGATGCGCCCCGCCAATAGTGTGCGGTAGCGGTAACCCTGATGAGACAAGGTTTTCTGTTGGATAGTGCACAGACAGACACAAGGATCTACCGGCTTTGAAAAAATGGTATTCAATAAATGCCTAGATCAGAGGCTTCGATACGAAAGGTCAAATTCACTTTTTCGAAGATGTTCTTTCAGTTGGTATACCTGGGAGTAAAAATGCATTGAAATGTTTAGGGCGGTGAAAATCAAATGGGTCAAATGAATTAAGGGCCGGTTTATCAATGCACTTGGAGCTATAGCTCCAAAGTATACTTTCGAAGTAGATTTATTTTCACCTAGCATTTTATTTTTATACGCGACCATGCCAATAGTTGCCAATAGTTTTTGCATGTAGGTACTTTGAAACTAGGTTTATGGAAACCCTTAACACTCGAATCTCTGAGTGACTGTATCTCTGAAATAGGACTAATCTATCCATAGAGATTTTATGAAAAAGCTTACTTTTTTAACCATCGCAAAATAAATTTCCTGGAAAAAATTACAATTTGGATCAATGGTTTAAAATTGGGTACCTAGATGATATGACAATCTTTCAGGGACCGAGCTGAGCTCAAACAGACGAACGTACCAGACAATTTTTCAGAAGCGGGTTTAAGCTTGTACGAGCTTTGTACCAATTTCCGACTCGATCACTTTACTTCCATTGAATAGGTATGGTGTTAAAAAAGACACTCCATAAACTTTCATTATTTAGGTATAAATATTCGCCTGTTACTATGAAGGAAGAACTCTTCTTCGGAAGATTCAAATTGGTACCTAAATTATTGAATACAAAAAAATTAACTTCGCAGATTCTAATGGTAATTTAAGCTCCTTGGATGATTATGTATGAAACTACAATAATTGCAATCTGGATGAATCTCAACAAGATCAGATGAAAGTGGTGTCATGCAAGACACCAACTTGGTCAATGTGATTCGAACTGGATAAGGACTAAAGGACCTCTCTCTCGTGTTGGTTCTTGAGAAGCCCCGGAAGGAACCCGGTATAAATTTTCTGGCTTATTTATGTTTTTTGGACCAAGTCGCCGCCCCCTTCCCCAATTGTCTCTCGCTCCTTCAGTGCGACGCAAGTTTTCGATTGCCGTCCCAGCGTGTTTTACCAGTAGCGAGACAAGAACAACCGACCCCTTCACCTCCACCACGTTTACTCGGTTGAGCATTTTAAAGAAAAGCTTCCTCTGGAAGGAAAAAAGAACGAAAACGAAAAAAACCGGCCGGGGGAAAGGGATAAGATAAAAATAAACGAACCAAGAGGGGAAGAAAGTCGAAAATTCTGGTGCCGAGGCGCCTTGCGGAAAATTGGTCGAAAAATTATATGAGCGCCGGTTCTTCTCGTTCTCCGTTGTCAACCCACTTTGCGAGATTTAAATGTTTGATGCGCTCGATTCAGCAGGAGTATAACTTTGGTCTTAGCTTCTATCCGGAAGAAACAATAATGGAGCTGTAAAACTAGCCTACTTTTGGAAATCATCAATCTGGACAGAATATCTACTACGTCATTGAAATTCGAGAAGGCCACACGAACTCACTATTATGAGTTCACCTATATTGAGTTAAATTCATGTAGCTCTAACGCAAATGCTAGTAATACAGAAATGCTTGAAGGGCTCAATATTTTTTTATACAGCCATCCTGAAAACGTACAGGAATAACAATAAATGTTCGCGATTTCCTTCCTTTGGTGTCGTATTGGTTTGCTTTGTAGGACGGGGTGAGGCATGGCGAGGTTGTCCGACATTTTTGTCATCATTCTTCCAAGCGCTTTCGCCGTTTACGACCTCGTAAGGGGAATCCAGAATGGTGGGGACATTCGGGAACAGGATATTTTCAAGCTGTACCTATTTGCTGTTTCTCAACATTTGAAATTTCAATGTAAATTTTTTCACCTATCTGCCATTTCCAGAGCCCTGGGATCAACGCCCATAATATGGCATATTATGGGCTCAAGCGCAATTTTTTTTCGGATGCTGGTTTTCTGCGTTTCTGAGTCTCTAACGACAAGAATCTTTAGTCTCTAGTAGAAATTCAAGTCACACCGAGGGGTATTCTTCACCGCATACATTTCGAGAGATGTTAAATGTATTCGCAGATTTTTCAAAACTTTCACTGCAATCAGAGGGGCGAAACTAGCTTGTCAAAAGGCGTCGTCTCTCATCTGCCATTTTTCATTTTGGCGGCTAATTTTGGTCAATTATTTCCTTTTAGTGGATGTTATGTTATATGTTATGTGCCCCCCCCCCCATAACCTCAATTCATCAAGCTCATCTAGTTCATCAGTAACTGATTGAGAGAACTCTTCTCTTTAGATGGCCTGTACAACGCCGATGAAGGACTGAGGAATGGAAATAATGAACAAGTAGGCACTAGAAAAAGGTTATATTATTAATCGCAGCAAGCTTATAAATATGAGTTCAGTCAAAAATATCTCAATTGGTGTGACGAAGAAACAAAGGCTCAACGGTGCGCAAGAAACTCTTTTCAAACTCTTCAGTGGAAAACCGGTCGACGGACGATCTGGAATCAGTTGTTAGAAACTTAGGTGGAATTATAATAGAGAAATCGAGACAAAACCTGATCAAAATGCATGAAAGAATTAGCTTGAAATTATTTCCACTAACCTGGCTGCTTCACGGATCCTTTTGCGAGCGGCGGGTCCAAGTTTTATTATCGCCGATATCGCTCGCGCGTACTCAGTCTCATCAAGAGCGAGGAATCCATTGCGGCTGCCCTCGGATTCCTCGATTATGTCGGCCTTGGGCCCTCCAGATCTGTTGGAAACCATGATCTGGCCCACTGCCATGCCCTCCACCACACCTGCGGCCGAATAGATGGATTCCTCAAGCCATTGGTTCACGCCAACTTAACTGGATTTGTAACTTGATGGGAAGATTTCTTGCCCATTTGATTAAATATGGGGAAAACATGAAAATACGTATTTGTTTTTGAGCTAAATGAAAAAAGTTCCCTATCGCAGAAGGAGAAACAACAATAACAAAAAGAAGCTTTGATTAAGCTACCTATTAGGAGATTCTGGCTTTGAATTTGAGGACCTTGGCGCACATACGAAAATAAAAATTAGTGCGCATTTCTGAAACAATTACCGCTTACCAATTCCAAAGTGTTCGTTGTACATGGCATGAAGTCCGATCGTGCTCGTCTGCAATTCTTTTTTCAGCTCTTCATGAGAGATGTTAACTTTAAACTCCACGTTGTTCTCCAATGACAAATGCCTACAGAAATCCTTCATGTCTTTGACCCGCTGGTGATCCTCGCTGTTACGGCACGAACCCACAATCACTAACTTGATCTGGAAAATTTGGAAGATTCTCAGGTTTCATTTTCTTCCAAATGACCCGTAATGGGCTCTGAGTAATTTTTCTGATCGGTTGAAGTTTTCATAAAGCTCGATCGGAAATGATTTGATCTAAAAGTAGAGATCTTCCAAGGGTTTCAAAGTTATCAAGTTAAGAACAGAAATATCAAAATGTTACGCCCAAAAACTTACTCGGTCCCAAATAGCGTCACTGACAATTTGTCTCAGCTCGTACATTGATTTCAATTGCAGCGGATGGTTTTTTTCAGGTCGATACTGCCCAATCGACATGATTTTTATGGGGCCTCCTTCAGCTGGAAAAACACCAGATTTATGGTTCATTTAACGGAGTGAAGTGGTGGATTTTTGAATTTTACCGCGCTCTCTTTCGGCAATATATATCGATTTTATCATAGGTATATGGCTAAGATGAACGAGATAAAGAGGTTAGTTTTTGCACTTACAGATATCTGGAGCCATTGGCATGGCTTTGAGTGCGGACGTGTCACATGGCGGATACACACGATGTGTAACAGTGGTTCCGGACGAGCAGCAGTGCCAAATCTTATTGATATGGTCTTCAGTCCACGATGAGTTGACCATCACCGTATCGGAGAAACTTCCACACCAGCTATACAGCTGAAATTTCGTGAGTTGAGAAATATGAAAAAAATCCTCTTTTTGGCCATTTAAATGTAGGCTTTAGTAGAAACGGGTGCAAGAATGTCTGATTGCATCACGGACCACCCTCTCTGATTGAAGATCACACGAACATAAACTTGAATTGAACACGAGGTCGAAGTCAAACAAATCTGAGAAGCTCCGTGGCCATTGGGTACCAGGGTTTCTGAGATAGTAAGAAATGATCTTTTGGTAGGTAATGCAATTCGGGTTCTTACTGAAGCAAACATCCGATAATAGATGAGTTTGGCGAACGATAAAAACGGGCTTTTAGCTACTCTAGCTTTGTTGGTGATTGTCACTTCTCTAGAGATAACCCTCTTGAGCATGTCAGTCGAAATAGTTGGATAGTGAATGTAACACGCCGTCGTGCATCCTCCCACGTAAGAGAATAGGGGCAACGTGAAACTCCAGCCCATCGTGTCGATGTAAACATCTGCGAAATACGACGTCAACAACTTCTTTTTCATATTTTCGGAAAGTGGAAGTATCGTGAACATCGAAAAATGGAAAATCCAGGGGTATTTTCATTTTTTCTCCACCATGAACTTTCAAATTCGGTAAACAACTGCAATCAATCATGAATGGGAACATACCGGGAAGGAATGCGATCAACGCTTCGATTCCGAGAAAAACAGACCCCAAGGATTGGCCCAGAATCGTGAAATACGGATACCTTTCGGCCTCGAGCCACCGCCTTTGATGCAAATAGACAAATTGGATGTCATCTTTCAGTGATATATTGAAAGTTTGGTGCACTTTTTTAATTATCGCATCCGGAGACGCGTTCAAATCGCCCGTGTAAACCACAATCTTCCATTCGGGCTTTCTGTAATGATAGAATGGGTTCCCTCATTATCACACCAATATTTGATGGCCGTTGGGCATCATTTGGAATGGGAAAATGGCCAGCAAGTTACCTGGTTTGCAAGGCATCGATGGCGCACCAGAGAACCCGCTCACCTCCTCCTCCGGCGTTGCAGTACGGATGGAAAAATGCAACACACGGAGGCCGGCCTTCAGCTTTTGAACGTTTTCTTGCTCTTTGAAAATACTGGAATAATTAGCAATACGTCAATAATAAAATCACTCCCACATCAAGCAATTTACTTAGCAAAGACCATTACAGAATATTGTTTGAAAAAATCTGCAATCATAGTCGCATCGTGTACGGACATAGGTACATCCCAAGCTCACATAATAATATTGTATACATACAAACAATCATAAAAGTTTAATGAAATTTTCACCATACCTTCACAGACAAGTAAATGTAACCGAAAACTGCTGTAAATATCAAGACGACCGCAAATCCAATAATATACAACCACGTACAAAGGGACCACAACATCATGAAGACGAATAAAATGCGACTGGCCAATCAATAGATAGGATAGTAGTCCACAGGATTAACTGAGTGTCTATTCTATCAGTAAGTAAAACTGAAAACTCTGACACGTTGTCACTCCATCAAAATGTGTTTCACCCGGCGTCAAACGAATGCGCGACACGTCATTTGCAGCGAATTTACATCATCCTTTTTCGGTAAATTGCGTTGCGAGACAGCGTTTTAACTTAAGATCATAGAACAGCTATTAGAATAAGTATAATCTGATTACACATTTCATTTCATCAAGTGTTATTTATTTACTTATATCTAAATATTTTTATTTTGAGTACAGGATATCCCAACCCACAATCCCAACCTAAACAATCATAACAGCTGATCGACGTTATCTATTATCTCTGGAGGAAGAATCGCCATAACAACAGCAAAAATACAAAACTCCACTACTACAATCCAGCCCTTACAATCCAACTTACAACATAAAATTTATGTTGGATTGCTATTTAATAGCATAATCCAGTCCTTAAAAAGAAGAAGGGGATTCCCATTCCAAAGGTCCTTGGAAAGCAAAGCAATAAGCCGTGTCAGGGTAAGGCCTGCGCAGTCAAATTATTGACATTCCTACAAAAGCCCTGTCTATGCTGGTAACAAAAACCGCATACTGAAGACATCATTTTTCTAGCCCATGTGCATGGCACTCACCGAGTCTTCAACACGGGGCAGCAATCTACGTTTTCAGACCACCCAATTATAAGGACTGGACTTTGGACCCAATTATAAGGACGATTCCGTGATGGTCATTCTCGCTGGCCAGCCAACGCTTAGTAGGTATACTAATAGGCATTGTGAATCGTACAATTCTGACATCCAATTCGCATTTCCAGGCGCTATTTCATCAACTACTTACCTACATGGACAAACCAACAGATGAAGATTGCTGCCACAGTGATTGCAGAAATTGCATCTTTGATGTTTACGAAAAACACAAGCACCAACATATTCGGGACATATTTGAAAGTGGTGAGAACGCCCTGTCATTGATCCAATATCGGCCATTCATTTTGGTTAGAATTGACGGTGACTCCCTGCATACCAACGTGTACACATTTATTCCCGAAGGAAAAGGAATTGGTGTCTATTACAATCCCGGGCAACATGCCGTGCTCAAGCATGTAATCAGCTCAGACACCAGAAATAATAATGACGAATCATCGTCAGAAACACGTTTGAACTTGAGCAGGGCCTACACTCTAATCCCTTGGGACCATGGTGATCATCCTGGCTCGTTTTCCGTGGTTGTCAAACTGTACGACGGCGGTAAAATGTCATCGGTGATCCGACAGTGGGCCCTGGGGGACATATGTTTTTGGCGAGGACCCTACAATGGTGCTGGGTCGTGGACGTACCAACCCAACAGAGTAAAAAGCATAATCATGATCTGCATGGGTACAGGCATAGCACCAATGTTCGCTTTGGCCAGGAGCATTACGGAAAATGAAGACGATGAGACCTGCGTCAGAATCCTGTACGCCAGTAGGACACCTGGGGAGATTGTCCTCAGAAAACATGTTCGCGAATTGTGCAAGTTCTGGAACGTGGCGTGCACGCATTTCTTGTCTGAGGGATTCAACGAGGCAGATAAGAAATTCGATGAAATTTTTGTTCGTGGACGAATTCGAGCAGAGAACATAGCTGAAGTATATCGACAAACTGGGAATCTCGAGGCACTTGTGTGTGGCTCTGACGAATTCAACGCTTCCATGAAAGATGCCCTGTTGTCTATTGGTGTTACAGAAGAAGAAATTATTATTTTTAGTTAGCTCTTGAACTTTCCTATGGAAAATTGGTGTGAATTATTCTCACAGAGTTACCTTATTTATAAATCGAACCGATTGATGAAGATGGCAAGACAAGCAACCAAAATGGCGTTTAGTCTTGATCACAAGCACCGTAGAACCTAGGATGCATAATCGTGTTATGATCAAACACAACCAAGACAAACTGAAACACGTTGATGAACCATCGGTTGAACAAATCATTGGCTGTGATTTTTTTCGATCAACCTTGGAAAGAACCTTTTTAAATCAACAAAATGTTGAGATTAATGAACTTCAATTGGTACCAGATTGACTGGTGGTTAGATGCGTTGTGTTTATTTCATTCGAATTCCAAATAAAAGTTGCAGAGGTAATCAGTTGCCTGCATCAATATTTTTGTTCTCCCTTCACACATTTTACTCATTATCCTCTCAGGAAAACACTGTACGGTATCATTCAACTGCCATAATACCGTAATTGTTGCAAATCGTGGGATATTACCTTAATGGTTATACCACAGATAACAAGGTATGATAAAATTGGATGAGCGACGAATTCGGGCCAGGAGTATTTATTCAATTTCTTGTAGATGAATGTTACAAACATGCACTCGACGGTATAATTCAGAAAACAGAACCTAGTTTGAACGACAGGTTACGTTAAGCGGATAATTATAAAGATGAACTCTGGAAGATAAATTCATATCTGTTTTATCAAACGGACTAGAGTAAACGTCACCTTAGAGAGTAGCATTTCCGTTAGTGAATAATAAAGATCAATTTCAAACGAAATAAGCTGCCAATTGGGCCATCTTATCCTTGGGTTGACGAGGCTTTCCCTTGGCTCGTGCTCTGCCCCGACCTCGGGTCGACTTGCCGATAGCGACAGGACGCGAGGCTACCGCTCGGTGCTTCTCGACCAAAAGTAGGAACTCGGGTGTGCAGAAGACACATCCGGTCATCTCAGTCGCGCCATTGGACAGTTTGCTCTTGTCCGGCTTGTACTCCACGGTCACCATCTGTGCCCCACACTCGCACGTACTCTCCTCAACAGTGACCTTGTGGGCTTCGTCAAACAAGTGAATGATGACGTCACATTTGTTGCAGACCATCTTCCACTTGGGCCCCGATGACGGGTCCAGAACGAGGACACCCTCGCATTCGACGCAGGCTGAAATTCCGTTGACTGCGAACGAGTGCATACAGTTCGGGTGAGTGCAAGAGTTGCACCCAGAGCCTTTCTTCATGTCCCTGAAGGGCGGATGGTTGTAGCAGTAGGGGCAAAGTGGGAAACTCTTACCGCGGGCTCCTGTTGACCAGGTGAGTAGTTCAAACTCATCAAGTGGACACTTGAGCTCCTTGTAGCTGCGGATATTCCCATTCTGCGGAAGACTGTATGTCTCGTCGCATTGTGAACAGTGCAGTCTAGACGGTTTTGACATGATGCACTTCATATAGCGGCGGCACTTGCCGCATCGCGATTGAGCTTTGCCTGAAGCAGCTAATGGGGAGAACGACACTTCAAACAGCTGATCCATCCCTTCAATATTTTTCACAAAGTAGAGAAATTTTAATTTGAAAATTTCGACAGTATGCCTCAATACAGAGTCGAAGTCGGCCTTTCCTTGAGCGATAAGAGTCAGCTGCTTTTCTACTGCTGATCTCATCGTTGGCAATACAAGCTCCGGGTCGATTTTCTGGTACCCGTGAACGAGGACAATACCTAATGTGGTAGGGACCAGGCGTCGGCCAGAATTGACACTCACGTAATTTCTCTGACAGATATTGTTGATATGAACTGGTATCGATGCATCTGTGCCGATGCCGTGTTTTTCCATCAATGTGATCAGTTCGGACTCAGTCAGATGCTCAGGAGGTCCAGTCTGGCACTCTACCAATCGAACTTGGAACGGAAGTTCCTCATCAACGTCAAATTGTGGGGCAGCCAGTTCGTTCTTGGGCAACGCCTGCCAATGCATAATAGCAGTGTAACCTGGGGATACCAAAGTCTTACTTGATGTGCTGAAATTTTCTGTGCCGATCGTAAAGCGAATTGTTGTCGTGATGAATTTACAGTCGCGCGATATTGTCGCAATAAAGTGGCGCACAATGTAGTCGTACACTTTCCAGCTGTCCGAGTCGAATTCGTTGCGGGATGCAAGGCGCATAGGAGTAATTGGAGGGTGGTCACCTACGAACAGACATATTCAATTCAGTAATTTCTATCCATAAAAGATAACACACAGCTATATAAAAGCCCAAAATGAACCAAATGCAATAATTACCAGCGTCGTGTCCTTTCAATGGCTGATTGAGGCCATCCTTGAGAATTTGCGCTACTTCAGTGCCCCACTCGTGACTGGGCGCCAATTGGCTGAGTGTCCCATGCAGGTCAAAATTGGTTGGGTAGTGCGTGGTCTCCGTCCTCGGATAGCTGATGTACCCCTGGGTGTACAGCTTTTCTGCAATCTGCATCACATGATGTGGGCCCATCCCAAGACCCGAACTGCCAACTCGCATCAGCTCAACTGTGTTGAGAGCTTTGGGCCGCTGTTTGACGCCATCTTTATGCGACGTGCCAACCACTCGCGCAAACGGTTGCTCCTTGACATTCTGCAAGAACATGTTGGCAATGTCTTTTTCAAAGCATCGAACTCGCTCCCAGTTCAAAGGAATTTCTCGGTTCTCGGCTGTGACAATACTCGCCTGCAGAACCCAGTAACACTCTGGCTTGAATGTCTGTATCTCGTCGTGCCGCTTGACACAGAAACCCAACGTTGGCGTTTGGCAGGGGCCGTATGATATGAGGGAAGCGTCCAAATCGCCGTATTTGCCTTGAAAGAATTTGGTCTGGAAGCGAGTGAAAGCGCAGCCAATGCGCAAGTCGAGTTCCTGCCTAGCATCGACGGACCTGGCCTCGTTCTCATTGGGCCGACCCAAATTAGCCATCGCGGCTTTAATGTCCTTGTCTGTGATGGCTGAAAATTTTGCCCTGTAGATTGGGTCCCCGGACGTCGAGCGGTGAAGAGTATGCTTCACCGCGTGAATCACTTCGAAGCAGATATTTTCGCCCTCCTTATCACAGTCCAACCACAGGACGAGATAATCGCAGGATTTCGCCTCCTGGGCCAGGAAAGACGGGATTTTCAGTTTGGGAGTCGCTTCTTTTTTCTCCGTATCGCAGGAAAAGAGATCGACCGGGTCGACGCGATCCCAATTGTTATACTTTCCAATAAAATCCAACGTCATGACGTGGCCACAGACGGACGTCATCTTGAAGGTGACTGGCTCGTTCTGGAAGCTGCCCGACCACTCATGGACCGTCTGGCTGCTCCCTTTCCTGGTTGAACATTTTCCGTTGCTAAGGATGTTGGCCAACGACGTTGCCAGCGAAGGCTTCTCAGCAACCATCAGCACTGATTTCTTCATTATCGCTTCTTGCTTCAGGGCAATTTTCCCAGATACTCAGTAGCCGTAATGGATGGAATTCAAATCACGGACTAGAACCGAACCTATCCATTCTAAGGGGTTTCCAAACCTAAGCACTTTCCGAATTCGCACGCATTGTTCAATAATATCTAATAGATAATTGTACTTATTTATTATGAGTGTTTTTGTTAGGGCGACGAATTGATGAATCGTAGGTGTTTATACAGATTCGTTTCCTCAGATTTTGGAGGGCGGTGCAGCACCAACTAGCACTCCATTGTTTTCTATGGATAATGCACGGAAAATAACTTGGAACGGTGGTTTTGAAGTTCACTGGTTAGAAGTCACCGGCCGACGTCAGACTCCAACCGATCAATAACTACACGAGAACATCATAAGAGGGAGGCAGGCACACTTTGTTTCCCTGATACACTTAGACGGAGGCTCCGCTCATTGACGTCGCTGGTATAAAACTGATTTTAGGTGAAACTAAATGCATTTACTATTTCTGCATACTTTACGTTACTTACAAAAACGATTTGAGGAAAAACGTTTGGATGCGTACTGAAGCAGGGAAGGGACAGGAATCCATTCGGCTTCTCAGAAACAAAAACAACTTAACAACAATGGGCCTTCCTCTTTTTCCTCTCCTTTGATTCCAGTCATAGTAGTTGGTGCGGAGATGGACAGTAGTCTACTGCCTTCTACGGCATGAAGAAGATCCGAATGCTCATTTACAGGATATTAGTCAGTAATAGGATAATTGGAAAGCGCAGTGAAGCGTGACCATCAATCATACGGACGTCAATCTCTCTCTAGTCTTGTTACGGAATATTTTTGTCGAAGCATTCCCGCTGCATCCATCTGAGCACGCCAGCCCCAGAGGCTTATCATATCACAGCTCCCGCCAACTTGCCCCAAGATGAGTTGCCCTTGCTTGCCTCGGACAGTAGGGTACCCCTCGTCCTTCATAGTACCTTGAAATCACCAAATTTCCAGCAGCAGCCCGGAAACAAGGCCCGCCGAGTAAGTTGATGAGTGAGTTTATTGCTTCTTCCCATTACCGATCCTGCTATACGACAATTAGGTAAGTATATTGGCCATAACAGAAGGAGGCGTTCGTGAGGCCTTGCAGAGCTAAACTCCTCAACCTCTTGTCCTGTTGATGCAGTAGAGCTTCAACGCAGCTCTACAGCAGATGTTTTATGTTTTTTATCGGCATGCCTGGTCAGTTGATGAGTTGCTCTTCAAGAGACTACCACCAGCCTCTAATGCACTACCTGAATAAATAATTCTGTTACTATTGCAGGGTTTCCAGGATGGAAGATATATTTGAAGAACTTGCCGCTCGCATTTCGGACACCGAAGAAGCGGAAGAGAGCCGACCTCAGCCCAGAGATGACGAAGCCGAAGAAGTTAACGATGATGGTACGAACAGAAGGGTAGTTAAACCACCGAAACGAATAGTATCCAGGCCTAGGCCAAAATTAGATCCTGCACGGCTGTTAGGGCCTCGCGGCATTTTCGTACTGACTTCGACATTTGAAGGTGTCAAGTTCAAAGGCAAAGGACACGAGTTGGACGATTTGAACAGGATTTTGTCAAGGTTGCAGCATTGGGCTCACCGTTTATTTCCTAAAATGAAATTCCAAGACTGTATAGAAAAGATTGAAGACCTTGGATCGAAGAAAGAAATCATGACAAACATGCACAAGATCAGAAACGGAATGATCGATCTGCCGGAGGCCTCTCAGGATAACGTAATTGACGACGATGACCCCAGGGCCCCATCTCCCAGAGATGATCCTTTTGATCAGCTCGTTTCGGTAGTGCCTCCACCAACTCAGCAAGCGACTCTCACCGATGAGCAAAGGGCTCGTATGATGAGGAACCGCCTGCTCGCCGAAGAGCGAAGGCAAGCGAGGCGTCTCGCACGTGAAAAAGAAATGGAAGCCCAGAGGCAATCAACTGGAAATCCAGACCCGATTGATTTAGATGAAGCGGATCATGCTGACAGGCAAACTTCTGAGTTGGATACTCCATCCACTGAAATGGACAGAGGTGCAACAAACGCCAGCATCCCGTCGACATCTGTGACCTGTTCAGGGACTGGATTTGGAAAAGTTCTCAACGCAGCTGAATGTAACGAAGAGATGGAGGAAGGATTTTCCAATTGCCTCATTAACGAACCACCAGCCTCTGCGGTGGATATCAATGATACTGGCGCATCTTAAGTACACGGTCCAGCCCCATTCTTAGTAAGCACCTGTTGCTCTCATTTTACCCATGGTAATAGATTCGAGCTTCAGATTTCATTTACGAAATTCATTTTAAATTTGATCTAGGTAACTGATGTTAACACTTGTGAATTCTTCAAGTTTCGAATTTTTGGTGAATTATTCGCATCCCTAATTTTTGAGCATTAAGTTACTGACTACTTGGAAAATGATGCATAAATTGTTCTCGTACGAGTTAACTACTCCGTTTTTTCTCATCCCGTGCACAACTCTAGTGGCAGAATCTGGATAACTTTGGCTTTCTGAGCGCACCCAACTGCCACCCCGGCGTGCCACTGGCCTAGTGGAACTTCACTTGCTCAAGCAAAAAACTTACGATTTTCGTGAAGGTTGGGTAAAGCACTAAAATAAGGTGGCAGTTGTGAAATAACAAAAAGAGGTGGCCAATTGGGTAAAAACCGTAATGAGGGTGGCAGTTTGGGTAGAAACAGGAACCTAGTGGCAGTTAGGTGATACTATAAAATGGCGTGGCAGTTGAGTAAAAACCTTAGTAGGGTGCCACTTCGGTTGAAAAATGGGAAATTGGGTGGCAGTTCAAACCCTCCCGGCTGTCAACGAGTAATTTGTACATGGAGCTGCACCATTAGTAATCAAAAGAATGATGGAACGGAACATTTAAGAACAGGGCTGATTTTTTAAAAGTTTATAATCCAAAAATTAAAACGAACATTTACGCGATAAATTCGTAAGGAATTGGCGCAAGCAGCTCGGGTGCAGCAGTCCCCCGGACGATGTGAGCGGGTCTTGGCTGGGCAGGCTGGAAAAAAGTTATGGTTAGGAGGCATTCGAAAATCCCAATAAAATAAAAAATGATTCTTGTTGGACTAGTGTTTCGATTAAACGCTCACCTGTCTTTTGAGTTCGACGCGCGTGTTGGTCTCCTTGGCGAGCTTGCGGAGCCGTTCGTTCTCACGGACTCTTTTCAAGAAATCCTCACGGCATTTGCTGTGATTAACGTGTTCGATCCTGATGTTGATCCTGCAAACAAAAGAATCTACCAAATGCTCAAACCGTCACAAAATATAGTACCAACCAACTAAAAATTGATTTTTCCGAGTTTTAAGACAGGATGTAATTCAAATAGATCAAGCTACACTCATCACTTATATAAAACCACAAAATGTAAAAATGGGGAAATAAAAAACAGGCAAACCTCTTGGGTAGGATTTTTCCTCTGACTCTCTTATTGACAATAACTCCAAGAGCTCGCTTTGTGACGTTGAAAACCCGCCCGGTTTTACCGTGGTAGACCTTGTGTGGCATACCTTTTTGAACAGCACCATCACCCTGAAAACAAACGAAATCAATGAACAACCACGCCATACCATGAGCCAATGGTCTCTGATGGATGCCAAACACTAAAACGTTGAGAAAAGGTTGGCCATCTTCCAAGATTCAGACATGGCTTGATTCATAGGGGCCAAATACCTTGATCGAAACGATGTCTCCGACTCTGTAGACTTTCATGTAAGTGGACAGAGGGATGACACCATGACGGCGGAACGGACGAGAGAAAAGATCCCTCGTTCCGCGGCGGTAACCCTTGGAGTTCGTCATTGTTTAAAAATGAGCTGAAATAAGAGGAACATCAGTTTAGTTTAACCGCGGACAATCATGAAGGACAATCAGTGATCCCATCGGCTTCCGCTTTGGATTCGGTGCTGAGCACCAATACAATTCCATATTTATTGGTTATTGAGTATGTTTCAGTGACTTCTGCAACAAATCCATCCCCCAAAACACAGAGATTTCGCCAACTGAAGCTAAAGCCAGATAGGAGTGCCTTTTGGCATGTATGCCAAGGGTATACCCTAGTACGCATGTCTCACGCACTGTACTGAACGGATCATTATCAATACGAACTTAACGCTTTCACCATACAGATCAACGTGTTATTTCCTCAACAATAATCGTTCAAAATCTGCATACACCGTTGATTGTTTGTTCTCCAAAACTGACCAGAAACTTAGAACCCGTCTCGAAACTAGAATAACCACAAACTCTGGTTTCTGATGGCCATCACGTGTCACTCAGACAATACGCGGTCGGCGTTGAAGACAAATCGATCGGATTGAACTAAACTTAAAAACACTCTAAATAGCTCTAAACTTGAGCTCTAAACTAAACTAACTTCGTAAACTAAATTTGACTTACCTACTTAAAAATGAATAACTGAAAACGTGGAAAATTTACTTACTTTTACTCACAGCACAGACGTAAACGAAAAGACAAGAGACGTGAGGTTAGGACTATAACCAGTGTTGCCAATTTGTCTGACCCATAATGGGAACGAACGTAGTCGGTTGTTGGTGGTCTTCTAATCTAGTTGTGATTAGCATTCAAAACTTTCCGTACTGTGCTTTTGTGCCCAAGCTAAATACTTAAACAATTTATTTCAGCTAAATTTTGTTTCAGCTTTGGTCCAGGTTTTGGATATCACCTTTTCTAATATCAATTTTTCAAGTTTGAAATGAAGTAAATTAAATTTTTGTAAAAAGGTGTGATCCAACCAAATCAAAAGAGAAGGTGGTACAGCTGAGCGGATGACCTGCTGTATGCTATTGTGCTGTTGGCCATCCTGTTTATCCCGGGCTGGTTCTGTTCCTTGACGGTTGAAACTGCAAGAAAGCTGTTAGAAATTTTGAACTTTCGAACTTCGAAAAATCATTGAGTTGTTTCATTTCTGTTTGAGTTTGTGCCATTGTGCCTTCGGAAAAGTGTGAACCGGAATTGTCAGACGCTGACGCTAGTTGATTTTGCGTTTTCCAGTTGCCTTCCGAATTTATCGGAAGTGATGTCTTACCAATTTTTTGCTTCTTTATTTTGTTGAAAAGTTTCCAGTAGACATTTGGTTCAATAGAGCAAAACGATGGGACGACTCAAATATCCCGAACTTCGCTCGATGTATAAACTTGAGCGGAAAATCGGGGAAGGAGGATTTGCTAAAGTGCGACTTGCGACTCATTTGCTCACTGGGGAAAGAGTGGCGATAAAAATAATGGAAAAGGCCGTTTTGGGGGTGAGTGTGATCAATTATTGTTCTTGCATTTTGGCCGAATTTCGGATCCGATCAACAGCGACAAGAGATGTCTGGGATCAGTTGAGACAACAGGGCCATGGGATGTCTGGGATCCATTTCATGCCCCCAAGGAGCCCATTTGATATTTTTCTCTGAGCATTTGACTAAATGGTTATTGACAGTAGGTATAAAAATAAATCATGTTTGGTTCCAAATGCAGAAAGACTTGAGTCGCGTTCTCTCCGAAGTCGAAGCGTTGAAATCTCTGACTCATCAGCATATCACTCAAGTGTACGAGGTGATCAACTCCGAAGACTACATTTTCATCATCATGGAATACTGTTCCGGAGGAGAGCTTTTCGACTACATCGGTATAATTGAGTTCATAAATAAGCAGTAAAAAAACTGGTTCTGCGGTTTTCGACCGAATTCCTATGAAATTGAGTGTTTTTCTAAAATTGGTACCTGAACTTTGTTTTGTTTTCCAATTGTTGTTTGCAGTGAACAACAAAAGACTATCTGAAGCTGAAGCGCGATCATTTTTCAGACAAATCCTTTCTGCAGTAGCTTTCCTACATACGAACGGCTACGCGCATCGTGATTTGAAGCCGGTAACTACGGTCGATTAAACACCAATGGTTCAAAGTTCAACTGATATGCAATAATTTAAGAAACCATTCTTTTGCAAGAAGTTCTGCAAAATTCGCCTGAAAGGCCATTAGCAAGACTCTCAAATATGTTACTTTAATATGTTACTGTGTGTTAATATGTTACTTTAAAAAAAATTGAATTTTTTGCTCCAAAAAAAAAATTGAATAATGAATAAAATTGAGATAGTTGACCCCCAATATTATGCAACACATAACTGCAGATCTAGCAATTACTGTGCACGGGTTCCGTTTTTCAGGAAAATATTTTACTAGACAACGATCACAATTTAAAACTGATCGATTTTGGACTTTGTGCCAAACCTGTGGGAGGGATTACCACCTGCTTGGACACTGCCTGCGGCTCGCTAAACTATGCTGCACCCGAACTTCTCCTAGGTGTCAAATATCTTGGTTCGTACAAAATACCTTCACTCTTCAATAGAGTTACCATTCCTCCTGGTGAAATAGCGGGGCTCATTTTTTTCGTCGACAGGATCAAAAGCCGACGTTTGGAGCTTGGGTGTGCTGCTCTATGCTTTGCTCTGTGGGGCTCTTCCTTTCGACGATTCAGGAACTGTTCCTGGCGAACTTCAGAAGAAAATAATCGTACGTCATCTTTTATCAATGTCTTCAGCTAAAAAGCCAATCTGGAGGGTATTGGATAATTGTATTTATGAAAGCGGATGCGCTTATTTACAGATGGGGTCCTACAATGAGCCCGAGTACTTGTCTGCTTTGAGCCGACAGATCCTCGGAGCCATGTTGCAGAAAGATCCGCGCTACCGGCCGACAACTGTGGATCTCCTCAACCACAAATGGGTCACTATGGAGTGCTTCGATCCTGTCACATACGCCTCGATTTATAAGGTGAAAATATTCTTTCAAATCTAAACAATTTCAACCCTCTTCTTGAGAGCGGCTTGGTAGGACTTCAGATACAACTTCAAACAGCTAAGCCTGGAGCTTTCTAATAATTGAATTCGTTCGAATTGCCAATCACAGCACCACGAAAAGGACGACCAAGTTTTGAAGGTCCTCGCTGATTATTACGATTTGTCGCTCGAAGAGGCATGGATCCGACTTTCGTCATGGGCCTACGATTACTTCACTGCCAGTTATTTGCTGCTCCTCAACAAGAAAAGGAGGGGGCAACTGGGCAGCCTCAACTGCGTTCGGACCCCCATCAGACTGCGAGCTAGGCTGAGAATGGCCCACTCCCTGCCGCCGGTAATCATGAATTTTTCACAAAAAGTCGCTATACTCAGGATGTAGGTAATTGAAAATTGTTTTTAAGAGGTTTATGATTTCTAACTTTCTGTTTGTTTCCCCTATTTAGAGAGCGCAAACGCCGCGTGTTCTGCGTGCTGGCGAAAATGACATTGAAAACTGCAGTACTCCGTTGAGCCCATCTCATCATTCGTACAGCCAAATGGTGGAAAACCTGCAAGACTCCCAGACTAGTGAGTATTGTTTTTGATATTTTTCATCTTATTTTGAAATAAACATGATAAAACTTGCCAAATTATTACCAATAACAGGCCAAACAATTACCAATCATCACCAATCACCCACTGCTTTGCGTGATGTGTTTCGGAAAGCGTCCTCTTTCTATTGTACACTTTAAAATTTAACTTGGTAGGCACTTATTTTACCTAAATTACTACGATTCCAATTGTCAGCCTAGAAATAGTAAAAGGGTAATCTGTATGCCAAGCCACAAACGCAAATATATTGACGCCATCTAGGATTCCGATTTGTTTGTTTCCAACAAACTACAAGCATTTTGCCCGTGAAAATCCGAAATCTTCCTGAAACTCCACAAAGTAGGAACACCAGTAATAATGGACGAAGAACAGTTGGCTTATGCGAAGAAAATTGAAAGCGTGCGAAACCTAGTGAAGATAATCATTGAGGAATTCGTCTGCCGGAAACCACCGAACGGGAAATACGTCGAATTCGTCGTTGAATGCCTCAAATCGCTCAAAGAAAACAGGCGCGTGATGTTCGAAAAAAGACGATTGGATTCCAACTTGACGCAATCATCGTCGACGATCAGCGAACGATCTTATTTCACCGTACCAAAATCGGCCCAGTATCGTCAGGTCGACGGTGGTACCTTGGACTCAGTCAAGTCGAGTCTCCTGTCCAACAACAGTGAAAAAACAGAAAATGATCTTCAGGCCTGAAATCGGCGGATACCTCAATAATAACGATAACTGGGAGAGTAGTAATTTTTTTTAGACCTGCATCAGTATTTATGGTCAATAAGTAAATGGTTATCAAATTTCCAATTTCACCCGCAACGGTTCTTTTTCAAAAATAGGACATCCTTTGAGAGTTTTCCAGTAAGATGAGCTTGGGAGGTTGTAAAGCGAGAGGTGAGATGAGGCTTGGGGCAGGGGTTGCTTGTTGATGTGACCAATCATAGGCCATTTAACAACGCATTGAATGGGCGTTGCATTATTACCTATGTATCATTGGTCTGGTGTAGCCGGCCCCATTGTCTCTGTTATTTTGGTTCCACAGCAGAAGACTTGGGGTCTTCAAATCCCCTGCCCTGGAATATTGGTGACCCTTGCAGGCACATACTTTCAGTATAATCTTTTCAAAATTTTAAAAAAATTTATTTTTTGATTTTTTTTCGAGGTATGGTATACCATACATGGTAGTGATTGGCAAGGTACCGCTCATCCAGGTTGCCCTATGAGACCTTGCCACTGAAGGGTACATAACCTGCAAAATTGTAACCTCCCATAGATGCCATTGGGCACGCTTGGAATTTCTCTATACCCATCAAGTTTGGTACAACGAACTAGTAATGGAAATTATGGATTGCTTAGCGAAAAATAACGGTTGAAATTATTGTCACAGATACTGATGACGACGTTCTGCGTTTGAAGAACTCGCGGAAACGCGGCCACGATGCTGACTCAGACGGCTTTGCCTCTCCGGGTAAGCAATTTACCTGTTTTCTATTTATTGATTTACTTGCCAACCGATTGATCGAATTTTACGACTCGGAATTTGTTAGCATAATCTGTTGTGAACTCGAAATCCAGGCTCGTTGTCATCTTTTGTACCCTTTGCTTTTGCAGTTCCGACTCCGGTCAGCAAACGAAGACGGACCAGTAACATCAACTCGGAGTTAGTATAAAATTTTCTAACACTTGATAAGGTTGGGCCGGGCGTTGATAGTCGTTTGAATTTATCTTGAAAACAGTTATTCCATGGAAAGCGCAAGGGAAGTCATTAAAAGTGATGCCTCACCCTCAAGCACACCTTTGAATTGATGGTGAAGTACAAAATTTTTTACTAGCCTCGAATAACATTTTCTTTCAATTTGATACCAGAAACAGGACTCCCACTTCCGGTACATCTTCTCCGGGCAAATTCCTCCACAGCGTGGAACGCAAGTTCTCGAGGATGAAAAACATTTTGACTCCCAGGAGGAAAGCGGGAGCTGATTCTCCGGCAGTTTTACACGTCAAGGTGTGTCCAAACGATTCGGTCGTTTTCAAGTATTGTCCCAAAATGCAAGAAAATGAGGCATTTTCACGATTTTTCTCTTTTCAGGATATGCACGACGTGTCTGTCACGAGTAGCGATGATCCGAAACAAGTTCTGGACGACCTGACTTCTGCACTTTCCAGCTGCAGTATTCTCTGCAAATCCCGCGGGTACATTTCCTTTTTAATGAGGAGCAGTTTACAATTTTTCCCTTAGCCATTTCAATAATCGTTAATCGACTTTTTCGTGAACTGAGAACTCGAGTTCAATCATAGTTCTGCTAGCGGATGCCATTGGTCTGCCGGGCGGAATTCTGTTACAATTACGGATTTCAGATTTACCTTCCCAGACCTAACCTGAGAAGTGCAAAATCGAAAATGTTCAGGTTAGAAATGCGATTGCAACTCATACGTCAGGCCTGCGTTACAGGTTCACAATTCGCGGCAAAGTGTTCGTTGACGACGCGTCGAAAGTCGCGGAAAAGAAGAAGGCGAATTGCAAATTGATGTTTGAGCTGCAAGTTTGCCTGATCAAAAGAGGCGGGCAGAATGTCGTCGGCATCAAACGGAAGCGGCTCAAAGGCGACACGTTCTACTACAAGAAAATCTGCGAGCAGATTCTCCAGCTAACTGTCAAATAGGTCGATTATGTGCAAAATTTGGATTTCCCCCGTAAAAATGATTCCTATACGTGCTTGTACTACGACGAAATTTGTTATTGAGCAATCGCTAGAGATTCTCTATTTTGAGATATTTCCATGTTAGCTCGGTCTTTGAAAGGAGGTAAAGTTTATTTTTCATTTTCTCCAGTTGATATTTCTATTAGGCATTTCGGCAATACCACGGCTTTCGTTATAGGCGAATTTCATAGTTTTGTAAAGCCGATTTGTCACAATTCTTATCCGCTTATCGAATTTTGAGTTTTTTGATGATTTACAGATGAGTAACGGAATTGAGCAAAAAAAAATTTACTAACTGAACTTTAGCAAATTTGGAACTATTAGCAGACCTGGGTTTATTACCGAGTAAGTTGTCAAATTTTCACTGTTTCCAGTTGGAAAATTATTTAGTTTATTTCTAATTTCCATACACTTGTCTTTCCTAAAAGTGTTGAATTAACCGTTTTCTGGGCTATTACAATAAACCGATCTTCGTTTTGAAATTTTTTTTGAAAAAATGAAAATTTTTTTCAGAAGAAATTATCAGAAAACAATTAAAATCTACGCAAAATAATGCTTCGTTTCTGAAAAAAAATTTAACAAATTATTTTTTTCTAAAGGTTGAAAAATTTTTTGTTGGTTTTCAATTTAGTTAATAATTTTGTTTCTTCTGGGAACTTTATAATATTATATGAAAAGTCAGATAATCTTTGAAATTCCAAATTCTCAAGTATTACCTCTAAAGTTGAAAAATATTATCAATAATTGATTATGTTATCGTGCTTTTTAATTGTCCACTCTGCTTCGTTATTTTTCGGGGTGTCCGGTATTTTCCGGTTTCATTGAAGCCCGGTCAAAATACTAAACCAATTGTAACCACCCAAACTTCTCTTCTGTTCGACCAAGGGTAGAATTATTTCGAAAATTGTTCAAGGCAATTACCGAGTTTTTTTTCTTGAACAACTTCCAAAATAAGAATACAATTGGTGCGATATCTTGAAATAATCTGGCATCGATACATCGTAATGTAAACGTGGAATTAGTTTTTCCTTTCGTACATTTGACAGTACCATTTTATACGATGTACTCAAAAACCAATAAAATATCAGTTTTCTTTATAAACTAACTCGATTTCATGTTATCAGTGGTATAGTTGAAGTAAATTTCACCAACGATTATACCATCGATAAAACAACCTTCACAGCCGACAATACAAAAACAAAAAACACGACTTCATCTTTATCTTTTATGAGATCAATATTTTCCATGCTTTGACTTATTGTTCAACATTGGCACGCAACATCTTTGCATTCTTTGTTCACATCGATCCACCCGTGTAACACGGGTATCGTAACTCAGAAATGTACATAGCCACTTTAAAAAAGCATACAACTAAATGTATCCTCAGCAGTTCGATACGGGGGCATTCCGACAGGCTCAGCACAAAACATCAATGTCAACGTAACATGTCACACACGAAAATCGTTGATTCTGAGCACAATCACGTGGATGAATCGGGTTCAATCTTCAGGCCTTCCAACTGGCAATCACTAACGTTAACGTTCGTCTGAACTGCCGTTTTATCACTAACAGGCGTCTCTTTCAAGTGTTTTTCCTTGTGTTTCTTCCAAGGAGATTTGTCGGTGAATTTCCTCGGGCAGAAGTCGCAAGAGAAGACGACGCCTTTGTGGATCGCCGAGTGTCGAGATAAACCGGACGCGTGGGCGAAACATTTCTCGCAAAATTTGCACTTGTACCTGTAAAAATTAGAAATTCATCACAAGGGTTGGTCAGTGGAGTTAGAAATTTGCTCCATCCGTGGCATGGAAGCACTCAACTCAAAAGGGGTACTAAAAGCTAGGTACCAAGGAATCCAACAAGTGAAAAGAAAAGTCGATTAGATCTCTTCAAAATTGGCAAAATGCTAGAAAAAAGGGGACGGTGATCGAAAAATCAGCAGCCTCTCATTGCTAGACTGGCAGAGCTCACTTGTAATAACTGGGATGGCTGCGATCGCTGTGATGCGTTCTCATGTGACATCTCAGTCCTTCTTTGCTCTTCAAACACTTGTCGCACAGATGGCAGACGAATCGGGAGTCAGAATGCGACACTAGGTGCCGTTTCAGCGATTCCTTCTGCGTGAACCGTTTGCCGCACTGGGGGCAGCCGTGCGGCTTTTTGCCGTCGTGGATGAGCGCATGCCTGTAGAGTGAGCCGCTGTTCCGAAACTCCTTCAGGCAAACCTGACAAGTGTGCCTGAAAAATATGATAATGCCATATGCTGCACAAAAAAGTTGGCGTAAGAAGTTGACATGAGAAGCGACGCGATGATCAATCATATTAGTTTGTAACTAATATTTTCATGGTAGTAGGGTAAAATGGAGCATTCCGGCACCAGAACCTCAGATTCATTCCCCTTGCACGCACAGATTGCCTGAAAATTGCCAGGGAGTTACAAAAATTGCTCACAATTTGCCAACAATGTGATGGTAAATAGATTATTAAGAAATATTCGTACCCAATTACGCTTTTTGGCTGTTTCTAATATTTCAAGCGATTGCCGAGCCCTGGGGCAGAAATGCTCTTTTTTCTCCTACCAAGTTTTCACTCGAAAGAAGGATAATTACGGTTTTAGTAGCGGCGCAGTCGAAGTCGTCAATACTGGAAGATTTTTCGACGTTTCTACAGTTTTCCTTATCATCTCTTTGCTGTTCTCTTCAATAAAACGGACTCCCAGCTCCGAGATCACGTTCTCTTTTTCTCCATCGGATGGGGCGAATTCGTCCTTTTCCACGACGAAAAGGTGCGTTGCTTGAGGGGTTTCTTCCATAAGAATGCCATCTCTTGCTGTGGGTTCTGGAACGTTTTTGTAGGCTTCTATCTGCTCCAAATGCGCTGGCTAGAGAGATGAAGCAGGTGCTTGGTGAAAGGAAATCATACTAACTCAAGAACATTCAATCCTGGATGGAGTATTCTGCAAAACGTACCGCACTCGAAGAAGGGGGTGGTGCGACTGATTCTTGAAAATGTCGTAGAACTTCGTAAGGCGTTCCCGGATGAACATCGTCCGTCTCTAGGATAACCATATCGTTGTTTTCTGCCAGCGATAATTCGTCGGATACTGGCTCTTTGGCATCATCGTCGTCCTTTCAATAACCATAAAGATCTAATATTAAATGCTACTACAACGCACGAGGAATTGCTAAGTTCAGGGTTGCCAGGTATTTTTTATTGTTGGGCATTGTAACAGTTTTCTCTCACCACAATCGGGAGGATGTCTTCAGGAACAGCCTCGTCCGCTTTGTCGAAGACTGCAGTGGCGGCAGCTGCATTCATTCGTTTGAGGTATACTTCGCTCGCTAAGCACATGCTCTTGAATGCAAAGAAAACGTTCAAGCTCTGATGACATCCCATGCAAATGTGGGGTGAAAGGCCATCTTCTTTGCAGCACTAAAAGAAAACAATTTTTCAAGGCTAGCGTTGTTGAGACACCGAAGGCAAAATGGCTGCAAACCATCTACATCTGCTGATCCGGGGTGACGCACTCACCTCTAAACCGATGCAAAATTTGATTATTGGTAGTATATGATTTTGGTCCTGATCTTCAACAAAGATGTCAACGGCCTTCCCTGCGTCTGGGTGACGCGCTAAGCACATTCGGCACACGGTGGCTTTTTGCCGATCGGAGCGAACATCTTTCCTGTAGACTTTCATAATTTCTTCACGGAGCAGTCATCAATAAAAACATTATTGTGAAAGAAACAGTTTGACGGAGGAAAATAATATAATGATGGCCTGACTAGTGACCGACTTTTACTTTGAGTTTCGTTCAAATGGATGCATTTTCTACATCAATCTTTTGAGAGCAGCAACTTTAGGTAACGACCTGATCCTCATCAGTCTACCTAACCACAAATTTGATTTAAGACCAATAATTTTACTAAAGTTTCATCTTTTGGTGAAGCAAAACAGAGACCGATCAATAACAAACAGACCACCACCACAAAAGCGTAAACATCGTAACCTCCCTCCAGGCTGGTTTATCTCTTTCAACTTCAAATGTCTTAACATAGGCTTGGTTGAACATAATGCAACAGTGGCAGTGGTGCGTAAAAAACGAACATGCCGTTCGGATAAACTCTATCCGATTGCTGGCTGTTAGAGGGGGATGATCATGGGAACATGGCTTGGAGAACCCAATCAAATTGATTGGCCGACGCCACCTCAAAAAATCAACAAAGTCGACATCGAGTTCAAAGTTTGAACTTCAAACTAAAAGTCGACGTCAAAGTCAACTTCGAGTTCAAACTCAACTTCGAGATGAAACTCAACTTCGAAATCAAAGTCAACTTTGAGTTCAAACTCAACTTCGATTTCAAAGTCAACTTCGAGTTCAAAGTCAACTTTGAGATCAAATTCAACTTCGAGATCAAAGTCAACGTCGAGATCAAAGTCAATTTTGAGTTCAAACTAAACTTCGAGTTCAAACTCAACTTCGAGATCAAACTCAACTTCGAGTTCAAACTCAACTTCGAGATCAATGTCAACTTCGAGATCAAAGTCAACTTTGAGTTCAAACTCAACTTCGAGATCAAAGTCAACATCGGGTTCAAAGTCAACTTCGAGTTAAAACTCAACTTCAAGATCAAAGTCACCTTTGAGTTCAAACTCAACTTCAAGATCAAAGTCACCTTTGAGTTCAAACTCAACTTCGAGTTTGAACTCAACTTTGAGATCAAACTCAACTTCGAAATCGAAGTCAACTTTGAGATCAAAGTCAACTTCGAGTTCAAAGCCAACTTCAAGATCTAAGTCAACTTTGAGTTCAAAGTCAACTTCGAGTTCAAACTCAACTTCGCGTTCAAACTCAACTTCAAGATCAAAGTCAACTTCGAGTTCAAACTCAACTTCGAGTTCAAACTCAACTTCGCGTTCAAACTCAACTTCAAGATCAAAGTCAACTTTGAGTTCAAAGTCAACTTCGAGTTAAAACTCAACTTCAAGATCAAAGTCACCTTTGAGTTCAAACTCAACTTCAAGATCAAAGTCACCTTTGAGTTCAAACTCAACTTCGAGTTTGAACTCAACTTTGAGATCAAACTCAACTTCGAAATCGAAGTCAACTTTGAGATCAAAGTCAACTTTGAGTTCAAACTCAACTTCGAGATCAAAGTCAACTTTGAGTTCAAACTCAACTTCGAGATCAAAGTCAACATCGAGTTCAAACTCAACTTCGACGTCAAAGTCAACTTCGAGTTTGAACTCAACTTCGAGATCAAACTCAACTTCGAAATCGAAGTCAACTTTGAGATCAAAGTCAACATCGAGTTCAAACTCAACTTCGACGTCAAAGTCAACTTCGAGTTTGAACTCAACTTCGAGTTCAAAGCCAACTTCGAGGTCAAACTCAACTTCGAGTTCAATGTCAACTTCGAGTTCAAACTCAACTTCGAGTTCAAACTCAACTTCGAGATCAATGTCAACTTCGAGATCAAAGTCAACTTCGAGATCAAAGTCAACTTCGAGTTCAAACTCAACTTCGAGATCAATGTCAACTTCGAGATCAAAGTCAACTTCGAGTTCAAACTCAACTTCGAGATCAAAGTCAACTTCGAGTTCAAACTCAACGTCGAGATCAAAGTCAATTTTGAGTTCAAACTAAACTTCGAGTTCAAACTCAACTTCGAGATCAAACTCAACTTCGAGTTCAAAGTCAACTTCGAGTTCAAACTCAACGTCGAGATCAAAGTCAACGTCGAGATCAAAGTCAATTTTGAGTTCAAACTAAACTTCGAGTTCAAACTCAACTTCGAGATCAAACTCAACTTCGAGATCAATGTCAACTTCGAGATCAAAGTCAACTTTGAGTTCAAACTCAACTTCGAGATCAAAGTCAACTTCGAGTTCAAACTCAACTTCGAGATCAATGTCAACTTCGAGATCAAAGTCAACTTCGAGTTCAAACTCAACGTCGAGATCAAAGTCAACGTCGAGATCAAAGTCAATTTTGAGTTCAAACTAAACTTCGAGTTCAAACTCAACTTCGAGATCAAACTCAACTTCGAGATCAATGTCAACTTCGAGATCAAAGTCAACTTTGAGTTCAAACTCAACTTCGAGATCAAAGTCAACATCGGGTTCAAAGTCAACTTCGAGTTAAAACTCAACTTCAAGATCAAAGTCACCTTTGAGTTCAAACTCAACTTCAAGATCAAAGTCACCTTTGAGTTCAAACTCAACTTCGAGTTTGAACTCAACTTTGAGATCAAACTCAACTTCGAAATCGAAGTCAACTTTGAGATCAAAGTCAACTTTGAGTTCAAACTCAACTTCGAGATCAAAGTCAACTTTGAGTTCAAACTCAACTTCGAGATCAAAGTCAACATCGAGTTCAAACTCAACTTCGACGTCAAAGTCAACTTCGAGTTTGAACTCAACTTCGAGATCAAACTCAACTTCGAAATCGAAGTCAACTTTGAGATCAAAGTCAACATCGAGTTCAAACTCAACTTCGACGTCAAAGTCAACTTCGAGTTTGAACTCAACTTCGCGTTCAAACTCAACTTCAAGATCTAAGTCAACTTTGAGTTCAAAGTCAACTTCGAGTTCAAACTCAACTTCGCGTTCAAACTCAACTTCAAGATCAAAGTCAACTTCGAGTTCAAACTCAACTTCGAGTTCAAACTCAACTTCGCGTTCAAACTCAACTTCAAGATCAAAGTCAACTTTGAGTTCAAAGTCAACTTCGAGTTCAAACTCAACTTCGCGTTCAAACTCAACTTCAAGATCAAAGTCAACTTCGAGTTCAAACTCAACTTCGCGTTCAAACTCAACTTCAAGATCAAAGTCAACTTCGAGTTCAAACTCAACTTCGAGTTCAAACTCAACTTCGCGTTCAAACTCAACTTCAAGATCAAAGTCAACTTTGAGTTCAAAGTCAACTTCGAGGGGCCACACCACAGACAGGCCGCCTATTTCGCCTGTGCGATGCGGTGCTAACCGGCACGCCTCGTTAGAATTCTTCAACCATTGGTTTAATTGTATTAACCCATAAGGTTGGTAGGTAGGTATCACAAGAAGTTTTGTTCATTTTTCCAATCCCGGTAATTTTGAGAAACCCCAGTTACCGGGGGTGACACCCCTAGGAATTCTGTAAGCCAAATTTTTCACTCCACCTGAGGGAATCGAACCCAAAACTCCCGGTATAGCCTGCTGCTAGTCAGTCACGCTAGCGATTAGGTGAGCCCCAAATAAATTTATTATCCAAAATCTCCAAATTATCCAAATCCACCATGATTTGTGCAAGCCGAACGGTTTCCCCCGATATCAAAGAATACCGGCTGCTGAAGCTGGAGAGGGCGATGGTTCTCAAAATAGTTTGGCGAGTTTCTATTATTTTCATCACCTCCTACGCGAAAGTTCCACCTGCTTCGCTCCCCTCCCCCTCCTAAAAATCAAGCTGACCCTCGCATTATCATTATCTTGTGGTCAGCATCAACGTACCATCAACCGTCTTTTCCGTTGGATTGTGGAATTTAAGAGGCGCTTTGACCCTGAAGTAAGTCCAAGTTTTGTAAATTTAACTGCTTGCCTGCCAGCTGTTTGTGAAGTGTGTATCAGGTACATTATACCAATAAAACGTTGCGTTGAGTTAATTGATAACTGCAGAACAGTGGGAATAGAGCATAGTTAGAGCATAGCTTCAGAGATTTTAATAGGCGACATTCTCTTAATATTTTTATTTTACCTATTTCTTGCCTGCTCATTTTCTTACAATACAAGGAAAATATTGTCTCTTTCAACATGATACCTCAACAGTTTGATCCCGACGGAAAAATATTCTCGATCCCCCTTGCCGAATGTAGCACAGGGGGTCCAGTGTTATCAATTGATACCTATCCGACAGACCATACCTAAATGATACAAAAATTATCATACAAGCGATTGAGTATCCTGCGTGAATGTAACCCAATTAGGTAAGGTAGAAAATCGGTTCGGCCTAAATAAGTGACGTTGGAAGACTTAGAGCATTGTGGGTAAGGTGGAAAGAGTTGAAGGCCACTTCCTTTGTTCGCAAGTCCATTTCTGGATTTGCTATGGCAATTCGATACTTCCGAAAATGATTTGAGTTTACAAAATAGCTCCTGGTATGAATTAGCAATCGTGTTGCGGTCATCTATGCAAAATTTGGCTGTAACTCGATGTCTAAACCTTCAATTATCAAGTGGGTGAGGCAATGAGTGTGTCACAGTACTAAGTTCTGTAAGACAAGAGCGACATGTTCTGACTAGTTCCCATCCTCTCCTTGAGGGCGGCATCCCACGTCCGGGACAACTTGGATTATCGAGTGAGAAGCCGACGCCTGGACCGGCGGTTTATTTTCAATTTTTTGAAAATGTTGGTAAACCGCTCCTTTTTCACTCATTGTTTTTGCAGCGATGGCTTCTCCTAATTTCTCCCCCAGAAGAATTGCTTTGTTGGTCAGTTTTAATTTCAACGGTAGACCCGAGGGATATAAAGATATTAATTTTTAAATTAAGTAATCAACATTTTAAGGAAATAAATCGACAGTCATAGTGTAAAAACCTGTAAGTACGATTTTTGGCGAAAATTAGGTTTTCAGCTTTTCTGGAAGCTATTGGCCCTGCGCACCGTCTGGTGGCGTCATAACTCAGCTGCTGTCTTTGGCTTTAAATAAAAAAGGAACAATAAACTAAACGTCCATTTAAATGGAAATAAACGGTTTTTCTGGCCTCCTGAAAAGTTTCCGAAAATACACTAACAGGTTTTTACACTATGACTGTCGAGATACCTACTATGTAGAATTTATTTCCGTAAAATTTCGATAACTTCAAAAATGAAAATATACATCTAGCTCAGGCCTACCGTCAGTTGAAATTAAAATTTCTAATTTCGGCATAACATTGAGTAATTTATGTTCTCCTGTGACTAGATGAGATACCTTGACCATTAAACTGTGCAGGTACACATCTGTTCGGATACGGGAGCCGTGTGCATGAGTCATGGCGAATATTCTAGAAGAGGAACGAAAGAGAAGCTATGAGGGATAAGAAATTAAATGAGACCGTGAGAGGAAGAGAGAGATGGGTTTATTTATTTTTAGAAGAGGAACTCCCTGGCACAAGTTCCACTTTTCCACTCAAGCCGTATCACCTAAAAGCTTCGAATTCGTCGATGCTGATATAAGGATATCGTTAGATCTTATCCCTGGGGGTTAAGTTCTGTTTCAGCCTTGCTTTTGTATTTACACTGTCAGCGAATAATCACCCTCTTGAATACTTTGGGTTTGCTTTTCTACGGCTCTATATTACGAGTTTCTCTGTTTGCTTCGAAGTGAGAACTCCGTTTTATCATGAGGGGCGGTTCGCTATTTATCAGCATGGGAATTTGAGGCATGGCAATTTAAGCAGAACACAACTTTCCGCTCCTAGATTCTAACCTAATCTATGGACATCATTTTTATCAATCTTCCAACGAATTCATAAAGGAGGAGTTTAGTCAAATATACTTGTCATTAGAGTTTTTCTTTTTACTTCCATATTTACCAAGTTGGTCAGGAAATTTCGAGCCAAACCGATAAAAAAAAACGCTGCTAAGTAGATCAGTGGCATGTGCACATCAGTTTTCGGTATATCCGAAGAACTCTGCAAATTTTGCACAGGGGTTCATTTTTCGATTGCAAAGACAAATCTTACGATATATAGGTTCTCCTTAAACACGGAATTTAGTTGTTATTATTCTAGAATTTCAGTTTAAATTGGTAGATATTTTAGATGGGGATTTAGAAAAACGTTGCCTCAGAATGCCTCTGAGAATGCCTCAGAACCTTTGTTAAAGCCTGTCTCGTTCTTATGTTGCCAAGCGCAACTGGTCGTAGTGTGAGTGCGTCACCTTGTTGTTGTAATAGGCTAGTGGTCGTAAGTAGATCAATCAACCGTATCTAAGAGCCGAGGCCAAATTCTCAAATTTATCCGATTGTTATTTTGCTGATTTGTGTAATGCGACTAGATTCTTTAAATTGAAGATATCGGGAGGACAGAAGTTTTTGTGGGCATTCCAACGAGTGGAAAACGATTTTTGTGGCTCTAGTCGTTTTCGAGTTATTAAGAATTGTAGAAATTTTCAAAAACTCAAAAATGCCTCACTAAAACTGCAATAACTCCTAAACGGTTGAAGCTACCGGCGTGGCGATGGTCTCATTCGATTCAGCATAGAAAAATCTATAGAAAATGATGCGTCACATGCCTATGTTTTAAATTTCCAGAAAAACACGAATTTTTTCCCACTTCAACAGCTGTTTTACTGGCCTTAAAATTAAGGTAGGGTTCTGCCGAGACGTTAGGACCAACTAGATACGGAACTTGATTTTTGGTAAAAATTTCAAAATTTTTCGATAACTCCTTCCCCCTGAAAAACCCCGGACGGCGGACGGCGTACGGCGTACGGCGGACGGCGTACGGCGAACGGCGTACGGCGGACGGCGTACGGCGGACGGCGGACGGACAAAAAATTTTTATTGCAGATTCGGATTTTACACCCCTTGAAACGTCAACCAACAAATTTTCAGGGGGTGTTAAAATTTTTTTTTTCCTGACCGATTACAAAGGTTCATTTCTATAGAAAAATGAACCAAAACACAATTTTCAAAACGTTTCGGGAAAAACCCCTACCCTATGGTAAATCAAGCGAGAAACCCGGGAGAAATACTCAAAAAATTCTAAACCCACTGCATCACCTTCAAAATTGAGTTTTGGCGTTTTTTCAAAAATATACCCTAACTATGCCAAATTGGACCCCTTAACCTTTTCCGATCTACTTGAAAAACATCATTACATAGCCTAGAAAAAAATATGTAAACAAATACGGATCCGATCCCTACTTATGAATTTCTCGGATGCCAAGGCGACCGAGCGATTTGAGGAGACATCGGGCGGATAGCGGATACCGAGCGCAACCGCCGCCGCCGCTGCACATGCAGGGGCTTTCACCTCTCCCACGCTTCGCGCCATTGCCTATTCAAATTGAGCGCCCAGCGGCACCGGTGGCACGCAGAGTCAATTCAATAAGCTCAACGAGATTGCATACGCTTTACACGGACGGCGGCAACTTCCCCTCCCCGCATTGGGAGCGGAACCTTCAGGAACTCGGAGCCGCCCGAACAGGAAAAGGTTATTAGCATAGTCTCCTTCCCTGAGCCGAGGAACTCGAGCCGTGATCGGAAAACAGCAGCGGGCGCCTCGAGTAATAGCTTACGTTTACATTACCTGGCGACTAACCGGGCGAGGGGAATTAGATCGACTGCAACGGTGGAAGAATCTCAATTCGTCAATCGCGACGCCTTATTGAAGTCTGGAAAATATAAGGGAGGATTATCATCTCCGTAATTCTATACGCCAGGCAGCCAGAATCGTTGAGGGTACTACATCGTCACGCTAGTGGCAGCACCGGGTAACTCACTTTTTCCAATTTTCCAAGAGAGGCAAAAACCTGATTATTGTAAAAATCACGAATGACCCAATATTATTATTATTGGGCCAATAATAAGTTTCCCAGGTTCCCAAGTTGGGTCTTACGGTTAAATTTGATCGAGTTGGCTCTAAAGACGTCAAGAGACTTGCCATAGGGGGTGGGGTTGCGCTGAGATAGCACGTTTCGATAATTCGAGATACCCACTGTTGACCGAATTGCGATTTACGCGCTTCCTAACGAACTGACAATAAAACTAGCCCCGCTAATCGATCCCCCGCCTTTTTTTCCATACAAAAGAATTCTTAACTCAAAACCGCCAGAAAATTAGTTACCTGGTACGTGGAGAATTTTGTTTCTTACTTCCATATTTACAGAGTAAAGTATTGGAATCGTCCTAAAATCGAGAATCGGAACGGAGCTTCAGAAAAAACTTTTTCTTATACACATTAAACTCATAATCACTTCCTGAACAAGTGTGGGTGTGTCCGTCTGTGGTCATTTACAAAAATGGCCATAACTCCCTCATTTCTCAACCTTTTTTCAAATTTCTTGAACTGAAATGTTTGTCTTGGCAAGACCTAACACCCTGTTTAATCAAAATTTGGATAACGCACAGTACTTCCAATATATTTGCATTTTTAGTGTTTTCTATTTCATTTTTTTCAGCCACAAAAACGAACCGATTTGAGCGTTCTTGGTCTCAAAATCTTCGTTTTACCTTGCAGAATATGTGGATATTTTTTATATTCCAAAAATGTAGCGAATTTTTTTTAGCGAATTTTTAAAATTTGCAAAGTGAATTTTTTGATATTTTTGACCTAAACCCCCCTAAACACAGTCAAAATATGATCAAATTTTGTAAAATATGTACGTTTCAAAATATGGAAGTATTGTGTGTTATTTAAGCACCACTGGTTTTTTAATTGGTGTAATTACCGTCAAATGCAACATGTTATTGTGGGATCGTAGAGAGACCACTGTATAACGTCGAATAAGGGTGATTCATCAGTTCAGTTTATTCATCGAATACCTATCCTTTATTCTCCGAATAAATGGATACACATGTTGACAAGGAAATTGATTCTCTACATTTCCAAGAGACTAGTTATTCGGCCAATAATGTTTATTCGATGAATAAACTGAATTGATTAATTCCCCTAAAATAGTCAATTATTGATATTTCCGTCTCCTTCGTGAATATATGGGTAATATACATGCAAATTTCCATCTAATATTCCGTAGTGTATTATGTACGAGAAAGCTATTTGTGAGGTGTACCATACGAAGCAATCACGTACACGTACCCAACGTATTCGAGCATACACTCGAACCATATTCACGGATAGATCCTTCTTTTTCACCTTCTTGCCTTTCGTTCTGCGAATGGAATCCAATCCTGCCAATATGTTATATGAAAACGCACGAATTTCTCTCCCAAATACGAGCAGCTGTGGCGCTCATGGGAGATCTCACGTCATGTCCTCTCTTTCCAAAACGTGACAGATGAATCGTATTTCTTATCGATGCTGCCTTGGTTCAGTTTTCAGAGGTGTGCTCGCATGAAATTGTTCGATCCTAAACTGGCCGAAAACATGATGCGTCTTGACATAAAGTTGTTGATACAAAAAACTCGTTGACAGTTTTGGGAATCACTGAGCTCATGGGTTACGCATAGTAAAATTTGCTATCAAAAAACCGTTTTTATCATAAATTTTGCAAAAATAAGTCAACCTAAACATAATAATTATATAGCATATTGAACATTTTTGCAACATTCATGCCAAAAACGGTTATACTTACGATTGAATAGGATTGCTCGGTAAGTGTTTGTGGCGATCGTTCTTCACAGGGGTCATGATACTGTGCGTAAAAGCCATGCTTTCGAATCGTACGCCGCTCAGATTACGCCGACCGCGTGATTGACAGACTCGTTCGAAATCTGTTGCAGAGAGCAGCCCAGACACAATGGCTTTCCGCGGAACTACTCTCGTCAATCGGCAATTCAATTCGCCGATCAAGCTGTACTCGCCCCAGGCGGTCTCAGAAACGATGGAAAAACAGAAGCAGATCCTCGCTAATGGCGCAGTTGGGTTAGTATTGCAGTGAAGTTCGGCGTCGTTTACATCCTCTTGAATAGGTTAATCTGAAAAAGCCCACAATTGAGTAATCCCACAATTGCGTAATCCCACAAATGCAATTCAATTTTAACGAGATTTTGGGAAGTGGGGAAGTTATTAAGGCCTAACGTTACTTTATTTTTAACTCAATGCTTCAGGTAGGTATTGAAAATTCATATCCACCAAATTTCGACCATTCGTGATTGTTGGGGTTTTGTTGGGTTCAGTTGGAAAATTTACGAATTTTTGCTAAAAATGTCAATTTTAACTTCCATATTTACAGAGTAAATGGAATGTTGCATCGTCCTAAAATCGAGAATCGGAACGGAGCTTCAGAAAAAACTTTTATACACATTTACCTAGTCTGAATAACTTCCCAAACAAGTGACAGTGTGTCAGTCTGTGGTCATTTACAAAAATGGCCATAGCTCCCTCAATTCTCAACCTTTTTTCAAATTTCTTGAGCTGAAATGTTTGTAACTGCAAGACTTAATCCTCTGTTCAACCGGAATTTGAATAACTTACAGTACTTCCAACATATTTGCATTTTTAGTGTTTTCCATTTATTTTTTTCCGGCCACAAAAATAAACAGATTTGAGCGTTCTTGGTCTTAAAATCTTTGTTTTACCTTGCAGAATATGTGGATAATTTTTATATCAGTCAAAATATGATCAAATTGCGTAAAACTTTCACGTTTCAAAATGTGGAAGTATTGTGTGTCATCTACGCACCACTGGTTTGTCCTCGACTTTATAGGGCTGTACGATCAATTTTATTCTATACTGCAGTTTATCGCTAAAAAACGGTATCCTATCGAGCATGTTGGCTTTCCTTGATACTCCCTCCGTTTAGGATCGATTCGGCGATGGCAATGTTGTGGAAACATGACGCGACGAAACTCATGGCCGGAAAGCCTTCCACAAGATGCCGATAGAAGGAAGAAGAGAAAAGGAAGGGCGGGTTTGATCGATGAGAAACCTGAAGGACCTGACAAGCTCTGAACGATGGAATAATTCGGTGCCTTCGCCGCACAAAGGATATAAAAATAACGAGCTGATTTCGTTCGAATAAGAGACCACCCCCGAGCGATACTGTAAAACGACGTGAGACCAGCACAAAGAAGATACAGGAAGGAAGGAAAATAGGGGCGTTTCAAATTGCAGATCAAAAGAATTAAGTATACATGTGTGTAAATTGTAAGCTCCTTTCAATTTCTAAGACGAATTGGGGGAGTACAGTTGGAAGCGAAAGGGGAAGACGATCTGACATTCCTTTCGGTTATTGTTAGATATTTTTTGCAAGGGTGGGAATTCCAGGCTGTCCAAAACTCTACCTTCGAATTTCGAAGCTCAGCATCATCCCATCAAAAAAGGGAGCAGCTATAAAGAAAACACCTTCAACTCCATTTATTATTTTTGGAAAGGGACGCCGATCTACAGAAATAAACAGTTTCAATAGCACGGTTCAAAATGACCTGAGATCAAAATAGAGAATGGTTTTTGGGCCAATTTCACCATCAATGAAAAATCTAGTTTGAGTGAAATAGTCTTAATTTTATTAATACCATATTTACAGAGTAAATGGAAGTATTGTAATCGTCGTAAAATCGAAAATCTTTTTTTTTCTCATTTTGCGTGTCCGTCTGAGGTCATTTACAAAAATGGCCATAGCTCCCTCAATTATCAACCTTTTTTCAAATTTCTTGAACTGAAATGTTTGTTTCAGTAAGGCCTATCACCCTGTGTAACCGGAATTCGAATTACTCTCAGTAATTCCGATATATTAGCACTTTTAGTGTTTTCTATTTTATTTTTTCCTGGCAACAAAAATAAACCGATTTGGGTTTTTTTGGTATTAAAATCTTTGTCCGACCTTGCAGAATACGTAGATATTTTTATATTCCGATAATATGACGTATTTCGATTTTAGGGGAGTTTTAAAGTTTGCATAGTGAGTTTTTGATCATTTTGACCCAAACAACCTCAAAACAAGTCAAAATATAGTCAAATTCTCTCAAACATTTACGTTTCAAAATATGGAAGTATTTTGTGTTATCTACGTATCACTAATTTTTTCACAGATACCTAGGTATCTACTTTTCTGTAGTGATAAAAAAATAACCTAAGATCCAAATAACGCAATTTTTCAGATATTGATGAAAACTTTTTCTCCCTCTTGGAGGTTACAGCCCAAATATAGGTATTTTGAAGTTTGTTAAGAATGAAATAAATGCGTTAAATGATGACAGATATTCGAATTTGACTTGAGGCCCAAAAAGAATCAACAACCTGCATGTCAGTGAATGAGCCCCTGATGGGGCCATGCCAAGCACCTTCGGGGTCATCGATGTCATCCCAGCTTCTGTCGCATACCTTCGCCCAAACACAGGTCACAAAATAGACTCACTAACACGACCTGCAGTCATTGACACTGACATACACGCGGGAATATCGAGAGGTTGAGTAGATGACCAAAAATAATACGCCGTACCCACGAAGGGATAGAGGCAGCTCCTTTTCGTATCCCACTCGCTTGAACGCCTTCCATAAGTTCACAGGCCTTCGGCACTTCTGTTCCTTTTGATTTTTTGGTTTCCCCGCAATTTCGTTCATTTCACTCTTACCCGGTGGGACGTAGTAGAGGCAGAACAGTTCTCACGCCAGCGTTCGACGAATACGGAGCTCATTTCACGTCCGGCTATCATGGAGTTCCAGTCGAGGTATGTCCACCTGCACCTGTTTACCATCGCTGGGCTGATGTAATTTTTTGTCGATTTGAAATCAAATATTACTTTTTAAATGCACAACAATTTATCACACTCCACATTTTCAACAATTTCGTCATGCGGTCTTGACGGGAAAATAGTGCAATTTTGAAATTTTGCCATACATAGGCAGTTGATAATTGGCCATAATTATGATGAGTAGGTATAAAATTGTCAGTTTAGGTAAGATATCAAACATAGAATGGATCAAAAACAGGAAAGTGGTAATTTTTAATTTAAATATAATTACTTATAATACGTTTACCTTCTCAAAGCCAACCTTTTTCAAAATAAAAACTCGACATTATGAAGAAATATTTTGTGCGTAGATAAGGCTATCAGGCAATTCTAACACCCAAACCTGCAGGAATCTGTATTCATCATTAAGGACATGAATGACCAGCGGTGCGTAGGTTATACAAAATACTTCCATATTTTGATTCGTCAATTTTGAACACAATTTAGTTATATTTTGACTACTTTGGTGTCTGTTCGCATAAAAAATGTCAAGAAACTCTGTATGCAAATTTTCTAAGTCGCCTAAAATCAGAATGCGTCAAGCTATCGGAGTATGAAAATATCCACGTATCCTGCAAGGCAAAACAAAGAATTCAAGTCCAGGAACGGTCAAATAGGTTTATTTTTGTGCCCTGAAAAAAAAATAAATAAATAAACACTAAAAGTGCCAATATATGGGAAGTACTGTGAGTAATTCAAATTCCGGTTAGACAGGGAGCTATGGCCATTTTGGTTAATGACCACTGACGGACGGACACACAGACTTGTTCAGGAAGTGATTCTGAGTAAAAGTAAATAAGTTTTTTCTGAAGCTCCGTTCAAATTCTCGATTTTAGGCCGATTCCAATACTTCCATTTACACCGTAAATATGGAAAAATATAAAACTTCCTAGCAGGCATGTCAAATCTTTAAGGGCTAGGTTTTCAAATCTAGGACGAACCTCCCCAGAGGTAACCTGATATTAAAGTTGTAGCTTCGCAAGAAATTTAATTATCTTCCGGAGCTTATGACGTTGAAAAAGTGATACGGATTTCCGAGTCCCTCTGTGAACGCTAACGATCTCCGCCCAGGTGCTTTGGTCAATCAGCACAAGGGATGAGTTGGATTCCTTTTTTCATCCGAAGTTAGGCTACCACTACGGATATTCAAGTAGTAAAAAGAGCCGAAGAAGAGTTTTCCTCCAATGGAATTATTTGGTCCTCGGATTCAGCCTTCCTCTTTTATTCCATTCAGTAGCTGCTTGCCTTTCTCGTAAAACTTCGCCCAAAGTGTCGACGCGAACATCTTCAAGTTTGGCGAACATGAATCAAGAGGTCATCTCATCCCGCCGGTTTCCAGTTCAGGAAAAATGTCTAGAAAAAAGCTCGAGATTTTTTCCCTTTAAATTAATTTCCAACTTTCTCCCTCTGTTCCATATTTAACCTTTTTCTGCTTGTCGAGCTCGTTTTTCGCATTCCGCTTCTCATGCTCCCGGTCTTTTACTTATTTATGAACAGGGGTTAATTTAATTTCCGGAAATCGTTATTAAATACTCGGTTGTCGGTTTACTTCGGGCCCGAAACCAGCGGCGCGTTGATAGCATTTGAGTAGGCGCTGCGTATTTTGATACGTAGGTTTCTCGCCTTGTGTTCGGTTACAGGAATAGCCAAAATTCAAGCAGGTCGATGAAATTGGGAAGAACTATGCGAGGTGATTTTTTTACCTCGAATAATGCATTTGATGCATTGAGCGCTTAGTTTTCAATTTAAAATTGTAAATGATCATGTTAGGAAGTAGAGGGCAATTTTCTGCCAAAATAGCTTTACCTACGGGTTTTGCTAAACTGAAAAAGTGAGTGTTTAAGGCATTAATATGAACATTGCTTTGTCTTGTTTTTGCAGAATCGACTTTCACCAGTTGGCGAAGCCTGGAAATCTGGCAAACTCGGCTGTTTTAAGAATGCTGGAAGAGGAAGAAAAAAGTGGGCGAGCTGGTAATTAATGAAATTTGTTTATCAGCAATATAACATACAATGCCAAAAAGATAGGTTCAAAAAAAGATAAGTAGGTAGAAAAATTGCCTGGAGGAAAAAAGCTCGCATCCTCTTCTCCACACGTTGATAGTTGGAGGAAAAGTAGAATGATTTACCTGTACTACCGTAGATCGAAAATGCAATTTCAAAAGAGATTGAGCTCAGTCCTGATGCGTGAGAACGGGAAAGCGATCGCCAGGACATGTACATATTAATTGACGAGCCTGTGAAAGAATGAAAGCAGCATATTTTTATGGGCTGTGATTATATCGTGGGAACAAGGTCGGTGGCCTGGAATTGGATCGACTGCCCGGTAGCACGACCATTCGAGTAGTCGTTTACAACGGAAGTTACGCACTTACCCAAGAAAAGGAATTCACGCTTTGAATTGATTCTACTTTTGGCACTTAGAAATCTGCTGTTGAATTTCTGCGAGGAGACATTCTGAGGTTTGAGGAATGGTAATTTTCTTTGTAGGGTTCAGTATAATTTTGAAGTCATTATCCTACCGGTGGCCTGCCAAATAATCAACATTAAATGTTGACCATTTTATTGAATACCTATTAAATCAACATTATTCCCAATGATGTTGATTCAATAGTTATTTAATAAAATGGTTGTTGTAAAGTCAGCTCATACAATTCAGTTCATAATATGAAATTATATTATAATTTTTAAGGGAAGTTATACCTAAGCTCTTTTTTGTTTTACTTCCGCATTATTCTACCTACGTAAACTTCGCAATACCACCCAAGACTATCTAAAACTTCAATATTTTTGGACTCGTTTGAGTTTTTTAAAAGCTATAAGAAATGCCAACGATTTCCACCGTTTGAAAAATCGTTCGAGGCGGCTCTTTGGAAAAACTCGATCTTTCTCTTATATTATAATAATAGAATTTTGGGATTGTGTCAAAAATATTTTCGTACAGCTCAAGGCCAATTCGCGCGAGTATTCCGAGCACAGAAGACCCAGCCTTTAAATTTTGTTGGGAATGCAAATCGATAACGAGGTAACTCGCTGACGCATCATATGAAAAAACTACCAATTACCTGCCTACCTAAGGTGCTCTAAAAGAATTTCATGTATCTTTATTGAATATGAAAACTAATAGATGCATCTAGCGGTTAAATATTGAAAATAAATAAACCGACCCTTGAAATATCTGGGTAAGGTGGGTACCGAAATAGTAATTTGTCACGAACGGCTGTTAGGTCACCAATCCAAATAATCATTGATAAACAACCGGACAGGCGGATCGGAAATAGAAACTGAGTCAAGTGATTGGGGGCTGAAGCCGTTGGCCAGGACAACAAAGGACGGCCGACAAATTTAACGAGCTAATAAACTTTTGACCCTCGAAAAGGTCCGAGGCTGAACAGTGAATCACTGGCTTAAATATAGAGGCCTGAGATAGAAAATCGTCCCATCACCCACGAGGAAGATGTATTGCTGGTTATATTAGGAAGACCTTGACTCTCTCGACAATAGAGGCCCTGACTAAAAATGCTGCCGATTCTCAACGATATCGAAACAGCCATTGACAGATCGTTATCTTCTGGAGCTGGAACAACTGGTCGTAAATGCTGATGCTAAATGGGTAATGGAGCCTTAGAGCAGTTACATGCAAAACGCGCTCGGACGCGTGTGAAATGTTGACCCCGCATGCCGTAAAGATTGACAGTAAATGATGCGGAATGATCACGATAAATTTTTAAACTGCAAAAACGACGTTGAAAACTTTTTATTTTTTTTTTTATTGGCAGATTCGGATTTTACACCCTTTAGAACGTAAACCATGAAATTTTAAAGGTATGTTAGAAAATTTTTTTCTTGGGCGATTACAATGGTTTATTATCGAATGATAAACCAAAATCAACAAACCCACTTGGCTCAACAACTGTTTCGAGTTGAAACTGAAATACAGAAAACCCACGAAATGATACAGACTAGTACCTACCGAATAAAAACCTCGTCCCTCCCTCCCGTTAACCGACCGCAAATTTTCCGGTACATACAAACCAGAAGTTTGCCTGTTTGGGTTTCAGTTATGGCCATAAGGGGAAAACTGGGAGCAACTCTTGCGGAAGTTCAATTTTACGTATCTAAAAAGTCCCCCGTGGATGGAGGGACATCCGCAGAACTTCCCCTCCATGTTGTGCCATTGACCCTCAGCCAGAGAGGGGATCCATTACTATTACATGGGCCGAGGGCCGAGGGCTTTATGATGGCCCTTTGCTCACGCGAGGAGAGAACTGTGCAGGACCTTCGTCGCTCGAAAACACTAGAACCTCCTTTCCTCCGCTGAGCGAACCCTTTTAGAAAAGAGGAACCCGGTAGGCCAGTTGAGAGAAAAAAGGGAAAAATCTCCCCCTTTTCCATTCATAAAGATAATGGAATATTAAATTGTGCCCGTGTTCACTCCAGTGGCGGAATGCGCTCAGCCTTGGCGCCTCCCACTCCCACAATTTCTTCCAGGATCGTCCCTTTTCACGGTTCCTTTTCCCCCCTATCCATAGCGCCACCTTCGCCAATTGGGCGCTCGGTAATTGAATTCGCAGGAGTTGAAGATTAATCTAATAAAAGGTTCGGACAGTTTCTTGATTTATTTTCTTCCAGCTCGGCCCTCTGGCGTCCTTACAATTATCCTCTCGGCCTCATCCGCCCTTGCCCCTTAGGCCTGAATGGACGACTCATTACCTCAAGGCTGGGTAAACTGGCGAAGCGGTCGGTACGCCCAAATGTATTTACTAGCCGAGGAAATATTAATTTTACCCCCTCACCAAACGTGCACAACCCCCAAAAGGGTCGCAACATCATTGATCCGTGAAGAAATACGCATAAATACGGGCATCTTAGAAAATATTATTTCGCCTTTTTTCGTTTACTTGTGTTCTGTTTTCCAGAAATTTTCTAAACCAAACGTCAGCGGGCTCAAAGTCGTGCTGAATATTCGAATGAAAACAGATACCTGCCCTAGTGACGGATTATTTTTGTCAAGGGAGGTTGTATTTTTAATGTAGGCCACCTACTTAGTTGAGTCGTTATACGTCTTCTTCGCCCGAGAAAGGATTATTCCAACTGATCTAGTGATGGCAACAAAAAATCGATTTTTTTGAAAAATCGATTTTTACGGGTTAAATAATCGATTTTTAAAAATCGATTTATTGAAGGCGATTTTTATTTAAAATCGATTTTTTTACCAAAAAATCGATTTTCACCTGTTTAAAATGCGTTTTTGTTATATTACAATAAAAATAATACATTAAAACATTATCCCGTGTAGAGAATCTAATATAACGATCCATATTTACTCCAGCGTTCAGTATTCAGTAACGATGTGAGTTCTACTGTTTCTACAGTCACCATTTTACCACAGATCGAAATAGACGGCACTACCTTCACAACATAGCTCGATCTCGTTCGAATCGAATCGTTGTCGTTGAGGTCTCCCCACTCTCTCCCTCCTTCCCTTCCCCGTCTTCAGAGAATCGAAAAGAGAGAGACAGTGAAGTGGAAGTGTCATTTGTAAACTTGTACTTTTATGTTACAGGCCCCATATATTGTTTTACACCATATTTTACTGGTATATCTCATAGATTAAAAAAAATCGATTTTCTTTAAAAATCGATTTTTTGGTCTCGATTTTTAGTTGAAATCGATTTTAATCTTTCGATACATCGATTTTTTGAAAGATCGATTTTTCTATAAGTGTTGCCATCACTAAACTGATCTGTTTGTAAGGGCAACGGTATTTTTGGATTTGATAAATTTTCCCGCGTCAGCCGGGACAATGTCGGACAAGGGTTGTTTGCGAATGTTGTTTTTGAATACTGTCCAACTGTTAGGGTGCGTAGGCGATCATTTAACAGCGATTAAGACCTCATCTATCACGATGGCTTTTGTTGGCAGTAATTTGCGATTGGCATAGCAGATACCAATTCTATAAGGTGGGAGCGTAAGACATAGCATTTGGCTTCGGAATAAAGTGATAAGGTCAAATTGCGTGCAATCGGTAGTGTAAGACAGAGAATTCTTTTTAAATTGAAAAAGGCGTCAACAAAAATTTAAATGTAAATACGATTTTGAAAATAAAAATAAAAATGATGTCTAAAATGTACCTATAAAATTGAAGACAAGTTGAAAAAAAGTTATAGTAATGATGGAATACAAAATTGAAAAACTGAGATGAATTCAGGTACATACTTAATGAACAAATTCAAAATGACCAGATTTTTAAATCCTGTGGTTATTTTTGAGGCCAATGAGTCCGCATCAAGGTTAATTCATTGCTATTCCAACAGTGTAGGTACAGCTGTACAGTTTTCAGTATATTCCAACAGCTAATAATTTTCAAAAATTCAATGACATTTTAATGTTTCTAATGGGAGTTACTCGCATTATTTTTTGGTAATAGGTTTCGATGATCCGTACAAAGAATGGATCGAAAGATACTGGGATCACTCACTTTTCCATCCGATCAAAGAAATGAGAACTGAAAAATTGAAAAAATGGTCGGTTCGCCCTCCAAAAAGGCTCCCGTGGGACCCAAGGGAATCGCCTGCAACCGTTCAAGTGAAATTACACAAACCTTCAGGTATAGCTTGACCAGTGTCGTGAGGGTACAATCGTCGTCCTGTCCCGTCCCTCAATGTATCAACGTCAGTTTTGAGCTATGGGTAACTAGTGATGTTGATCATTCGCATGAAGAAAATTAATAAATACTTTTTATCGTCTTTTCCATCAAATAAGATTTTTCATAAGGTCTCCTAATAAGATCGGGACCAGCTCTATCTCCATCCTCATCTCTTTCCCGAAGCAATTTTCACGATATTAAAATTTCGTTAATTTCACGAATCAAGAGACCTGATCGGTAAACTATTTATGAAATTTCGGTTCAACGGACGCAACCTTGATGAATTATGGCGCTCAATATCGAAAAAAGCCAAATCTGATTGGAACGGTAGGTTTGTAAATCGAGCATTAAAAAGAGGGGGCTTCCCGAAACTTGTCGTAGATTGCATCACCGATGTTCATCGTGCCGAAACAGCTGAAAATAGGGAGAAAGAGTGAGAAACAGGCCTTGGATTATTCATTGCACTCAAAATAAGTTGGCAGGTTCTCAAGTTACTTGCTCTCTTCACCGCGGTAAGAGGATCGACGAAAAATACGGCGAGAATTCCTAAGTAGGTTCCCTAACTGGCAGTTGTTCTTGGTCAGATGCAAAAAATTTGATGCCAAAGCTCTAGTTCTTTGCTAATGAATCACAAACTTAATTTGACCACTTTGAGTCCCATCACTGCCGTAAAAATTGCCAAAAAAAAAAGAAATAACTGTTTAAAGGCAGTGATGCGTTTAAAACCAGCGGTGCGGAGCTAACACAACGATAAACAGCCATTTTTTTTTTTTGGGTATAACTACGGAATCAACCCACTCGATGCAGTAATATGTTCTGGAAACATTGTAAATTTCTCATGATAAAAAATTCATGCATTCAACGCACCATTAGCTTGCTTCTTTTACGACTCGCGCTGTGTGAAGGCTATTATTTATTCCTACATATTCCTAACCTTATAAATAGACCGAATTCCTAGCTGGTCCCGTCATCTCACAAATACGTGATTGCACCTCTGTTTTAAAGTTGTTTTTCGTCATATCATTGTTATGAGTCCTCGATTAACTTACTCAAAAGCTCAGCGTGGGCTGACGTGGCTCAAGCGGAGCCAAGTTGGCAACCTCAGAGTCTTGGGTTGCATTTTCAGGTGTGCAGACGTTCGCAAACGTTTTGACAAGCGGTTAATGCGGAGAACAACACCGCTGTTAGTTGGATAAGTCCACTAATTTGCGAGAGAGTAGTGACCCGGATTAACGTTGGAAACAGAGAGCTAGGAATCTTTTGTAGTTTGAGAAGTGCGAAAAATAGTAAGAGATTCCATAATTTTTATAGATAAAATTCAAGTATTAGGATAATAGTAAATAAAAGAAGTAAAACGTCAACTGCGACGGAGTAAAAGGACTATTTCTGAGCCAACCGATGACCTCAGGGGGCTTATGGGTCCAGTTACGATCCTTAGAAGAGCTGAAATCAGGACCTGTGATTAGACATTTTTTTCTAGGCAAAGGTTGCGTGAGGGTTCTTGTTTCAATTCTCCTGGACCTCAAAAATTGACGAATTTCCTTCATCATTTATCATTCTCAATATAACCGTTTCTAATAGGTAGGTAAGTTAAGTTGACAAGTAGTAGGATATCGGTTTGAGAGAAATATTTTCGCATGAATAGATAACCATGGCTATGACGCAATTTTAACCGGAGCACCCACAATATTCGATCCCCGAACATGGTGTGATGTTGATGAACATCAGTATTGAGTAGGTGGTGGTCTACGTTACCCAACCCTTGCCGGGCACAGGGACCGTGAATGATTGTTTTGACTACTGGTCTGTAATAATACTCCGGTACTATAGCCGTTCCACTTGACTGAGCATCATCATCGATTGTAGACCTACTCGTATCCCACAGACCGTCTGGGCAGACTTTGGTAATTTCGACATGCAAATTCATTGATAATTTTTCCGAGAAAGAAGGTTCTATAGGGTAATAATAACAAACATCGATGCAGGTGTGCAAAAGAATTTTGCCAAAAGTGAACGTATCCGTAGCATCAGCCAATCAGAGGATAGGGCCTGTGTGTCTGTACGTGGGATGGGGGGGGGGCTGATGTGTGATAAGGGCTTATAATGTTGTCGCATAATGTGCGCTCAATGTTCGTTTAGCAAGAGTTCCCACTAGGTAGTTTTATCGTAGAGGAAACGAAGGATGCGAGACCCACCCGGTGCTCAGGGGTGGCACTCCCCTCTTTTCCATTGGACTATCACCACATACCACCCCCGTCTCCGTCCACCGCTTCCTTTTCCACGTCCTCCTCCCATAAATTAAAAATCCCTCGCTGACTCGCGGCCAAAGGTCGACCTCTGTTGGCTGTTCGAATCACTGGCCTTCCCCTGTCCAATAAATTGCGACCCTCATGCGAAACGGTAGCTTTTCCTCATAATATGCGTAGGTACGAATATATCGAATGTCATCTTTTGATGTTATTTATTGACATCAAAGGATTTTTTGTTGCTTATGGAAATACTCGCCCGACATTTTCGTCCATTGAAGGCGTGATGTTGCAAAAGCGAAACATCGACGCCTCGAGTAGTGATTTTCAAGTTGTTCCATTATTTCTTTACAAACAACAGTGTTAAGCATACAAGAGAAGAGCAGTTACATGCCTCATATAGTTGAGAGTAATGCTGCTCATCCGGAATTTGGACCGGTTCCTTCGATTACCACCATATATCCACGTGGGCTTTCTCCCTTTACCACAAGGACAGAGGTTTGACATTGTCATTAGCTAATCATGAGGATTAGTTGATTATGGTAATTTCGACTACAGACACCAACAACAACTCAGCAGCGTGTTAAACTAATCGGCATGCTAATATTTTGGTGAAAATAGAAATAAATTAACCAAAAACTTAAATTAAATATTTATAGAACTTTTACGACAAAACGACAATTAGCTTGGAAAGAGAGAAACTTGGAGTTTAGGACTGGATTTTTTTCACTACTTAGGCATGCTTAGAATGCTTTGTGTATTTAAGTTGCACTCCATTCCAACTTTATTAAGCCATACTATGGTATCCAGACTAAAATAAATTCTCGTACTTTACAGGTTGAGGCTTTCATTCGACAATTTTCAATCTCAGGTAGCCATCGGTATTTCACGGGGACAGCAAAATCTGCCGCAGAAATCTTTCTATTTTCAGCAACCGTGACACACACACGGCCATTAATTATAGCCGACATACCCCCCTCGGGCAAGATATAATGCAATGAGAAGGAGAGCACGCACTATTATAGCATTGAGGATGGATTTCTAAAAATTCCAACTTTACCTCAGGTCCCCCAATCGCCTCGGCTGTTTAGGGAGGTTATCCCTTCTACTTGGGTTCTGGGTTGGTCGAGTATTCCCCTTCTTTTGATTCAGGCCAAAAACAAATTAGCTCCGATGAGTGTCCTCCCCTAGCCACTTGAAATAGTTTTGTGCTTTCGTGCGTCTAATCTACAGCGTTGAAGAAAATCGTCAACAAGGTATTGCCCGCCGCGTGGGTTTTCGATTTGCCCGCATGGATGTTTTTTTCCACTATTTAGGGCCGGTTTGTTGACAAAATTTATCCATCCGATATCCAAGGAAGCTATAGATAAACATTTCCAATGAGATTTTTACATTAAAATTCCATTTAAATACCACCGTGGTGAAGTTTATCTAAAGCTTCCTTGGATATCGGATGGATAAATTTTGTCAATAAACCGGCCCTTAGTCGTAAATTAAGAAGTATTAGGAAACAAAATTTGAAGCAGGAAGTTACTATGCATCATTAGAGTTTGTGTGAATTTTGGAAAGTTCTGATCATGATGCCTTCGCTGAAGAACAAGTTCAAATTATTGGAAGTGAAACCCTTTGGCCAGGCAAATTGGTTAATAGTCAACGCTTTTTTGGAGTCAATTGGACGCTAGTGAAAATATTTTGACTACTTTGATGAGCATTAAATATGAAGTTGATTAAAAGTTGAAGCTTGGTCCTTGGTTGATGATGTGATTGTCATTGAGATACTGCAATAGGTACCTATTATTTGCACTTTTGGTGGTCTGATTGCATATGAATCATACGTCACAATAGCATTGAAAGATTCTAGTCCAGGTTTGTGCAGATCAACTCAAACTTACTATAATGTTTGATAGACACAAATATCTAACATACCCAGAGCAATATCAATAAACCCTCGACAGAGAATGGCGTCTGGAAATCATTTCCTACCTATTTGGCACGTCTTCATGATAATTATGAATTAACATTCATGCCAAACCATGGGATTAACCATTATCGAGATATCCCGGTGAAACCGGGTATCCAGCATATTTAATAATCACCAAATAAACAAAGAGAACTCTAACTGAGAGAGTAAAAGAATGTATAATACACGAGAGTAACAGATAACACGGGAGTAACAGATAATGCGAGAGTAGCACTGATAACAAGCTACGAACGGACTCTAGTAGGCGCTAGGCCGCCGTCTGCACTATCAGAGATAAAGGCACCGCCTCCATGAGCGGCGGCGGGAAGCCACTGCCTCCATGAGCGGCGGCGGGAAGCCACTGCCTCCATGAGCGGCGGCGGGAAGCCACTGCCTCCTATATCGGCGACTCATGTGGAGTTATATTCCTGACAACCATCAATTCACCTAGGCTTTGCTGGTTTAGATAGGTAAAGCTATCTTATCCAACGCAGCGGCGAAAACTTTCAGATGCTGACATATTTAATAATATTTCTCATCAATAGTTTTGAAATATAGAGGTTAAGATATTTTTCTTTACCTTGATTTTAGGCCTGATCCCCCTAGCCCGCCTCCCGTTCTTGGGGAAATTCGTACAAATACATATTTACCCCAAGTATAATATCGTCGCGGAATCGACAACAGGCGCTATCTCATATTAGCCAACTTTTCAGGAGGAACCAAAAACGGTTTTAATCTACGCTCTATTGCCTCATGGCGCCCTACCAATAACTCGTTTGGAGGGCCCAGTGTTGCCCGGAGCTTAAAAATAACCTCGCCATTCAATCCGGCAGTTGATTTTCCGTAAATTATCGTACCTAACTCATTTTGGTGAAAAAATGAGATAGCGCCTGTTGTCGATTCCGCGACGATATACTTATTATACATATGCTTAATATACATATACATAATTAATATACATACTTAATATACATATTATGTCTATAGGTATGATGTGTCCATTGGTAGCATTTCTCTGAAAAAAAAAAACCATAATAATTTTGTTCTCCTCCAAAGGTTCACTGTCCTAATGACAAAACAATAATTACTTCGACGCCCCATGTTTTATTTGGCCTAATATAAAATAAATTTCCCTATAATATATTATGTCTCCCGAGATTCTATTCCGGTCAAGTAATCACTCTAAATGCTTGAAGTTCTCTTGCCAAATAACTGTCTTAGCCATACGTCGCGGCAGGCATGCGAGTTTCTGGGTTATGTGTCACCCCGTACGAGGGCGGGGGCGGGGTTGACAGCCAGTTGACAGTAATTTCGCAAAAAGCCATTCATCAGCAGATACTGACAGGCAGAATCCAACACCGCCCATAGCCTCAAATGAGCCTGTACCGTCCGGATGGAGGAAAAAAGTTTTAGCGAAAAGGAATGCTTGTTATTTCGCCCTGGATTCTTTTTGGACCAAGCAAGAAGCCGTTGCAAGAGTTGTGTTTGCAATTTTTTCGGTCAAAGTTTATGGTTTTGGGTATTGATATCCGGGAGCGATTTTTATTTTTGTTGCGAGCGTATAGTTGGTACTTAACTAGCGCATGTTGCTCTTTACCTACACCTACTTTGAACTTAGCTGCTCTGCTTTGAAACTATACTTCACGGATTCCTGATAACGCTTCCCATTCCGGATAAGCATTATGGGAGAGCTCCAGCTTCCTGGTCCCAAGGCAACTGTGAGGTCTCGCCTCTGAAAAGTTCGATTAAGCATTCATATCTTATCAGTACTACTCATTTGTTCGAATCTCGGGTTCGCTCACAATCCCTGTTAACACTTACTAAAATCGCCAGATCACACAATGTTCAAGATACGAGGAGAATTTCGCAAAAAGGTGAACCAGGCTACGGACGTAGACGGACGCCAGCCAGGTCGTTTTGGCTCCCTGCCCGTCGTCTCTCCCAGAAATTCACTCACATTGGCTCTCTCAGAATTCCAAAAGCTAAATATACAAACCGCACCCTACAGAAGAAAGGAAGACACGTTCACCTGCCTTTGTTTACGATGATCGTATCTTTGACGAAGTTTCGATCGCTTTTCAATCGCAAGATAAATAGGAATTACATTGACTCAACATTTAGTTGGCTCCGGAGTCTAACAATATCCCAGCTTTTTCTCGGCAAATGGCCATTTAATTCTTATAAGGAATGGATTTCTGTTCTGGCGTCAGTCCAATATTTGATTAATCGTTTACCAGGATAGAACTAATTTTTAAAGCGCTGCTGAACCGGCTATCCATTGCGTTATGGATCCGTTGCTGTATGGGAGTGTATTGCGTAGAAGTTCTGAAAATGTATTCATCAATTTTCGATTTTTCCGTGGGGCGTGGGGATATTAATGACGACATCCTGATTCTGTCCAGGGACTCAGGGAGCTCTAATGTAGACAAAATCAAGAGGAAGTCCTCATTAATCTCTATCCCTCAAGACAGCGAAGGAACGACGAATCAAAAAACTTTTGGAATTGTTTCAGGCTTGAAACGAGTTGCCTGGCCCCCACCACCGGAAGAATCGTCTCCGTTTGAACCCCAGACGCAGGTACGTTTCCTGAATGGTCAAAATATTGTCGTTCTGAACAAAATTAACTCATGGTCCCGGATACTATTGATCCGACATTTGATATGGTGCCTACCAACTCAATGGTTAATTATTTTCGCTCGGTTTCGGTTGACTGACAACTGAGCAAGAGATGTCAAAAGTACACTTCTGTTTAACGTTGAATATTTTAGCCCTCCCCTCCTCGTCTAAAACAATTACCTTGGACTTTGACTGGCCGGGACCAGAGGGCAAATTGGATAGGCACGGCTTGTGTGGCCTCTCATCCATTCGTAATGAAGGGAGGACAGCGATGAAGACTGGCTCATTATCAAACCAATTCTAATGTTAAAATAGGTACCTGCCGGCTTTTCCGCCTCTCATTGCGTTAGCTGGTAAATGTACGTAAGCTCAAGCAGATGCTAATTGTTTTTAGCTCCAGAGTAAAGTAGACGCATGTGCGAGTCAGCTCTCGTTATTTGAGTCGACATCAACTGTGGTACATTCAACGAGAACTTTTGTGCCAAATAGCGTTAGATCGATGTCTCCTAATTGGCAATTACAATGAAGACCGACATTTAATTGAAATCTGCAAAAATCTGGCTTTCGAAGCAGTAAACAGTGACTTGCCAACGTTTTAAGGGTGTTGATATTTTCGTTCTTTCAAAATTTTCATTAAATTAGACGGAGTCTACCTATCGTTATTGAATATTAAATAAAAGCAAATATTGTTTAAAACATCGATATTTACAAAATAAATAATATTATTTACTAATAATATCCCACCAGACCTATGCTAGTTAATTTGTACTCTAAATCCTCGGGTAAGATCGTTAGCCAAGCGGGGCTGGTACTACACGAATATCATGCTAGATATCTCATTCACCCAGTCGCAGTTAGTTCCCTGTTCGCCGGAGGCAGGTAAGTTGCTCGGACCCTCGGTAATTGTGTGTTTTAATTACATTCGATCAGAAGGCCCAGGGCCCTTTCAGCCCTAATGTCTCTGGGTTCTTCCTCCCCTTTCTGGCAGCCACCGAGACCACCCCCAACCCATGTGCACCCCACCCGTGCAGGACATTAGCACTAATCAGATCCTGTGGGCAGATTTGCTCAAAGCCTCCCAGCCCGTGGCGCGCAAGAAATACTTAGCGAGCCCAGCCAGGCTAATGTATCGGCGCAGTGCAGACTATCTCTCAATAACAAGGGTTGTACCTCAAGCTGTTTTCGTACATTGATAGAGAGAGGAATTATCATAATTGCATACATGAAGGAGCGACGTTGATTGTACCTGGTGACGGAAATGCTGAACGTCAGCAGGGCCGTCCAGAGGGGGGGGCAGGGGGGGCAAAATCCCCGGGGCCCGGGGCCCAAGGGGGCCCGGGCCCGCCCGTGGGCCTTTTACGTACTAATATGCAAATTAGAAAAAATGCTTTTATTGACCGGGGGGGGGGCCCGGTCGAGTCTTTATCCCCGGGGCCCGGCTTGGCTCTGGACGGCCCTGAACGTCAGTCGCCAATACTAAATTTCTCCATGCTAGTTAAGGTTTGGAGAAGAAGGAGGACGATTAAGAGGAATTAGAATAGTACATCATTACTTCACTAAAAGGCCCAAACCATTCACCATAATTCATGCGTATATTATTGCTATTTTGCAAGAAAATATTTATTTAAAGAATATTTTAATCAATATTTCATTTTATTCTCAAATTTTCCAGGGTCAGCTAATCGATTCTCCTCCAGTTAGATCCGTTCAACCTCCAGGACCTCAGAGCCCTCAGGCAGCCAGACGGTTCCAGCCTGTCCAGCCACCTTTCCAGCAGCCCCAGACTCCTCCAGGATCCTATCCAGAACAACCGCCGCTGCCAAGTTCGCCGCCGACTTTCCAGCCGATCAAATTCGAACCGCCCAAGACTGTAGTACAGCTCCGACCTTCGCCGCCGATCCGACAAGCGCCTTCTCCAGTTTACTCTTCCCAGGTATTGTAAAGCAATATCAATGATATTTTATCATCAATATTGAAACATTTTTTGCTCTTCTCACACCTCTGTGTTGCGGTTGGCTTGGTGATTCCTCGAATTATCTTCTACTGATTCGGGCTTGATCATGGATAAATTGATGCAATTTAATCTTGATGGAACCAGATTATAAAATCTTCACGAAAACTGAGCAGGCGTTTCGCTAAAGCTTTTGAATTGGATGTTAGTTTATAAGAACCATCAGGTTCGTTATTTGTTTTGGCAGTTATTGCTTTGAAAGGTGGTAGTTTAGCAGTGGGATTCGCGCTGGCACATTCTTAAAGGCTTTTTCGGCGATAAAATGAGACAAATGTTGACTGCATGGAGGATATATTGGTGACCCAGTGTTCTGAAATGGTCCGCAGTCTTGGCAGAGGCTGGAAGTTCACGTCGATTCTCTAGAAACTGTTCTCCATCAGCTAAAAACTACCGAAATAAAGAAAATAAAGTAGTCATTGTTCTAACAATCAACAAAAACGATGCTTTGCATGAGGCGAAGGCAAGAGAATGCGATTGAAAAGTAGAGACCTACAGACGAGAGACTGCACGTTTCTAAAGCTCAAGCGCTTTCGGCCGGATGGACATCCTCAAGAGGTATTAGAAATATGTAGCTCATGAGGACGTCCATCCGGCGGAAAACCCTCGAGCTTAGCAACGTGCAGTCTCTCAAATATGATATCTTCATTTGAGTTTGAGCGCTTTCCGCCGCTACTGCTACGCCACCTTCCGATAGTAAAATTAACTCGGATGAAAAATTAACGGAAAATCCAGGTCCAATTATATTACACGACATCCTCTTCCATTGCTAACGCGTCTGCAAAACGACGAAGACGTCAAAAAATTATTGTAACATTTCTTTTTCAAGCCCGTGACAGTGACCTACCAAGGAGGCCAAAGAATGAGGGGAGACCAGAAATGGCCGCCAGAATCTGTCAAACAGCAAGCAGAGGCTGAAAATATGGCTAGAATAGCACTCGCTAAGGGACCAGCTTGCCGGCCGAGAAAAGTCAAAAAGGACTACAGCACATTTTTCGCCCAACATGCTCTCAACAGCACCTACCCAGGCTACAGAGCTCCCCCAGGCACCCAACACTATCCTAGTGAAGGCACTTCTGATCTGTGATCTGTCAGTTTGTATTCGAAAACTGTAAATTTGCTGGTCGACGTTCGAAATTGAATCGTGAAAAATTGAAAAAAAAACCAATTCACACGGTCGATCTCACAGTTTCCTAGGCTGTGTGATCAGTTAGGATGCTTCAGTTTAATAGAAGGCGTTACCTATCCGAACCGTAATTCCAAAATTTCAAGTCCTTTCATTGTAGATGAACAATCCTCTGTATCTCAGACTGTAAATTGCGATTTCGGCCAGCGTATTTCGAATATTGATCAGCAAATCCTAATCTGCAATGGACAGGGCTGACTTTGAAAAGTTAGTTTCTTTTTTTTCGCCTGAGGACAAAAATTTGCAAAATTAAAAAAGCGTAACTTTGCAACTGCAATCTTGGAAAAATATAAAGAAATAAAAAATATTCAAGTACCACCACCGATTCCCCCCTTCGAGTAAATGTGTAGTAAGCAGGTATTATAAAGCACAGTAAGAACCTACTCTCTTCAGACATCCTATTTAATTATTATTATTCCAACGTATTCTAACTGAGAAGAAAAGTCTATCCATTGCAGATAATTGATAATTTATGTTATTTAAATCGCTTGAGCACTGTTTCTGCCAACGGCAACATTTTCGCTTCGCGGGTGATCCACTGGAAGGGCTTCTTTCAAAGATTGTTGATTTTATATTTTTGATAAATTTCGGCTGTTTAGTGATGGAAGCGCAGCATAAAAAAGAAACAGATAATAATGTTTTCAGTCGCTTTTTGACAAATATTACTGCTGGTTCTCGTTACTGAAGGTAAAGTGTGTAAATATAGGTTTTACTATTTATTTCAAGTAATAAACTAACTTGAAAATGAAACTTACTCATTAATCCCTCCTGTTAACTCCTGGTGAAAATTGTGTGAAAATTTAATTTCCGGCGAAAACGAAAAACATGGGCCAATTCCAGCCTTAAAATTGGGCTATTGGCTTGGATGAGGAATTGCTTGGATCGAACCATGAATTAATTTTCTTAAAACTTTAAAATTTTCATCTCCAGTCGTTTGAGAGAAAACGTGTCGGCGTAAATTGTTTTGTTGCAGATTCGAAATTTCTTTTAAGCGAATTATAATTTTTCAATAAACTAAAACCTATACCAATTTTTTTAAGAAACAGAATTCCTTATTTAAAACAGTAAAATTAGTATAGAAGAGATTCATTTTATTATATTTTGTGGAAATTAGTAGGAGTCATGCTCATAATATAGTAGGTATCATACTCACATCAAAGACGAGAAGACCCCATTGTGAGTCGTCCTCAATTAAGCGGGTAAAGTAGGTAAATAATTGATCGAAATTTTTGCTTAAACATTTTTTGTCCGTCCTTCAATTTTTTATGTCAGAAACTCAAATAATAGACGTAGGTACTACATTATTTCAATCGGGACGTATTGCCAGACGTTTTATTACAACGTAATTTCCACACTGAAAATTCAACCGATCTTGTAACTGGGATTAGGTACCTTTTATACAAATTACCTAATGTAGGTAAAATACATTAGTATGAATTTGAGTAAAAATACTGACGACGTGGAAGTTGTTTCTGGTTAAAATGTAAATAACGTTCCATATAAAAAGAAAAGCTATTTGATAATCCACTATCCATAATTGCACATTTAAAATTATTCAAAACCATAACATTTGGCGCAAAATGAATTTGATCCATTCAGCTTGGAACCCTGAAGTAATGGTTAGTTCACATTATATTTCTTCTACCAATTGACCTTGTGCTTGTTTTAGACATTATAGATTAACTACTGTCGTTAATTTCCACAGCTAAGAATATCGTTTAAAACTTGGCACAATGTTTTCAGTAAGTTATTGTTCCCTACAGAACGAATTAACAGTAGACGAACTCTGCGGGCTCGGATTGACAAATAAAAATTCCATTGCGTAACTTTAAATTTTGTACATTAATAAATAATTTGCTCGATTTTGTTTTGGCACATCGGATGAAACACGTGGGTTGATTCGTTCTTCGCTCGGCTCACACGTTCAAATGAATCGCGTGCGGTGGCAGATCTAAGGGAACTCCCAGGCTGGATCTCTGCAACACGAGCGTGAAAATTTCGTCAATATTTTTCCGCTACAATAACAGGGGCTGAAGGTTTTTTTGGAAATGCTTTTGAGCAAGGCTCGGACGAAGATTCGTTGAATAAGCGATTGAACAAGCGTCCGATGAAATAACGATTTGTCCTAACTGAAAAACAACCGATGGACCCGAAATTAGTTTTCTGATGCATCAAACTCTTTGAAGAAGTGTTAAGCCCCCAGTTAATCGAAGCTCGAAGGGGGAACTTTCGTGGAAGAAATCAATTCATCAGGTTTCTCGAACGAGCGGAGATCTGAAGTATTTCAACGATGAAATCGTGTTAAAAAACTGTTTCACGATTGCGAAAAAACGCGGATGGTGAAAACTCAATAGGAAAAGAAGGTTGGGAAAGGAGGGCGAATGACGTGCTCCTAACTCCCCAAATGATAATCAGACCGCCGAATTTTTTTTTTCACGTGAATGGCTTAGGAATTTATGGTATTTTATGAGTGTATTAGCTTCGTAACCATAATATGGTCAAAAAGTCATATTATGACTTTTTTCAAAAGAATTAACTTTTTCCACTTTTGATATAGGTACATCGCTCTCCTGCTCTATGCACATGAACACTAGTTGGTACTAGTAGCTACTAAGCGTGGTAAGCACAGCTAGAAAATGCGACAGTTCTGCCGCGCGCATAAACCAAAATCCAAAAAAACCTTTTCGGTCTCTAGCCCAGTAAGTTCAAATAAATAAAAATTCGCAGTATTTTTATTCCTCTTGAGGTGATCGTTAACCGGTGTGCCGATGAACAGGGTCACAAAATCGCGTACAATGGGCAAAATAACTAATCGATAAGCGTCAATCGATAAAAATTGCAAACCGCTCATTCATACGACGCTTTGACGGTATTTAACTGAAATAAGACAGTTTTTCGGATCGATTGAAAAATTTTCTAAAACCAGCATGTCGCTGCAGAGATCTGTCAAGCGCCCCCCTCCCCTCCGACCACACCACACTCAAAACCAAACACCTCGTCTACTCTTTCATCACACAACTAGGCTACAGTTAGGGGGCGCACAACTGCAGTAATTGAGTAGGTGCGTAGGGGCGCCGGGGACTAAATTTTGAAAAGATGGCAAGACATGGCAAATATTTTAGTTATTGTTGCGGAATGTTAATTTTGTTATTGCAAAAACAACTTTTTAAAAATTCCGGTAGAGAAAATTCCCGTTCTTCGTGCCATAGCGGTGAACCCTGGACCCTGTCACCCCGCCGCGACCACTCCGGTCGCCCCACCCACGCGACGGCTCTGTATTTCCCCAGCAATAGGCATGAACGCTAAACGAGGAAGAAATCGTCTTTTTTAGTACATTGCAAAAACCCCGTAATCATCATTTATGGCTAGAAATCAGATATAAAAATAAAGGTTGAAAAAATGCAATTAGCGCACCGCAGATTCAGTGGTGATCAATTGACATTTGGTCGTCAAAGGCGTAGGAAAAGCAAGCAGGAGCGGCTGGCACAGAGCAATGGCGAAATGGAGTAGACGGCGCGTACCTCTCCCTTACCTGGGGAGGCTGATTGTACGGAGGCAGCTGGGGAGGTGCCGGGGCCGGGGGTACGGCCGGCACGTAGGTGGGCCCGGTGGCGCATTTGGAACACTGGCGCTTCAGTGCGGGCCTTTGGCGCGAGCCGCGGCATCTCAGCGCGAAGCAGAGCTCGTCAGCCATTTCGGCGCAGAGCGACTGAGCGCCACCTCTCTGCGAACAAGGGATGTGAGGGAATCGTTTGAGGGTGAGACATCGTTGGAAAAACTATTAATTCAAAATATAAAAATATCATATCAAGTTACAAGTTATAGATCGATACGAGTTTTCATTGTGATCTTGGTTGACATCCCTAGCGCTTAGCCTCTTCGAGCGATCCCAGTTGATTGGTGGAGGTTGGGAAATTTGGAACGGACACATTCTCATTCTCAACCGTAAATATAACTCTTAATAAGCCAGATGCTGTACCGTGAACGTCGCATTCGTCGGGTTATCATTCTCCATCACAATAACTAGTATAATATTTTTGAAAATGGGTTGTCAATTCTAGACAATCGTTTTCGTTTACAAAAACGAACAGCTAGAAGCTACGAAAAAAAACGAAAGGTTGATGATAGATATAATTTGGAAATGTGAGCCCAGAAAATGCCTGTTTTGAACCTTCTCCATGTAATCTTCGAATTGAGAGTCCACAACTCCAAAAATGAAAATCTATGTTACATGTGCGGCCTTCGAGGATTTGGTTGGGAAAAGGAGTCGTTTCATTGCTCTCACTTGCAGGATAACAGGGGAATTGGAAGTCCATGAGGCGGAAACACGCCAGTATCGTAAATAGGCCAAAGGAATCTCAACCGTGAAAATGCTGTCGGAGAAATAAGGCCAAAAAGCATCTGAAAGGGGTAAAGTCACGAAATCACAGCGCTGCACTTAGCCGGTCGAATCCTTAAATTACAGGTAATAAAAAAACGTCTTGAGGCTAAGCACTTCGATAATATTTTAGCGGTGTTCACTCTTAAGATTGTCTATCTTGAAAGGGTTGATTTTTTAGATCATTTACTTACTAACATTGTTTTTCCATAAAATGTTATGTAACTTCGCCAGACAACGTCAAAGTCAAAATCAGGGTCTAAGTCAAAGCAAGTGCCAGTGCCAGTGTCAATGTCAAAGTCAATGTCAATGTCAAAGTCAATGTCAAAGTCAATGTCAATGTCAAAGTCAATGTCAAAGTCAATGTCAAAGTCAATGTCAAAGTCAATGTCAATGTCAAAGTCAATGTCAAAGTCAATGTCAAAGTCAATGTCAAAGTCAATGTCAAAGTCAATGTCAATGTCAAAGTAAAAGTCAAAGTAAAGGTCGAAGTCAAAGTCAAAGCCCAAGTCAAAGCCCAAGTCAAAGTCGAAGTCATAGTCGAAGTCAAAGTCGAAGTCAAAGTCGAAGTCAGAGTCGAAGTCAAAATCGAAGTCAAAGTCGAAGTCAAAGTCGAAGTCAAAGTCGAAGTCAAAGTCGAAGTCAAAGTCGAAGTCGAAGTCGAAGTCGAAGTCGAAGTCAAAGTCAAAGTCAAAGTCAAAGTCAAAGTCAAAGTCGAAGTCGAAATCGAAATCGAAGTCGAAGTCAAAGTTAAAGTCAAAGTCGAAGTCAAAGTCGAAGTCGAAATCGAAGTCGAAGTTAAAGTCAAAGTCGAAGTCAAAGTCGAAGTCAAAGTCGAAGTCAAAGTCAAAGTCAAAGTCAAAGTCAAAGTCGACGTCAAAATCGAAGTCAAAGTTAAAGTCAAAGTCGAATTCGAAGTCGAAGTTAAAGTCAAAGTCGAAGTCAAAGTCAAAGTCAAAGTCAAAGTCGACGTCAAAGTCGACGTCAAAATCGAAGTCAAAGTTAAAGTCAAAGTCGAATTCGAAGTCGAAGTTAAAGTCAAAGTCGAAGTCAAAGTCAAAGTCGAAGTCAAAGTCGAAGTCAAAGTCGAAGTCAAAGTCGAAGTCAAAGTCGAAGTCAAAGTCGAAGTCAAAGTCGAAGTCAAAGTCGAAGTCAAAGTCGAAGTCAAAGTCGAAGTCAAAGTCGAAGTCGAAGTCAAAGTCGAAGTCAAAGTCGAAGTCAAAGTCGAAGTCAAAGTCGAAGTCAAAGTCGAAGTCAAAGTCGAAGTCAAAGTCGAAGTCGAAGTCAAAGTCAATGTCAAAGTCGAAGTCGAAATCGAAGTCGAAGTTAAAGTCAAAGTCGAAATCGAAGTCGAAGTTAAAGTCAATGTCGAAGTCAAAGTCAAAGTCGACGTCAAAATCGAAGTCAAAGTTAAAGTCGAAGTCGAAGTCGAAGTCGAAGTCAAAGTCGAAGTCGAAGTCGAAGTCAAAGTCGAAGTCGAAGTCGAAGTTAAAGTTGAAGTTAGAGTTGAAGTCAAAGTCAAAGTCAAAATCGAAGTCAAAGTCGAAGTCAAAGTCGAAGTCAAATTCTAAGTCAAAGTCGAAGTCAAAGTCGAAGTCAAAGTCGAAGTCAAAGTCGAAGTCAAAGTCAATGTCAAAGTCGAAGTCGAAATCGAAGTCGAAGTTAAAGTCAAAGTCGAAGTCAAAGTCGAAGTCGAAATCGAAGTCGAAGTTAAAGTCAATGTCGAAGTCAAAGTCGAAGTCAAAGTCGAAGTCAAAGTCGAAGTCAAAGTCGAAGTCAAAGTCAAAGTCAAAGTCGAAGTCAAAGTCGACGTCAAAATCGAAGTCGAAGTTAAAGTCAAAGTCGAAGTCAAAGTCAAAGTCAAAGTCGAAGTCGAAGTCGAAGTCGAAGTCGAAGTCAAAGTCAAAGTCGAAGTCGAAGTCAAAGTCAAAGTCGAAGTCGAAGTCAAAGTCGAAGTCTATGTCAAAGTCAACGTCAAAGTCGACGTCAAAGATCCCCTGCCGGTGGCATATCCCTCAGGTTAACACCCTGTATGATAGTGCCAATAATAGCCATATTTTGGTTGGTAAATCTACGGTATTAGGACTGATGTAAAAATCATCATTACAAAACTGTAGAACATGAATTATATTATGTTCTCGCAAGAGTTATATAAGCTCGTCTAATTCGAATTAGGTATCAAACATATTCTGTTGCCGGTATAAACTTGTTGATTAAAGAAATTAGTAATAAGACGTCGATTGAGGAGAACTGTAGTTGATAAGACTTGAGGGTTCTCGTAGTAATCAACGAGGGTTGCAGGTCTACGAATGGAGAGGGGTTATCGCTCCTCTCAGGCGTCAAACAAGTTACTCCGAGAATTGAGTTGTCGAGAGCCTCGACGGCCGTGGCGCGAAGGTGTCAGCTAAAACTAGAGAGGACTCCTTCCACTTGAACTATGAACACAATAATAATTGCACTGTGGTAACTCGGTCGTCCTCGCCTTAGGTAATTGGAGTGTCTTGCGGGTGGCGGTTAAGCGCCAGAGGGAGTCAAAGTTTAAGCGGAAGAGGACCCCTCACGTTCAGATGATCGTTAGCGCTATTCAAGCAAAGTTAATGACAAATCACCATAACGTTAGGTATGAAGCGGCAAATGACTCGTAACCGAAGACCGTGGATTTTACAAACTCGATTTCGGGGAGTGGTTGGATAGTGAAGAAGATTAATGGCTGATTTTCGCAAGTGAGTCAGGGTAAAATCGATTAATTAGATCATTTGAGAAGAAGTTGTTGAACCCCACAACTCGAATAGAAACTCGAATTGAAGGAATGAAAGTAGTCTGCTCCACGAAAGATTACAATTTACAAACCGGTTTCGGGAATCAAGCGATTGTCCGTTAAAAAACCAACACTGAGCACCACAACCAGGACAACCACCTTATAAGACATATAAATATAGACAAGGGGTGAAGTAAAAGCAGCAAGTGAAAGGCCAAAAGAGAAAGGATATTCTATTGAACCTAACAAGTTTCCCATAAAATGTCCCATGATTCGAAACTCGTAAACATTCGTGGAACCGACTACTTCCATTCCCTCAATTTGAGTTTCTATTCTGAAAATCTATACCTAATTAACATTCAATGCTGAGACCCGATTTTGAATTTCGACCGATAACCATACTTCCGTTTTCACATTGTGCGAGGGAAGATCCTCCGACAGTCGAATCGAGGCTGAACTTTTTATTAATAAGACAATCTGGCTGTGATACGTGACAGAAACTTCGCCAGGGACGGGCAGAACTTGAAAAATTCGGGCGGCGGCCACGTTAGGGAAAAACGTGACGGAAGACCGCATTTGCGGGTGTTATTTCGACGGCGAAGTTTCAACGGCTTAAGAAAAGGTTAGAAAGGACGTGAACTTGTAAACGTTTTAACCGACTCGGAGGGAAACTCTTTTTGTCGCCGTTGAACTGTAAAGAATCGTTTGGAGGAGCTCGAGCTCCTGTCACGACCGTTCCGTATAAATCAAGGGGCGCTATAAATTAAGAGTGGAAACGCTGTTGGCGCTGGCGTAAAGACGGGCCGGACGAATTCCTCGGCGGCGCTGATCGTCGGGCGATCGATGTCGTCCTATTCTTCAAAGCAAAAAAGACATCAGCTTATCGCGTCTTCATTTTAAAACTTCCTCTCGACTTTTCTTCGCTTCTCTCGGAATTTCAGAGACGACTTCGATCCTTAAATTTCTCCAGTTCGAGCAACGGCGTCTGGTATGGCGAGCGTCCAGAAAATTCAACAGCGGGGGTGGCCCAAGGGGACCATACTCCTCAAAGTTTTTGAAATTCGATCTCATGCCTTACACAGGTATACAGAGAAAGGTCACTTTCCCGCTCTGGAAAAGCCATTAATGTTTTTTTGGGTTCTGGATCTGAAACTTTGTTCGGATAAAATTCTAGCATAGGTCATATTTTCTATGCTAAAAGGTAAAAACCCCAAAGGTAAACTCAAACTGATACTGAAACTCAAAATCAAACTGAAACTCGAACTGAAGGGAAAACTCAATCTCGAACTCACACTCGACATGACATTGAAACTCAATCTCAAGCTCAAACTGAAACTCAAACTCCAACTGAGATTCAAACTGAAAGTAAAACTCAATCTCACACTCCAAATGAAATTGAAGCTCAATCTCACACTCGAAATGAAATTAAAACTCAAACTGAAACTCATACTCGAACTGAGATTCAAACCTGAGCTGGAGCAAAACTGAAAGTAAAACTCAATCTCAAACTCGAACTCCAACTCAAACTTGAACTGGAATTGAAACTCAATCTCAAACTCAAAATGAAATCGAAACGGAAAGTAAAACTTAATCTCAAACTCAAAATTAAATTCAAACTCGAACTGGAACGGGAACTGTTTTGGTTCAAAACCAGACTCGTAAAAAACAAAAAACTTGAAATTCAGACTGGTATGGTAAGTACAAAATGCAAAATAGGAATATTATTATCTCGTTTCACTCACCCTTTCAAGTTGAGCGTTGCGTTTGGAGTTGTAACAAAATTCGAATATCGCTATCACGACTGCTATAGCCAGACCGCAAAGGAGGACGACGAAAACACCGCCTGAAACATAATACCAACCCACTGTTGTCGACAGGCAGGGTAATTAAATGGACAAATTTGAAAAACATATTCAAAAAACGTGAAAATCGAATGTGTTGGAAACCTTGAATAATTAAAGCGTATTCAAGATCAAAATAAAATGAAAATTTCTAAACTCTTGAAAAGTTCAAAATTTTAAAAATTTTGCAAAATTGAAAAATTCTGAAAAGCCTGAAAAATTGAAGATTTCAAAGTCTAATGCATTTCAATAATCTTCCGAACTTTGTGTCAAAATGTATGTCATTTAATGACAATCGGACGCACGTTCTTTTCAAACGCCAGTTTCATTTTTAATTATGTCGCGTTCTCAATAGTTCGAAAGCAAGGTGGACAAAATCGATTTCGGTCCCCACGAGGAAATCGTACATGATGCACGTGCAAAGACTCTAACTTTCCCAAGGTTCATTCGAATTGAACTAAAGAGAAAAGCGAAATGTCTCTGACTTCCTGTCTATTCGTACGAGCCAAAAACCGAGAAAACCGGAAGACCCTGCGGCAGATACGCGACCTAAAACAAACAAGAATTCCGTCTCAAGTTCACGTTTGAGGGGTTCCTTGAGGAAGAAGTCGGAAAAGAAGTTAGCCACGGACCTACACCGAAGTTCAAGTTCTACATCCTGAAAGAGAACCGCTTTTACGAGTAGGTTGAATTGACTTCGGCTGAAAGTTCGCAACACGTATACGTAATTTCTCGGCGAATCCACTCCTCATATAACTAAACATTGGTTTCTGAAGAAGTATCGGAATGTACGCTGGTGAATAAATTTTATTCACCCTGATTTCTATGCCAACTTCCGTGTCCTGGAGTTGAATATGAAAAGATTTTCGTTCTAGGCACAACTTTTAAAAATATATGAAGGCTACTAGGAAAAAAGCTGAGAGTCCAAAATACTTTTGCTTAAAAACGGCCCATAATATAACATATTTGAACAATATCATGATTCATTTCTCATTAAAATTTTCGTTAAAGAAGGACCTATATTATAAGGATTTTTGCAATGTCCCGGTTTCCGAAAACGCTACCTCGCCAGCAACCATGAAGAGCCTTGAAATTGGGGCCTCGGAAATTGTAGTCACGATTGACAGAACCAATCGGGTTTTATGGGAACACCATGTTTGCTTTTTTTTAAATTGACCAATAAAATGAGCAAAATCTATTTGGCGCATCGGATGACTTCTGTGCAAAGGAACTTTTCTGGATACGGCCCACAGTATAACATATTTGAACAATATTATCATGATTTATTTTTTTACAATGCATATAAAATAAAGGGTGTGTCATATTGTTGGCCCAGTGGCTATTATCACAAAGGCTATGGCCAAACTTTGCATGCCACCCGGGGGATGCGACCCCACAAAACAGAGCAGCTTTGCGAGTCGAGTCTGGCACTCTAACCACTAGGCTACCCGTGAGGTCTTTTTTACAATAATTGTAAAATAAATTATTTATTAAACTCACCGATATTGTCGACTCCGAGGGCGTTCGCTTTGCTCTCTTTACTTTTGTCTTTGCGAATGCAAGTGTCGCCCGGATTTTTCCACCATTTGTCGTAGAGCATTTGGATCTCGCCCTTCTCTTGAAGTTCCAAGATGGCCAGAGATATCCGGTCCCGCCATGGTGAACCTATGGGCAAATTTAGGGTTTCGACGTGGAGTGTAGGTATTCTTATTTCCCCCTTTTGAAAACATAGGAAAATATGTAGAGATAGGCAGCCATTTTTTTGTGGTTGAATATTGTTGAAATTGAAAAATCTTAATTCAGAGGTAGATAATAGATTCTTTGTACCTACGTGCCTCGTAGGAAATACCTAAAATAAAATAGGTACGCTATAAATGATCAATTCTTCATCCGCGTCCGAATTGAGTCACCCGGATTTCGATCACTTTTTTCCTCGTGTAATTGGAATGGGAAAATACGTTCGGTGGAATTGCGCCCCCTCCCATCATTGCGTTCATACCAGGTAACCTAGAGGATGTCGAATAGTCCTATTCCTATTCCTATAGTCCTTACTCCTGAGTAAGGAATAATGCCCCAAATGTAACATTTTTACGTTTATTACTTCATTACGAACGGGAGAGAGATGAGTTACGCCCGGTACACGGCCGGTATTTTCTATTGGCGCAAATAGTGTTCAATTGAGTGAATCGGTTGAACCCCTGTTACCTATAACGGCGGCGGAAAAAGGAAATCTCTCCGTCGAAAACTGAGATAGCAAAAGCCAACGGGAATGGCTGGTGTAGAAATATTGGAATGTGCGTGAAATATAACGCTCCGAGGTCGATTTATCTCTGTAGTCTTTATTAACGGGGCGTGATACGTCTGTAGCCGGTGGAAAGAAGAGGGGGATAACCTCCGATCAACATTGCCTTCAGGCAGGCCACCAGCCGAACTCCAATCCTCCATCGCAAAGCCTCACTCTTGTCCAAACTTGAGTAATGACATGGATCGGAGCGAACAAACTGTCGCAAACCGACTGGACAAATCGTCCCATCGATCCACCCACTCCACCCCCTATAACTCCGACATATGCCTTCCTATCTCTTCCGAATGACTCTTGACGAGTGGGAAATTTCGACCGTCTTGTTCCCATTTCGGGGGTAGATGTTAACCCTGCGAATTTGAACTCAAGGGAAAATGTTTCACCTATAAAATTCACTCGCTGCCCCTCCTGACTGATAGGTATTCACGATTTTGCGCCATTCATTGGAATACTTATACCACACATTATAGGCACCTGTATGCATGGCAATTTCCTGGTCGAATTGTGAATTTTCCAAACCAAATTGAAAATTTCCCAAACCAATTTGAACATTTTCCACTAATTTGAAAATGTTTAATACGGTTTGAAACATTTTCAAATTTGAGTTGGGAAAATATCAGTTTGATTAGGAAAATGCTCAATTTTATTTGAATATGCTATAACTTCCTCGTCTTGATTTTATTTACAGAATGCGGAAATAATTACAGATTCAAATTTGGATAGAAGATATGGGGGCAAACATGATGATTGAAGCGCTAATGTTGCAAGCGAACTCCTCGCACCGAAAAAAATCTGGAGGAAACACAAAAATAGGAAAAATTCCACTCACCCATTGGAGTAGCGATTCCATAGCCCTTGGTGTCCAATAATCCACCGATTTGAGTCAAATTGCAGTTCCGTTGCACGATGTAGTCGAGCATAGTCGACTCCATCAGAAAAGCGTAATTGCCTTCGAGGACCCGTTTGATCCCCTCTTCGTACGTGGATACGAACACTTTTTTATTCTCCATAAACCTCCACATTTTCTTGTAAGTTTCGATCATGGAATCCTAAAACACAGTTTCCGCAACTGCTCACTGCTTATTCTCAAAGGAAGGGATTCGAAAAAAATTTCAAATTTTCCAAGATCCTGTGGAACACGAATTCGAACATTTCCGCATCTCAAACCATAGTTTTCCGATAAAATATTATGCAATAAAAATATATGATAGCCATGTTTCGTACACGTTAATATACAAATTTTCCGGTATGGATACTCCTGTCTGAATGCCCTCTCTTTTAGAACGCCCTCTAGACATTTAATTCTTTCAAACAACGAACATCAAGGCCTTCAATCACCCAGTAAATAAGCGGAAGTTAGAAGTAGGTATACGAATTACATCAAAATGTTCATTAAACTTGGCCGGTAACTACATTGTCCAACTCATTACCCCCGACAACAAATAACTTCACTCACCTTCGAATTCAACATCGAAACTTTTAACAAGGAAAGTTGTCCAAAGCTAACGTTTGAACATGGGCTTTGGCGAGTCTGTATTACACGGGATGCTTCGTGTATAAAATGGATTACCAAACCGTTCACTGAGAATGAAGACAGTCGAGGAGTTGTTTCAGAAAGGAAAAAACTTTTCAACTGTCGGTGCCAAGATCAATTTTCATTTTCAACGTGAATGAAAAATTAAGAATATTCCGTCGTCGAAATAACATTGTTCTGAGGAAGGTAACTTAACAAGCCCTAAACTGAAAGCCTAAAGATGAATTTTTTATATTTTCCCGAGGGAAGTTTAGGGCACGAAATGTATGAAAATGTCCTACCATAATTGCCCCACGTAAGATAAAAATTATAAAAATAAAATCTTAACATTCATAATTCCACCATTCCTTCCATTCAAGTATTCGTCGACAATAAATAATAACATAGAATTTCGTACAAAAATAATAAAATCTGATAAAATAAATTTTTAGGAAACAAAAACTCAACGAATAACGCTAACAAACACCAAATTTTATATTATTATTTATCGTTGAGATTTTCGTAATAAAAAACGCTGCATACCCTGAAAAAGGTCATTGTCGACCCGCTGTCCAGGGTTCCATAGGCGATTTCAGTCTGACCGGCCAAGTCTTCGGCGTTCTCGATCGGGGTGATCATACGTTCAACGGTCAGGAAGGCGGCGAGGTTGGCAGTGTAGGAACTGATTATAATGAGCGTGAAGAACCACCAAATCCCGCCGACGATGCGGGTTGACGTGGCCTGCGAAATGACGGAATTGATGGAAATCAGGGGATATATTATGCAGAGGTGCTCTTAGAGAGAGGTAGTATAAATGCTAGTAGCTGAAATGCTGGTAGTAAATGAAAAGCTGTTTACCTTAGGATTGAGGTCGGAACCCTGTTGCATTAGCGTTCCAATTGTAAACCAGAACGAGTTAGCCAAAGAGAACTGGTTCTCGACGAGATCATTGTCAACATCGCATGGGTGGGGGTTGTGCCATTCGTATGGTGAGAATCTCGCGACGATGAACATGGTTATAGATACGAGAATATAGGCTGCTAATACGTACAGCCAGATCTCGATGGCCAAGGGGTTCATGAAAGAGAACAACCGAGTTTCTTGCGAAGTTGGCACCTGTGGGAGGGTAGATAGTTTTTTTGAAATTTCATGCTTCTCCGAGAAGCTACGTCGGAAAACTGCGAACCTTGGCGTAGGAAACATGATGTGATTGATGAGAAATATGTTTTTGTAGCAGTGGTTAAATCGAATCAAAATTTACTTTGAGATAATGGACTCATTCGTGTACTGAATTAGGAACCGGCTAGACGGAGATTTTTGTTTAAGCTATGCAGCCTTTATAAGGGCATTTTGGCTCCTTCGAGTGGCAGGGAGAGGCTTGTTTTCAATGTTCAACTCAGTAGAGTACACCCCTTCCACAATTTCTTTTGACGTGGTTCCCTCTGTAATCTCATAACGGCGGAATAAACGAAGTGGTTTTCGTCAACAACCAACTGCTTTTATGCTCATTCATCCGCACACCAGCCCATGTCCGGCCAAGATATTTTCACAACATTGCGAAAGAAAACGATTTGTCGTCCTGCAAGAGGGGGAAAAATAAAGCCCTCCCAAATTTCGCTATCGATTTGGTATTAAGTTGTACGGCTGTTTTTCTCGCCAGCAGAGCTTGGATTTGTTTGAAAAAATTTGATGATGAATACGAAGTAGTTACGAAAATTTTGTAACACGGGTTGGAACTACCAAAGCAGCACATCTTACGAAAGTGAAATATCGCAGCTACGCAAATATCCACTTTCACCACGAGAGAAAAATTAAGGAATTTCAACTTTTCCATGCTGGAGAAAAATAATTAACAAGATTCCCCAAACTAAATTGAAAATAAAGGTCGACTTCAAAAGTCGGTTCTCTTTAAAGCTGAGGCTTAACCGTGGGATAATTAGAGATTCGAGGTAGCAGGATTACACTAAATAAAGAGTGGGAAGGTTCTTTTTTTTATCGCTGGTTAGGCCAAGGCCAACGCTGATATTACAAATTCAAAATTAAAAACCTATTCGTGAATAACTTATGCACCACAAGTTTATACGTGCCATTATCACGATTTCATTACACATGAAAAACTGGCTCTTACTAATGCAGCACGAGCCTGGCAATTGCTCCAACCAATTTCTTCACATTTGATCTCGAATTTTTTCCTGGGAATACTGGCGTCGCAAAAGCGAGAGGCATCAAAAACCCATCATCTCAGTCAAGGGTGGATCAATGGCGGGTGTATATCATTGCATATCTGCATCGACAAGAGGGGTCACAACTCTCCGAAAGGAAAATTCGGGAAAAGGAAGGACATGATGAGCGTGGGCTGGCAGGATCGCTCGGATTGTGAAGCATTGGACAGGGTATTTCTATGGATTGGTGATACTTGGGTGCTGGAAAGGGTGGAAAACTCCCCAATGAAAACGGCCTTTTCGCCTGGAAAAGAAGAGTGCCAGTGAGAGGGGGTGAATGATGTTCTCCACACGCGTCGCTCGACCTAATATCTCTATAAACATAGGCCCCTTTTTTATCTGTTGTCCCTTAACTCGTTATAATGTTTAGGTTACGACCACTACGTATATAACGGGCTATTTTCTTTCTTTTCGGCAGTTTCTTCTTTTTCTTACAAGTTTTCGTTGGGGTCGTCCTCTACTTCAGCCGACTACAAATTGTGAGTTTCCGCCGTCCCCTTTATGCCCTCGTAGTTTGGCACGAAAGCGAATGGGCGTGACTTTGTACGGGTTTGAACGGAACAACAACAACTCATCCTCTTTTCCATGAGTTTCAATTGGATTGTCTCTGAAGAATATTGAAGTAGTACCAAATAAATCTAAGTAACTACAATCGAAAGAATAGATCGCTATCACGACACATTGTGTTATAGTAGTCATAGTAGTCACTCGGGTCAATGATTCAAAAATTGTGGTGTGGAGATATTCCTCAGTAAGAATCCGTCATGACTAGCACCTCAGACGAATATCAGGATTCTTGACACTGTGTCGCACTGGTGTTCTGGATTCTTTTGATACTCTGTGCTGCACTGATGTCCGAAATATCGATCACACATTGCTGAGGAATTATGGGAATGTCTTAACAGGAAATCGTTTGGAGCAGGATAACCTCTAATACGTCTCTTCAGTACATGACAAGGCTTCAAAAAAATACGTCTGGTTTACAATGAAACCCGTATGATTTTCACTCTGTGTGCATTATAGAGTTATTTCCGGCATCTCCACCTCTATTATCCCTGGACGCGTTATTTTTCCTCCATCTTCCCGAACCCGATTAGCCTTCAATATCAACGATATTCTTGTCACACTCTGCCACCTTCGTATGGGAAGTCTCCAAAAGTAAACCATCCACTTTCTACCCCGCAGAATTTTTTTACAATTTACAGATTTTTACAATCTTTATGGCACTCATTCACATACCAGGAAACCATTTTTAGAAACTTTAAAAAATCCTCTTTGGAATATCAAGGTTGAAACTAGATTTTTACTTCCATATTTACAACGTCGACGCAAAGTTGGAAAAGCGGACATTTCGGCTTTCGAGCCAACCTAGACCAAAAATTTGTTTTAAAATTTTAGACTTCTTTTAAAGTCAAAAATTTTTTTTTGAAATGTTAAAAATTGTAGTCTATGGAATCGACTTATTGCAGAGGCGACGACGTCGGGCCAACGTCGGAACGCCGACGTCGGGCCAACGTCGGAACGCCGACGTCGGGCCAACGTCGGAACGCCGACGTCGGGCCAACGTCGGAACGCCGACGTCGGGCCAACGTCGGAACGCCGACGTCGGGCCAACGTCGGAACGCCGACGTCGGGCCAACGTCGGAACGCCGACGTCGGGCCAACGTCGGAACGCCGACGTCGGGCCAACGTCGGAACGCCGACGTCGGGCCAACGTCGGAACGCCGACGTCGGGCCAACGTCGGATCGCCGACGTCGGGCCAACGTCGGAACGCCGACGTCGGGCCAACGTCGGATCGCCGACGTCGGGCCAACGTCGGATCGCCGACGTCGGGCCAACGTCGGATCGCCGACGTCGGGCCAACGTCGGATCGCCGACGTCGGGCCAACGTCGGATCGCCGACGTCGGGCCAACGTCGGATCGCCGACGTCGGGCCAACGTCGGATCGCCGACGTCGGGCCAACGTCGGATCGCCGACGTCGGGCCAACGTCGGAACGCCGACGTCGGGCCAACGTCGGAACGCTGACGTCGGGCCAACAACGGAACGCCGACGTCGGGCCAACGTCGGATCGCCGACGTCGGGCCAACGTCGGAACGCCGACGTCGGGCCAACGTCGGAACGCCGACGTCGGGCCAACGTCGGATCGCCGACGTCGGGCCAACGTCGGATCGCCGACGTCGGGCCAACGTCGGATCGCCGACGTCGGGCCAACGTCGGATCGCCGACGTCGGGCCAACGTCGGATCGCCGACGTCGGGCCAACGTCGGATCGCCGACGCCGGGCCAACGTCGGAACGCCGACGTCGAGCCAACGTCGGAACGCTGACGTCGGGCCAACGTCGGAACGCCGACGTCGGGCCAACGTCGGAACGCCGACGTCGGGCCAACGTCGGAACGCCGACGTCGGGCCAACGTCGGAACGCCGACGTCGGGCCAACGTCGGAACGCCGACGTCGGGCCAACGTCGGAACGCCAACGTCGGGCCAACGTCGGATCGCCGACGTCGAGCCAACGTCGGAACGCCGACGTCGGGCCAACGTCGGAACGCCGACGTCGGGCCAACGTCGGATTGCCGACGTCGGGCCAACGTCGGATCGCCGACGTCGGGCCAACGACGAAACGCCGATGAAAATCGATGAAAGTAAATATTCAAATACTACAATAAATTTATTCGTTTATAATCATTAAATTCATAAATTTCATGAATTTATAAATTCAAATTCAATCATCATTATTGTTCATAAATTCAATATCGAATTGAATCTAATCCTATAGTCAAATTGAATTTTCTCACAAATCTTTGGGAAGTTATGGCCGTCTTAGTGAACTTGATGAAGGAAATCATACAATAAATCTTAAAAGTGAAAAAGTGGCTTTTAGAAGAGAGTAAAAAAAATTGTTATAACTTTTTTCGGAAATTAGGTATAGAATAGATTCCTGGCATCTGAATTCAGGTTCATTCAGGTTCTTAGGTTAACCCTGTATATGCATGTTAACGGTTTATAACGCAGAGAGCACGCATCAGAAACACTCACGAAAAGGGCTCATCATGTTTGAATTTCCCTAACCAACCGTCGTAAACGAACCTGATTCTCGCATTCCCTTTCATGTCAGATCCCGCTAAGAAATCGTATTTCATTTTACTCCTTTTCCCTCACTTGAGTTTAAAAGTAATGCGCAAGTAGCGTGAACCCTTCGTGAAAGTCCGTTTTCGTCGATTAAACGTTGCGAAGGATACGGGATGGAAAAGGAGGTGGCGTACGGAGGTGGTTGAACGCCAAGAGAATTTCTTATGTTCATCTTTTGTAGGGGCCGCGGACGTTGGAAAGAGTGAGGAATTATTTTCGAATTGAAGGGTAGGGTTTTTGACTCTACTCCGCCAGTGCGTAAAAGGGTCGTACGTCCAGGGGTATTTTCCTCAAAAGAGATTACGCGTCACAAATTGAAGAGTAGGATCGCTGTTTTTCAAAGAGCTCTGACGAATGTACATAACCGTCGAATTTCCGTTTTTCAGTTACAAGGAGAAAGGAGAGTTCTGTAGTACCTACCAACCTATTGGCTGTAAGGTCAACCACGCTAATGATGGTTTAAAAGTACCTTCAATATGGACTTCAAATGTTATTTCCATCTTATAATCCTAGCATCGATTCCTCTCATTTTATCGATACCCACTTAATTTTACATCAAGTTGAAATTGAGAAGCGTGCCCATTTGAAAATAAGGACGATTAAATTCTTAGAATAGCATCCTTATTATTCTCGATACTTATAGCAAAAATCAAACCAAAATTTTCCAAGAACTTATAAACAGAATACATTCCAGTACGCCAAGATTCAAAATCCACGACTGATGAAAGCAATATGGGTTATCCTACCTTGAATAGGATGCTGATGCCAAGATTCATGAAGGGTTTGGTGAAGTCAATTACGCTCTCACGGGCGTAATTGATTGTCATGGAACCGACGGCCAAATCAGCCTTCTGGAAGAATGAAAATATGTCCCAGGTAAAATTTAATGCAAGCGTCATCGGGTAAATCTACATTAAAATTAATCGATAAACTATTCCAAGCAATTACAAAAGGATTATCCGGCAAAAACTACCAAGCAGTGATCAATCCGTCTAATGAAGCCGTGATCAATCCGTCTAATGAAAGCAAACAAGTCAAAATCATTTGTACATTTTTTGCAATTTTTGAGGACATAGAATTGAACTAATTAGGAGCATTGTCATTACAATACTCTTTACTCTTAGTAATTAAGATCATTGTCAGTAAGGAGTAGTAAGAGTACAACATTCTTTCTCAAATTAAAGCCTGGAAATATTTGGAAAGTTAACAGTAAAAAATGGAAGAAGTAAACATGAGTGTAAACTAATCTATAGAATCAATTCACGGTTTTGTTACTTCAGTTAAACTTTCTCGGATCTTCTGATCATCGATTCTCACGGTCATCAATCCGTGGAGCTCACCAGGGTTATCGTTCCGTGCTTCTTTATTCTGGGAAGGCCCATGGATTTTTTACATCACCAATTTGATCTAATAAACCAATACAGAGTACTTCACCGAACTGAGAGATTCGACGATTTCACCTACTCAACGAGGGCTTTACATCATCAGGCGTCGGTTCACCGCTGATACACGGGCGAGCCTCAATCCGCAGCCATCTTCAGCACATCAATTATGGCTGCCTCCATACCCATCAGTCCGTATGCAGTCGTCATTTCTGTTCCTTGCGGCACTACTTGATCCTCAACTCCATCTCGTGCGAGGCTTTCCCATTCATTACGTCGTCTTCATAGCTGACGATTTCAGCCGCGAATACAGAACCGCAGAAATTTCAACAGCTTCGCCTACAATCCAACTCCTTTGCTCCACATTTGGAACAAGGCCTTTGTGCAGACCACTAATCCTTCTACGAAGCTCTCTCAATCAACGGTAAACTTATGGTAATCTCCAACGACAGTATTCCCGCCTGTTTGTCAGCTGTTGTGGTTCAATGAGGTAAACCATAGTTGGCTGCTGCTTTTGTGCCAGATTCAAGTACCCAAGTGACAACGAAATTTTCGGTTTCATACCCATAGTTGCATTCAATATTTTTACAACGCCATTGGAGTGCTCCAGAAATAAGTGAAAAGAAAAGCGGATAGAAACTCGAATTGAAGGTATTGAAGTAGGTAATCTGTCCCACGAAAGTTTTGAGTTTCTAAACCGATTTCGGCGCTCATGCCATCGTCAGTACAAAACCAAATGAGATCCACAAGCACAATAGCCTTCTGCTAAAATATGGTTTCACCTGATCTTCAAAATAGGATAGTACACGCCCAGATACAAGTGTCAAGGAACCACAATATGACTTCGATAGTTATTATTTTTAATAACTATCACCTGTGCTTCCTTGGATGACTTCAGTGTGTGTCTGTGTGTGTTTGTTGCCTTGTAATGAATTCTGGAAATAAATTCATTCTTGCGTTGTGCTTCATGCAATTTGCATACTTCGTATTTATTGAACTTGAACACAGGCTCATTAGTTGGTGAGTAAATCATTACTATGTCATTCGTCATAGGTACGGCAGATTTTCTTGATTAACTTGGGTTAGCCGTCCTCACCTAACTACTTTTGAAAGGTTTCAGCCGGCACGATATCGTTGGATCCTGGCTTAAACAATAATTAATATTTATCCGAAATCCCATTCAAATGCCCAATGCAAACACGATCGATTTGATTTTCCTAAGTATTGATTTTTGGGATTCTCTCTCAACGTTTGATGTTTCCATTCCACCCCTTCTAGTAGATAGGCTCTCGCCGTTATGAATCATCAGGGAAATGTCTACTTCGGTTGTCCGCATCGTCGACCGACTCGAGTACCTATGTTATGTATTTATTTTCCCCCTGGACACTAGGTGACGATCCGTAATCAACGAAGATCATCCTCGTTCTAGTTCAATTCTATTTGGGACGTTTGTTTCTTGAATTCTTTGTCACTAGGATTTGACTTGACTTGTGTACAATTGTGGTAAAGTATTAAGGCCGACCACAATCTTGCCTTCTGGGGCCGTACAGTTTATTTGTCATGTCGTGTAAGCGAAGTCTCTGTCTCCAGCGCATGGTGCGAAGTTCGTTCGTTCTGATCCCAACAGAACTTGCGAGCGCCTAGGTATGCGATAGCGATTGAGTTACGCTAGCCCGAGTCAAGCTAAGATCGGTCTAGGTGTGCACAAATATGATTTAACTTGCCCAAAGACCGATAGTGCACTTTTGAATTCCTGAATTCTGCTTGGCGACATATAGGGTACCCGGATCCTATTGTGTTCTCTTGCCTCTGGATCCTAATGGGCCATACCTAACTGAAGGAAATTTGAATCGGGCCATGTTCCTTCGGAGTATTAAAGCTGTATTTATGAATCAACCTTCGGGTTCCCAGCGCAGAGATGACAAATTAAATACAAGTCAGAGAGAGAATTCCTAAATCAATAGCTTGGGTTCAAAACTTGTTCAAAATCATATTTGGGACTGGTCACAAGTTGCGTCCGTCTCTCCCAATGCTGCAGGACGAAGACATCCAGGCATGCCCGTTACATACCTACCGTCGTTGTAGGGCGTATTGGGACAACACATGTCTTAGGTCTAATCCTTGTTAGCACTTGAACTAGGAGAGAGCGGTTTTGTACCTACTTGAATACTTTGAGTACTTGCATTGAAAACATTCAGTTCCACCAACTTGGACCAGAGATCGTTGTTTAACAAGTCGGGATATACGCAAATCGGATGTCGGTCTCAAATATTATGGTGCACACCTTATTTTGAAAATTTGAAATGATGCCTGTACAATACAACCAACTGATACTGCATAAGACGCACGCAAGAATACGAAATACGTGAACCTATTTGATTGATAATTTTCTTGGTCTATCAGCCTCTTGAATTATGCCGGCCGGCAACAAATTTGTGACTTGTGAATTTGTGGCTGTAAGAAAATATCAAACTAATACTTGAATCAAAATATCAATTCGCTTTGGACTAATCTGAAAATTTTTCAGGTAAACTATTCGAAAATAAAACTGATTTGAAATGAGTCAAATCGACCCAGAGTTTGACTATATCTCTCTGGGGGAAGATCTGGACGAGAAAATGGTTTTTGAACCAAATTCAAATGAGTTATCGGACGTTTCGACCCGTCAGAATCTCCCGTCGACTCACTCTGAATTGGAATCTGAAGTACTGAGGGTTCAAGCAGCTAAGTCGCCTGATGAAGCCTTTGTAAGGTATCTTGAGGAGTTTAAGCAACAAATGGAGGCAGGTTTTGGGCAACTAGCGAATAAGATACAGGACCTGGACCGCAAATATCTTGATTTGTCCCAACAAGTAAATTCTAAGTCAGTCGCCCAACCTCTTGTATTGTCCTCAACTCCCAGTACAGCCCAGTCTCGTAATTGTCCGCCAGTTGCCTCGATTAATTCTTTTGAAATATAAGAACCTGAGGATGATGGCCTTGCAATGGATGTTGCTAACAATCCTTGTCCTATTAGACGCTCTCTAGAACGGACTAGGGACGAGCCATACCGCGCTCAAAAAAAATTGATTAGGTTGTCCTCTTGAACAAAAATTAGGAGGAGCAAAAATTGATTAGGTTGTCCTCTTGAACAAAAATTAGGAGGAGCAATTCACGTATTGGAAGAGAAGTGTAGTAGGTCAGGTTGAAACTCAGGAATGTCTATTCCTTCTTGATTCGAGTGAATCTGTACCTGCTACATTTTCGGAAAATGACGTGGTAGTGGCAAAAAGAAAAGTTCGTTATTTCTTTTTTGAATCTTTGTCCCAGTACTTTCAAGATCTGGTACAGGATCTCACTGATCCGGAAGAAATCATGGACAAATTGCAAAATGTCTGTGATCCCTCCTCGACCTTTCAGTTAAAGCGATTGGTTAATGAGTTTAACTCTATCCACTTCAACCCTAAATCCGAGAAGGCCATTGAATTTTTGGGTAAAATTGACGAACTCAGGAAAAAATTGACGAGCATTAACCCTAGCATGCTAACCCCCATGTACGTTAAGACTATTTTTGAGCTGGCCATCGACGAGACTGTAACGTATCAAAAAGCTGAACTCAATGGCTTCAAGTTCACGATGGCTGAATTACGGGACATGCTCCTTGAAGAACAGCTCAGGTCAGATCAGTCGTACGCGGGTGGGACTTGTTTCAGCATGCTACGGAGTATGGTGGTTTCCACTCGGGGTCGTGGTGTAGGGAACGGAGGGAGAGGAGGTATCCCAGGACGCTCACACTTGCAAACGCTCAAGCTGCACAAAACATCCGCCACAACAAGCAGGACAAAACTGGCACGAGGTCTGGTAAGAGGAGAGGTCATACAAAAGAGGCTTGTTTCAGGGCTAATAAGATTTGCTTTCGGTGTGGCGTGTCCAACTCGCATTTTGCCGTGAATTGCCTTAACACCCTCCAAGTTGCAGCTCCTCAAACCAACTCAGTACGACGCCAGTTCAGAACCGGCTCAACAAACTCTCTCTTCCTGAACCGAGTATACCAAAGCTGTTTAAAATGCCTCTAGGACAGGTAAAACGACTGGTGGAGGAATTCCGCCTCCACCCTGATTCAGTATTCGCGCTCGTCAGTCCGATGCGCGACGACAATGACACGGACTATGGGGTGTTTATGGGTGCTGAGGAGGAACACCATGTTGCAACTCTGAATTTCGTGAGCGAAACGCAAGGCAAACAAGCTTTGAAAATAACAGAAGTTGTTTCACAGTCATTGTAGATACGACTGTACAGAACATTTGACTTCATCCAAGGGATGTTTGGCTAGTTTGAAACGCTTGACTCAAACCCGGGGTTTTAAATGTGCAAATAATGATGACGCTGCTGACTTGTCTGTAAATTAGAGTGGCGACGTCAACTTCATGAACAATGACAAGCCAGCTGTATTACAGGACGTTCTGTACACCCCGGGTCTTTCATCAAATTTGTTTTCCTTTCGTAAGGTGACCCAGGCTGGTTTGAATGTCTGGTTTTCAAAGATAAAGAGGATTTTATTCAGGTTTCATCTGGTCAAGTAATAAAAACAGGGTACTTTCGTAATAACCTCTGGTGGATTGATTTGCCTCTTGCCCCCACTCCTGCAAAACGAGTACAACCTTCGTGCGCCATAGTTGACTCGAAAAGACAAAGACCAATGTTTAGTACTTCTCAGGAACAGCCTTGTGGCTCTGCGGCTTTGACAAAATTTCCTGGAGGAGTTAACTCAGTGGGAGGGAGGGTACCATCAGCTATAGTTTTTCATCCCTCGAGCCCTACAAGGCTGGGAGGGAGAGACACTGAGAAGTCTGAGAGTACCTTGACTCAATCTGAGGATAAATTGACTCGTATCGATGATTTGGATATTAAAATAAAATTTCGAAATTTGACCAGAGAAACTTGAATGAAAACTTCTCCTTGCCTCCTAGCTCTGGAATTTTGTGGCACCTTCGCTTGAACCATGCCTAAAGGCAGTACTTGGAGGCAGCCAAAAAAAGACGTTTTGGCCGTGTCTAGTACACTATTTTGACGTACGTAATAAGTCAAAATTCGCCCCAAATGTGAGAAAGGGATTTTTGCTGGAATGCACTGAGACTGGACTTGTGATATTCTCAGAAATGCACAAAACTCTTGTTAACTCTTGTGATGTCAAGTGTATAGAATCTATAGTAGATCGATAGTATATGGAGACAGAATCAAAGACTATCCACAACCACTGGCTGACATTCTTGATATGAATGACGAAGCAGATCTGGCACAACCGCCAACAGAAGGCGCCAGAGACGTCATTAACTTGCAAACGTCAGCTAGGGGGACTATATTGAGCCATCTTCCTACCAGGAAACATCCTCTCCTGATCAAGATTTGTGGGAAGATGCTATTTGTGACGAACTTGACTCATTGCATAGGTGGCTAGGTGCCTAGGTCAACTCTGCCAAGGTTATCAAATCTAGCTGGGTACATAAGAAAAAATCAGGTAGATGGGTCTCTCAAATATAAAAGTCGCTTGGTAATCATAGGTTTTGCAGACACCAACGAGTATTTGATTTCAGAGATTTTTGCTCCTGTGGCTCGTCTAGGTGACGTTCGTGTATGCGGTTAATAAACTTGGCTTACATCTGTATCAACTTGATGTCACTACTGCTTTCTTGCACGGATATTTGGAGAAACCTCTGTACGGGCTGAAGGTTTCACCAAATTTGTGGTATAAAAGGTTTAGTGGTGTCCTGATTGATCTCGGATTTGAAGTCTACTCCTTAAAATCATATATTTTCAAATGGCAGGAAGGTGAAAAATATGCTTTGCTGATTATGTAGGTAGATGATTGCTTGCTTGCCTCGAATGACGACGATAAAGTCCTAGAAGTCATTCAAAATCTGAATAAGGAGATCAAAATTAAGAATCTGGGATCACCGAAAAAAAATTCCTAGGTTTTGAAATTGTAAGGGATGAACCCAACAAGCTCATGTTCATTCACCAAAAGACGGCAATTGAGAAATTGTTGAGTAAATTGCCCACCTGAGGAGAAAATCAGTGAATTGCCCATGTCTCCGTCAGTGTGCACACTCAATGCCCAAATGAACTTGTCTAAGGGTGATGAACCTTCGCCAGATGTACCGTATCGCGAAGTAATTGGCTCACTCTTGTACATCCAAAATGGAACCAGGCCAGATATTTCGTTTGCGGTTAACTTCATGAGTAGAAAACAAGTTGGGTACACTGAATCTGACTGGAACTGTGTTTTGAAAATCCTGAAGTACCTCAAGGGCACTTCAGACTATGGAGTAATGTTTTCGGGTAAAAGCGAAGACATTGTTGCTTACTCTGATTCGTCCTTGGGTACCAGCGCCGTAAATGGTCGCTCAACTACTGGTTATATGGTCAAGAGTTTCGGGGATCTTGTCTCTTGGAAATCCAAGAAACAAACTCATGTGGCCCTCTCGACTTGCGAAGCTGAGTACATTGCCATGTCGGAAGCATGCAAGGAACTTACAAGCATTCGAACCCTTTGTAACTTCCTCACTGGAATCGACATGCTTCCAACCTTGAAATGCGATTGTACCCCTGCCATAGCTGTCGCCATGACCAACGACTCTAGAACCTTGAAACACGTGGTCAAACTATGCATGCTTTATGTGCATGAAATGTTCAAGCATATTAAATGGGTTCCAACAAATGAGCAAATTGCTGCCTGTTTCACAAAGGCGTTGCCACTTGAAAAATTTGTTCAATTTAGGCAAATGCTATTGAAACATGCTAATGATCCGTTTTAATGCTTTGCAGAACCTTGGAACTAGTTTGAAAGCGTTCCGTCTACACTTGAATTGAAGCTTTCCCTTGATTCGGATGGACGTGAATTTTCGTTGTTTTGAATTGGATATAGCCTGTCTCTATGGATCCCAGTTGTAGCTGAAATGTGCTCAATCTTATTTTGAAGAGGAGGGAGTGCTAAAATATGGTTTCACCTGATCTTCAAAATAGGATAGTACACGCCCAGATACAAGTGTCAAGGAACCACAATATGACTTCGATAGTTATTATTTTTAATAACTATCACCTGTGCTTCCTTGGATGACTTCAGTGTGTGTCTGTGTGTGTTTGTTGCCTTGTAATGAATTCTGGAAATAAATTCATTCTTGCGTTGTGCTTCATGCAATTTGCATACTTCGTATTTATTGAACTTGAACACAGGCTCATTAGTTGGTGAGTAAATCATTACTATGTCATTCGTCATAGGTACGGCAGATTTTCTTGATTAACTTGGGTTAGCCGTCCTCACCTAACTACTTTTGAAAGGTTTCAGCCGGCACCTTCTTATAAGTATAGGTAAGGGGTGAAGTAAAAGGATAAAAGAGAAAGGATTTCTCCATTGAACCTTACAGTTTTCCCATCAACTGCTCGGCATGGAGAAGAGTTTGATTTAAAAAATTTGGGAATTTGTTGTAACAAAAATCGCGAATTTTAGCCGCAGATGCCAGTCGCCTACGCCATGTAATAAGCCTTCAAACCTTTCCCTCGAACCAGCAGCCGTATCCTTTTACCTCTACGACGACGAAGGTCTATAAGCTAAATTGACTCGCCTTCCTTTGCCGAACAAAAGGCTCTTTCACCTTGATCAGACCTGTGAAGAGGTCGGATGAGGGGGGCTTACGTATCCACAGACCGTGTCACAGCGTCAATGGCTTTACTGAGAATTCGCCCTTCGTTACCTCCACGCGAGAGTTTTTTAAAGCTTCGTCATGTTCGATGCCTTTTGCGGAAGAGATTGGTGGATGGCCTTCCTATAGTCGTTAGGGAAATGAATGCGACACTGTTATGTTTAAAAATGAGGCGATTCTCTGCTGATCCATCGTATTTGGGGTCACGAGAGCAACAAAACACTTAATGACAGCTCACAAGGGATCATCGAGGAAATGAGTGACAAATTTGAGCTTTGTCCGACGAAGTGGCTTTATATGACACAATACAGGTCACCACTACCACGATCACCACTATCCTTACCTCAGTTGTTAGGTATTTTTCAGGGTGAGCTTTGGAAGCCTTTTGCAACTAACAATCCCGAACTAATGAACCACTTTCGCCGTTTTCAGCCTCAAATACTGATTAGCCAACGAACTATGGATAATTTTGCTGGGGCCGCTGTGCAGGTCACCTACCAAGCTGAATTATTCCGAGTCGAGGAATTAGGGCACATTCCCAGTAAAAAATTGTTTGATTGGAAAAAATGGAGCCGCGCGTCGGCCTGTAGTTCACAGGAGCGGCCCACCGGGATTTTGGGTACACCCCTGCCTTCCTTGGGGCACACCCCTGCCCCCAGCATCAAGCTGAAATTCTCTGAAAAACTATTTTCTTCGCATGCAACTATTTCCAGACGTTGATATTTATTCAAAACGATCTAACCTTCGATTCTTCGAAATATACTTTTCCATTGAACATCCTAATGCCCAGTGTTTTTCCTTATTCCGATTCTGCGGAAAATCCGGGTCAGCGGTTCTTGCCATCCTTCATTGACCGTGCCCTCGATGCGAAAATGCTGAATAGAAATCCCAATCTTTTTCTCTGTCAGCTATCTGAAATGAAGTAAATCTTTTTGTCGCGTCGTCGAAAGCTACTGTGTGAGCGTGTTCTTTCATTACAAAAAAGAAGAACATAGCAAAAGTTTTGCTTGGAAATCCGGGGAAACCGGACGCGGAACGAAAGACTGATCCGATAACGCGATGGAGTACAATTTCTTCCTGTACAATAGTGTATTTTTCCACCAAGATATTTTTCTTCGGCCGTCTGGTGTTCCTTAGTTGTTTTTTTTTTCTATAGTCAGAATCTTTTCACTATTTTCCCGATAGGCGGAGCGGTGGTTGAACATCCGGCAGATTGTTATCCTCGGATGCGGGGGGCCTGGGGCCTGTCAGCTCCAACTCGGCTCCTTTTTACCCTCAACATACCCATTTGCTCATATCATTCGTGTCAGCACGCGGAAGAACGCAAATGGTTGCAAAAACGTGGGCATTGATTTTCCTGCTGGGAGATCGCTTGGAAGAAATGGGTATTTCTGTATTTCCGAGGGATTCGCGATGTTGAACTTGAGGTGGGTGAATCTCAAATTATATAATTACCTAAAAAAATGGAATTTTGAGAAAAATGCGAAATAAGTTAACTACTGTTCAATTGACAAAAACTGCCATTTCTCATATAATTTTCAATTTCGCCTGAAAATTCTCTGGATGAAAAACGTTCGTCTTCTCAAGGACTACAACTTCGTTCAACCGGTTCCATGATAGCACACAGCACTTCCAAGGTAAGCGTACTTTTAGTAATTATTTACCATTATTGTATTTTCCACTTCGAAGCAGAATGGGTTTCCAGTGCTGAAGCTGTTCCTACAAAATTCGGTTAGATAAACTCGTCAATAATGCATACGGCAATTTATGCTTATACGATGCTTCATTTTTCGTTGGACGATCCATTTATAGCAATCCAATCAATCACAACAGGCAGCCGTTTCAGCAATGTATTCGACAATGGTTTGCCAGGGGTTCGGATAAGTAAATGGATGGTGTCGAAAGACGAATCGAAGGAAGAGAAAGAGAAATCGAGATTGTGGGACTATCTGCCAAGAAGTTACATCTGGAAGGCCGCTGTTTGGCAGTGTTCCCCGATCACTTGTCCACGCTCAGCTAACGGGGCCGCTCCTTAATCCTCCACGACCAAGGGAAAGTAATTAGCCAGTTGGCCACATCCTCCATTGATCTTCCTTTACTCGATTCTTCCGCATCCTCGGTCGGCCTCCTTTAATTTTGTCTTTCAGTGTTCGACAACGAGAGGAAATTCACTCGATTTCAATTTGTTTTTTGACCAGCAATTTTCTGATGAGGAAACTAGCCGAATGTGCACTTTTTGAGCTAAAAATGTTTGCTTGAAAGTCCTGTCGGTGCTGGGGGTCTATTATGCAAATTTGAAGCAATATATTGACATAAAATTTATGACATTTCGTAGGTTTATAGTATAAAATAGTCGTAGGTATAAAATGTCATGACGTAGGTAGGTATATAGTCAATATCGACTCATTACACAAATTGTCATAGGTCATTTCAAAGGACGATTCGAGTATAGATAATAGAAAGATAAAGATAAGGGCCGGGTTTTCAATTTTTTTTTAAAGCTAGATTTATCCAAGGACGCTTGCACTAACCAATTTCCAAGAAATTTTCACTATGACCGTCAATGATAATAATATCCATATTATGCCCAAGGTGAAATGTAGTGCAAGCGTCCTTGGATAAATCCAGCTTCAAATGAATTGAAAAACTGGCTTTAAATATCATATCCGGTCTTAACATTTCGTCACTTAAGTTCTAACACCACCTAACTCAATTTTTCCAAGTTTTCAGGAGATACAAAAAACTAATTATTTCAACATGGAAATACATTGAGCGGTGCTGACTCTTTTCCATCTCCTTCTTAACTAGTTGGTTCAATCTCCTTGGCAGTTTTACCATGATATCGGCTATTGAAAAATCTATCGAGTGGTGTGTCCAACTCATTTTCGCCAAAAATTGAGTTAGGCGGTGTTAGAACTTAAGTGACGATTTATGTAATTCTGTGATGTATGGGCAGTCGTAATGATGTAGAAAATAAGGGGAGCGAAACGAGCGTAGAGCGTAGTTGAGCTGGGAATGAATATAATATTACATGGTAAAAGAAACATGGCTTCTGAGCAGCTACGACAGTGTTGTACCCACCTACGTGACAGTGGTATCGTACAATGTCATTTTATATCGTACATAATAAATTCCCTCCGATCTTTCTCACCTATTGAAATTATTGAAGTATCTTGACGTAAAATCTGCCCTTCCACGCCTACCTTAAATTCAACAAGTTTAGGCACCCAACTAAAATATTAAACTGACTCTTATGAGATTTTCGACGAACGAAACATCACACAATTACGGCTGTAGCAATCTCGACTTTCACCGCTCATGCGAAATGGAATTTGTCGGAAAATCTAAATGCGAAATACGAAGTTGAAACGTGGACGTGTGATGGCTTTATAAATAATACGAGTCTGCAGCGAGAATATGTCAACCGGAGAGGGAATGTTCGCGTATCATGATGATGCGTATGGAGAAATGATAAATTGCAGAATAAAATGAGCGTATCCCTGTGTCCAACGGTTACGCTTTTATAATGCTGTATCAATGAAATGGACTGGAATCGCCAAGAGGAAGAAATCAGGAATTTTCTACAGCAATAAAACAACTTCAAACCATTGCTAGAAAATCATGCGAAGTTCAGTCAAGCTAGAGTTGCACTAAACTATAATGGGCATAAATCTATGAGATCAAGTAACGGCGAAAATATCCCCTCCGGCAGGATGTGTATACTGGTTATGCTACTTTCTTCAAATTTTCGATTCTAACATTGCTAATATTGGATTGAGTAGGAAGCACCTTTATAAAAACATGTATTTATGTACACTGCGAATAGCCATTATTTCCTCTCACAACGCTCACGATACTTATCGGTCGAAAAGAACTATTTCAACCATACGTTCGGTCGCATCGCTGGCCTGGCGTTTAGATAAGGCACGAACTCGACTATCAAGCACATGCGGGAAGATCCGGCCTAGCTAGGGAATACGGATACGTAGAGGAAGAAAGATATGGGATGGCCTTAAACGGAGAAAAGTACGAGAGTTTAGGCAACCAGGATTCGAACGGTAAATCAAACGCATGGTTGCCGTCTCTTGGTCTCCCTTGAGGGTAAATCTTACGAGGATGTGTTTAATATCATCGATGCGGATGCGAAGGGCGCAGATTAATGGCTTTTGTTCGTCTCAGCATCGCTCCTTATTCTTCTTTATCCCCCATCGGGTCTTCCGGTTTGAAAAAAATCCTGGCTTTTCCCCGATTTCATCCCGAAGAAAATTTACATCGTATTCGAACCGCGAGAGCAGGAACAGTGGAAAAATAGCTATTTCTCGAATAATGATGAAACAAATGATGAATAGTGGGCCGTTGAGCCGATAATCGATTCAAAAGTCGGGGTTTGGCAAAATCCTGAAAATCGAATCCATAATGCAACGGGTCTTGAAATCGTGTAGAGTAATGTGCTCCGAACAGTTTGAGAAACTGCCCTTCCATGAAGCTATCGTCATGGGGTGGTAAAAAAGTGAAAAAATTCCGAGCCTAACGCCAGCTTAAACTGGTTTAAACTCAACAGAAAGATAGCCCTGCATGGAACTATAGCGCAAACAACTCACCTTTTCACTGTCAGCTCTGGCGCGCCGTCGGAATGAAAATAGTGAGAAATAATATTGTCACCCCCCCCTCCAGTCCGTTCGAAGCTAACATTCGTAAGTTACTCGACCTTTTGTGTCGTTAAGGTTGTAAAACTGTCCCACAAACTCGCTTTCACTCTCAAAGCGATATCTTTTTTCAAACGTGCGCATATTTGAGTAGAGTTGAGGGCTCGAGTGTACCTAACAGAGCATTGATAAAGGTTTTATGAGGTCGGGAACCTAACTCACTCTGCAACGCACCGTCAGTTCTGAAGCCACATGGGGACTTAAACCGACCTTCGGATAGGGGTGGGGGATGCCGGGACTTAAGAGATTAAAACTTTTCTAAAGGAGACCGACCTGGAATTATTTATGAGGTCCAACCTAACGTACACGCCCGCTAGTCTCGCACTTTAATATGACTCCTTTGAGGTTTTCACCGTCGGAAGGGCGCCGGATAGATAAATTTCATTGTTTCACAGCCACTTTTCCACTGCCCCTGTTTTGGCTTCCCTGAAAGGTACATCCGCCTAAACTTCTTCACCAACAACAGCCCCACCTTTCGCGCTATTTTTCGACCTTTAAAGTGATAAAGTCCGGAAGGGCGAGTGTCGCAAGGAAATTTATCTCTTCGTAATTGAATAAAAGTTTTATGAAAGCCGACTAACTTTAATTCGGTGAAAATAGCCACCTCATTAGTGGAAAGGTCTGGTACAATTGAGAAACGAATTTCAACAATACCTTTTCTCGATGGTGCGATAAATTTAGTGCATAGGATTGAAAAAAATTAATATACATTCGGACTGCATCCTCCCGATCTACCTGGCAATGGCTAACAAAAAATATGTTATCTTTGCTCGTTTGTTATTGAAACCATTTCGCCGAGGCTCGAATTAATAACTTCGGGTTGCCTCTCCGTTGATTAAAAATACGGAATAGGTAACTATATTTGAATTGCGGCTACCAATCATGCTTCTTATAGGTACCTAACTGGAATGTTCCAGCGAAAAAAGTTTCCGATGGCAAAACACATTAGCGGTAGTTAGTAGAACGGAGAAAATTGCTTAAAGGAAACCGTAAAAATAAACGGAAAATTGGCACATCGGCCCAATAAAAATTTAAAAGTTAACATCCTTTCAACAGCTCATGCGACATGCGCTGGATATTTTTCATTTTTCTCGCATGCAGATTTGAGTGGGACAACCAGTATCATTCTGTCCTACCTTATCCATAAGTTGCCTGACCATCCCATTCCATTCGCCCGTATCCGGGTCATAAACGCCGTACTTCCCATCGGGTACTAGCTCTATCGTGTACTGAAAGCCGGCAATTTTCGATACCAGCCTTAGCAAATCAATGCAAAAACCAACAAACTTGACGCCGGGGGGCGACGAGCCGTTTTTCTCGTTCATCATCACGTAAGGCGTTTCCTGAAACAGAAATTCGACAATTTGGGAACGTGATATTTTAAAAAACCAATCGGGTACCCACGTTTTTCATGAGATGGTCGACAATGCCGTTCCACTGTTTCGTATAAGGATCCTGGGCTCCGTATTTACGATCAGGGACGAGCTCGATGATGTAGTCGAAGCCGACTTCTTTGGCGATCATTCGGAGCACGTCGACGCAGAAGCCGAAGAATCTCGCATTGCCGGTATAGTTGGTACCTTCGTACATCATCACGTAAGGCCATTCCTGTGGTATTTTGAGGGCAATAATGGTCAGACTAGGCATGCTAAGTTATACTGAGGCATGAGGCAACATTTGTATACCTATGCGGTAGAATAATTTCGTTATTCATCGTCAGATTTGGATTGAAAAATAACAAGCATATCGTCGCAGAAGAAGTGAATCCTCGTACCTATATTTTGTTAAAGCCGAAAATGTTTTAATGACATGCATGTGAACAAATTGATTTTCCATGATATCTCTGATGTGCATGTGCTGGTACAAGGTAGGATATACGAGGATTAACTTTTTCAACGACGATGTACCTATTACTCCTATCTCCATTTTGTGGTAGGTGCCTTTGCTTTCTCGACGCTCTCGTTCCATCGAATTTCCATGACATCTCGAACGGACATGCGCAAATGAGAAGCAGGAGAAGTAGGAGACAAGGCTGCCGGTCTGTATTGCAATTTTTCCAAGTTTTGCTTTGATGTTACATGTGACCATCTTGTTGCCAAATCTAATAGAGTTCTTTTCCGGAAGAGAACTTACTGAAGAAGTTGCTAAACGGATCCCATCGTAGACAACATCGTGATGATTCAGGCTACACTGAGGTAGACTCTCAAGCTCCGCTTTTCTGGCGAGGTTTGAAGGGCCCTAATGAACTTCAACTCTTTCAGCTCCTTTCCATCTTATTTCCCATCGTTTCCATCCGCCTGTCGTGTTGCGTTTCTCGAGTAAAAGAGAATTTGCCTCGACGAAGTCCTAAGATTGTAAACAATGGAGCACAAGAATGTTGCAAAATCCTGAGATCTCTTCACATCTTCTTTCATCCTTTGGAAAATTTGATTTTCTGAATTATTCCGGCAAGGGAGAAGTGCTGTCGGTGGGTCGTGTCTCATATATCCCATTCACATATTCGATCTCTGTGATATTTGAGTTTAGAAATTTAGCGATGAAACATAGAATACAAGCGACACGGCTTTTTCCACACCTATTTAGTGTTTAGAACTCATTCATCATCGGCCATTCGCAAAAGCAGCTCTTTAATTGATGTAAGTTATGGAGCTGTAACGAATTCCACTGGCTTAAATGAATGGATTGTCTGAGAGATGGTAGCCATCAAAACAACTCTTGGAGTCCAAGCGTCGGCCTTCGGATATCCACATTTTGCAGAGGTCGATTTTGTGACTTTTTGTAATCGTCGTTGCCGTGCGAGCCTCACCGACAAATTGTGTAAACGTCCGACAGTGGAACGATCTCCAACTTTCTCTGTATCAACATGAAATTTTCACTCTTTCTCCCAAGAAGATTGTTGATCTGAAAAAAGTCAAGCGATGTAAACTGCCGTGACAGGAAAAATCCCCATTCGGCTCTTGTAAACTGCTTTATCCTCAGAAGGTCTAGACGGATTATCGAAGAATTCAGTTTCCCCGATAAGAAACTCGCTTCGTTAACCGAGGAGCGCTGAAAAATGAAACGGTGCGCCAAACAAATTCCATCGCCTACGACGAGATGTTATTCAAGCTATGTCCCAAGGCATCTTCTTACTCCAAGCACTGGAGGAGGCTAATGAACGTCAACTCTTTTAGCAGCCTTATTTTCCTCCGTTTCCAGAAGCGGCGTCTTGTATATCTCTCAACTTGGAAAGTGGAATCCGCTTTCTACGTTGTCTCGCGATTGTAAACATTGTAAATGAAGCGGTGACTCTCGGCGGATGTCAAGTATCTCGTTACACTTTCCTTTATAGCGGCGAAGGGCAATTTCCTTAGTCCGTTCTAGCGAAGATCCGAACTCCCAAGATAGCAATCTAGTTGAGTTTATAGTTGCGTAACTACTTGCGAAACTGTTACACAAGAGAGTTAACTGTTCCATACGGAAAGGACAATTCGCAAGGACCTCGAGCGAGGATTGAACTGAATATCAAATGACAGAATACCCCACGTTCCTAAGGGCAGCACTGTTCCTCAGGATATCTACCTTATACGACTTGTAGATTCTGATCAATTACCTTCTCCTATACCTCAAATCGTTGTCACATTGTGTGCGGGTCGCACTTCCAGCTTCAACATCTTACAATAACTTGCGTCGTCTGCATACGTGATTCCAACATAGTTGCAATAGCACCCTTGACAAGGAGGAAACCCTTAGAAAGATGATATTCGGTATAGGGTAGCCTTACAGCATAGGGGGTGGACTAGCACGCACTACTATTATTTAATCATACACCACTCACCCCACACAGTTACAACTCCTATTAGCCTATTCTCCAAACTTTTGGCAATGTTTCAATACGAAAATTATCGATTAATATTGATAAAGTTAAGGCTAGTACTCCGCAAGGTTCAGAAATATGCTGGCTCAACAGATGGCAACACGTTGAGGTAAATTTACAAATTAGTGGTTCAATTGTTTTGTGAACCATGAGCTCGTGATTGCCTACCATACAAGATAACATGGCTGTCCAAAGTTTACGAACTATATCTAATATTTGTACAATTATGTATGTAGGTATACCTACCCCAGGTTACGTACTTTTACATTTTAGAGTACTGTTGGACGGTACGCAAGTCAGTTACCCCAGAATGGCATGCAATATGAACTCTGTCGAAAATTTTCTTGGCTCAAGTCGGAAAAAATCGTAGACACAATGGAGGTGAATATAACAGAGTGAAATCCGCAAAGCTCAAGATGAATACCGCGCAGGCTAGCAATACGAGCATAAGAAAAGGGCGAATAATCAAGGCTTCTTTCCTTCACTCTGCAGCCCAGAGGAAGGATTGCTTTTTCATTTCCTCCCACGCACCCATATATAGGTACTATCAAGGGAAAATTTATACGCGACGGGCAAGCCGTGACCCAAGAATCAGAGAATGGGATAAAAAGGGACTCATGGCAACAAAAAAGTTCCATATATGAAATGGGAACGGCACCATTCTTGTAGACAACTGCAATGATAATGTATTTTATCGTATTTGAGGGAACGAAATGGATGAGAGATAGAAAAAGGAGCCAAAAACAAAAAAAAAAAAAAGAATAAGATGACTGGTTATTTGCTTGCCGCTAACCGCATTGAATTCCTATGACATCTCTAATGTGCATGTGAAGGTACAAAACAGGAGATACGAGGATTCTCTTCTCAATGACGATACCCAGATTAACTCTGATCCGAGGTTGGTGAAACCCACCATTAGAGTATCAGATGTCAGGAGCGCATCTCTAAAAAAAGGTAGAGGGTGGTGAGCCTGTGTCCGAAAATATGGATAAAATTACCGTTCAATTCAAACACGAGGCGGAGTTCATGCGGAAGATAAGAAAATTTCTCATTACCTATAGAAAATTATAGAAAATTATCAAAAAGAAAATTCAATAATTTAATTATAAAATAATGTAGTTGAAGAAAATAAAATATACTGAAAGAGCATGAAGAAGATGTAGAGTATGAAAGAAAATGCAGAATAATGAAAATTCATTAATTTAATGATTGAATAATGAAGTTCACAGAACATACCAAAATTGTGATGACGACGAGAGTGACGTTCATCGAAGCTGTGTCAAAGAAAGCGGCCGAGTCGGAAATATTCAACCCCGAACTTGGGCTCCACTCGCCGACTTTGACCACCGAGTGCTGTTTCAATTTCACTATGTCCAATTTGAATTGGATCCGCCGCCCTTCTTTGAACTCGATCGGCCCACTCAGCCCTTTGACTTCGACCTACAACACATGAAAGCCGAGTAAACATTACGGACACTATGCTTGGATGGATTGAAACAATTTCTTATGAATTAATGAAGTTTGGTCTATACATAGAGCTGAGGGAATCTAAATGAGGAGGAAACGCGAAGAGAAACGTTCTGCAATTCATTTCAAACAAACCTTTTACCCAGACATTCTTTCCTAGTCCGCTAGAAAAAGCTGTTTTTGGCACTTTCGACCCTGGCTAACTGAAACGGCTTTAGATATTTCAATTTTTAAGCAAACACAAATCTGAGAAAACCGTTGGAACAGGCCAGTACCCAACTGAGGGGGGCCAACGGGGCCCCCAACCATGAAAATTTCATGAAATCCTTCACATAAGTACTAGGAACATGATATATTTTTTATTATCAAACTGTCAAGTGTCATACTCAATGAAAATGAAACTCAAACTCGAAGTCAAACTCACAATGAAACCGACTTCTAACTCATAATTGAAATCGAAATCAAACTCACAATGAAACAGAAACTCTAGGTAACTCATAATCAAAATCGAAGTCAAACTCACAATGAAACTAGAACGCAAACTCATAATCGAAAACGAAGTCAAACTCACAAGGAAACCGAAACTCAAACTCATAATCGAAATCGAAGTCAAACTCACAATGAAACCGAAACTCAAACTCATAATCGAAATCGAAGTCAAACTCACAATGAAACAGAAACTCGAACTCATAATCGAAATCGAAGTCAGACTCACAATGAAACAGAAACTCAAACTCATAATCGAAATCGAAGTCAAACTCACAATGAAACCGAAACTCTAACTCATAATCGAAATCGAAGTCAAACTCACAATGAAACAGAAACTCAAACTCGAAATCGAAATCAAAGTCAAACTCACAATGAAACTGAAACACTAACTATCCCATATTCGATCTCGAAGACAAACTCACAATGAAACAGAAACTCAAACTCATAATCGAAATCGAAGTCAAACTCACAATGAAACCGAAACTCAAACTCATAATCGAAATCGAAGTCAAACTCACAATGAAACCGAAACTCTAACTCATAATCGAAATCGAAGTCAAACTCACAATGAAACAGAAACTCGAACTCATAATCGAAATCGAAGTCAAACTCACAATGAAACAGAAACTCAAACTCATAATCGAAATCGAAGTCAAACTCACAATGAAACCGAAACTCAAACTCGAAATCGAAATCAAAGTCAAACTCACAATGAAACTGAAACACTAACTATCCCATATTCGATCTCGAAGACAAACTCACAATGAAACAGAAACTCAAACTCATAATCGAAATCGAAGTCAAACTCACAATGAAACCGAAACTCAAACTCATAATCGAAATCGAAGTCAAACTCACAATGAAACCGAAGCTCAAACTCATAATCGAAATCGAAGTCAAACACACATTGAAACAGAAACTCAAACTCATAATCGACATCGAAGTCAAAAACAGATTCTCAAACTCTCGATCTCTCGATTACGAGATTGAGTTGCTGTTTCATTGTGAGTTTGACTTCGATTTCGATTATGAGTTTGAGTTTCTGTTTCATTGTGAGTTTGACTTCGATTTCGATTATGAGTTTGAGTTTCTGTTTCATTGTGAGTTTGACTTCGATTTCGATTATGAGTTTGAGTTTCGGTTTCCTTGTGAGTTTGACTTCGATTTCGATTATGAGTTTGAGTTTAGGTTTCATTGCTAGTTTGACTTCGATTTCGATTATGAGTTTCAGTTTCTGTTTCACTGTGAGTTTGACTTCGATTTCGATTATGAGTTTGAGAATGTGTTTCATTGTGAGTTTGACTTCGATTTCGATTATGAGTTTGAGTTTCTGTTTCATTGTGAGTTTGACTTCGATTTCGATTATGAGTTTGAGTTTAGGTTTCATTGTGAGTTTGACTTCGATTTCGATTATGAGTTTCAGTTTCTGTTTCATTGTGAGTTTGACTTCGATTTCGATTATGAGTTTGAGTTTCTGTTTCATTGTAAGTTTGACTTCGATTTCGATTATGAGTTTGAATCTTTTGTTTCATTGTTAGTTTGACTTCGATGTCGATTATGAGTTTGAGAATCTGTTTCATTGTGAGTTTGACTTCGATGTCGATTATGAGTTTGAGTTTCTGTTTCATTGTGAGTTTGAGTTCGATTTCGATTATGAGTTTGAGTTTCTGTTTCATTGTGAGTTTGACTTCGATTTCGATTATGAGTTTGAGTTTCTGTTTCATTGTGAGTTTGACTTCGATTTTGATTATGAGATTGAGTTGGTGTTTTATTGTGAGTTTGACTTCGATTTCGATTACGAGTTTGAGTTTCTGTTTCATTGTGAGTTTGACTTCGATTTCGATTATGAGTTTGAGTTTTTGTTTCATTGTGAGTTTGACTTCGATTTCGATTATGAGTTTGAGTTTCTGTTTTATTGTGAGTTTGACTTCGATTTCAGTTATGAGTTTGAGTTTCGGTTCCATTGTGAGTTTGACTTCGATTTCGATTATGAGTTTGAGAATGTGTTTCATTGTGAGTTTGACTTCGATTTCGATTATGAGTTTGAGTTTCGGTTTCATTGTGAGTTTGACTTCGATTTCGATTATGAGTTTGAGTTTCTGTTTCTTTGAGAGTTTGACTTCGATTTTGATTATGAGTTTGAGTTTCTGTTTTATTGTGAGTTTGACTTCGATTCCGATTATGCTCAAACTCATGATTTTGAATATGAGTTCAAGTTTGTGTTTTATTGTGAGTTTGATTTCGCTTTTTATTACGAGTTTCAGTTCCTGTTTCTGTTATAACTAGGTATAGGTACCACTCGCGTTATAGGTCTTGCACACTGGGAGGCATGGTAGGTGCTCAATGAGTAGTGCAATTCATCGCCCAACAACGTCGTATTTTTTTCGTTGTCAGCAAAATTTCATGGTTGTACGCCTTTTGGGGGAAAACTGATTTTTAGAATGATGCCTCGTCAGTATAAAAATCTCGCAAGATTTATTGAACCACAGTTTCTTTTCTTCTAGATTGGTACAACATCAGGAAAAATACGCCCGAAGTCGCGATGTGGGCAATCGTGACAATGCATTGGAGGATTAAGATAACCAATATCGATCGAGCCGCGATCGGCAGGAAGACCCGCGTCACCCAACCGAACAAAAAGTCCAGTACGAAGAAAGTAGCGATGATTGTCGTTCGATACCAGATCGGGGATTGGATCCAAATGAAGTGAATGTAACTAACAGCGGACGCCCCTGTAGCTACACCGAGGAGAATCGTCGGAGCAATGAGCCCCACGTCCGATTTGAATGGTAGCGAGTATTGGTCAGCTGGTGTCGGTACGCATACCTGCGGATCATTGGAGATGAACACCATTATGGTCGATGGTACTCCTTCTAAGTTGAAACGGTGCGATACCGGCCATAATGATGGATGCCTTCTTTCAGTATCGTTCTCGAACCCCATCGAAATCATCATCTGCCTCGAATCGGTCGGATAACTTAATTTCACATGTTCAGCCAACTTGGGAAGATCGAAGACATCTGACGATGTATCCGATCCGTTGGAAAATTGAATGTTTTTCGTCAGTATGCTAGTTAATCTACCATCCACCCTTCGTGTCACGTTCATGGAGAGTTCTGCAATTTCGATGCATTTCTTCGTCACACAGTCGTTAGAAACTCTCAAAGTTAGTGGACTTTTATTTTTTTCGCAGAGGCTGTACGAAGTCATGAAAACGATTCGAAAATGGTCGGCGGGGTGCCATCTATCGAAACTTTTAGTTCTCTTCAGTTTCAGATCATCAGTGGCCACATACACCGTTCTTGATCTTTCACGAACGATGAGATCTTGATCGAAAATGTTATAACCTTCCGCGAGAAATCCAATGCAGTGGATGGTCTTCTCATATTCAACAGGCAACACAAATTGCATGAATCGGCCGGTGTAGGATAGCTGACGTATTCCGTCACATTCGAATGCTATCCCAGCATATTTGATACTGTAGTGGATTTCAACAGTCCCGCGATGCTTCACTGGAACCGCTTTCAAATTCTTTTCGCTGTCCCTCATCGCCAGGAGTAGAAGCAATAGAGTGGCAATATTGACGATATGGGCTGTCCCAATAACTATCAAGTCGTAGATTTCGTTCTTGAACTTCCAGCAGACCAGAGAAACACTTTCGATGACGACGATAGTTAGAATCGACACTGGCATATCCAATCTACAGCGTGCGAGTCCACTGGGACTCGGATAAAAAACAAGTTCGTTCATTTCGACGGTTATCGTGAGTACTGCCTCTTTGACAACTGAAAACATCCATCCCAGGTAAATCAATGCTAAGAAGATTATCACGTTATTTCTTTTCTGTCTGAAATCGAAGCTCCGGACGTCACCATTGATTTCGAATCTCTCACGAACCGATCCATAGTCGAAAGGAGAGGCGTTCAATTTCATAGGTAAAACATGAGCGCCGAGGAACCAAAAAACAACAGCAATCAATAAAACGACCCAGCCTACAAGAAAAAACGTCTCCCTTCCGTTCGGATCTTTCGGGACGAACGTCACGCTCGCCCATTCGGCGAATCTGATCATGAGAACATTCACAGTGACGATCAGGTGAGTTACTTCTCGGGTGAGTGGAAACGCCTGTTGGAATATGAGCCAGAACCTCACCGGAACGGTGGCGTACCAGCCGGCGTCGGTCCAAAGTAGAATAACCAATTCGACAGTTCCACGCATCAGCAGGTTGAGCAGTCCGAGGATAGGCCCGAGCGAGAAAAGGTACAAACCCACGAGCAATGTTAAATACCTATAATTATAGCGATCGCCAATCAAACCAACGGCGACCATCGTGAGGCAAATGGTGATTGATAATATTATATCGTTGATGCCACCTTCGCGAACCACTGGCGTCTTCGGCAGAAATTCAATCACCCGAATTTCAAACTCTCGTATGACGATGTGCAACATTTCGAGCGTCCATAGCGTAAATATGACGAATAAATCTCCGTTTGTGAGATTGGATCGACGGATGATATTGGGCGGAGGAGGAGTGGCTGCTTTGATCATTTTGTCTTCCCGTGGTTTTCAGTTCGTTCTTGAACTAAAATTATCAAAATTGTATGCAAACTTAAAAACGATGAGAAGAATCAACACTAGATTACAACCATGACAATACCACGCTATCCAGGGAACCAGGGACAATCCGGGCTGGTTCCAGGTGCGTGAGACATGGGAACCTTGCGCATGCGCAGTGTAAGGTTTTGTTGAGAGCTCGTTGTTGCTGGGGCGTTGCCAATCCTAGCACTGCGAAATCGGTACCCCAAAGCACCAAGGAAAACTGTCTACAAAAATTGCCATTTCACCTACAAATCTTTATGAACAGCTTTATTTTAAAAAATCTCTGAATAAAAACGTTCGTCACCAACGTAGTTCAACCGGACATTTGATAGCACAACTCTCTAAAATAGCCGTGCTATTGTATTTTGCTGAATATTGCCGTTTTTCTATTCTACCGTTTTTTGGCAACAAAAATGGAACCGGATCATGATTTTGTGCGAAATCGATAGCTCTCAATGGTGTACCTACTGCATCGTCGCACTACCTAATTATCTGGATCCTGGAACATGGAATACCGATGATGATTTTTTTAACGATTAAACAGACAGCTGTTTGTTGAAAAAGTTATCCCGTTCACAGCGTACGTATCAACCAAAAATTAAATCTTCGATCCTGCTTTCGTTATGAAACGTGCGAGCAAAATCAAGAGGAGAAAAATGTTGAAAAGGTAGGATTCGTCGGTTTTTCTAGAATCATTCTCAAAAAGGATTCGAATCATAGAAATTCTTGGATCTTCGTTAATGGGTTGAAGCGATGATGGCCCGAATTAGAAGGATTTATCTGTCCGCGAATAAGAGAGAAGGAACGTCCATTTAGAGCCGTTAAACCATTCTGCCACGCCGCCGCTCCTGTTCCTTGCCAGATTCCATCTTCTCGTTTATAGGTTAATTAAAACCATTTATCAGCTCGTGAAGGGTGCGAGGGGTGCAATTTTCCCACTGTGTCTTAGGCGGTAGAGCTCACTTAGTTTCCGATGGCAAGCGGGCCCTACCCCCACCCCCGTCGCAAGTACATGGCTAATACAGACAGTTAAGGCTATAAGCTCGGCCATTAGGCGTTCGCAAAATACTTTTCCGGCAATTTTTTCTTCATCTCCTCCTCATTTCATTGCAAAGCTGTAATTAAAACGGTTCATCCTTCTCTTTCGATCTCTGACGCAGCACGTAATGATCTTCTTTTGAAAGCATTCGGGTCTTTTCGCCGATTTGTTGTCTTTGGGGTTTATTAATGGTTCGAAAAAACCAGCCTCAATCGGAGTGGAATGGGGATCGAAAAAAGTGAAACGGGATAGTAATAATACTTCAGTTCTTCTAGCTACATTGTTGAAGAAGTCCTGAAGAGACCTTTTGTTCTCAAAATACAATTTTTACATCCATATTCACAAAGTAAATGGAAGTATTGTAATCGTCATAAAATAGAAAATCGGAACGGGGCTTCAGAAAAAAAAATTTAAATTCAGCGCGTTCACAATTTAGATTGTCTTCCTTGAAGGGGTCGATTCTTTAGCTCATTTGCGATCATTTTTGTATCGTTAACTTGAAAGTACCAGAAAAAGTGAACTTTTTGCTTTAAAGTTTTTCTTATATGTGTGCTTCTGAGTTAACTTCAGTAAAATAGCCATAAGACCCTCAAATATTGGGGTTATTTAGAAAATGAGAATTGCGTTGGAAAGAGCGTTATATGTCACTTTCTAACTTTAAGTTAAAATACAAAACAATTAGGCCAAATTCGAAAAATAGTCCGTTATAAAAAATTACCGTTTATTGAGACTAGAAAAAATGGAAAACTCTCAAGCCCGTCTCAGGAAAAACGGGCAAAAAAATGTCAGCTTCCTAAAGGTATAATCATTTTTCGAATTTAATTCCGCTTCTTCTCAAAATGCCATTGCGGATAACCTTTGTGAATTAAGGTATCGAGTTCAGTCCCACAGTCACGATGCTGCGGAAGACATGAGGCGAGACGAGCAGGGTTAAGTAACCTACTATACTAGCGGGGCAGACTAGATTAGCTGTACAGGGACCGAGTACAAAGCGCGTTTGTCTGCCGATGCGGAGAACTCAAATTTCCAATTAAGGATCAAGGGTTCAAGGCATTAGATACGGGCTGAGGTACGAGTTGATAAGAGGTACATAATAGACGATACGAGCTGTATCTTACCGAGTTAATGTAGTTGATAAGGCTGAGGCCTCCGTCCCACGGGGTCTCCAAGGCGCAAGAGACGTTCGCCAGGGAAAGCGGATGCGACTGTTCGAGCGTTTGAAGGCCGATCGCAAACACTATCACTGAATCGTACATCAACGCCGGTTCCGACTGTGGACAAGAGATGGCTGAAGTCAGCAGTTCAGATCACATTTGAATTGAATTAACTGTCAGACGTCAGAAGACCGACGTTTCTTATGCCGAACCGGTGCCACCGTATCAAGATACAGGTAGGTGCTAGCCTTGGTCATCAAAATCTGATATGAAACTCGTCTTTTATCGATCTTTGTCTTTGGTACATTAAAATAACAGAATGATACGCAGGTAACTCAAAATATCATAACATGATGCGTACATACTTTTTTTTTGAAAAATCTGTCGGTCAAATTCTTGATTACATGCATTAATAATGAACTCAATTTGTAGTATTGACTCACAGAAATAATCACTATTGCGCACCTTTAAAAAGTAGTATGTTACAGGGAAAAAATATACTCAAATGAATTCTCTCTGACCACTGATTGTAACCGGCCAATGCAATCAATACATTACTCAGCGAATTAACCTCTGAACGTGTGGGTAAATAACACAGAGGAATGTTAGAGTAATCGCATGCTGACAGACTAACAGGTAGGTATTTTACATAGATCCATTGGAGTATTGCCAGTTCTAGAAATTGAATCAAAGTCGACAGTTGGCAGTACCTAATTGAATTTGGGTAGCACCGGCGTAACTGAGGAATGCCTTTAGAAAGAAAGGCTGTAAATCAAATTGACTCGAACGGCGGTTGAATTGGGGGATTCGTTAGAAGAATTTGCAATATTGCATATAGTCGACTGGAAAATTAAATTCCAACCTTTATTGCATCCAGGTTCTGTGTCCATCATTGTGTGCGGCTGGCAATTAAATACAGAACGACCGCAGTTCCGGGACCCGTATTTATAGATGGGAAATTTAATTTGATGAACAAAGAATGAGAAGAAAAAGACTAGCCACAGCTTTTTGAATAAAAATTAAAAAAAGAGAAATTACTCCACTATTAAGGTACAATTGTAACTCTAGCCAAGGCCGTCACATGGAAATCTTTCAACAGAGCAGACGATTTATTACTTCCATATTTACGAAGCAAATGGAAGTATTTTAATCGTCCTAAAATCGAAAATCGTATCCGAGCATCGGAAAAAATTTTTACCAATACAATTTCACTCAGAATCACTTCCTACACTTACTTCTTTAAACGTACTTCGTATTTTAGCACTTTTAGTGTTTTCTATTTTATTATTTCCGGCCTCAAAATCAACCGATTTGAGCGTTCTTGGTCTTAAAATCTTTGTTTCACCTTGCAGGATACGTGGATATTATTTATGTCTGATAACTTGACGTATCTTGATTTTAGGCGAGTTTCAAAATTTGCATAGTGAGTTTTATAATATTTTGGCCTAAAAAGCCTCAAAAGTAGTCAAAGTATAATCAAATTGTGTCAAAAATTCGCGTATAAAAATATGAATGTATTGTGTGTCATCGACGCGCCGCTGGTTTAAGGAAGGAAAGATCCTTGATGGTCCACCCACCGTCACACTATCCCGCAACATAGTCCAGTCTTGAAGTGAGGGTTGGGGTGGATCAGAGCTACCTCAACCAGTCATAATATGACTAATAATATTAGTCATATTATGACTAATGTTGTACTCCACCATCGTACTGTTTGTTAATAGTTGAACCCTTAAGGATAATATCCTTATTACGTACGTAATACGTACTACGTATTATGTCGAGGTATCCTATCATGTATATTATACATGATATTTGGTCATCGAATCATCAGAAATAACTTGATTATTTGATGGCAGTATACGATGCCAACAAACTGGCAAACGATCGAAACACTTTTTGATTCGGTTAGTGACTCGAGTACCGTGGGCCCACAGTTATTTCAAACCAGAAAGAAGGAATCGTTCCTATTTCCCATTGACGGGGCACTTCAGCATCCACTTCTGGTTCTTCGGCTAAAGGGTTAAGGCAGTCTTCGGCAACAGGTAACACGTTTGACAGAGTGGAAAACTTGATGGCCTCTATTTTTCTCGACTGCACCTCTCGGCCGACCTTCTGTGATCGGATAACTCACCAGGAAAAGTAACTCGATCCTCAGTTTTCCCTCCTCCGAAGGAAGGACCTATATAAAATGGGGAAACGCCCGCTGAAACCGAGGGAAACAACCGGTCGACGGACACGGGCGATTTTTTGTTCCTATGTCCTTTACCTTTGTCCTTTTTTCCGACGATTAGGTATTCACTCCTGGCGTAATACATCAAACGTTCAGAGTTTATGGCAAGAGATCTGTTTTCGATGATCGATGGAAAAATAGACATATTTTTGGGCGCTAATATAAGGATAATTACTAGTTATCAAGATAAAAATACATTATTAACAATTCTATAGTTATTCACTGTTGTTCAGAAACCTCTAAAATTAGCATAGGCATTACTTATTATAGGTACATGACGTTTCATAATGACCTCAATCGGCCGCTCTACAGCTAAAAATTTTTTTAGTCTCACCTCTATGGTTTTCGACCTGTTGAATATCGAAGGCCCATGCGGCTGAAATCTCTCCATATCTTTCAGGATTTCCTTGACTCCAAGGTCCTCTATGTCTACTATTCTGAAGGCAGTCATATTTACAAAATTGTACTTGAATTCTTCTAAATTGTACGATTCCAAATCCTGTAATATGTTAACGAGACTCGTCGTAATGATCGAAGTATGGCAGAATATATAATGCTTGAATTAAATATAATACTACTTACGAATGTGGTGAAGAGATAGTGATACTTGTAATCGTTCATTTGTAATTGTATAACCTGAAAAAAAGAAATGAGAAAAATAAAAGATCCAAGGTAATATTCGTCCTCTTGGTTTTTTAAATTTAAATTAAATTTTTCCCCACCGTTAACCGAAGCCCTTCAACTTTCATATGGAGGACATTTTCATCGTCATGACTCATTACCATGAGACGCATTTTTCTTCCGTCGACTTACCCTCTTCAAGAAAGCCCTGATGTTCTCAGGGCGAGCATCGACTAGAAGGTTGTGTATTTCTTTGTTTTTGATCTCTTTGAGTACAGCCTTGTAGTTGCTGGGGTCAGCTTGACGTAAGTGCACTTCAACATTTCTATCTTCCGGTGAACGGACCAGTTCCCTGAGTTTCATTAGTCCTGCAACAAGTTGACTTGCTAGTTGGCTATTGACTGAACCGAGGCTGGTTAGGGCGTATCCCAGTGGCTCTGTTGAAATTGCCGGTCAAGTTTCTGTTCGTTTGGTTTCAAAAATTCAACGAATGAAAAAATTAAAAAGATGAACATAAATCCTTGACCCTAGACAAAGTCGTCATAAAAGTAATGTCATTGGAGGTGTGACTCCATTTATTATTTTCATTCTCAAAGTCTTGAAGAAAATAAATTGAAGGAGTTGACTCGGTTTCGCTTGACTAATGGTTTATAATACGATTCATAAAATCGAGGCCACCAAATTCCAAGAGGGACATCGTAATCAACCCTGTATCCCTTGATAGATGATGATGTAAGCACCTCCTACTTGCATAGAAATTAATGCGTTTGGCCTGCGATTCAAATGGTTAGAATCTCGAGCAGAAACCTCATGATTGATGAAACATGATCAAAGGATGAAACCGTCTAGAGAATGAAGCGGGCGTGAGAGAAATGTGGGAGAAGAACAGCCTGATGAATGATGATGTTCAGTTTGATATGACTGCCGTCCTATGAACCTGGTTGCCTTCAAGTGGCGCACTTTACAGGAGTGACCCTATGAATACTGAGCAGGCGGACAAGTGGGGCAAGAGGGATCTACCTAGTACACGTAACAGAGCATCATATAACACAGATCTCACCCCAGAAACATCTTCTTTTCTCGTTTGAAGGCATTTCCTACAACCTTTTTTGTACGGACGTACGGTTCCAATTGGGGGCTGTAATGGAATCAACGCCCGATGAAGGTACAACCAGCTTGTTATGCACTTCATTCTGTTTGATTGCTCATCGATTTCCAATTTCAATGAATCAATCTAATTTAAGCGCATAAATTTAGGATTCCCTCTTTTTCACGTTTCTGCCGATTTGAAAAGGTTCTGATTTTTTTAAGGTTCTTGGATTCCTTGCATGTTGTTCTCTTGCAACAAAGAAGCTAAATTGAAGAGAAGGAGCGAGAGGTAAGTGCAAGTAGTAAAATTGGACCTCCGCACCACAAAGCTCTACCTCAACCTTCTTGTCCCAATTTGAGCTCAAGTCTTCAATCTCTCTCGGTGGTTGGTTCTATTTGGCGGAGGCACGAACCTCTCATCATCCGCATCACACTCGTGAATGGGCATAGAAGTTAGCTAGTTAACCGAAACTTTAAGCCCAGGCTATTGACCCAGCTTCTCTCCGATCGAATTTAAGTTTCGACGAAGAAGGTGTTTCTCGGCATGCATGAGACTCGACGACCAAGCCATATAGTTCCTTCGTGGAGCGAATATTGGCTAGGGCGTGAATATGGATGCAGCAATATTGCCAGAACGGAGCTAGTTTCTCCACCGAAATATACTTCAGTTTGGGAGGGCCAAGTTGTTAGTCAGTTTTACCCAACTTGGGAACTCGTTACCGAAGGATAGTTGAAATTAAAATCCATATTCCTCTTAGCTTCGTCATTAACAATATAAAACTTTTATGTCTATGCAAAATAGGCTGAATGTATGAAAAATTGGTGCTGCAGCTAGCGCAATTATGTAAGAGAAAACAGGCGCATAGACGAGAAAACGTTTTTCTATAGAACAAATGCATCACGTAGCGTAAGCTTCTCCATTTTAACCGAAGAGCGTTAAATCGCCTGATCAAATTAACAGTAACTTTCCAAGGTATGAAAATCAACTGTTAAGGGAAGTACGCAGATAAACAAAACCTCTGCCGCGAAGGAAGTTTGCAGAATAGCACCTGAACTACAACTTGGGTATTACCATTCAAAATTAGGTTCGCCCAGGACGTGATCTTCATTCGAAAATTTTCGTACTCCCGACATTATAACCTTGGAAAAACTTCGAAGAAAACCCGTCCCCTCCGCAAGGCTGGCTAGCGAACCCCTCCTAATTTGCATTCAAAGTAATGGGCCTCCTTACCTAATTTTTTCCCTTTTGCCCTAGCTAATGTAGTGCTTTAATCCCGCCCATCAACCTTCCACTCCCTGGTGCGATTTTTCCCCGAAGAAGAATAACGTCCCAGCTTTGTTAAAGGAAATTATTCTTCCTGTCTAACCTTTTTCACCTGGCGAGCGTTAATTCCATTGAAATTTTGTAATTTCGCCGGATTATGAAAAATGTTCAATGTGGAACAACGTTGTAAACAAGGGGCCCAACTTCGGTCATTCTCACTTCAAGTACTTGAAAAGTGGGACGGTTTGCCAATGAGGCAAACGAGCGATGTTTTTCTTTGATGACCTAGAAGATGATCTTTGGCGAAACGTGTTGATGCTTTCCAAACTCCTCCTACCTACCAAGTTGGTTCCAAACTCATATTGAATTTTGAAATTTATCTAGGGCCTATCTAGCATTTCAATTTTTTGGATGGTTTCGCACCAACGCACGGCACCGTTCGCTGTCACACACACGAAGGATGCATTCAGGGAAAGGCTCCAGTGTCACCTAGGAAAGAAAAATCCAGTCTTTTCCTAAGGGATTTCGGCTCCTGTTCAATATTGATCACGGGGAAAGAGCGAAATTATTATGCTCGAACTGAAAAGGAAATAGACCAGGGACTGTGAGCAATGGGGGACCTCAACGAGCAATGGAGACACTTGACCCAACCCGTCGGGCGTGCGAGAAGGAGACCTTTGCTGAATGGGAGGGCACCTTTCGGAGATGGGATGGAAAGGAAGGGACGTGACGAGCGATGGCATACCAACTTACTCACGCAGACGAAGAAAGAAGGGTCCAAGGGTCGAATGAGTGACGGAGGATAAGGACGATTATGCCTGGGAGTGTTGGCCAGGTATTTTGGAAGGCAAAGAAAGGAGTGAAGATGCCTACTCCATTCACATTGGAGACGAAGGTCCGACGAAGGTCCTCCCGGTTTATAAGGGCGTAGCTGGGCCAGAATTGAGAATCGTACGGGATAATAGGCGAGGGGACACTTTGCGGAAGAATGCGCGTAAAGAAGGATACCTATCCCCATAGGATAGCCCTGCACCCTCACGGGAAAAGTAAATAGGCAGTTCACTTCCTGATTTTGGTTCAAATAGGAACTGAGTTTCTCATTATGGTCTGGGATAGTGAAGAGTGAAATTTTCACATTTGAAAATAATTTAAACTGTATTTTAACCATAAGACGACCCAATCTCAGCATTTATCGAAGATCTGCCTATTATCCAAGCATCGCTGATTCATTGTTTAAATTGGACGATGTTGACATCCTGACTTCAGCCTACATTTCCGTTTGGCCCACTGGTCCGAATGATTCTTTGTGGAAACCACGGATGTGGTCTGCTTTGAGTTCAGTTTGATTTTCTGGACGTTGGGTTGCTGAACAAGTCAACCGCACAATTGCTGGGAAGTTTAACTTCATTTTACCGACAGGGATAAAAGGGGACAAAAGGGATAATTCCTGTCCACCTGAGTTATTGGTAGCAAGAACCCTATTGTACAGTTCGGAAGTCAATCGATTCGGGATGAATGAATATCCTGATTAAGAAGTTTTAACAAACAAATAACGCGTCATAGCAACATAATATGTTATATTATAATGATTAAACAAAGTTACCAAGAACAACCATGACCGGATTGACTCTAATCCTAGGTTGGTGAAATCCACTATTGACACATAAAACTATGTCCGGGTGAAATCTAATCCGAGGTAATGAGCGTAAAAGAGAGGCCAAAGAAATCTCTATTAACGAATTGAAACAAATTATCCAAGCAAGACTCGAAAGAAATCTGGAATACCATTTTGAATAATTATTTTTATACCGTAGGTACCTATCGTAGAATTGGGAGGTTCGGTGACTGAAAATATGCTACTTGCTTCTGAGGTAGAAGTTGCAAGCTACCTGGAGCTGAAAACGGTAGCAGATGGCTTGATACTGCCTATTCTTGAATAGTTCTTATCGCCTCGAGTTTTGAGAATGTGCAAAATTGAATTAACAGCGAGGCGAATGCATTTCTTAAAAACTTCCCCTGTAATGAGGTCCCGATCTATTTCTTCTTTAAACTGTTCAACTTCAAAACTCTTAACTTGTTACCAACTCTTCAAACTCGACTTGAAACTGTAAGATGAGAACTTTGTTCAAACTTGTAAAATAAACTTGTGAACGAGCGCAGACTGGCGTCCGTTGACGATAAGTTGAGAGGAGATAATAATTATTGTTCTTCTTGTTTAGATATGCAGAACAGCCGAGCGGGCACCTTTCGAGTGAAATCCAATCAGACGCCTTTTATCTCGAGCTCTGAGCGTTTGAAATTAGGTAAACATTTTTCCACGTCTTTTCCAGACGGGTTTTTGATGGAATTTCTTTCGTTATCAAGATAAAGTAAACCGACGTTGTGTGCTAAATTGATTATCTGGAGTTTTTCAAGGGGAATCAGACTTGTCAATTTGACATTAAAATTGATCAATTTTGACAAGAATTTTTTGAAATTACTTCAAATCTAACCCAATTAAAATACCATATAGGACAGCAGGAACGCACAAGTGCAAGCCTCAAACTCACCATAATCTTCCTCGTAAAGGATCGCAAGCTTAGTCCAGTTGAGGTAGCCCATCACATCTTGATACGCGGCGTTCAACAAAGATTGAGCAGGATGAAGGTTGATCGACAGTTCGCGAGTTGTCGGCTCTAGGTCGACCCGCGCTTCGATGTGAGGCAAGTCGAGAGCGTCGCAGATGCTGTGGACGTGCGCGCCAAGCACAGGATGCGACGGTCCGAATACTGCTTGGACTCCTTCGCCCACTTGTTGACAAGCTTTAACAAAAAAAAATTCTTGAACTTTAAAATGTGTTTAAGAATGAATGTAGAGAGGTCTAAAAATAAAGCTGTGCTACGTTCGAGCGCAACTGCTCAAAGACTTGAGGCCGTATTCATCTAGGCATAGGAGCCGTTCGATGCGCCATTACCTCCTTTGCACATTTTATTGGTCAATTTCAAAAAAACAGATGATTCTTCTTTTGTTTATTAATGATGATGTTCTTTACTATCGTTTTTGAGTTTCCATTCAAATTATGGGATTCCACAATTTCTCAACGAGTGATAGGTATAGTATCTATCTAGAAAAGGAGTCGGTGAAAGACTGGGGACAAAGTTAACTGGTAAAACCATTAGGGGATGGCAAAGCCGTGACGAAAGCATTTCTCGCTAGTGAAGAGAAGAGAGACCGAAAGGGCGAACTGGTTTAAGGTGTTGTAGCAATTGTAGTAAACGTTGTATAGATGTTATAGTAATAGTAGCAGCGGTTCAGACTTGAAAAAATTGTCCCTCGCAGGGGTGAAAGGAGTGAATGTTCGCACACGGAGATCTGGTGTCCCAAATAGGTCTGACACACTCAGCCTTTTTGCCCAAACCTTAGACCAGTTCGTTCACTTCAGTATCGCTAAATCTTCTTCCCAAAGCTGGAGAGAACTCTCCACGATGTTTTCTTCTTTTTCCATTCGTACTGGGACTGTGCTCTCTTTTCACATGGTAAGGCGTGGCGGGTCTTTTCTTCAGTTTCGATGCTCACTTCAGCCCCTGGCACGATAGACTTGTTTAGGCCTCCTTGTTGCGTTGGCAGCATTCCGTTTTATTTTCTCCTGAGGGAACGCCTTTTTCTAGAAGGCACGAATTTCTATTCGAGGTAAGGACTAGCGGATAAAGGAGACAATGAGTTATTTATTACTTTCGAATAGGTAGGTACCTACATAAAAGAAAAAGCGGCTTTTCAATTTGACTTCGCTAAAGTTGCACGGTTAGTATCAATTACGTACATCGTCACATTTTTGATGGTTGATGTTGGTGTTTTGGTCCAGCAGCCTGAGCGTTGGCATAGGGTAAACAGGTTTGGTAGGCATCGCGACACAGCAACGACTTTTCCCTGGAAGAACTAGTTTCTTCATAGGAAAGTCGTTCATGATTTTATAGTATTTCCAATTTGGACTGAGAATTTCCCAAACCGAATCGAGAATTTTCCAAACCAAATTGAGAATTTCCTCCTCGGCATAGTCAATAAAAAGTCGTGTTCTGACTCGCGCTCGAATGAAAGTGAAGAATCTTCAATATGCATTGCAGAACAGTCTGGATTAAAAAATTTCGTGCCTACATTTCAAACCGGATATTGAGTGAAAAAATAGAAAATTCTCAATTCGGTTCGGAAAATTGTCATTTGGATTGAAAACACGAGGCTCCATTAAACCAAATCTTGGTTTGGAAAAGTTTGACTCATGGAGCTGCTAAATATTTTGACGATTCAAATTAATTGTCATGTGGGAATGAAGCTTGTAACATAGCTTGTGAGATGCTAAGTAACTTTCGGTTCAGCATACTTTCAGGATGTAGGGGAAGTCCCAAACCAAGGTAGTGAATAAATTTACAATGCCGTACGCTTTTCAAGTTTCAAGTTGGTTGAGGTTGGAGGGGTGAGGATTCGCGCAATCTATCAAGAGACCGCACCAAGTTACTCCGTAAGAAGGATCCATTAGACGAGGGGGTAGGTAAGGCTTGTCGGTTGGCTGTTGATCCATATTCATCTTGCCGACCTATTTGCATCCTCCCTCTACGGGTAAACAGTTTAAGGCTCTATGAGCAGATTGCGATCAATTATAAACCACAACGCTTACAAATGAGCTATTGTATCCGAGGTCACGACTATATCGTGTGACGGGGAAGGACAAATATTTGCGCTGTGCAACGCCATTTAAAAACAATCAGACCTGCGATGAGAATCACGAGCGTTTCCAGATATTGTTACTATGTTAACGAAGTTGCAGACTTGAAACGGATCAACTTAGTTAGGCTATTGTTTAAGCGGCGAAACTCGAGTCGGAGTCATCGCTTAGTACGAGTCAGGAAACGTAGATTATTATACGATGGTAATGAATGATGATGTTGTTTCTAACTTCCGACGATTTCGATGGGTATTTTCGATCTCCATTATTAGAAGAGGAAGGAGATGATTCGACGGTTCGAGCAAGGTGGATTTACGGTTTTGGTTATTGAACCTACCAACTGACATATTCGATTAAAATCATCTATTGCACCGCAAGACCGTAAACGCTCAAATCAAATTTTTTCTAAGCATCTAAAAATGAACTAGGCATCAGCATTTTTTTTTATTTGGAAGTAAAACACGAGTGTACGAGACATAATCTATCTTGTTAAACAAGGTGTAGGCAGGACTAAAACGATCGACACCCCCTTCCTCAACTGTCATGCTGATGATTGTTTACGAGCTTGGCTGAGCAGATTGTTTACAAAACCGACAAGGGTACGAGAATGGCCACCACCTGCCGGCAGTTTCATCTGTCTCATTTCCATGCCGTTTATCTGATGGTGACCTTTCTCCCTCATCGTTTGGCAGTCTGAATACTAATGAAACTTACTTTAATGCTAGGACGTTTATAAAATATATATTCTTCGCAAGCGGGTGATAAAATAATGCTATGGTGATAACGGGGTCTACGTTTATTCATCCGGACGATTGGAGTAAGCAGTAGGAACTGCTGGAGGAGGAGTGGGTGGAGAATGAGGAGGAAATTATATATATTTTAGTTGGGAGTTAGTATATAAGATTTCCCAAGTCTTCGGAATGTACCGACTAATATACCGTCCAGTACTTCAGTGAGCCATCATATCTTGAAGTAACTACTACGTTTTTCTGAAGTACCTATACCTACCGCCATAATTTCGATCCGGGCCCTCATACTACCGGTAGCAAACTGGCCAAAGAACGATCGGCTATTAACGCATTACGACTAAATGACCTGGCAGAGTAAAAGAGCGCTATTCACCAATCCAAAAGTTTTACCATGAGAACCAATCCGCAGTTTATTGTTGAATTTATGGACTTGTTTGGCAATAAACTTGTAATGCATTAGGTAGCCCCCGCAAATGCCCTTAGCCCACACTCGTTTCCTGAGTTTTACTCGGTCATCTGCTCTGATGGAGTTACAACTCAATTGCACATTATACCTTGGAGTAAGTAGTCCATTACAACCCATGCACATTATACACGTCTCGAACGAATTCAGAAATTTCCCTCACTGTTGGAGAAAATCCCGGAATTATTTCATTCGAGTTGACCTTTCCGACCATTACCTCCAAGATGGCCTGTTGGGGCAGCGAGAAACACCTGCGTTAGTTTCGAGGAATGGCTTTTATTGGTAGACGGGGGCATCATCGCCAGTTATTTCTACGACGGCAGGCGTTGAATAATTCAGCTTCAGCAGAAGATTCTCACAATCCCTTTTACAGCAATCGCTGGCTGAGCTGATTCGAGATTTCTGCTCCCACATCGTCTTTCGATGGACTTCGAGACGAACCGGGACCTTTTGAGGATTGCACACTTATAGGGGCATCTGGACGTCTTTTCTGTTTACAGCTTCGTAAAAAATCCAGCTAGCGAAATAATCCTTTTTAGAGGCGACGCCAGCTGTCCCAGTGTAACACCATCAAGGGTAGCACGTGTTGAAACTTAATTCGCGATATTTTGGTTTGAGATAATCTCTGGGTTTCGACGTTTTTACGCCTATGGTATAGTAATGCTAATTTTTGATTACTCATATTAACTCAAATTCATTTCATATCGGCTATAGGAAAGCCCTCAGGCTCCAAAGCGTTTCGGGCTGCCTTTCTCAAGTTGCGAAAAACGGGGCTTGCCGTAGCAACTTATTGAATTAACCCTAACGAAGCCTTGTAACCCTTTTGAACTTGGCTACAACAGACAACTGGTAAAGTGGCTTTCCAAGTTTCAATGGAGACGTAATCCATCAAACGAGGTTTTCCGAGATATGTGTTAAATATCTGTCCGACATCTTGGAAATCAGATGAATTTCTTAATACCCTTTGAACCTATAAAGTCTAGCTAATACTGCAGGCGATGGTGGTGGTGGTGGTCTTATACATCACTTGAAACTTTTCCGTGTTAAATCGTGGATAGCCAAGTTTTCCGGCATTTTGATGATTTTGATTCCGGCGTTCTTGATGAATTGGAGGGTATCTTGATGATGCCATGAAGACGGTTCATGGTGGATGGGTTCATTATAATTTGATGGGCGAAAAAATATTGTATTATGTATTATACAGCTCGAGTGGCGGAGCATTTTAAGCCAGGACGTTCAACTCGTGCATCGTGAATATCAGCATTGATCCACGCGATTCGTGAACAAAAAAGTTCATCGCTTCCCCGCTATCGAGATAACGAATCCTTGTACACCTACACACGAGGTATGGATGTTTTTATATGGAGCGTTAATAAAGCGTTAATTGAACTCTCGGAAGTTTTACCTTCTATGATTATTTTCGTCGGATTAACCGACCCGCATCCCAGGCGGCCGCTGAAGGTTGAAAAAGAGGCATTCAGTTGTAAGAGAGCTCTCATGAATAAATTTCGGGCAGCAGCCTCGCCCCTTCCCTTCTTCATCACTGCTTCATCGTCAATAGAGGTAATTGAAATACGCCATCCGACCCCCCTGACGCGACGGCCGGCAGATATAATAACTCGCCATCCCCCTGGAGGATCATTAGCAATTTCCCTTTGTAGACCTCTCGGAGATTTTCGGGGAAAATCTATCAGCGGCTACAGAATAAACAAAACATCGACAGGCCATCAAGTACGTCACTCATGTGCTGTACATAATGCCGTGGTCGATGGTGTACAGTTTCAAAACTGGCGTATCTCGTTGGTCGGTTTCAAGTATTGAGATAACAGTACCCACCCGTCAGGGTAATGTTTAAAGTAGCACAAATAGTACAGTAGGCAAAACCTACTGTAGTAGGTAATATAATCATGTAAAATGATATAGCTAGCTATTGTATTTAGTATAATACGACCTCATCCCACCAACAATGATCAACAATTTAGTCTGAGCGAGATAACCTTCTTAATACCATGGTTATTTTTCAGTTTAGAAACTTCGTTTTAAACTAAGTTTTTGTTTTTTCTCAATTGAATGAATTTATCTGCATCCGCAGAAGTACACCATTGAAAAAATAATGTACCAAAAACCATAAAAGCCAAACACCCAGCCAATTTGCTGGCGATAGGTGCCTGAGCAGAGCTGAATTTTGCTCATTCCATCTCAGTTGTGCGGTAAACTTTTCTCACCAACTTGTTCTACTGCTCGAGTTATCTTCACGCCGGAAGTCCTCACATAGCAGGAAAAGTGCAGCCGACTTGGAAAATCCTCAAGTCAAATGAAAAAGTCGAGGAACCTCGGCCGGGGATGGATTACCTCCCACGACGGCGTCTTCGTGTTTGTTAAAAGCAGTCAGTTTGTCCTTCGAGCGATAACGTGGGAAGTGTAAGGGGGAAGGGGGTAGCTAAGACTTGGTGTGAGATAAGCCCCCTCTCGGCTGGCAGATTACTGAAAACGTTGGACCCCCCACGATGGTTGGATGCCATATGGAAGACTCGCAAAGGGATCGCCACTTTTCCCTTCAACGCTTGTTTACACGGTTTATGTATTCTGAAAACATTCTTCACAATCCGAAAAGTTGTGAAAGGTGGAAGCGAAAAGTTCCGAGTGGAATTGATCGGCTTTGTGGCTTCTTATTGCCCTCCGTTGAGGGAACGAAGCTGACAATGCAAAACGTGGAAGAATAAGGGCCAAATTCTCATGAATTTTCTTCGTCCGAATTTCACATACCTTCAACACCTCGATTAATTTTATCTCTTTTCTGTCGGCCACTAATTTAATTTGAGTTTTTTTCTGAAGGAAAATGCGGCCAGATTCCAAGGACTTATTTAATCATCAAAATTACCATTCTCAACTTATCTCCGCCAGGTGAGCTAAACGAGACGTTTGCTGACATCGGGCGACCGTTCGAAACCCAGTGGATCAATACGGAGATTGTTTCCGACCGACAATCATCGTTATTACCGCGTGGAGTGGCCAACTACAGAACTTTCAACAACAAGGATCACTTCCACTTCTGACTGAACGAAATTGGAGCCCTCGAATGAGACGAAAAATGTCAATATGAAACGTAAACGTTCTGGCGTACAAAGGACGATTTGTATTACAATGAAAAACATAGACCTCGAGGTTCACGATTTGTTTGCCTGGAGGATCAATCCTTGGGTACAAACGCAGCAAACCAACTTGATGTTCATTACACTGTCGTCCTTTGTATGTAAATCCAATAACATGACACAGCAAACTATATTAATTTTATACAATTAAAATCGTAATACTCAGAGCAGTGATTGGCGGTTAGCTGAGATGAAAATGTAAGTAAATATCATGGGTCATAGGCACTTCATCGTCGAATATTATTATCTTCGTTTGACCAATCCTCAGGGCAGGCAGTTTGACAAGTGGAGTCGGATCAATTTCCAGAGCAGAGCACAAACGGAATTCTCAAAGACGTCGTAAACCGCATACTGTCCGAAACCTCAATCCGCTAAATGACCGAACGACATGACTGGCCGCACGAAATCCACAGGATGAATCCTCTCATAAGAGAACAGCAACTATTGCAGAAGCTCGTGATGGCTCGTCAACTGAAAGCGCAATAGCACCCAAGCACGATGAACTCCATCTGAAGGTATATCCTGGCGACAGACAAGCGCAGTAAAACGAGGCGTTCGCCATTGCTACATGTCCCGTCCTACTCTTGTTGTTGTTGCTCAGCAGCCGTTTGACACAAAATGTCAACGTATATGAGCCCCCGAGGCGATTGCGGTTCAAGATAGCACTTGTCATTCGGACGATGGGCCAATTTTCGCCCGAGGCTTACGTCGTTAGAGCCGTGCGAGGGGCCAATTTAAAAGAGCACGAAGCAGTTATAGGATATCTTCTCTTTCCACAGTCCTAACAGCACTGCAATAATGCTGCGTCTTAACAACAGCTTCAATTAAGTCGTCGTAAGGGTGAAATTGAATTTAGAACATTTTTGTTATAGGCTATACCATAGAGGCTAATACGAGACCAAACCAGTGGTGCTTAGATAAAACTCAATACTTTTTACACTCAATACTTATTTGGAAACGTAAAATATTGACACAATTTGACAATTTAGACTACTTTTGAGGGTGTTTAGGTCAAAAATATCCAAAAACTCACTATCAAAATTTTAAAACTTGTCTTAGATAAAAATACGACTCGTTATTGTAATATAAAACATATCAGATATGTAGATTCTACATATCCTGCAAGGCAAAACGAAGGTTTTAAGACCAAGAACGCTCAAATCGGTTCATTGTGTGGCCAGGAAAAAATAAAATGGAAAATGCTAAAAATGCAAATTCATCGGAAGTACTGAGCATAAATTTTGGTTAAACAGGGTGATAAGTATTACTGAGGCAAACATTCCGGTTAAAGAAATGTGAAAAAAGGTTTAGAAGTAGGGGAGCTAAGGCCATTTTTGTGAATTACCGACTCCTGTTTCAACACAAAAATGCCATTATGGCCAAATGGCAAATTGTTCTGAAATTCTAATGGCAAATGTTAGGTTCTCCGCAACATGAAATTAAATTTTTGCTCAGTTGTTGCCCTGATTGCGACTGAAGACGAATTCTTTTTATTCGCCGAAGCAGGAAGAGGTCTCCCAAATTCGAACCGACATTAGGCAACTTAATATGCAAAAACGGAGGGCGGATAAACTGAAAAGAAAGAAGCGTTTGGTTAGAATTTATTACAAATAAAAAGAGCCGGGAGACCATCCACCGCTAACAGCGGCCACAAATCGCGAGTTCAGGTGATGGCTGAGGTGCGACACAATTAGGAACCGGGCCAAAACGGTTTGTAAATCTACTGAACAAGATAAAAGCTGAGTTGGGCCTATCGGATTATCCCGCTGAGGGTTACAACTTTTCCATTCGTGCGAGAGGCTGTTCGCACATGGACTGAAATCACCAGACTATTGGATATGATGTGTGTTCTGTATTGAGCTAATATTTCGACGAAGAACAATTTATTTTGTTATTGTTTATTGAGTGTATGTTTGGGATCACTGTCAGTTTTAGTTCGTATTCAAGTTAGCTTTTGAGTTTCAGTTTGAGTTCGAGTTTCAGTTTCAGTTCAAGTTTGACTTACATTATTGCCTCTTGGGCAAACCAAAAACCATCCCAGTCGAAGAGACTTCGTAACTTTGACATGAATCTCAAAAACAAGTTATCTCCAGCTGCAAATAGGCCCACACTTGAACATGCCATCATCGTATCCGATTCAATAACCGTTTGAGCACCGTAATCCTTGCCTGATGGCCATCCATCAGCACAGGTACGTGGTTATCGTCACCGACTCGGACATATTCGTGGCCCTTTTATCCTCGCTCAAACGCAATCCACCAAATCTGGCCAATTTCTGGATTTCCACCAACGCGGAGAACACCGGATCCGGGCAATGAAAGCTAAAAGGAAAACCAGAATTCGCCGAGGGAGATCGCACTGCGGGTCAAAGTGGGTTAGCAGCAGACATACAGGACGAGGGACGGCTGAAAGCGGTTTTCGGAACGTAAGCGTAGCCTAGCACATGTAAACACGGCCGAAAGGGCACAAACACAGAGCGCTGCCAACTAGCCCTTCCACTATATCATAGAAACCGTCCCTCTGTTGGCCGACTTTTTGGCAGAGTTCTCAAAATAACCGTAGGCCCAGAACCGAGCCATTTCACGGCCTATCAAATTTTCTAGAGGTGATGAATAAATCAGGCACAGTTTCTGGAAAGGCAGAATTAGCATTCAATGCAGCTGTGAGCGCTAAGCTCGAAACCCAATCAGAAAATCTAAAATTTTTGGAAAACACTAGTTTGCGAACCGAGTTTTTCGGTGCGGCTCTTGTAGGGTGAGATTGGGTACATGGAAGGCAAGTTCAGTCACCTCGAAAAGGTTACAAAATACCGATTCCGGCCGCTTTGTTAGCTTAGCGCGCGCTAGTGGTTCCGGTGCGTTGGTTTGTTTGAATTTTTACTTAGAGGATACCCCGAAGCGAGGACAAAGTAAATATGGTGAGGATTTTCGAGCCTCACTCCAGTTGCCAGTAGACGGTGATTTTTGGAGCTTCCCAACGGGAGAACTCGCCTGTTCGTCCCAGCGAAGCGAAATACAGACCCGAATGGAGCATTCATACCTTAAGCCGCTTTATGAATTCAACGAATACCCAGCACGAATAGTTGGTTGAATATTTTCATTAAAAGCTTGCTAAAATATGTCCTGCACTGTCAAGTGAGATTAGCTCTCTTTCATTAAGACGGTCTCAGATCTTTTATAAAATTTTCGTATACGAAATTTGAAAATTCGCCATCGATTTGAGTTACATTTACATTACTTTAAAGGTCGCTGAATTCTTTTATGGCGTAGGGGTAAACTGCAACGTCATCCCTCGGGCGATTGAGCTAACGTCAGTTTCCATAAGCGTCAGGTCCATCCAGCCTGAATTGCAAGGCATTGCCATCGAGAAGGCTGGACGAAGATGGGCTCATAATCCCGAGTTAGTTAACCGGTCACGCTACGGCCCTGCCGTCACTTGTCGAGTGATTTGTGTGCTTTTCCACCAACCGACCGTCGGCACCGAGAAAATATGTGTTCTCCTTTTCCCAACCCCCGCTCACCCCCTTCCAGCCTATTCTTCATCCAGCCACCATGTCCGCTGCTAGGTTGCTTATTTACTCCGCTCCAACACCCCCACAGCTAACAAAAGGCGAGCATGATATGACCCCCCCGCCTTTGTGGTGAGCAGAAGCTCAGTTGTAAATAATGCGCTTCCGTCGCCGGAGGACTCAAAAAGGCCCAAGAAAGCGCAGTCCCTGTTACTGTCAGAGGCAAAAGGAGCCACGAGAAACTTATACCAATTTATTTCTCCTGGGCCCTTATCTTTGGCGCCTCGAGTTTCTCATGAATGCATTTTTATACGGGGTTACTCGTTTCCGAGATTGACCAATCTTTCGATCTTAGGGCACGTATCTTATTTAGGGTGGGTTCGTGAATGCAGTTTATCCACCGAATATCATTATTCTCCGAATAAAATTTTCCATGGGAAGGGACGAAATTCATAGTCTACATATCCAAGAAACACTAATTCGGAAAATAATGCTTACCTATTTGACGAATAAACTGAATTGACGAACCCACCTTCCGTATTGTGAGTTGCTCGAGCAGAGCGCCTTCTGTTTGGGCCAGAACTATGGAAAATTCTGGTTTTCTAGAGCCTCAATTCGTTTGTTTGAGCAGAGGTACGAGAAATAGGCAACTAACACCATAAAATAAATTTGTCAATATTTGAAGCATGAAACCTGCAAAAGGGCCTAAGTGCCATTTTTTTCGAAACCCGGTTTTTTGCGGTTTTGGGTCCTATGTGCCATGATACACTTCCACAAGAAGTTTTAGAGCGATTGCAGTACTCCTAGCTGGAGAAAAATGAGTCACCAACCAAACAGGCCTAGGTGCCAACGTCGCCAAAAGTGCCAAAATCTCGATTATTTTCAGTCCTTATTCGTTTGATCATGATAAGGATGGAAGCGAATGCGGTCTTGAACATCGTCTGAACATTATTTTTTAACTTTCGATTTGTGGGCAGTGGTTTGATGCAATTTTCAAGAAACAGTTTTTTGTTTCTCCTGTAAAATGTTACCGGATGGCACTTAGGCCCTTTTGCAGGTTTCATGCTTCATTTCTGATTAGTCATACTGCAGTCGCGATTTCACGTTTCAGGCTAATAATGTTATTGATGCAATGAATGGGAAAGGCAGAATGCCTCGTTGGGAACATTTTTGCTGGAACGAGAAAACAACTGGATAACTATCGTAGCAGAGAAATGGACGGGGGAAAGTACGTAGTGGCTGTCAGAGGGAATTCTCGTCGCAGCAAAGTTCTAATCTCCTCAACTCCCGTGGTGCCACGGGTGAAAAACAACACCGAGAAAAACTATATCGTCGTATCCATTGTATATAGTTTTTTTTCATATTTGCTCACCGAAGTATCAGCAGACCACGTACCCAGGTATTCCGACTACTGCTGTATATTGATCGGAACCACCGGCGGGAAAAACTCAGAACTAAAGAGATAACATTGTTTGTTTTCCATGAAATTGAAATCGCAAAATCGTTGCTCATGCTAGTCATTGTCAGGTTCGTAGGATGGAATTCGATATTGGTCGATGACCTGTTTTCGAAACGAACCATTCGGTTATTGTGCGCATTCTCTGAGCAGCGCTTCGAGAGGGGTCGAATATATGTGGCGGAAATGAAACCTTTCAAGCTACCGGCTGAAAGTTGATGCATTGCGAGTTATGCTTCCGCTGCGTGTAGGGTGTACATGATGTCAGCCCCATCACTTTTAAAAATTCTTCCTCAAAATATTACCTGCTTTTCCATGGTAGTAAAATCTCAATATAGGCCTCATGTGCGTCGATTTTGAGCATTTCCACGACCGATAGATATTTTCGCTGCTGAAGGGCTCTATGGTAATAACGATGTTTTCCGGCCCCAGAAAAATCTCAGCATTACTCAAAGTACAATTACCTAACCCAGCAATAGCGATGCTAAATAAACGTTTTTTGCAGTTCTTTCCCAGGACTCAAACCCATCGACAGCAAGTGCGACAAAATCAAGAGCACAAAAATCCCGCTCCAGATTTCAAATGGGGCTCTACGTTTCCTACACTCTACCTCTCTGACGGTGCTAGACTCAAAATTTGAATACTCCCCTTCGCTTACCCTATTCGTGTGAGACCTAGCGTATCACGTAGCTAGACTAATGGGAAAGAATATATTTCCCATTTTTTGTTCGCTTCGCCGTTTCACGGGAGAAAATGTGGCGGAAATAATTTATGTAGACCTTCTGCAGTGTCAGAGCCTTCCAGGAGATTCAACCCATAGTGTGGTGCAGTGCATGCTTTGAACATTAATATTACAGTGTCAGATCACTGTAACTGGTAAGAATAGATATATCGCGCATAAAACTAAACGTTTGGCTCAAATTTTAGGCTGCCACGATGAACGACTGAATTTTTTCAACCACGGGGGTGGTTATTTATTTCCAGATGTTCAAGCGAAATTTGGAGAAGAAAAATAAAAGACATTTTTCGGTTTATAAGTACTCAGTTTTTCACATAATGCATCGGCAAGGAGAGAATTTTTGTCATTTTACTATAGGATCAATTTCCCAGTTGGCGTCGAAAATGTTTTCCAAACAACTACCACAGTTACTTACTTAGGTAATAATTCTAAAACCAATACAAAAATATATTGTATCAGTGAAAAGAGGTCACCTTTCTTCGATGCGTGAAAACTATCGTCTTTGTTCACGTACTGGATATCGTAAACTAGCGTAGACTTGGGGAGCAAGTTCTTGTCCTTGTTTATTCTGTAGACAGCGTATTTGAAGGCTAGTTCGGTAGCGCTTTCTTTCTGGTCCTGGGTGAAGATGGCTCCTGTAACAAGAATGTTCCATCATCAATGAGTGACGACCATTGTTCAATGTATGTAAATGTAATTTTTGGAATGATTGATTACAGGCATAGGTAATCTTATTTGTACAATCTTTTTTAGCTGAGGACCTATCGTGGTAAAAATGTTAACTTTTTCAGCATTTTAGAGAAAAAGTCATTATTAATCAACTATCAGAGCTCTACTTGAGAAAACCGATATATGGTTGATTAAATAACAAGAGAGGCTATTCCTTATAACAAAATGAGATAGCTGGTGTTGCCACTCATGTGACGTTACGGTTTTTCTTAACCAAGGCACGACGAAGGTCGAAAAATCAAATTCAATCGAATTTATAGCTTGAGGTGGTTTCAAACTCAGAGTAATGCAAACTGATGCCATTAGAATCCTTCTATATCTTCCCACCTCAAGCTCGTGGCGGACATGGGAAAATGAAACATGGAATATCCATTTATATGCAAATATTTAGGCGTGTCGCTGTCCGTCGCTAGTCATAAGATTGATCGAAGTAAACTACGGCCGAAGAAACACACTTCAAAGTTGGTGTTGAACTTGAGGAGAACACATGGAAGTTAATTGCAAAGAGATGGACGTTCTCTGAAAACCCATTGAATTTTTTTACGTTTTCGAGTTCAACCAAGCAAAAATCACTCTCATTTTGTAGATATTGAAGAGAGCGTCGATTACCTTACATGAATTTAATTTGCTGTGTTTCCGATCAAGACTCTGAGGCACGATTTCACCAATCTTTCAACAACCCGATAAGCTAAAATTTATTGGTGCTTAATTGCTGTCCAATGTCGCCCTTATGTCAATTTATTTCTCCTAGCGCCTTCAGCTGAATTGTCATCTTCGCATTGGATCTATAAATTGATAAATTGATGAACTTGATGGATCCGGAAAGCATTTCAAGGGCTTTTCCCGTAAAAATGTTGCCAAGAAACAAAGGAAACATTCAAAACTGATGAGGGCTGAAGAAAAATGAAACAATTCCTCTCCTCTTTGAAACTGGAAGATTCGAAAGGCTTTCCGTTCATACTTTGAACGAGTTGGTCGCACGGTTTCCCGCACTAATTAAAAGAAAGTGCCCTTACAGAAAAGCCATTACAGAACAATTAGAGAGGGCGCGAGATTGGAGAACAAGAAAAGGGTCAAAGAAGATGAGGTGGAAATCTTTCCCCCTCTTGGATAATAATAATAGTTCGTCCATTGGATTCCTTTCAGTCCAAGTCTTTGCTTGCTTTGCCCCTAACAATTGCTCCAATTAGTTTCGAAGTTATTGGGAGGCGGAGAGTTTTTGGATTTATTCCGAAGGGTTGGCTCTTGTCGTCTTCTTTCGCTTTCGAAAGTGCTCGAAACTTCATACTAATCATAAACAATGCGGTGAATACGGCGGTAGAGTTTTTGATCAGTATAGCAGCCCATACAGCATCATCTCTCTGAAGAGTTGAAAGAACTTTCATTTATTGGCATACAATTCTCATAATTTGCTACCACGTTCAAAGTATTGTCTACCCAATGCTCAGGGCCATGAAAATTTGAGATGAAGTTGTGTTTAAATATAGAAAAATAGGTTGTGATGCATTGAAAAATCAAGAAGGCTAGAATACGAAAAAGGGCTTCAAAAACTTGCGGCAAGTTGTTGGCAAAGGACTATTGGGACCTGCTTCAATCTATTGGGTTCGGCAATACGTCATTTGCACGCAGTAGGTAATGCATTCATGAAGTTTACCTTCTTTTGCCAATCTGGCCAACAATGAATGGAAGTTACCATCTCGCCTCCCCTTGGTGAAAAATGAAACTAGATACTTTTTTCTCCCGCACCTTTTGTTCCTGCATTGCTTTTGAGTGTTGGGTATTTTATTTAAGATGGTTAGAAGAGCGTAATGAAGGCATATACATTCCCTTTGGTAGAGGCAGCCACCTGTTGTGTGACTCTATTTAACACATCCTCGGTGGATCCTCTCTCACCACTGGAAATTCTGGATGCGCTCTTTGCTGGAAATTCTTCATATTGCTCTCTCTATTAATGGGGTTCAAAGCTTGAAGTATAATGGTGAATTCCCTCAGTAACTGTTTTTCAGTTTTCTTCCCCAGCCATCGGGAGGAAAATTCCAGTTTGACCTTGCGACATCCCCAAGTTCAAAACACGAGTTTGAAGCCATTGGTCCGGGTACATTGATGTTTCTGTCTGCATTTCTTTATCTATCTTTATTATTTCTTTAGTTCATCAAAAATCTATATTTTGAGACAAAAAATGTAAATTTTGTTCATTTGTTCTGGAGACATTGTCAGATTAGTCTCTCATTGACAGCGTACGGAAAACAAAACAGGGAAGGAAAGTTTTAGGTTTGACATCTCCCATGCCTCCCATCTCTCGTTTTGCTATACTGGAATGATGTTTCCAAGCCGTGCTGAAAATTTGGTACGTGGATTTTATGCAAAAATAGTATCTGAATTTATTTTGTGGCATGTTTTCTGAGAAAAACTATACATGAAACTAGAACTTTGAACAAGAGTGATTTTTCGAAAAATGCCCAAGTCCAGCATTCTCTCTGTTAAACATTATGCTGATTAAAATAACACGTTGACCGTAGTTTAAATTTAATAGCTTTTTCATCCAAACAGTATCATAGCAGTAAAGCCCTGCAAAGCCCTTCGAAGCTTGTTAAAACTCGAATCGAATTCTTAACATTATGTAAAAACCGTGAGCGAGGTTGAATAAGGAAGAGTCACTATGGAGAAAGAGAGCTGCCCTGATTAATAAAGATAAATTCAAGGAGACCTCGAAGAAGAGGCGAGGAGTGCTTGTTTAGTCCTCGCTTGTCACCACAACTGATCCACCCTTCCTCCCTTTCAGAGCCTCAATAGCAAAAAGAATGCTCTTTTGATGAAAAAGGAAAGGTCGTCTCAGAGGACAGCTAGAATTCATCGCTTTTCTTTGCTAGCATGAGGTAATCTCGCTTCGACACTCGCGCTCATCTTTGAATAAGCCAGTACGCCAGTCTTACGTTCAAATTGGGTGCATAGTAGTTTGCCAGTAGATATTTCGAAATATCCCAGCAAAGTCCTTTCGTTCTTCCGTTTTTCCGTTCTTTCATCTTAATCGTCCTTCCGTCCTGTCGTCCTTCCGTCCTGTCGTCCTTCCGTCCTGTCGTCCTTCCGTTCTGTCGTCCTTTCGTCCTGTCGTCCTCTCGTCCTGTCGTCTTTTCGTCCTGTCGTCCTTAAGTCTTAAATTTTATTGGTCTTCCTATAGAAAATTTCTTGCAATTATTTGGTACTAGCGTCCTTGGATAAAATCTAGATTCAAATCAATTGATAAACCGGCCCTAAATTTTATTCCCCACTTCAAACTTTCATCAAAGAGAGATTAATCTTGTGGAAATTCATGTATATAAATTCAAAATGAACATTCAGTCGAGGCATCTGTGCAAAAACACCCTTAACTAATCGCCCACGGTTGAATCATTCGTTGCAAGTGGCAAACAGCAAGTGAGAACAGTTCGAACCAGATAAAACTTGTGCTATCCGGTCCTCACCCGTCGTTACTTAGGCCTCGATTCGATCCTCAATTCCAAATTCTACCCCCTTTTGAGGGCAACCAACCCACCCTATCAGTTGTCGCACGTCCTAACCCCAAAACTCGACGCCCAAACGATTCTCATTTGGCCCGTTTCCATAGGAAGCATTCCAGCGCTCGGCGTTTTGGAGCAGACGAGGTTCCGGGTGTAAGCTTCGTCTCTTCTGGTAAACAATAATAGAGTTTTACTGATGGCGAGCCGGAGCCCCATCAGCTTAACTTTTCTCTCACTAAATTGTTCTGCCCTGCCGAGTCTTTTCAATTCGAATTGACTCTGCCTGATATAATATATCACGTTCGTGTTTGCGATTCAAGTGGGAATAAAATGGTTAGTTCACATATTGAACTGATTTATTCGGGACATTTTATGATGGGAAAGTATGTTCGTTCACAAAATCGATGCTGACAGATAAAGATAGGTACTCGATATAATTTTCTTCATTCAAGTAATATTTTCTATTTCATTCAATACAGGACGAATCTGTCGGATTTATTCACAAAATCTCAGCGATTTGGTTCCTCTTGAAGGAATATTGACTCGTAATCACGCAAATCAAATGCCTGCGAGTCCCTACTTTTGATTCTGTTTCCAACTTGAACCAAATTTGCGTTCCTCATGAACGTCCTCCCATTCCCAATCACTTAGCTTCGATATCCGCACTCCACCAGTAAAGTTGGCCCTTTGATCCAACGGGGGAAATCTCGGAAATCCTCCTACCAAAGATTAGGCTGGTAGGATACTATTCCAATACGCCCTAATAGAAACTAACTAGATGCATTAGTCGCGAATCAAAGATGGCTGTGTTCTAATTTTTCAAATGAAATTTTCTGAACATCATCATCATTCATTGGATTTTAGGAGTAGAATATTAATTTTATCAAAAAATGCTGAATCTACTTATTCAACATTAATAAGTTTGATCTGAGGGGTGAAAAGTTTCAATAGTTATAAATGAGGTGGTCGAGTAAAAAAAATGTGTCAAGCTCGGCGTTTGGGCCGAAGTATTCCGCATGCGCACTGAAGGAAAAAAATGTCTTCAACTTCTTCAAAAACCATAGTAAATACATTTGTTTGAGTGGAATTGGCCTAATAATTCCACCGGCCAAAATTTCAACTTGCGTGCGACAGTGCGAATACGAAGAAGGGTGATAGTTGTAGGGTTGGATACGGGTACCTCGTACATCATAGCATCCAATCCCGCGGGACTCGTACATCAATACTTCAAACCATCCCTTGTTGTGATCGAATATGGAAATGGCGTTTTAGCTAATGAACCGCACAGATGGAGCGATCCCTCCTGACTTGAAACAGGAACACGAAATCAAACCTTCCATTCGCACGGAGATGTATCGCAGGCTTGCAATTCTCAGGATTTGCCCATGCTTTTGGTAAACAGACCTACTCTAGAACGGTAGGAACGTGTATAATAATGTACGTAAAATTGATTGCAAGGCAGGTGCCTACCTGGTACGTAAAGTGAGGGGGAATCGCCCTCAAAGCTACTCTGAGCTCTGGATATGATATGACGCATGTACGTATGACATTGTTCAGATGATGATTTAATGTCCAAACTAGGTAAAAGGTATTAGGTAATTCAATTCTGCCAAAATGCCAAAGATTGTTGAAGTTTTCGTAATTTCATTCCAGCAAAACGACAGATGAGTTTTCCAATTCTTGTTTACATAATGCAGAGGTGAAACCGAGTTCAGTCGCGAATCCCTACTTTATTGAAGGACATCGTACGGGCAAAACTACGGCAAAGTCGTAGCGATCTGTTTCCATGTCTCCAGACTCCCTCGAGAGTAGTTGGCTCATGGCCAAACAAACGACGTCCCCACTGACCTTGTTTGAGGGAAGTGGAAAATCGCTGGGTTGGAAGATTATAATCGATACGAGAAGTAATCAAAGCCGAGATTCCTCGTTTCCCATGAAGTAACCAGCAATACCGAGGATTTTCCGCGCCAAAACAAAACGACAAACAATTTTTCGAGTTCTGTAAGATACTGCATGCAGTACCGAAAAAGTATATTATTTCCGCTGAGGAAAGGACGAGGCAGATGTTTGCCGGAAGCGAAGAAGGAACTTTCTCGTCCTTCTTGTAAAGTCACAAAGCCTATGCGCAGATATGGTTGCAACCCGAGGAAACCGTATTCCGGATGAGCGGTAAGGAGAAGCTCCAGTTTCCTAGTTCCACCACAACTCTAGAGCCACGTTGGCCTTAGTCCTAAAAAAATGCTGAAACAACTCATCATGTTTCCAAGAATCTTGTTTGAAGGATGAGATATCACTCCCACGCATCAGATACATGTTGGAACTAGTGTTACATAGATCATCATTCGGAAAAAAGAACATTAGTATTCTCCCTTTGATGTGGGGCATCCGTGACTGGGAAATTGATAATTAATTTTCCAAAGCATGAACTTCCTGAAAGAGGGGCTTCACGTCAAACTTCTCGTGTAAGCCTTTTGCGATAAATCTCCACGGTCAGTACGTGAGGGTCCGGCTTCAAGTCTTTGGTAGCCATAAAAGTTGGTAACAGCTCGTACGTGAGTAGAAGAAAATTTACTTTGGGGTGCAAGAGTAGGCTGTTTCCCCAAGAGACATGTTCACTCTTGTTCACGTCCAGGAAAGGAATGAAGAAAGCGAATCTTGTCGGTGGTGAGAGTGAGCCCGTAGGGCTCAAAGATTGAACTTTACGAGCTGGTCATTGAATATCTTGCAGATATATGGTCTACTGAAGACTCATCAGCTGGATACGTATAGTAGAACTGGGTAGGTACGTTGTTTTCAAGCGAAATAACCACAATGAATTGTTGGAAGACATAGGCATATTTTACAAGAGCAGCATGTAATCCTAACTTCGGAATTTTGGTGAAATCGGGTCAAAATCCGGATCATGATGAAATGTACGAAATTCTAGAACGTTGTGTAATATCGAAAATCTACTATTCCAACCAACTATATAACTTTTCTTGTTGCTAATATAAAAATAAATAAATGAAGAGGTGCAAGTACGCGAGGAGGGCGTTGAGTTGCCGCAATAAAGAATTGGAATGCCGCGGGTAGACCGCCAGGGCTATGGCGAGGGGAGGCCAGCATTGACTGCGTGCTTGGAGAGATCCACGACAGGAATTAATATCTGCCTATAGCTGGGCTTGGATGGAAATGGCTGAAGAAGCTGAAGGGGTGGCTGAAGAAGCTGAAGGGGTGGCTGAGGTGCACGCTGTCGGCATGGCAAGAAGCTCGGGTGGAGACCATCGCGGCCACAACTACTATGATAGATTGAAACGGAATGGAATGTTCGTAGGGGAAGGTTCAAATTTTTATACGAAAAAGTCGAACGGTGGAGGGCTAAAGTCAATATTATGGATCCGTATGGTAGAGAATGTGTGAGTATGTTGGCGAAACTGGAGGATAGTTTCGTATAAAGGCCACATCGAAGGTCATAATGTGCGGACGTTGTCTGGTTGTTCAACGAAGGCGCTGCGTGATCCGAAATACGAAGTCCCCGAGCCGATAGCTGCATTGGTAAGAAGTGCAAATAATGTGGAATGCATGAGAATTTGGCATTTTTTCTTTTCAGGAGCTCTCCTAATGCCTTGCATTTTCATGGGGCTGTACATTTCATTTTGAATGTGCATGGGTTCATACGAATCAGGCAATTTTAGACATTGAAGAAGTTAACTACGATAGTGTCAAAATCAAAACTTCTCCCCGATGTTGCCTTCACGGAGGAGGACGAGAAATTATTCATCCACGATTGGTAATTTCCGAGTCAAAACTTCTTGGGTCCACAAATAAATTGACCTCCGCATCCGACCGACACCACCACCCAAAACCGAGGGATCACCAATTGGGTCTGGTAACAGCTTCTTCGCCGAGGACATTTTGACGGTTTCTGGCGCAAGAGAAACGTGGAAAAGAAGGGAGGGTAACCTCGTGATGGGACACGGCCCAATCTGAAGCCGAATCACTGCCGCAATGGCAAATGAGGCCGATGTCATTGGAAATGCAAACCAATCGGGAAATGAAGCAAGGCAACTAAGCAGTAAAACTTCTGCTGCATATTCAACAGTCTAAGTTTTCGTTAATTTCTGAAATTTCAATAATTGTTTCGAAATTTATGATCGCAATTGGACCGCTTGTATACGACCACTTGCCTCCATGGAGGCAAGCCCTGCGTGAAGCGTACCTACTTTGAAAATGTGTTATAATATACCTACTTCAGTTCACAAAAACGTTTACGCCGAATGTGCTGCTTACTTGTTATCGATGGCATACTTATGAATAAAGTGGCCATTTCATCAATTATTCTTCATTGAAATTGAATAATAGAATTTTGGTACATTTCACATAAATACGGCCTGAATATTTGACCAACAAGTACATTTACCTACTAAAATTACAGGCAAATTAAATAGCGATGGCATTCCGATGAAAAGACGGAGCAAATTGCACCAATTCAAACTTTACCTTCACGTAATTGAGGTTTTCATTCAAAATCCAGCTGCTGGTCCGCGGTCGGAAAGTAAAGGTACATCTGCGTGCTTATATTGAGAAATGGACGATAAAGCGAGGATTATATTGTTTACTCACCCTCGATACGAATTTCCTCAGTTCGAATAGAAACGTTGAAATTCACAGAATGAGCTGCTAATTCAAAGTTAGCCAGTTATGCAGAAATGTTGGCAGTAAATCGTTCGAAACTTTTCCTCACGGCAATTATTCGTTTGCCACTTCCGACCCTGAGGCAATTTCTCTAATAAACATTTCCCCTCAGTTGGCTCCATTATTAATATCTTCAATTTTATGTGGGATTAGTGGGTACCTAAGCGAGATGTTCGAGACGGACTTTAGTTTGGATATGAGTTTCATCATTTCGATAAAGAGAATATTTTATGCTTCAGTAAGTGAATATGTACAAAACGGCGATAATTGAAAAAAAGTCACGAGCAAATGTTACGTATGGAATCAAAATCAAAGTTTTTTACGAGAATTCAAAATCGAAAATCACCGGACTGGGGGCGGTAAACCCTGTGTACCATTAATGCAACTACAACCTCATTACTTCCACGATAAAATTATTAATTAAATGTACTAAGTAGGTACAACAATGAATTATTATGTTCTTTGGTAGGCGCTACGACACAGGACTCGAAGCTCAAAAGCATAATTGAAGAATTATCTCTTGTAGATCTCCTATATATCGTCTTACTCTTTGGCACCCAGGCGTGCACATCTGTATTCATTCCGAGTAACATGCGAAAATTTACGATAAAAGGAAAATACAAAAGTGAAAACGGAAGATGAAAAATTGGCGGGAAAAAGCGGATCGAGGTTGCCGGGTTCGCAGCAGTCGCCAATAACCACGTGGAAATGCTATGCGGCTTGGCTTGGCTGTTGGCTTGTCTTGGTTACCAGCCATAGGATGGGCAACATGGCGGGGTGTTCAGGATCTAAGGCGCCACCCGATCGACCTAGTTTGCCGTCGAAAAGAAGAAATTCCTCGCTATCTCGCGTCTTCCTACCCTTTCCCTATCTCCTATGGTCCTATCTCTCGCCTTTACATCGGGTTTCCCTTCATTCAAACCTCCCTTTAGATGGGATATGTCTTCTCTCTATTCACCGGATCCTTTATAGTACACACACAAACTTGATCTGTGAACGCTTGTATTTTCTGATAAAAGGAAGACAGAGCAAACTTCGGAGGTTAGCCAGACGCGAAGCAGACGAGCGCAGGATTTTACGTGTCCGGGAATGAAGGGGTTCTATAATTGCCAACTTTCCATAACACGAACAATCTTCAAATTATAAAATTATTAAATTTCTCAAACGGATTATACGAGAGCGCGATGTGAACTCTATGGGTTGGTTCGATGAGGCCAGCTCTGGGTAGTAATGGGCTAGTCACTAACGACGCTGAGCAAATTCACCCAAACTCATTGCTCGAATTCGTTTGGCGTCGCCCAAGACTGTCCAGGACTGGCATCATCGAACAGGCCCTATGAGGCGACAGCTCAATGTGAGTCCTTGATCAATCATTCCGATCCTTTTTGTACTTACCCATGAATTTCCTCCTTAAGATGGGCTTGGATGAATATTTATGATAAAACAGGGGATTCTTGAGGTCCCGGTAGAATCATCAACTTCCGCAGAGATGTACTCTTTATTCTCGCCACAGATTCTGTAAATTGTTGCGCTTAACGCTTGCTGTGGGCGGGGGATGGTCGAACGAAGAAAGGATTGAAACGATTCAGAAGACTTGTCGATCGGCCCTGGTTAGAATGGATCGGCTAGTTCGTCCAGGAAGGGGCACTCGAGGGGGCTCTGAGAGCGTAGTGCAGTTCAAGGAAGACGGTCCAATGGGAAACACCGACGGAAAAGGCAGAACAAGGAAGAAAGATACGCGCCAACGGTGAAATGGAACGAGATCGCAAGGATAGAGTGGCAGAAAGGCTATTTGTCTGACAGAATAAATAACTCTACAACACTACTACCGGGTCGTGAGGATGGACTATGTAGTCGTGATGGCTGAGGGAAGAAGAACCCTATACAGACTGAGCTACCACTTACAACCTTCACAATCTCTCTTCCAGGCAATCCTCCACTCTTTTTCACGTTTCTCTCCCCTGGAGAAGAGCTTGGTGAAAAATACAAATATTCGTTCAGGCCTTTCCCCAGTAGCACGGGTTGAGATGAAATAACAGAGTAGTAACTCACGTCATAATTTTATTACAGGGGTATCTTGAGAACAGATGTAGAACCTTTCATCTTGTAATTAGGATTTCCGGGATGGAAAATTTTTCGTCTTGTGATCTTTTCTTTTACTCTACCCCTCATAACGTGTTGAAAATATATAATCGACCTCAAAATTTTTATCATCGCCAGCAAGTGCGAGGGGAAATTTTCAAGATGGAACTCGTTGCTAACCTCAGGCTAACCTATGCCCTCGTCGAAAGTGAAATCGATGTGAATTGTGAGGGACTCACCAAGTTGGTGTTTTCGTTCGTTTTAAAAGGGCGGGTGTTTGTCGGATAAAAAATTCACGACCTCTTCTGCTGTGATGCAGCTTTGATGATGGAACGGAGGCGAAACACTTTGTTTACTGATGCCAATGATGTGTTGACAATGACTCATGTTTCCCGGACTGGTGATGATATTGCTCGATGATTAGGAAAATGGGTGGTTAGGAAAAGTAAAAATTGATTTTTATGAGGAAATGTCGGGTAAGTTGACCTAATACATGGGGTTCCAAGTATGGCATCGTACCTCGCTTCCAAAATATGCAAATAAATTCAATCCATACTTTTGATTTAACTTAAATCTTGTTACCAACACTCAATAGATAAAACACCTACCTACCGTTTTTATGCAAATAAATTCTCACCCATTCTAATGAAAATAAAAATCGATATAAATTTGGTATAGGTGGACCCAGAACCTTTCCGCTCGGCTACTTCCTCTGCTACCACTCACCAAACTTTGCTCATAACTGTCCAATGAAAACAGTTCTGATGCTCGAGAAAGAAATTTATTCCCTAAGGGAATGTGAGGTTGAATTGAGTTCTGGAGAGAATGAAGGCCTTTACGGGAGTGGGGGAACTGTACTAATCAATTGGCCATGTTCTCTCTGTTGTGAGGAAATGAAGGTTGTTTTTGTTTGGCCCAAATAATTTAGGCGATTTCAACGATTGTTCACGATTACGCTTGAGACAAAAACCTTGTTAAAATAAATAGGTACTTACGTATCGCCATTGATCTGGTGTATTAGAGAAATAGGCGTACCTACACTTTTCTCCATTCCTCTCGAGTGTGCCAAAAGTGTTGCCTATAAGTATTCATAGTTTCTTCCAAAGCGTCTTCAGGGCCGTCCAGAGGGGGGGGCAGGGGGGGCAAAATCCCCGGGGCCCGGGGCCCAAGGGGGCCCGGGCCCGCCCGTGGGCCTTTTACGTACTAATATGCAAATTAGAAAAAATGCTTTTATTGACCGGGGGGGGGGCCCGGTCGAGTCTTTATCCCCGGGGCCCGGCTTGGCTCTGGACGGCCCTGAGCGTCTTCATTGAAGTTGCTGGAAACTCTATCGTTTATTTCAATACCTATCCTCTTTCTTTTATTAAGCATCCAACAGCTTCAACAGGCAGCTATCTTTCTTCTTCTTTCAACAGATAGTGAGCGCTAGATCGTTTATTTCTGAAGATGGTGCCCTATGTAGAGGAAACTCAATCGGATACCACTCCTTTAAAAAACCATTCGAGGAAAACTCCGAAAATAGCTATCCGGTCAATTGTATACGGGCTTCATTTTATTTTATGGGAATGACTAGCTAAAATATTCGTGATCTGATCTTTCTAAGCTTTCCTGAAAAACAGTTACAGATACTATGAAAGTTTATTTTTCCACTGCTTTGTTTTGGATTAGATGATTTTATTCAGATCGTGGATATTTTTGGCGATTTCAAATTATTTACAGGTTACACAACTACATTACAACTACCCCTAAATTTTGATTAAAAACGACAATAAATTTCGAGATAGACGAAGAAAAAATTAAGTTTTTAATTTAGAATTTCAATATTAGATGGATGATTGGGCCTTGAAACTATTGTTGTCAACACGCCAGGGGTACGGAGCCAATGTTTACCGAGCTGACTTGAGCCCGTTATACTGCTGACCTGAGCTACAGTAAAAAAGTTCTATTCTTGTTGCGCAGGAGGATTCAACAGTCTATAACGAACTAAAACGAAATCGCTCGATGAATCCAACGTAGAATTTCTCCTCTGCCACTGTTATGAAAAACAGCCATCCGAGATTACCAGTTACAGTGGTGGAAAATTGCATTCCCAAAATACTACATTCGTAAGAGAGTTTTCAGGGCAGACGATAAAAAATTCTATCCCGGTGGGTCAGATTGCATTTGAACAAGAATTGGAATTTTCGGTATTCGCATAGGTGACGTGTGTACATTCGTACGTGACACATATCTGCGAATGTGGTAGGCAAGGCGTGCGATTCATACGGAATCAGCGAGTTCGCGATTCAATAGATGATCGGCGCGGGATTAGTCAACTCGAACGTGCTCTGGTAAGGCAATTTCAACCATCCGCGTTGGTCTGACGTTAAAACTCCGGGAAATCCCGCGGAAAACAGAGCCAATGGACATCCGGCCAATTTTTCCGACCGCATCGTGCGTTTTTCGCAGATTTTCTCCCATCTATCGACTAAGAGTCTATATCGATGCAATCAACGACCTGTCTGAAGGAGATTGGCGTGATAAGAGAGTGTTGATAAGCCGGCGCTTGGGAACAATCGTAAATCGGTAAGAATCGTTTGGAATGTTCATCGTTTCATCAATGTTTTGAATGATTTTCATGCAAGAGAGCTGTGATGACGTTTTCGATACAAAACTCCCCTGCAGTCCCCTCGACAGGAAGTCGTCACAGCTCTCTTGCCCTCAAATCATTCAAAATAAGAATATTATGTTCAAACGACAAAACCGTTTCAAATTCAATTTCTCATAAGGCCGTAGATACCTATATTGTCTCTGAGAACCACCCTGGGTATTCGAGGTTTCTGAGTGGATTTGCAGTTTCAGCCCTTCAAAAGCACGCAAGAGCGGTCAAAAGTTCGAAAAGATGAGGCCATAAACTGGCAAAACAAGTCAGTTTGAGCTGCGCGGATGCGGTCACAGTAAAACTGAATGTTTACGCTCGAGGGTGTCCCGAAACGTTCGGCTTTGGATCTCTGCTATTGCCGTCCTTTATTCAATTGGTTTTAGAAATGGAGGGAAAGCCCTCATGTACCCCCGGACTGCAACTTAAATAGAAACTCTTGCGAATGGATAATTCTGTTTGAGGACGGAGAAAAGGAAGCGAAGCGACCACTCGGGGTCTAACAGCCCTTATAAACAGTCGGCTAATGGAGTTCTACAGCTAGGCTGACTTGACATAGTCTCTTTTCTCTTTAGTGTCTTCGAATGGACGAGTAGTGCAAGGCATAATCAATGAGATGGGCCTTTTTGGGATGCTCGTCCAAAAGCATCACTTTTCAACCTTATTGGGATAGCAAGGAAATGTTTAATTATGATATCCGGACAGCCAAAATGGTTTAAGGGTACTATACTGATTTTGGCCTGAGGCTATTGGAGCATTAGATCAGCACCCTTTCACAGAAAGAAGCAAAGAGGAAAGGCATGAATGCAATCAATCCCCTAGAAGAGGTTTTCGGACTGTAATCATCGCAAGAAAGAAAGCCTCAGAAAAACCTTGGCACTTTTTGGATAAACCAGCAGCTGCTTCCAAATCTTCATTTACATACTTATTGCGTCGTAAAAAACTCAGCTTTCGCTCTCGACTTTTGGTCGGATTTCTTCAGAGGATCTCCGAAAAGCTCCCTTTCTGTCTTAACATTTTTTCAGTTCCATAATTTGCATGATTTAATTATCTGAGAAGTCCTTTAGCTCCCTTTTCTCCGAGAGGCTTCCCTCCAAAAGTATCAATTTGCGGACTGCATCCCTTTAAAAATTTGTAAAAAAATGTGGTAAAGGTATAGGAGCTTTAATTCAGTTAGGGAATGTTCTCTTGGCAATGAAACTTTTACGAATACCGTTGGAATTAATTTAATTTCTTTAGAATTGCAGATTTTCGTTGCCATCCAGGTCAGGAAGGCTTAAGGCTTCAAGGCTGCATTCGATCTAAGGCAGTCTTGAAATTGAGCTGGGAGTGGTCAGCACAGAAACAGCCAAAGTTTGGGTAACTGTTCATCTTTAACAATGATTCTACACAATGATTCTTTTAAAATCCCGATTATCAAATGGCTTAAAACTGTGCAAGGACATTGGGATGAATAAAAATTTTGGGGATTTGTCAAAGGAGAAGTTGAAAAACAAGTGCATGAAAAACAAACGGGATTCCCAGTTTCTGTGACAAATCTCCCTATCAACGAAAAAATCCATCACCCTCCACCTGCTACGTGACGCCAATTGCTTCCACGAGAATGGAACGCCGTTCTCCAGAAACCGCAACTCTCAAGCCTTTTTCCACACGAGGACGACCTTTTTGACAAGGAATACCTATATCGATGTTATGTTCGTCCAAAAATTATAGTCCTACTGCCATCAGTAAAAGATGCAAAGTTTTAGTTATGTACCAGAAAATTTGAAATGCCCCTGAGTGCTATTGGTGTCGTTTTTTGATGATTTGCCTGGAGTAGTCGATTACGTGCTAAGTCGGCTCAACAATGAGTATCCGAATTTATTCCGGAATCTTGCTCCAAAAGAGTAAATCGCCTGTTATGTTTAGGTTTGGCGGCAGGCTTTCGTGAACTTGAATGACTCATTCATTCTGTGCTCTAAACGAAATTACCTACCCCAATTTGAAGGTAAAAATCGGTGATAATTCCCTCCAATTCAACTGCTGTCATGGGGCTTGTTCGGACAGGCAAGTCCCAGACCAGGTTATAACTGACTCCAAAGAAATTGAAGCGTATGATTATGCGAACATACTTTGCGTCGTAAATAACGTGCCCGGGACTGTCCAGGATTGGCTTGATCGAACAAACTTTTAGATGGAAAGAACCAACGGTAGTTATGAATAGGTACGAGTAATTCATCGAATCAAACCAAACTTGAAACCCAGCGCTCTTGATGGCGTCAATCGTGAAGAGCAGCTTTTCGCGTGGAAAACCGTGGCTTTGGTGCTTGGAAAAACTCACTAAAAAAAGAACTTGAGCCGAGCGTTGATTTCAACGATTCCACGATCCCCTTGTTTATTAAATCCGTCAAGCGTGTCGACCTTTGGGTGATACGGGTGTGAGGTAGGTCGTCGACGAGTAAACGCTTCGTTTTGAGGTCGTGACCGGTTGGAAGTGCCACCTGGCGCTATAATTACCGTCTGTCGCCGAACTTGTTTCAGGAAGGGTTTGCGAAAACGGAGCCGTAATTAGAATTAGCGGTCGAGTTCTTGTATAATTAGCATTTCCAAGCTCTGGGCTCATTATGAATGAAAGCGTACGAGAAACTATTCGGTTTTAATTGGCCAAATGGAGGGCGGGCGATGGTGGCAGTTGGTTTCATGAGGCCAAAGTTGCCTCAGAGCCTTAGATAAGACGAGTGGATCGTTTTAGTGCTACAGAGCCTCCATGATTGCAAGCGCAATTTCCTCCTTCCGACTCAGTGTGTTGAGTCGAAAAGTTATCTGGCTCACGCTCAAATATGATCCCAAAGTAAATTTTTGCAAGTCATAAAATTGGTCCAAATCTGTGCAAAAGTTTATCGCATGGTACAAGAGACTATGCCTAAGGATAATTTATTATTCTATGCGTATCATCACTTTTTCAAGAGAAAAACTAATCATTGCTCCGAACCAGATATGTTTTTATGCATACGGGCTAACGCACAGAATAGATCGATGTGCCAAATACCCGCCAACGGAATGACGGTGCTGAGTTTTCGGGCCTCATGAATAAGTCTCGCGAGTTAAGCGGCAGAATAATGAACCGACAAACGCAGCAGTGAGTGAGCGAGAGATAGCGTCAACTGAAGAGAGTATGCGAGAGAGAGTTAGTTGGGCGAGGGATCTACTAAATGGACAAATTGCCGTCGAGGGAAGCAGAGATTCGAATTAGTGGCTTAATTTTCTAGCTTGGCAAATGATGTTTTTTCCGGGTATACACATTTTCGAGTGATGCGGAGAAACTTTTGGACGAGCAATCAAATAATTTTCATCTTCTGGCCTCCGATAATTGACTCTTAACGAGATGGATTTGTTTGATGGTGGATGAATTCGCATTTTCCTCCATTACTTTTAATGGTCTATGGAAAACCATTCTTGACCAATAACTCCCAAGTAGCACCACATTCATCTAGCACAACAATCGCAGAACCATTATACTATAAAAGGTGCATTGAAATGCGAACAGTTTCTCTAAAAAAAGGAAAACTTTGAAGCTTCGAAAGCCGTAAGATGAAGGCACTTTGATGCGCGAGGTCTTTAAATTCAAAAGTTCTGTAAATCACTGTGCGCACCGTGAAAGCAATGACACTATTAATCTTAATGATGATGATGACGAAGATTGATGGACCGAAAATTCTTTTTTCGTGCTTTGTGGCCTTTCCCTAATGGATTTCTCTCTTAGGGCCTTCAATTTGATCTTCTCTACCTTGGAGTTGGAGGACAAAAACTGTGAGAGATCTTCGTACGTGGGTTTTCACAGCGAAGGGCCTCTTCACATGACTTGCTGTAGATTATTGTATATTGTTTCCAAAGATAACCAGCAAAACAAGTACTTCCTGGTCCTCCGATCCGATTTTCGAATTTTACGACAAATCCATTTCTGCTTTAACCATCTGCCAAGTTGAAGAGTGTTCTTTCGAAGCGGAGCGAAGGTGCGGACGAGATTTCGTTAAATAATAAACGTAGGTATCTTCAAACATCTCGTGAACCTTGGTTAATTCATTGTCTGCCAGGGCTGAGCTCAGCCTTGCCGCATAACATCACCTTTCTGCAAAAAGCCCTGCGGGATTTCATAATTAATTATTAACGAACCTCTACAGAAATGGAGTTAGCCCAAAGAGATGTCGCGGTTCACATTTAGCAAAGGAAGTATCATTAAACTTTAACCCTCGGAAGGGTGGGGGGGGGCTAAATTGTGGGGGGGGACTTTAAAGAAAATTTCGCCAAGAAGCTCATCAGGTTATTTTTAACCTACTTCAAAAAGGGGGTGGGGGGTTTCAAGTGGACTTTTTTTCTTACGCGTGACCAATTTTGTTCCGATTTCAAAAATTCTTTCATTGAAATGTCAGAAAGTCTATAAACGGGCAAGAACCTCAATTTTTTCATTATTAATATTGGTGGCACTTCAGCCAAAAAAGTAGATACGTGAAAATTTCAAAAAATGAGGAAGAACATTTTTCGTTTTGCTGGTTAGTCGGCTGTTGAGTTTTGTTGTAAATAGTTTATTCAATATGAATGGAGTGAGAAAGCAGATTTTCTAATTGGCCGAATCCCGACAATTGATAGCAAAATAACATGTTTTGTTGAAAGTTTGGAGTTTCGCACCTGACAGCTTGTTTTTCGCCCATTGATGTTTTTAACTTTTTTCGTGGCCATATGAATAGAGTGGAAATTCTCAAACGATTTAATTGAATTTCCTTACCTTCTCGGTCTTTTAAAATTTTGTTGAGCATGATAAATGGATTCATCCCAAAAACCTCTTTTCTTATAGGCTTCAATATTGGACTTCGTTCTCGTCAGGATTCTTCAAGGCAAGCAAAGAGTCCCATGGGAAATTGAGTGAGCAAATTTTTCACGGTGAAAGTGAGATTGACAGAGCTGAACCAGTTAGAGCCAACCTTCGTCGACACTTCATTGAACCGGGGGAAACCTTTTGTGAAGCACTTGCCCGAGTTGGTGGTTTTTTTTCAAGAAAAAAACGTGATTTGCACTTCAGGGGCGAAAGGAAAAGCAGCTTTGTTATGATTTTCAAGAGAGACACGGCGAGATTCACTGAGTCATTTGGGACGAATATTCATACAACGAATGCTAATGTCGTAGAGCTGGCCGGTCACCCTTTTCCACTACAGTCGGATGGTATCTGAAGGTAAAATCAACATCCCCCATTCGCACTCGGAGCTCCCGTCAGCTGACGATGTTATCGAAGCTATGCTTTATCGGGAGGGGGATCTGCACTCATGTATAAACATGATAAGCTATGTAAATGTTCAAATTCATACGTTCGCCCTTCCGCACTCACTTGGCGGCAGTTCATTTTGAATAGCGAGCTTGAAAATGTTTAACGTCCTAATTTCAGAAATGATGAAGAGGCGATTTCTCACCTGTTTAATAGGTTTTGATTACTCCACCAAAATCTTCGCAAGCGGTCTCAAGATCATGTCGGAAATGGTAAAAATGTCTTCTCCGTCAGGGTTTGAACCTGGCACGTAAAAGCCTCTAAAAGGCCTCTAAAAGGTAAAGCCTCTAAAATGCTCTAGCCAGACGCCTCAGTTCTTCGGCTATGGAGATAATTAGAAAAGACATGGCAAGAAAAAGGCAAGGTTGTTTCTCGATTACCAACTTTATCATATTAATTGATTGTATCAGTAGAGGGCTAAAACCCGATTAAAGGAGGGAGTTGAAACTTAGTTTTGTGCTAAAAATTGAAATTGGTGGCTTTGCCGGTTTCTGACAATACCAAAGGCGATATGCTCTTCGAAAAAGGTATTTCTAATCTACCCCTGCCTTCATCATGCTGCATGTGATATCTCAAAGCTTTCATCAGTTTGAAATGACCAGGCTAAGACTACGGTATTGGGGGTGAAAAATCTGTCAGGATCTCGGCCTTCAGGCTGAAGGGGATGTTTGGCGAAGAGCCAGTCAAGATATTGGACGTTGAGGAGGGGCAATCTCTTTAAGAAACACAGTTCGCTTTTCAGCTATCCTTTCCCTCCATGTCTTCCGTTGCACGTCTTTCAACCTACGGTGGATATCAGTGGCTCCTGGTGGCCCTTTTCGAAGCATTAGGGGTTCCCAAGAGGAGAGGAGAAATAATGAAACAACGTCTGCTAAGAAAGTAAAACATCAGTGATCTGACGATTCCTCCGCTTTTTGATTTTGGAGGGACGGTTTATCAATTGCCATAAATCAAGTGTCAATGTACCTGCAACTACTATTGACAACATTTACATGGACGCGCATATTGCTAGGTGAAAATAAATCAACTATGTAAGTAGCTTCATGTTCTAGGCCATGAGTGCCGGCTTATTAATTTTAACCCAGGTAGCACTTTCTTTGACATGCGCGTCCATGTAGGTGTTGTCAATATTATTTGCAGGTACTTAGATGCAGTGTAGACGAAGATACCAGTTTTTTTCATCTAGATATAGATAGGATATTTTGCTATAAAAATATCTAGATCGGATACAGATACCTACAAAGTATCTGTATCTGGGATACAGATACTGAGAATATATCTAATTTAGATACAGATACCGATAAATTTTGGACGTATATTTTCTATCTAAATTACGTTGTGCGAGTTGTGGCTATTAATATAATAATAGCTTAAGCTTCAAAAAACTGAGTTAAATTTCGATCAATCGTTAAAAGTTACTGGTTATTCCCTTTCCCGCGGTCGCGGCGCTGGCAGTAGAAGTGAAAGGAAGGCGTGGAGACTGAGGCCTATCGCTCGGGTCGGGCCCTTGCGGTCCGGTTCCACAGAACTTCATGAAGTGGCCCATGATCAGCGCGTGATCGTACGTTGCCGTGCTGGGAACAGTTTCGATTATTTCTCGGATTCGCCGTCGGTGGTTTTGTGACGATAATTTCTACCTAGCAATTGATTCTCTTCCGTCTTCAGTTCCATATTAAATATGGAATGTACATTTTACATTGAGTGGAAGTATGGAAATCGGCCAGACATTGGAAAGGAGCTTCAGAAAATACTTTTACGCATGCACTATTACCCAGAATAACTTCCGGCAAGTTTTAAAATTTGCATAATGAGTTTTTTGCATTTCAATTTTGACTTTGAACTCGAAGTTGACGTTGATCTAAAAGTTGAGTTTGAACTCGAAGTTGAGTTTTATCCCGAGGTTGACTGTGATCTCGAAGTTGAGTTTGAACTCGAAGTTGACTTTGATCTCGAAGTTGACTTTGATCTCGAAGATGAGTTTGAACTCGAAGTTGACTTTGATCTCAACGTTGAGTTTGATCTCGAAGTTGACTTTGATCTCGAAGTTGATATTGAACTCGAAGTTGAGTTTGAACTCGAAGTTGACTTTGATCTCGAAGTTGACATTGATCTCGAAGTTGAGTTTGAACTCGAAGTTGAGTTTTATCCCGAGGTTGACTGTGATCTCGAAGATGAGTTTGAACTCGAAATTGACTTTGATCTCGAAGTTGACTTTGATCTCGACGTTGAGTTTGAACTCGAAGTTGACTTTGATCTCGAAGTTGATATTGAACTCGAAGTTGAGTTTGAACTCGAAGTTGACTTTGAACTCGAAGTTGACGTTGATCTAAAAGTTGAGTTTGAACTCGAAGTTGAGTTTTATCCCGAGGTTGACTGTGATCTCGAAGATGAGTTTGAACTCGAAATTGACTTTGATCTCGAAGTTGACTTTGATCTCGAAGATGAGTTTGAACTCGAAGTTGACTTTGATCTCAACGTTGAGTTTGATCTCGAAGTTGTGTTTGAACTCGATGTTGAGTTTGAACTCGAAGTTGAGTTTGAATTCGAAATTGACTTTGATCTCGAAGTTGACTTTGATCTCGACGTTGAGTTTGAACTCGAAGTTGACTTTGATCTCGAAGTTGATATTGAACTCGAAGTTGAGTTTGAACTCGAAGTTGACTTTGATCTCGAAGTTGACATTGATCTCGAAGTTGAGTTTGAACTCGAAGTTGAGTTTGAACTCAAAATTGAATTTGATCTCGAAGTTGACTTTGATCTCGAAGTTGACATTGATCTCGAAGTTGAGTTTGAACTCGAAGTTGACTTTGATCTCGACGTTGAGTTTGAACTCAACGTTGAGTTTGATCTCGAACTTGTGTTTGAACTCGATGTTGAGTTTGAACTCGAAGTTGAGTTTGAACTCGAAGTTGAGTTTGAACTCGAAATTGACTTTGATATCGAAGTTGACTTTGATCTCGACGTTGAGTTTGAACTCGAAGTTACTTTGATCTCGAAGTTGAGTTTGAACTCGAAGTTGACGTTGATCTCAAAGTTGAGTTTGATCTCGAAGTTGTGTTTGAACTCGATGTTGACGTTGAACTCGAAGTTGAGTTTGAACTCGAAATTGACTTTGATCTCGAAGTTGACATTGATCTCGAAATTGAGTTTGAACTCGAAGTTGATTTGATCTCAACGTTGAGTTTGATCTCGAAGTTGTGTTTGAACTCGATGTTGACTTTGATCTCGAAGTTGACTTTGATCTCGAAGTTGACTTTGATCTCGAAGTTGGCATTGATCTCGAAGTTGAGTTTGAACTCGAAGTTGACTTTGATTTGGAAGTTGACTTTGAACTCGAAGTTGACTTTGATCTCGAAGTTGACATTGATCTCGAAATTGAGTTTGAATTCGAAGTTGACTTTGATCTCAACGTTGAGTTTGATCTCGAAGTTGTGTTTGAACTCGATGTTGACTTTGAACTCGAAGTTGAGTTTGAACTCGAAGTTGACTTTGATCTCGAAGTTGACATTGATCTCGAAGTTGACTTTGATCTCGAAGTTGACTTTGATCTCGAAGTTGAGTTTGAACTCGAAGTTGACTTTGATCTCGAAGTTGAGTTTGAACTCGAAGTTGACTTTGATCTCAAAGTTGACTTTGATCTCGAAGTTGTGTTTGAACTCGATGTTGAGTTTGAACTCGAAGTTGAGTTTGAACTCGAAATTGACTTGATCTCGAAGTTGACTTTGATCTCGAAGTTGACATTGATCTCGAAGTTGACATTGATCTCGAAGTTGAGTTTGAACTCGAAGTTGAGTTTGAACTCAAAATTGAATTTGATCTCGAAGTTGACTTTGATCTTGAAGTTGAGTTTGAACTCGAAGTTGAATTTGATCTCAAAGTTGAATTTGAACTCGAAGTTGAATTTGATCTCGAAGTTCAGTTTGAACTCGAAGTTGAATTTGATCTCGAAGTTGACTTTGATCTCGAAGTTGACTTTGATCTCGAAGTTGAGTTTGAACTCGAAGTTGAGTTTGAACTCGAAGTTGACTTTGATCATTCTATGTTTGCAATGTCATAAACGCTTAAGGATCTTGTTAGTGGCGGAACTAGCAGGTAACCACCAAAATGCTACTACCTTTAGTGGTGTTCTGTCCATAATCTTTAGCAGTGAATCAAATCTAACCAATGTTTTATGTCTACTCGAGAAGCCTACGGGAGGGGAGGGAAGACTTATTTCCACCCTGAATTGGTTCGAGGACGAGCGGGGATATGGACCGAGAGGCGAGGGACCATCACGTCCGCTAACCTAATGAGCCGATTATCCCTTCTCTCGCCTCTCCTTCGTCGTCCTGTTCCCTTTCCATCCCTGGCCCAGACTCTGAGTAGAAATTGAATATTAGAGCAGGAATCCTAATCCATCTCAGCACCTCACTCAATCCACGGCTACATCGGTCTACCGTCTGTTAAATTAGTAAATATATTTCTTCACGGGGTTTCTCGACAGTTTTCTGCAGATTGGATCATTTTTTGTATCCACTGCGGTCTGGTAAATCCCCTGTAATCGATGTATCTATTCAATTGTTTCCCAATGCCTGTTTGAACATGTCTACCTACCAACACATATTGTGATACTGAGGAGTAGGGCCGGGATTTATCTGTATTTACATTTTGTCAGGGTTGGATGATTCAATTGCCCAAATGCGTTTGACAACTTACCATATTTTTTGAGCTGTATGTACTTGTTCAATCACATGACCTAAATAATATATTATAATAATAAATTATTACGTAATGATTTTATTCATTGTTCAAGTTTCAGTTCACCCATCAGTAAGTAATCTCAAAAAAAAGGCAATACTAGCATTGATTTGATTTATGTATTAGCATTTATTTTTTTTATGCATGTAGCATGGCGGGATGTACTTCGATTCCGGGCCGGTTCTACAATCTGCACAACTATAGATTTTTGACATTTTTGACCTTAGTTGCCTTCAACTTAGAGTCGAACCAATCTGGTGATAAATAAGTTGGTGCTCTATTTTGAATAGTTTATTGTCTTTTTTAAAAATAGTTTGGTGTCTTTTTATTTCACATAATTTTACCAATGGTAAAATAAATACGTAGATATTTAAAAAAAATAAACAAATATTTCGGAAATTAAATACATATTTATGTTTTGTAAATGGATTTTCGTCACGCATAAATCGTAGCCACAATGAGGAGTGTTTCAAAAACCTGAGAATGTACAGCGGATTCGGAACAGAAAGGAATTGCTGTGCTTTTGGAAAGCTTGTAGAACAAGAAACGATTGAAAATGCCGTGAAGTGGAAGAATAGGTCTCAAGAGGAGGGAACAGGTTGGTTAGGGAAGGGGGTAGGTCGTGGTTCATTTGAACCCTAATTGACTGGTTCAGCCCACCCTCCGTCCGTCCTAACACTTTAATTGTCCGTAGTGTTTCACCGAAAAGTTGATCACTCCAAAGGTACGAGCCGAAAGGGCTGCAGACAAAGAGAGCGATTCGGCTTCGACCCGAGAGCGACCAGAACAGAAACTTCGGCCGGATGAGTGAAAATGGGATTCTATCCGTGGTCCGACGATGGTGACCAAGTTAAATTAGCTCTCGTACCTGCTCTTCTTCGACTGATTTTTAGACCCTACCCACCAGGTACAAACGAAAAATTCAAATATACATTCGGCTAATTGCATTCTGTATGGACTACTATATCAGATGGAAAGTATAATTTAGAATTAAATTCTTCTTAAACTTACCAAATTTTGGTACTCAACTGAAAGGAGGTTGGGAAATGGTATTTTTTTTAGGTTCCCTTACCTGCTCCTTGGAGAGGGTCGGGAGTTATGGTATTTGTGTATCGGTGTAGGGCCCATTAACCCTTTATGAACCCGAATTATGAATCGGGTTCATAGGGAGTGGAACACTTCAAATGACTTTGGGGCCGAGGAGACCATCGAACGAGTACTTCAGCAATTAATTATAATTCGAAACTTTTAGTTTGTCGGTTCTATCGTCCATTTAAAAAACCAGTGGTGCGTTGATAACACGCAATACATCCATATTTTGAAACGTAAAAGTGTGGCAAAATTTGATTCTGTTTCGGCTTCTTTTAAGGGTGTTTAGGTCAAAACTATCAAAAAACTCTCTATGCAAATTTTAAAACCCCCCATTTTTCGATCGGATTCCCACGACAATATGCATCAAGTTGGAGCAAACCACAACTTTTAGGACCAACCGCGCCAAAATCGGACCTGCTGTTCGGTAAGAAGTCCTGTCCACAAAATTCGGCTAAAATCCGAATTTGATTAAACTAGTCCTAAAAGTTCTGGTTTGCTAAAACTTGATTCATATTATCCGGGGAATCCGAAATTATGGAGGTGGGAACAGTTCTACAAGGCGCCAGATTAATAATCCATATCAGAAAGAGTACCTACCTAGGGAATCATTGAATCGAATTGGAAGCCTATCGATATCAGGAAGTAAGATTTTGAGGCAATTCCTATGGTATTTGTTCACCCATCTGGAAATGGAAGAATGTACAAAATTACAGTCAGCAGGGCCGGGGGAAAATACAATTCTCGAATATATATAAGGAAAAGTGACAAGCCGACCCTTCAATATTATGCGCAGACACGATCCCGAGAAAGTACTACGGATCTTTTTATGGTATTATTATGTTAACATCTTGCACTAGCACCTGCGAATGTGCTTTTCGATATAGGTAGGGGAGTCTATAGGCCTTGGCTGACTTCACAGTTTGTGAGGCCTCTCGACGATTCGTATCAGCATATTCGAATCATAGGATTTTATACTCGTACGTGATACTTGAGTTTCTTCGAGATTTTTCCGAGATTTTAGAGCATCGGGCAACATGGAAGGTATAGTGAGCAGTGTATGAATAGCATCATGGCAAAATGCCTTTTTGAGTTCAAAATAGGCCGGGGATTTATTTTGAAATGAAAGCACCTACTAACTTCTGCGCCATCACTTTATCTTTCTGGGCCAACAAACAGTCCTCAGGTTGGATATTTTGGGGTGGGTGAGAGCAATCGGTGGTATAATTGCCCTTATCGATCATAGTCTTATCTATCTTTATACCGATCTTCGAAACTGGTACGTCCATCGCGAACTCTTCGTCGTCACAAACCCAATCATCACCAAAAGCGCCTCAGTCAACTCAGTCGCCATGTTTCCGAAATTTTGAATGGAGTTCTTGATTGAATCAGGTTCACGATTAGTTACCCGCCCAAGGGTGTATCTGATCTCACCTTCGAAGCGGCTAAATAGAAGGAAATTGAGTGAAAACAAGAGGTTGCTGAGACGCCCGGATTTCGTCGTCCACCCTCAATTACCGGTCTATGCAAATTCCCTACGTTTGAGACACCGTGGGTAGTCAGGTTTCCAATCCCAGGGACTAGAAGCTAAGCCTGTTGGTCCAAAAGAACGACCTAACATGATTTCGCTTTCAGTAAAAGGAGTGTTCGCCTCTTGACGATTCAGAAGTGCTTTTTTCCTTCGTGTTTTATCCTCCAAAAATTGTAGATATGTTTTTTTTTTAAATCTGACTTTGAAGATTCTGATGGGGTAAGTACCTCGTTAAGCTTGCTTGGCCAAAAAGTTCGAGTGAACTTTGTCCATTTGAAATAATGGATCAATTTCAGTTTCTGCGTTGATGTAAAAACCCTTGAGAGTAAGTAATATTAATCATTCCAGAACTTCTCTTGGAAAAGTCTATTCATTTTATCAAAGCCCTGCCATTCAAAATTTAATTTTGATGTTTTGTGAGATTTGAGAGAGAGTGGTGACGAGTTCCCCTCGCTATAGTTTATTTTACCTCGAGCTCTTTAGGCCGTCGGACCTCTTCAGGAGCAATAACTGCAGTCTTTCGTCAGGTGGCTGCATTTTCGTAAATGACCACAGACGGACAGTCGGACACACAGACATTGTTCAAGAAGTGATTCTGAGTAAAAGTGTACATCGATGGTGAAACTACAATACTGCCCAATTCAAAGCATCGTGTCTTTTGGGGGCGTCAGGGTTGCCTCTTTCTCAAAATTTGGATTGGTGGCAACTTGACGTATCTCGCGTAGCTTGACGTCGATCGCATGGCAAAAGGACTGGGAAGCTCCGATCCGATTTTCGTATTTAGGACGATTACGATATTTCCATTTACGAAGTATATGGAAGTAAAAAAAAAAAACTACAACCAAACCAAATGTTGGTGTAGGCATTTCTTAATAATTAAGAAAATCCTAATTATTAGGAAGGTTACTCATCATACTGGTGTTCGATAGGCGCACGTTGATTGGACCTCCTTTGACAATATCTTGGCGAGTCTCATCCTATCTATCGATTTCATTACTTCCCCACAGTGCAATTATAGTCAAGTGGGGAAGGCCTTGGCTCAAGTGTTAATTACTGCCTAGGCTTGCGGAATGCTTGGGAAATCACAACGGCTCCGGCCGTGGGAGACACAAGGGGCAGAATTTTAGTTCTATCACAACGAACATACCAGGATTTGGCGGTTTCCTTAGACCCCTTTAGAGAGTCTGTTAAGGGAGGGTCGAACCCTTGGAAGCGAGTCAGAACGTTCGCGAGAGTTGAGGCGGTAAATGCGAGGAAATTAAGTGAAAACAAGACGCAGTAATTTGACAACGGCGAATCTTCTGTTCTGTTCCCTCCCATTCTGATCACCGATCTATATGCAAATTTAGGACATTCAACTGGCAGAATTCACTTTGCCAATTCGGTTAGAAATTTAATAATAATGGCGTCTACCAGAACGCGCTTAAGACAGTAATTTCCCGGAATAATACTACAATGAACTTGGATCTGAATGCTCCAACTTCAATAGGCGTATAAACCTACGGATTTAACCTGGGATAATGTATTTAGATGTCCTTCTACATTGTACCTGGGCACTTCGTCTTTATTAGGTAGGTATACATTGTTTCATACACTACTTGCAATATACAGGGTGTTATTTCTCTACAATTTTTGTTATATGAAATTTTGCGTGAGCCCAAGGGAAAATACACTTTTTTTGCTTCGAAGATGTTTTCTCGTTTTCGTTATTGTCTCGGTTACCAGTGAACCAATTGATTTTGGACAACTAAAAATGGCTGCGATAAATTTCGTTTGATTTTTTCCAGCCAGTCTAGCTGCAAAGCCGGAGGAAATATTCCCTTTGGAGTTTTAGGTAGGAAGTGTCCTTTCTTTGCCTAATGGCGCCTCTCTGCGGTCAACCACTTCATCACCCGAGGCTTGAGTTTATCTGGACAATTAACCACATATATTACACAGAAAGTACCCTCTTCTTACGTTATCACTAAGGGGACCCTAGTCCCAATCTAGACGACTGTGCCATGGAGTTACCGGTACATATAACTTCATTTAGTCCTTACAGAACATTTACCCCAGGGGCTGTGTATGTGGTCGACGAAAGGGCACCCGCCAAAACCTCCCATAAGTCTTCCCATATGGTTAACAACGGGATTCAGTGAAAATTGAGTTAGTTTCAAGTTGTACAAAGTGTGCATATTGCACAATGTATACATTTATGCATGGCTTGACGTATAGTGGCTATTGCGGCTAGTGCTATTATTCGAAATGTAATTATGCCCTTATGGTAGAGAGAGCGAGGGATTTTAACTGACGCATTTTTTGAAAATGGCGTTTTTCTCACTTGATCCAATGCTTGCCCTACTCAAATACGTTACCTCAAAACCATCATCCTCACTGATCGTTATCGCTGGTATCCCTAAGGCTAGCAGACGAAGTACAATCTCATCCCTATTATCCAATGCGATGGTTTGATTCCATTTACATCTGCTACGCCCATAATCACGGAGTAATTCAATTCAACAACCAATACAGGCATATAATATTAATGTGGACTGCAAATGGGCCGAAACATGAATCCAGTCCGAAATTATGCATTTACGTAACCTAATCAATATCGAATACCGCTGCGATTTCCAAATGTGGGCTGGTGGGCTTTGCGAACATTGGCATGGGTTTATTTCGTAAGAATTTTCTCAAGAGCAGTGACAATTTTGAAATTTAGAGTTCCGTTGCCTTATTTCGTGAAAGCCTTGGTGAAAGAATGTCTATTGATCCACGATTGCATATTATCATGCTGTCAAGGCAAGATGTGTTAAAGAGAGAAATATTTACTTTTCCTTGATTAAATTATAAACAGATTCCTAATTCTAGGCCGAAAATTGAAATGAAAATCCTATTTTCAGCCACTGCCGACCCAGGATGTTATCTTGAGTGAAAGGACATGACTACGCACTACTGAGCCATGACGGAAGTGAAATTGATCAATAACGTTTCGAAGCTTTGACGTAGATATACCAATCAGCACCCGAAACGTCGCATATGCGAACGAATATCGCCGGAAAGGAAGGAAAATTGCTCTTTTGAGGGGTACATCACAGACCGTAAAATTGACCGTTCCGTCCGACCGAGCATTCGAGCGGATTTCAATTTTTGCGGAGGGTTTTCGAATGCTTGACACAATTACCTATTTTGATGACGGGGGGTAGGGCTTGGGCCAGCGATAAATAGACCAACACTGAAGCAGCAGCAGCGGCCGAACTTCTCATACTGTCCGCATCATCTCCGTCCCTACCGCATCTGAAAATAGAAGACAGAGAATTGATTAAGGGAATAATGTGGGTAACAAAAATGATATTTTTTCTACAATTTTCCAACTATTTTTCTCGAATTCCTCATTCAAATAAACGGAAAATTCACCAGGAATTTTCCCAAGAAACCAATCCTGTGAACCTATAGGTAGATTGTTTTTAACTAAAATGTAATGCACTAGGTACTTAACCAGAGAAAACAACCATATAACTTGGTTTCTACTAATCCAATTGACCTATTCTTGGTCTCATTTTGACGAAGGTTGCCTATTTAATTTCCAAGTGTAATCTGGCTTTACCTCTGTACCTTCCTATTTCTCCCTTCGTTTGAGCTAACCGAATGTCCAGATCATCCAAGTCCTCCTAAATGCCAGTCCACGAAGACTTGGATCGATAAAATTTTTAGTTTTTTCAGGAGATTCGTTTCCTTGCGCTATCATAAAAAAGAACATAACCTTTATATTTCCCATAGAAGTGGGCTCCCTTGAATCGCTAGATACTCTAAAAACTCAATTTCTTTTGATTGATTTTCCCAAGGACAGCGAGTAGTAAAACGTTATGATATCGTTCAACTAAGTCGGCAAACGTTTCACTTCTAACCTCCGTTATGCTTTCTAAGGCCCAAGCCACAAACTGTAATTGAACTGAGCCAGAAGAAAAGGACGCCATCTTCCTCTGTTTCTCTTTTTCTTTCTCTTCATATCCGAGAAGTTGTTCAAGAAGAAGGTCGCGCCATTTCTTCCATAGTTGTTTTTGTGAATTCCGAGTAGAAACTTGATCTTATACTCTCTCTCCGTTTTATATTCATCTACGCTTCTCCGCCGTTTTTCACTGGCCTTCCATCCTGCTGGGGCAGCTAGTGTTTTTTGTATGCATTGCGAGCGTTTGAAAGCCGCTGAGAAAATTCCCAAGTCTTCGGGATTATTGAATGCTATTCTGCGGCGAATTCAATGAAGCCTACCTATTGCTTATTGAATGTCTCCGAAGTAAATGATACATAATCAAATTCTTCGAAATGAAAGTCGAATTAGGGGTTAAACGAACAGAGGGAGGAAACTATTGACACACTGTTCGATCACGCCAGTCCTGGACGGTTCCGAACCAGTAACGCCCAGTCCAGTCATGTGACCTGCCTGATCGAACAGACCCTATCTCCCGTATCCTGAACTTATGTGATCGATATTCCAAAACATACGCGGTTTCATCAATATTCGTTATCGTATCTACGCTGGCTATCTTTGTTGTCGACTTCCAAAAACAAACATAGCACCCCAGACCTCACAAACATTGGAGTTTTCCTACAATGAAATGTTTTGAGATTGAGGAGGTTTTAGGAAAGGATCCTCAGGGTAAACTGTAATCCAAAGCTGTTTAAGAAGTTTAGAACACACCCTGGGGGGGAATGAATAGCAAGTCCATCCCGTTAATCTTTTGATCCACAAGGTGTCTTCTCTGCATTACCTACGCGAGTTATAGGGTTTCTAAAGGTACATTGTGTTTAGCTTTTTTTATTAAAAAATCCTCCCAAATTTTAGACCAATTATTAGGTCAGTTGAATACATTCTGTATAAAAACATTTTCACTTTACTACAATTGATAATGAACACAGAAATCTGAATTACAGATTGGTCAATAATGCCAGGATGAAACAAGGTCGGAGGGTCATTCATTTTATGGCCGAGCTGAGGGACTGACGTCGACCATGGCCGAGAGCCAAACGGTGAAAAACAGTGCCGAGTAGGTGGAAACTGGTTGGTTGTTTAGTTCCTGTATTATACTGGAAAGATAGGGACTACCTACTTCAATGCAAACAAACCCGTCTGCCAAATGGCTTATACTTAAGCGATTCTAGCATTCATTAGATTAATGGTGAAACGTTGAATAACAGCAATCGAGGTGCAAAGTTCCCGTGTTATTGAAGCGTTTTTAAATAAAGTGGGTGCTGTTTATATGTTTATATCTACTACATCGACATGTTATTCTACATCCATTACCGGCGGATTCTTGAAAATATCTAGCCAAAGCAGGCTTTGAAAATGAACGGCACTTGGTTTTTATTCTCTTCACGTGCGGAAGCCCTGCATCTTGTCTTTCAGAATAGAAATTGACTGTTCTAATGAAAATTTAATCGTTCCATTATTATTCACTGAAGTCCCGCCTGCTTGGAGTCCTGGGTGAGCAAACTCCAGCCCTTTCGCAAGAACAATGAGATCTGTAGTACTCTTGAACCGCCCTCCAGGGCTTTCCATCCAAGGGGATTCAAATCCATTTACATCGTTTTGTCTTCCGTAGGTACCCATGAAGAATTTCGTGCGTCTTCGCGTGTTTTCGAATTGCGCTAACTGATCTTCTTACTCGCGTTCGTATCGAATCCCTTGCATTTTTGGCATAGTAAGGTTTAGGGACATCCAATATTGTCGAAGGAGCCCTCAATAACACACATGTAATGCTGGGTTTACGCAGTGTTCTGAGGATCGTTGAGTGCGACTTATGGCCATTTTTTGGCTATAGTGGAGTCGAAAGATGGTTGTTGAAGCAAGGGGTTGCAGGAGACAGGGTCGAAGCATCCAAAATGTGGCGAGTCCGGGGCTGCTGAGGATATCTTAAACTGACGAACCCCCCCTCAGGGTGATAGACTCGTAGAGAAAAGTTGCCCCTTGTGTGGGAAAGAACCGTAAAAATGCCTATCCCTGAAGAGGCCCAGAGGGGCGAAAGCGCTAGGAAGAATGAATAATATGAGCGGACGATGGGCTACTACTCTCTCCCTCAACTCAACAATATATATTTATACCTACATAATTTATAAATTATTGACACCTACATGGGAAAATGGCTTTAGGCCTCAGGCAATCGGTCTTGCGCAGTCCAATGTCCTTGTGGCCAATCATAGGCTCATTCACACCACATCAATAAACTAGAATACGAATTCTTTTCCAACAGATTCTGAGGTTGAACTATAACACCAACCATAACATAGCTTTCCTAACTAGTAACTCTCTGTTAACCGCGTGTCGGGGACGACCGCACCCGGGGGTACAAGCCCCCCCATTCCAAACTGAATCAAGTGACTATTATACAACTAGGGGCATTCCATTCATTGTGCCTCCAAGGGCAGAAACTGTTCCAAATGTCTGACCCTTGGAGGCAAACAATAAAATAAATTAATCATCTCTGGTATAGCCAATAAACCGTACAAAGCTCGAGGGAATGTAAACAGCGGAGTGTTTGAATTGGACGTCAGTAAATTGTAACAAGAGGATGGAAGCAAGTAAATACCGAATTGCAAATGAATTTATTTTTATTCAATTTTTTTTGGGTTGAATTGTTTCAAGGTTTTTGATGGGCTCACCTCACGGGCCATGGACTTAGCGAACATACACAATTATAACAATCAGATAATTTATATTGTTTTAATGAAGTGTAATAATTAAATAAAAGTTTTTGTATTTGTATTTTATTGTATAATAATAATAATGCTAGTTTATTAGGTGTCTAATTAGGCATTATTACAGATACCTATTATTTTATTTAATAAATTTTGAAAATACCAGGACAACTACCCACTTGTTTTTGCAACATCAACAATGAAAGATCTGAAATCAACTGTGGACGGCGAAACGGCTGACTCCGTTACGGGGATAATTTCATAAAAGACTATAAACGGACTTTCTTTTTCGTTAAGGATAGCTAAGCAGGTTAGCTGATTGTTGAGCCCCTAGGGTGTAGGTTCTGGATGGAGGAAAGGGAAAGCCAAGGTGCTTCCAGTGAGCCCCACACTTTCTTTACCACTTCCATGCCCGTTGAATCCAGTGTATGCGTGCATGACTAACGTGTTGTTATCTGTGACATTCTTTAATTAGATAGATACTAGTGTAGATGGAAAATCTTTAGGAAACATCCCTTCATTCCCGTACGTTTACAACTGAGACTCAGGTGGTTCAAAAGGGTATCAAAAATTGATGAAGAAAATTGCGGATCAATCGTAAAAAAATGAGCAGCAATCGTCAGGGGTATAACGGTAACTTGTGGTTCAACATGTTCAAAACCAAGTAAAGGAGAATTTTTGAAATTTTCCAAAAACTTTTTTCTGAACATTTTTGCGAAAACAGGGAATATCATGTTATAATACAACACTGTGCATATTTCAGTCCGGATGACTGTTTCTATGTCTCTATCATAGGTATGGATGATGCGTCTACTTGTGGTTGTTATCACACTAATCCAATTTGCGCGAAAGCGAGGTTTTAACCAACGGAGGCCGCGTGTGACGGAAAGCTATTAGCTCAAAAGCTTTCAACAGAGCAAACCGGCTGTAGTATGTGTAATGTATAAAGAAGCTTTCCCCTCGATAACATTTTCAAAGTTTCTCCCTTAACTCAATAAAAATCATCGGAATAACCAAACCGGCCGAGCGAACAGAAGAGCTTGCTTACATACTTACTGGAACAGAAATAGTACGGTATACCTATAATATAGGTAACAATACGTATAATATACGTATATATACGTATATGAAGGATATATCCTTATGTAGGATGTATATCCTTCACTGACCGATTCCTTTCAATAAAACGAGCAGTGCTGAGTTTCATGGTAGCGGTCGGTTTCTCAATGCCTTATGAATAAATTGAAAATTTATGTTTTTATTATTACTTCCACATTTACAGAGTAAATGGAAGTATCGTCCTAAAATCGAGAATCGGAACGGTACAAGGTTCAAGGAAAAGGAGTTTGTCCAATCTGTATTTGATCAACATCGGTGAAGGCAGTTCATGTAATCTTTGAGAGCATCAACCGACAGCGGTCGTTTGACTCAGGAAAATACCCCTCGCTTTTCGCAATTCGAGTAATACTTGCAGGAATACGCAGAAAATGAGCAAATACCTGAGTTCTATCGGTGCAACATAACTCAAAACATAATTCACAGCTGTTGGATTCGTATCTCAGAATGAGCCAACAGCCAAGGCGAGGGGCCTCCCAACTCCGATTTAATATAATCGAATTCCGAGGCAGCCAGATGGTTGGAGAGGTTTTTTCTTTTTCCATCCTTGCTATGAAATCTACTCGGTGGAGTGGGTAAAAAAATTATCTCGTGTTTTCGATCCTGCAAGTAAAATCAACCTCTTGGCGAAGTAGGTAAGTTCTGATATACAAGTAGGTACCAACCACCGGTAACAGCCTGAATTATTCAACGCTCTCGGCTTCGGATTGGGAGATCCTACCAATTCTACCGAGGGGTTGCCATTTCGACGACCACTGCAGATGAGACCCAAAAAGGCGTATTTCGGGTATAAATTTTCTTTGGTAACGCAGGTTGTTCGGAGTTCTAAATGATTAAATCAGGCAACTGTTGGTACTAGGAATCGAAGAATCAGAGGAAGTTCTTTTTCGAGGAATCCTCCTCAGCCCCGACGAAATAAATCAGAGATTAGATTTCTAGAGATTCTTCGAACCTTCAGCGCTCAAGGGTTATTAACATTTTTTATCCCACCATATTTTTTCAAGTCCGCACTTGATTCAGTTTCCAAAAAATGTGACGTGTTAGGCATTCCAATATTGGTGTACAGGTACCTGCCTACCTTAAATTGGAATTTTTCGAATAATCGGAACACGACAACTCGTAAAAGCGTTTTTGGATCTGTGCTCACTAAAATATCGGCAATAAGTAGAATTTTTTTTATCATCTCATCCTTTACTTGCGTCGCACACGGTGTTGGTTATTTGATTCTTAAATTTCTCAAAATCCAACGGTTTATAATAATTTTCGGTTAATAATAATTTTTTTGTTTAATCAGTATACATTTTGCTGTTCATTAGATTGTACAGGTACTACCATTTAACCATTAACCACTTTTACTCCTACCTGCATACATGTATGTTCCTTTCAACAATGGTGCATTCAATATCACTATACAATGAATATTATAAAACATTTCACTGAAGGGCGGAGGGCGGAGTGACTCCCCTCCTTCACCCGCCAACCGAAGCCAAATTCAATTTCCCCTATCAGCTATCACATCCATCAAAATTTTATCCAGAACTGATTTTTGAGGTTAAACAATCAGCCATAGATATTTCAAACTATATGAAATTTAATTTTTATTGATTTAAGTAGGTATCGCATTATGCGAGGCAGAAAGGTTTCCTAGATTGTTAAATGGCTGTTTTATTTTACTCAACTGCAAATTGTTCCTTTTTCCTATGGTTTGCAGCTTTCCACATAGTGTGAGCTTGTCCGCATGCATTAAGGATAAGGGGTAAGTAATTAGCATACTGGAGCGAAATAATAAAAACGGTTGACTGCTGAATTTCATATTTTGCCTTGATAAACCGTGTAATTCCATCATCAGATCAAAAAACCGAACTAAATTATTGATCAGGTTGAGGGTGTTTTATTATCCTAATGTCCTTTCATGCTGAGATCCTCAAAACGTCTCTCAACTCACCCCAGCCTTCTAGGAATTAGCCCCCAGATGCTGCGACATGGTTTCAAAGAGGTACGTGTCACCCACTTCTACCATTCTCATTACGAGGCACATGAGGAGTGGAGGGGAGTAATACAGGTTATAATGAAACCTCCATATTTGATATGCTTTCCCGCCTCTACGTACACAATATTTCTTGCTTTCTTTCGAACTGACTGAGTGTATTTTGAGTAAATATTTGATTTGTAGATTCTGTAGCCTGAATGGCCAGGGCGTTGAAAAAATATTAAAAGTGATCTCTCCTAAGCAACAATCTTCAGAGCCGAAGTTCTTAGGCCGAAAAATGTCACCTGATTCATAACAATGCTTATACAGTCCGGTCAAGTATTAGGAAAATTTGGGGAATACAAGTACAAAGAGTTACAATACGATGGAGAATACGCACTTGCTAAATGTCAAACTAAATAAATGACGAGCGATAACTGGAGAATCTGCTCGTTTCCTGTACATAAATGTCATGACTCACAATTTCGTTTGATTGAGAAATGAACATTGAAAGAATATGTAAATTTGCATTACGCAGATTATAAATCACGTTCACATTGTTTACATAATACCTGTGACAAAAATATTATTTTATTTGCGTGCAAAACAATCCAAAATCTACGATATGGATTGACCATATTTTATTTACTATCAAAATTATTTAGCTATAACTAATAGACTCGATCGCTTACCCGTGGGTAGGGTATAGAAGACGGCGCGAGTGTAGAAAGCGACCGGTGTAAAGCCTGTGTCCCGGAGGCTGTCAAACAGCTGACTGGATAGGGCTGAAGGGCCAGGGGCTGAGGGCTAGGGGCTGAAGGGCTAGTTCAGCCCCCACCCGCTTGCCAGCGCCACCGTCGGGCTCCCATCGAGGGCCGGTTCCCGATTTTTTTTAGACATTAACTCATCACGCGAGTTGAATTTGGGTTCCTTATAAGGAACCCTTATAAGGATTCAAAGATAAAAATATACGGCTTTTTAAAAATTTTTCAGGAAACCCACCCATTCTTTTATAAAAATCCCCAGTTTTGCGGATCAAAACCACTATTTTTAACTTTTGAGGACATTTTTGGATTCAGGGGTGAATTTCCAATACGCCAGGAGTAAGGGAGAGGGGGGCACCTACAAACGTCATCAAAAACTAACTCTTGCGTCTAAATTCGGGAAAAAATTTATTACTTTTACCTACGTAAGGAGGGCCTAACGAGCGAAAGCGCACAAGCTAAGAATAAAGGGCCATTCCAATAAGTTTACTCAATCCAAAAATTTCCTCTGAAGTTAGAAAAGTGGCAACGTCAGCCAATGTGCTGCGGGGCTATTCTGTTATCTCAAACCAATAATATTGCTTCGACGTATTATGCCGAACAAACCTGTTGTCATGCCCAGAAGAGGTGAGAGAAACTGCCCACATTTTTGGGATGCCTTTTGGGACACCGAAATTGCCAGGTAGGTATTCGAATATCTTCTGGTGCGCTCTTCATCTTGCGTACCTACAGGAAGAGTTCAGTAAAACATTCAATAGCCCGCAACACAAGTGAAGGCCATCAATCAATAAGAACGTGTGCGTTGCTCAGAACAGCAGTTTAGATTGAGTCTGAAATTCAGCTGGAAAATCTCGAGGCAATTGTCAGGCGTTAACAGGCAATTACGATCGGCTGCTGAAGTAGTAAAAAACCAATGCGAACTAGTTCGGTCGTGCGAGGTGGAGTTGGCCGAATCAAATCGAAGTTAGATGACTGAGGTTGGAGGAGTCTCCAACTTTCATATACGTTCGACAGTTAGAGGGCATCTAAAGTCGAGTCGAATTCCCCGGAGGCCCCGGGTGGTCTGAAGAAAGACTGTGCCGCCCGGTTGTATAACCGGACAAACTTTGCTATACACGCTTCGAAGGGGAAAGTCGACAGAATCGTTCGTAAAAATAATACTTCATCGCCTGCCACTCTGATAGCCGACACTGAATCAAAACTTTAATAATGGATTTTCTTCTACATCTTCGAAGGAAAAGCACACAAGCTTGGAGACGGAGAGTTGGTAGTTGGAAAATTCATTGGAGGCAAACGAGCTGGAGTTTCAGATTCCACGAGCGACTTGTCAACTTCGAAGATAATTTGAACCAAACAATAAGTAGTTACCTTGTTCATTCTTGGAAAACCAGGTGAAGACTATCAATTTATTTTAAGCTAGATTTATCCGAAGACGCTTGCGTTAACGTCGAAGAGAATAATATTCTCTACATTCCATAGGAACATGGAATTCCAGGAATCCCATAGGACATTTCCATAGGAAATTCCAGGAATTCCATAGGCATATTATGTCCTAGGTGGAATGTAGTGCAAGCGTCCTTGGATACATCTAGATTTAAACGAATCGGTAAACCGACCGCTGAAGAGAGCAAGAACACGGAAATCGACCAATATTTCAATCGAAATGCCTTGAAAAATTCTCAGTTTGGTTAGGGAAATTCCCAATCGATTCCAAACATTCTCAAGAGGATTTAGGAAATTCTCAATTCGGTTCGGAAAATTGGACCTGAATGGAGTACTTCATATATGTAGTACAGAGTATACTCTGTACAATAAAAACATAAGGGGCATTATTTTGTGCCGATAATAAAAAACTGCAATCCTCCGCATTTTCTGAAAGAAAATTGATTTTTTTAGACCAAACGGTTTTATTGAAACATTTACCTATCCGAGCGACCAAGTTATTTTATCAGAGATTCCATAAAAGGAGGTAATCAGTGAGCTTAAAACATAATGCCTGCGAATGTGGATTTGGAACGTTGGTGGGTATGAAAAGTTATTCTGATTATGTACTCTACAATATCAGACGATAGGTATTACAGAATTTCCCCGACGCTCTGAAATATTGGCGGTGGTTTCACAGCAGCCTAGAGAAATAAGAAGCGTTTTGCTTGAACAACCTGGACTAAATTACCGACCAACTTTTCCTATGTTGGCGGCAAGAGTTGAAATCATCAGGAGAGCCAAACTTTCCACATCTTTTTGTAAAGCGATTACTCGATTTTACCCAACTGTAGACGAAGTTCCAATATAATAATCCTATGCTAACTTCGAAATCGGATCACATCCGTCGGTACCTACCTACCTATTTCACACCGTCACTAAGGTTTTAGTTCTTCTAACAGGTCCCTGAAGGAAAAACGTGCCGAAATTATCGGCGGACTTTCCCACTGGCGAGGAATAAGCGCGCGGGGCACCGCGAATCTGAAGAAGAAGAGGAAGCTGAGAAGTTTAGTATTTGAGTCATGTCCAGGTGAAGGGGCCAGTAAAGTTGGGAACTTGGCCACAAACCGGCGCGCATCTCGGCCATCCTCTCCCTCTCGCTCGCGGGCATTCGTGGCTTCCATCCTCCTCTTTCTCGCTGCGATCCTGTTTCGAAGCATCAACCTTACAAGACGCACCCTCGCAACCAAATTCCATTTATATAAATAAACGATCGCCGCTGGTTTTCGGGCCTCGATGGGAAAGGCGGAGTGAATGGGAATGGGGTGAATGCGAGGCCTCGTCCGTGTTTGGAATAAACTCGAACCATTTGTCACATAGCGAAAGGTCCATGGAGCCAAACGCGTTTCACAGTATATCTCTTTGCGTGCTAAGGGATTTTCATCGGTTTTCCGTTAGGGAGTAATCTGCAACCTCATCCGGAGTTGTTTCCCTCTTTAAAAGCCTCCTGGAATTTACATTAGAACTCCGCCTCCATTCCTTTCATTCCAGCATCTGAACGGTTCTGGTGTTAATTGTCCGCTTGTAACTTTTTCCAGTCATTTAGATCACATGTCGGAGTAACTGAGTCGACTAAACGGTCCCTAAGCATCGACTAAATCAGACTGAGCTGCAATTTTGGGCGTTTGACGATTCAACGCCGAGTTTCAGCCTACATTCTTCTTCTTGCCCTGCAGTTGAAACGGTGAGACTATTATATTCCATATAATATGGGTCGGTTTATCAATTGCCGTAAAACTCACACTCATAATCAAGCTCGATGAAAAACTCACAATGAAACAGAAACTCTAACTCGGAAACAAACTCATAATGAAGGAGCAACAATACTCATAATCAAACACAAAGTCAAACATACAATGAAACAGAAACTACAACTCACACTTAAACTTGAAGTCAAACTCACATTGAAACTACATATCAAACTCATAATCAAAATCGAAGTCAAACCCAAGATGAAACCGAACCTCAAACTCAAAATCAATCTCAAAGTTAAACTCACAATGAATCAGAATCTCAAACTCATAATCGAAATCGAAGTCAAACTCACAATGAAACAGTTGATCAAACTCAATCATAAACGAAGTCAAACTCACAATGAAACAGAAACTCGAACTCAAACTTGAAGTCAAACTCAAAATGAAGAAACCTAACTCACTGTGAACTCAAAGTCATTCTCACAATGAAACAGCAAACAGCAACTCAACCTCAAAATCAATCTCGAAGCCAAACCCACAATGGAACGGAAACTCAAGCTCATAATCGACATCGAAGTCAAACTCACAATGAAACAGATACCCAAACTCATAATCGAAATCGAAGTCGTACTCAAAATGAAACAGCAACTCAATCTCATAATCGAAATCGAAGTCAAACTCACAATGAAACAGAAACTCAAACTCAAACTTGAAGTCAAACTCACAATGGAACGGAAACTCAAACTCATAATCGAAATCGAAGTCAAACTCACAATGAAACAGAAACTCAAACTCATAATCGAAATCGAAGTCAAACTCACAATGAAACAGAAACTCGAACTCATAATCGAAATCGAATTCAAACTCACAATGAAACAGAAACTCAAACTCATGATCGACATCGAAGTCAAACTCACAATGAAACAGATACCCAAACTCATAATCGAAATCGAAGTCAAACTCACAATGAAACTGAAACTCAAACTCATAATCGAAATCGAAGTCAAACTCACAATGAAACAGAAACTCAAACTCATAATCGAAATCGAAGTCAAACTCACAATGAAACCGAAACTCAAACTCATAATCGAAATCGAAGTCACACTCACAATGAAACAGAAACTCAAACTCATAATCGAAATCGAAGTCAAACTCACAATGAAACAGAAACTCAAACTCATAATCGAAATCGAAGTCAAACTCACAATGAAACAGAAACTCAAACTCATAATCGAAATCGAAGTCAAACTCACAATGAAACAGAAACTCAAACTCATAATCGAAATCGAAGTCAAACTCACAATGAAACCGAAACTCAAACTCATAATCGAAATCGAAGTCAAACTCACAATGAAACAGAAACTCAAACTCATAATCGAAATCGAAGTCAAACTCACAATGAAACCGAAACTCAAACTCATAATCGAAATCGAAGTCACACTCACAATGAAACAGAAACTCAAACTCATAATCGAAATCGAAGTCAAACTCACAATGAAACAGAAACTCAAACTCATAATCGAAATCGAAGTCAATTCTGTCATTCTGAGTTCGACATCGAATTTGACTGTGAATCTGAGTTTCAGTTTCATTGTGAGTTTGGCTTCGAGTTTGATGGTCATTTTGAGATTCAGTTTTATTCTGAGTTCGACTTCGAATTTGACTGTGAGTTTGACTTCGATTTCAATTATGAGTTTGAGAATCTGTACCATTGTGAGTTTGACTTCGATTTCGATTATGAGTTTGAGTTTCGGTTTCATTGTGAGATTGACTTCGATTTCGATTATGAGTTTGAGTTTCGGTTTCATTGTGAGTACGACTTCGATTTCGATTATGAGTTTGAGTTTCGGTTTCATTGTGAGTTTGACTTCGATTTCGATTATGAGTTTGAGTTTCCGTTCCATTGTGAGTTTGACTTCAAGTTTGAGTTTGAGTTTCTGTTTCATTGTCAGTTTGACTTCGATTTCGATTATGAGTTTGGGTATCTGTTTCATTGTGAGTTTGACTTCGATTTCGATTATGAGTTTGAGTTTCTGTTTCATTGTGAGTTTGACTTCGATTTCGATTATGAGTTTGAGTTTCTGTTTCATTGTGAGTTTGACTTCGATTTCGATTATGAGTTTGAGTTTCTGTTTCATTGTGTGTTTGACTACGATTTCGACTATGAGTTTGAGTTTCTGTTTCATTGTGAGTTTGACTTCGATTTCGATTATGAGTTTGAGTTTCTGTTTCATTGTGAGTTTGTCTTCGATTTCGATTATGAGTTTGAGTTTCTGTTTCATTGTGAGTTTGACTTCGATTTCGATTATGAGTTTGAGTTTCCGTTTCATTGTGAGTTTGACTTCGATTTCGATTATGAGTTTGTGTTTCTGTTCCATTGTGAGTTTGACTTCGATTTCGATTATGAGTTTGGGTATCTGTTTCATTGTAAGTTTGACCTCGATTTCGATTATGAGTTTGAGTTTCTGTTTCATTGTGAGTTTGACTTCGATTTCGATTATGAGTTTGAGTTTCTGTTTCATTGTGAGTTTGACTTCGATTTCGACTATGAGTTTGAGTTTCTGTTTCATTGTGAGTTTGACTTCGATTTCGATTATGAGTTTGAGTTTCTTTTTCATTGTGAGTTTGACTTCGATTTCGACTATGAGTTTGAGTTTCTGTTTCATTGTGAGTTTGACTTCGATTTCGACTATGAGTTTGAGTTTCTGTTTCATTGTGAGTTTGACTTCGATTTCGATAATGAGTTTGAGTTTCCGTTCCATTGTGAGTTTGACTTCAAGTTTGAGTTTGAGTTTCTGTTTCATTGTGAGTACGACTTCGATTTCGATTATGAGTTTGGGTATCTGTTTCATTGTGAGTTTGACTTCGATTTCGATTATGAGTTTGAGTTTCTGTTTTATTGTGAGTTTGACTTTGATTTCGATTATGAGTATGGGTATCTGTTTCATTGTGAGTTTGACTTCGATTTCGATTATGAGTTTGAGTTTCCGTTCCATTGTGAGTTTGGCTTCGAGATTGATTTTGAGGTTGAGTTGCTGTTTGCTGTTTCATTGTGAGAATGACTTTGAGTTTGACAGTGAGTTAGGTTTTTTCATTTTGAGTTTGACTTCAAGTTTGAGTTTGAGTTTCTGTTTCATTGTGAGTTTGACTTCGTTTATGATTGAGTTTGATCGACTGTTTCATTGTGAGTTTGACTTTGATTTCGATTATGAGTTTGAGATTCTGATTCATTGTGAGTTCAACTTTGAGATTGATTTTGAGTTTGAGGTTCGGTTTCATCTTGGGTTTGACTTCGATTTTGATTATGAGTTTGATATGTAGTTTCAATGTGAGTTTGACTTCAAGTTTAAGTGTGAGTTGTAGTTTCTGTTTCATTGTATGTTTGACTTTGTGTTTGATTATGAGTATTGTTGCTCCTTCATTATGAGTTTGTTTCCGAGTTTGAGTTTCGGTTTCATTGTGATTTTGACTTCGAGTTTGATTATGAGTTTGAGTTTTTTCCATTGCGTGTTTTTCTGGACAGATCGATCAGGAAAAAATATATCATGTTCGTAGCACATAATATGTGAAGGAATTCCAGAAAATGGGGGGGGAATGGCCATTTTGCCCCTTCCTTCTTCCCGGTACGGGCCTGACTTCAAGTGCATTGATAAACCGGCTTTATGTTTACGACAGGAAGGTGTACATGATACGTATTTTATGCATTTGTTATGTTCCTATTGATTTCATGTTCCTGATGAAAACCTAAATTTCTGAACCGAAGTTAAATGGGTACAAGTACGTTTAGAATAGTGGAAGTCACGCTTCATTGATAGTTCAAACTTCCTTTAAGATCCACCCTTTTCTCGTACCTGTATTTGGGATTTTCAGGAGACCAATTTCGGCTGTCGAACGCCGTTTCATGTCAAATGACCTTCGAGAAAAATCGTTTTTTTGCTATTCACCACCACAGTATTTTTCTCTACTAGCGTTCTTAGGTTCCATCCATGAGGCTTAATTCTATTTTCACCAACAAGAATGTCTAGATGATGCTAAGCGGTGTGCATTCAACCAAATTACTTAGCTTTCTAGCCCGCACAAAGGGCAAAATACGAGGGAAAATCCCTGCTGAACCCGCAGTTGGACGCTTCGATAAGCGCTTACAAGAACCGCTATGAATGGATCGCTTCAAAAATCTAGCCTTCTGTGTTATGTAAATTCAAGAAATCCAGTCAGCTTGCAATCCTAATATAACTATTTTTTTTTACGTCAAAAACAAAAAAAAACTGTGAGGAGAACCTTTTATACTATATCGTCACTTAAGTTCTAACACCACCTAACTCAATTTTTCCAAGTTTTCAGGAGGTGCAAAAAACTAATTATTTCAACATGGAAATACATTGAGCGGTGCTGTTTCTTTTCCATCTCCTTCTTCACTGGTTGGTTCAATCTCCTTGGCAGTTTTACCATGATATCGGCTATTGAAAAATCTATCGAGTGGTGTGTCCAACTCATTTTCGCCAAAAATTGAGTTAGGCGGTGTTAGAACTTAAGTGACGATATGCTTATTTTTTCAAAGAATCCTAAAACGTTGACATGCAGACTCACAAGTTGTGTAATTATGCCATTAAAAAAGATAACAATAGAAGATCTTGTCTGAACGATTTGCATTTAATGCTCAACTGACTTTCCATTCAATGCATTTTCACCTTACATTATTGGGGCAGGAAAACTCGACTCCGAGACCCCAGCTGATAACCTTCGGCGAACAAAATGGAATTTACATGCAAAGTACTGCGAGGCGAAAGGCAAACAAGGAAACTCCTCTCGGACGGTCAAAGACCCCAAAAGACCTCAGACAACCCAAGCGATTTCCTGTCCACGTTTTTCCTCGAACGTTCATAAATTTTGAAAAGAACAACAGAAGCATAAAAAACTCCTTATAGAAAGGGTGGAGAAAAAAGTAAGATGTCGGAAAAAGGCGGGTAGTTTAGTGAATGTAGGATGAAAGGGAAGAATATCAACTAAGAATATACCAGAAAGCTTAGGGCAGAATGCAGGGGTTACAATTTATACGGGGCTGCCGTCGGTGGACCGTCGTATCCGGGTCAAGTGGGTATTCATAGAGCTGGGAAGGGCGGCTGAAAAATGAACACATGAATTGGGGCTCTGGGGTCTATGATGAGAGCTGTTTGAATGGAAATGGGTTGGGGCTACACGGCACGCACATCCTCTTGAGCGAACGCGTTTAGCGAAGGCATCATGATGCGCATTGCAATGCCCCTCAGCAGTTTTTGATGCAGTCAGACCTGTGCCTATTCTTGAGGTGAAAAAAGTAAGGTTGTAAGGTCTCGAAAAAAACATCGTAAGTTGAGGATAGACATCATGGATAGTCTCGTAAGTCTGCAAGTCAGTTTTGAAAAATTTTTGTAAATCTTAGAGAAAACATCAAAGTCTGGAATTTAGGATGGGTAAAAACTCGTACGTCTGAAAAGTTTTATCAGATCATCAAAATTCATCATATTCGTTCTAAATTCTTCAGTTGCTTCACTCAGGATCTTGTAATAGAGGATTGCTCGTCTTTGTCGCAGGGAGATACTTGGAAATTATGAAGTTTTTTCCAGTTTTTTCACCTCTTCAGATTCACGACTTTTTCTGAGTATATGAGCAATATATTGTTAGACAAGCAGGTAAATAATGGAGAGAGGCACCTACTTAATAAGTTTATTTATTAATTATTAATATGCACATGCTTCTTCAATCAAAATCCGTTATCAAAATCCTTGGAAGATTCATTTTGTAACTTATTTCCTAATTCCTCTCTCACTCTATCTCATGCCGTTGCTTTTGCTCAATTATAGGCTCAGCAGGCAGTATTGAATGTAGGAACTGGCAGGGTATTGAATATAGATTTCACAACTGTCTATTTGGAACATACAGTACCTCGACGGTGTAGAATCAATACTTCCCAATTCGTTTGCCATGCAATCTATGGACGCGTGATTTGCCAAGTTGCCACCAATCCAAGTTTTGAGAAGTAGGCAACCCAGACGCCCCCAAAAGACACGATGCTTTGAATTGGGCAGTATTGCAGTTTCATCGTCGACCTAATGTTTCCAATGAACTCGGAATTCCAAGATTCCACCCTATGGGAGGGAGCCATCAGAATGTTGAATTCGGTAGCCTATGTAAATATGCGGATCGGGTTGGCAGAGGATGCAGAAGACACACACCGTAGGCGTGAATTGTTCACTCACATTGTTCTTCTGTTCCGAGCCAGGAAAATGGTAATCCACAGCACTCCACCCAAACTCCAAGCCCACCCACGGTCCTACCTTCGAACTTATCCGCATTCACCTTGTTCCACCGTAACATCTAATTTACATCAGAATAACCCAACGTTGTTTCCTACCTCGTTACGTCGGACTGAGTCTCTCCCTTGACTGTCAACTTGGATAATGGCAGTAAACAATGTCAAAACTTGACGAAGTTAGCGTTGGTTAAAATGGAGGAAACGTTCCCGGATGGGGAAAAAATCGTGGCTTGTATTATTCCGATGTTCCAATTGAGGCGGGTTTCGTGACTTTCTCACAACTCTGGTTGTAAAAAAGAGTAATGTGAGTTAGTCGGAGTTGAGATCACAACAATGGGCGTACGAAATTGAATGTTAACTTGGATCGGAACACGGGAGTTTGGCTTTTTGCTCAAATCCTGATGAACATTATGGGCTCGTCTCTGCAATAACAAGCTAACCATCGGTCGCCGAAACATGTTGGAGAAGAAAGGTGAACTTTTCTCCTTTTTCCGGATGTACTCCTCATGATTGAATGGTAGACAGCTTTATCTACTTTGATAAAGTATTTTTAGCTGTAAAAAGATCGAATCGCTCTCACCCCATCCGGGCTATACAACAAGAATCTAAGGATTATCTCATTCATCAAGCGTTCAATCCCCCTCCCCCCAATTTGAAGGCGTGTGTACCTGTTTTTTTTTACAAACTTTCGAAAACCAAACTTATGGACGGCCGAAGAATCTTGTTCGTTGACCCAGTGAATCATAGGACCGACTGTGAACCGTTCGTAACTTTTTCTCCTTTGTAAGCAGTTTGTTTGATGAACATCATTCGCCCTGAGCTGGTGGTGGTGGGGGGTGGTTGAGCAAGGGATTTGTTCGGAGAGCCCCGAGGCTTTTACTCGGGTTCAGGTAAAGTGAAGCGGGCGAGGTTGCCGGTTGTAAATCTGCCCGAGTCGAAAGAGAGACGGACGCACCGCGAATGAGATTAGGCTTCGGAATGGCTTCGGTCCTTGCACGGCTTCGCTCGGTCGGATATCATCCCTTTCCAGCTAAGCCCCGAAGACCAGTTTGATGAAGCAAGACGTGTCATCATAATATTTTTCTGTAAACACCTTCAATTTCACCATTTTGCCGATGGACAGACAGTATTATTATGCCAAAAAATGGGGATTTTTTTAAATGCTGTAAACATTTTTTTGGTGGATTTCACAAACTTATCTCGAGATTAATGAGGGGATCACGATGGTAAAAATCATAATCTTAATTTTTAAATTTCCTTCGATCTGGGTAAGGTCAGGGCTTACACGCGCCACCTAGCCAATCGATGTTCGGTGATTTCAATTTAACCGATCAACTCTTTGATGAGAATTAGCTCGCAAAGTTAGTGGTATTGGTGGTTTGGTTGTCAAGTACCAACGGTATACTATCTACCACAATATCGTGGAGCCAATATGCTCGAACGTGCTTAGCCTCCTCAGCGCTGGTGGTCGTTATTAGACCCATTAGCTCGGGGCCAGATCTAAATCGGAGACATCTCCAGTAATTATATTACTCGACCACTAATATGACCCAAGGCTATTGCTGTTTGCCTGCCTGCGACCTCATACGCCTATTCTGGGCGTACGCTGGGCCGATTCCATCTGCAGCCGGACGAGGCTCATCACATCCGTCAGCGGAGACACGGTGGAGGTCTTGAAGTGGATCTTGGTTCATACCTGAAACTAATGAAGTGCTTCCCACACATCGCATGCATTAGTAAGAAAATGATTTATTTCCCCACGAAATCATTACATAGGGTTTGTTCCAGGAGAGTAGGCTTATAGAGGTGCGTTGCACATTCGCAGTTCAAGAGTTTGACATGTTTGTAAATAAAAAATAAATAATAAACTCTGCTTTACGTCAAGATTTTTGGCCTCAAGGGGGCCTGACATGACGAAGGAGCTTTTTATGGAAGAATATACTGAAAGGATGCCCCGCAAGGGTCACAAAGATTTCAGGGCTGGGCGGAGGATACGAACTCCCCGCCTCAGACCACACCAGATCCCCCCAATGTTTGTAATTGCAGTTGCTGAGGCGTGTATGCCTGAGGCACCTACTTATGGCCACACTCACCACTAAGCCACTTTCCAGCTTCGATTTTCAAAAGGTCGAGTTCACCTTTGAATGGACAAGCCCCTTAAAATAGTCTGTTTCGCCTTTAATAGCTTTATCATCAGTTAAAACAAAACAAAAGAGGCCGAAGCGAACGAGAATAAAGGCTATTGCCAAAACGCGCCTCTTGGGCGTTCACCCCATTCACTTTGTTGGGTTCGAGATCTAAGCAGGAAAATTATAAGAATAACGGATGATTTTCAGAACGCTATTGTTCTCCCCTTAGTGCCTCCGGGGAAAGTGGAACAATAGAAGGGAGAAAGAACATCTGTATGACGGCTGATGGGACTGTAGTGGCAAAGTGTGAGGCAACTTTCATTAGTTTGTTTTGATGTCGCAAGGGCGAGGAACCGCAAAAAGCTGCGAAGGAGGAAGCTGCAGAAGGCAGAGAGAAAGTCGCTGAAAAAGTGCCAGTTTAGATGTCAGGTCATGGAAGAATCCTTGGATTCAGTCCAGGAGGTGCAGGGTATACAGAATCGGAAACGTGGCAGGCCTCCCAGTCAACTAGGGAAGCAAAGGCCCAATGTCGAGCTCAGCTGGTAAACAATGGCGATCCGCCGCGAACGCCGGGCCAAAGATTTCGTCGTGACGAGAGTGTTAACCACTTCCTAGATTTCAGTTTCTTCCTTTCTCGGTCGTGTCGAGCTGAGGACGATGATTTTCACCCTTTTCTCCCTCTCTTCTTAGGAAAACGGGGGCCTTTTTCCGCTGCGTATGCGACGAACCGTGGTATTCGAAGGCAAGTCTACTCTGCGCTGGAAACCGCTGAACCGAAATCGTGTCACCTCCTGCGGGAACAGTATTTTAGAGAAGAAGAAGAGTATAAAGAAGAACCAAAAAGCTTGTTTAGGACTCTTCTGATGTCATCTAATGCGATTTCAGTTCATCATGATCATGCTCATCATGATGATGCCGAACAGGCTTCCTGCGAAGCAGATTTTCAAACTGAATTTCAGAAAACCGAAAATCTTCTTAATGCATTCTTCTTGGACGAAAGTGTGACAACACTCAGATATATCATTGTAACCGGGCTAATTAGGTATGCGTCACGACGGATTCGCAGTTATTTTGGGCCCTTCTCTCCAACTCGATGGACGCAGTTGAAGGGAGCAAAATGCGTCTTATACTGCAAGCTTAAGTTTTCCTTGATTTAATTATTCAGAAACCCCAACGGGACGACCGAGGAGAGTGCACTGCCGGCATTAATAATTCAACGGGCCATCTCATTACTCGGTTATTAACTCCGAAGGGGTAACTTTGGTCTATGGGGTACAATGATAATAACAATATCAAACGTGCGTTGGTTTTGGTTTCAACTTAGTTTCAACTTGACAAGGGGTTTCAACTAGTTGTATTGCCAATTCGATTGATAGATTTCGTAGGTCTATTAATTTCGAGAAATCGATCCTCGCTGAGTTTTGACGGAAAAGCAACTGAGTTAAAAAAGTCAGAAAATTTTTTTTTCTCCAATTATTGTTGAGACGCCGCTCGACTTGGCAAATTAAAAGTTTGGCCTCGAGGTGGCAAATTACAAGTTTGGATTGAGAGCTTTAAAAATCGTTGAGGAGCCTACTTTGGTATTTATTTCTTCAACAAACTACCTACATTTACTGAAACAAGCTTGCGAGTGCTGGCAGATAAAAATGTACTCCTGGTTTTGGGCTAAGTGTCCCCTTATTCCTACAGGGTAACTCAATTCCTACAACTCCGCTAATTGAGCTGAATTTTCCACATTTTGCTTCTGGTTGGTTGGTTTATGGTTTTACCTCACTCTCCCATCGCATTATGGCGCATTACCACAGTTAGGCAAAACACACCTGCAGCTATACAATACTGCTATTATGCAGGTACTACCTCATTCTAAAATTATGTATAATTAACTGAAAATATCAGGAAGTACCCGAAATAAAATCCTGAAAGTCCTCTATGGTCGCGTCAACCCAGACTGCAAAGGGATCAATGTGAACAAAATTTATAACTACCTAGCTAATTGTTTTTATTTTGTTTTTTACTGACTAGGTACAACAAATACTATGAACTAAAATACTTTGACTTTAGGTTTTATAAATTAATGGTCTCGGAGGAGGGCGCTCTAGGAGTAGGAGGCAAACTAAATTAATGCTGCGCATCGAAGATGGTCTAGTTCAAATTCATTCATTCATTATGGAACGATGAATTAGGTAGGTACGTTCATGGAAATCGTCTCAGTCATTACAAGCCGAATACAAATAATTACGAATCTATAAAGATAATTCTACTAATGTTCGTGGGTAACCAGATACTCGTCAAACCATTTGGGCGTTGGATTCAAAAAGCACCGCTCAACTTTCATAACATTTCTGACGTAGAGCTCCAAGAAGAATACGCCAATTGCAAGTCCAACGCCGATCACGTACAGGAGGAACGCGCCTTCGATTGCAGAAACACTTATCACTTTGGGCGGATGCTTGACAGGTCTCGTTGACCATTGCATGTCCAACTGCTTCCTACAAGACGAAGGTGATAAACATCATCATAATTATAAAAATTGTTCAAGTTGATGCTGTCGATAGAGAGAACAATCGGATTATAAATTTATGTCGAATGAATTAAAACCCGAAATAGCATGATGTTGGGACCAAATTTGTACGCAACCCCCTCGTAGGCGATTGCCATCCTAATAGGTGGGGATGCTGCATTAAGCGAGAAGGATAGGCTCCGTCCTTCCGAGAAAAGATTTCCTGAGGTTACTCGTCCAAATTCCATTCCGCTTCAGCCGTTTAAAAATAGAAGGCTATATTTCCTTTTCTGGGTCATATCTCAAAGCGTCAGAAGGGGACAAATATCGTAGCAACGGACTAGGTACACTTTCAACGTCTTATCAAGACTATGGCATGGGATCCAGAACCGAGGCACCATCTCTTCGCAGTTCTTTCAACTCTCCCCACTCGCTCGTTCTTCGCTTCCGTCGCAATTTATATATGACCCACATAGCTCCCGTATAATATAATGCTTTCTCAAAAGGAATCAAGACTTACCGTCTCCACTCCCCAAATAACAAAACTGTCTTCTTTTACCCCTACCCCTCAGCTCCACACCCTTTCTTCGAGTCAAAGGCATTCGCCAACGCTGCTTCGCCTGTATGGGCGTTCTTTTTCCGCGAAACCATTCTTCTCCGTTCTGCCTCTTTTTCCGGCTTTTTACATCACTCTGTTCTTCTTAGGAGATTATTTTATAGGGAACGTATCGTATATAATATAGGGAGAAAATAGCGTTAGGCTGGGGGCTCGGGTATGCTGAGTGTGCAGGTGTATGCCTGCCTCTCGAAATATGATTCCCATGGCATGCGAACAGAAAGAAGCTTTGTTTTCCAAGTAGGTACCGGCCAATTATTTACGCATTGGTATTTTTGTTTTATTGTCCCATTGCAGCGTTATATCTCTCACCAGTCTGATCTGGCCGCTGTCTGAAGAAATCCTCGTCTACTAGTCCATAGCGCAGAAGAACATGACATGTTCTTCATAATATAAACATATTATGTTCTTGACATGTTCTTCATACATTGTATTACTATTGCGCGGCATGAGTTACCATTCGAAAATTAGTTGTGTAGGTACCTTCTACTTAATCACGAATTACTTACGTGTAATTTAAATATTTCCTGACGCAATCTGCTTCCCAAGCGTAGTATAAACCTCCATTAACCATACGACTGATTATATCATTCAGTCTGTTGGCGTAAGGGGACCCTGCGGAAAAATTTACTCAGACTACCAAAACATACGTAACGCATTTTTCGACAAGAGAGAAAATTTCTAACGAATTTTTCCAATGTGAGATGTATTTTGTCTCAGAGTGAGAATCGCCTGAAGGGAAATAACTGTAATTTTCATCATTACTACCGACCAACCTCCAAAATTTAACAGCATCGTCTTTTTTAAAGCGCAAAATCGCAAGCCTTGATGAATCCTGTCCCAAGGCTTTACAAAGGGGGGAGGGGGGCTCTGACCCGTCAACGGGTACGGTACCAATTACAAAGCTCTCTTGGCGTGTCAACTTTGTTGATTACTCGGAATGGCTTCGTACCTGAGCGAGTTTGGGTTCGTAAAGGCTTTAAAAGGGAGCAAAGGGCAAAAATTTGGTTCGATATGTACAGGTACAAAGTAGGTCTACTTTGCAATGGACATAATTAACGCAACTTTCGTGACTTTGTTTTCGATTTTGTTTGCAATCAAAGTTCGTCTAATTTGTTTTCAATGGCGAAGTTATGAGCGTTTTGAGAAGTTCAATTGGTTGACTTTTTTTTGAACTTTCAGTAAAAGTTCAGCTTTACTTATTGGGATGCTAATATTGGTAGTTGATAGCAGCATTTTCGGGCAACTAATAAAAATTGTATACTTGTAATTATTAATAAAAAAATTATTAATTATTAATTATTAATTATATAAAATTATTAATAAAAATTGTATATTTAATATGATTATTTTCTTTGGACCAATTTAAAGTTGAGCGTTCAAGGATGTCCAGGAATAGCGCTATTTTACCTTTCTGCATGTTGACGACTAGGGGAGACCAGTAATAATTATCCCTCATCACCCTCGACTTTGCGACGAACTTGTCCGTAATGTAAGGCAATTCTGTGTAATGACCTGAAGCAAAAATGTTTCAGAGCTGGCATTTCCCAATACCGAGACATTAGCTATAGGCAATTGAGTCAGTGCATTGAAGAACCAGCACCTTTTGTGCCCCCTTTTGGTACATTGTAACAAAACTTTTGGTACATGTAATTGTCGTGACATCCGTTCACCTACTCACCTCCAGCCATTCGCTCAATCCCGAGACCGTAAGGCTTATCACTTTCACCTAACTTGATCAGCTCAGGAGTTGGATATGCCTTGAATCAAAATAAAAGTTGATAGATCGTGATACTCATTCTGGCAAATCCAAATGAAAATTGCCTAATCCAATTTTTTGTGTACGCTAACTTTGCATGTTACACACATACCCTGAAATTGCTGGCAGCTTTGCGAATGCTGGGATCCTCGGCATGCATAATTCCGAATACCCAAACTTCATGATCGGTCATCCATATTATATTGCTTTCAGCCAGATCAAAGACCGAATCAATCGGTTTTGTTGTTCTGCAATTTAAAATTAATAGTTTTTGAATTTTTGCCAGCGGGTTATTCCTGAGGTGCTGGAGCTCCGACCAAGCGTTGCTCAAGAAACATTCATGAGCATGCAATGCTCGTTGGTCTGTGGATCAGATAAATTTATTACCTGGGAATCGTCAGAAAATCGTACAATTCGGCGGCATAGGCTGACGTGACTACCAGATAGATAAATTCAAATGCTGTAAATAAATGGCGTACAGGCGATCCGTAAACCAGGCGTTGCGGCTGCTGCAAAACCAACATGCCAATCCCACGTACCAACGAGTCCGTGAATGTGATAAATTTATGATTCTTGTGAATCATATCAGCAAAATCTAAAACATTTGGCAACATGTTTTGGCTTATTATTGGAGTCGAATTTTATCATTCGATCGGGCTTCAGATCCCTGAATAGAAGCGAGGAAAGGAGCAAAAATTTTGAGTCAAACAGAAAGCTTAATTGATGGAATTGGAGTAGTCTCTTCCACGGCAGGTTACAACTGTAACCCAAAACCTGATTTTTGGTAAAATTTCAAAAATCTACGAACACTTTTTCCCTCTGAAAAACTCCGGACGGCGGAAATACAAAAATTGTTTAATGTTTTTTCCTGAAAAATGAACCAAAATTGAAGAAGTTCCTCCAATTTTCCCTTCGAAGACGTACGTACGTGGAGCGTATTTATACGTAGCCAGCGTCACGAGCTGCAGGCCCAACGAAGAAACGATGACGCAGAGTACAATTACAAACCACAGGGATGGAGGAAATGGCATGAAGGGTGTCAGCAGCCCACTCAAAAGTTCAGTTTTCGGAACCATTACTGTCAGGGCTGAAAAAATGTTACCGCTGTAATCGTATCGCGTCGGAAACCCCGGGATTGTAATGGAGCTGGACTCCTTTACTTTACCTCCGTATAAATAGCAGTTGGAGAATTCCAAGAACGGCCAAAATTCGAGCCAAAGATAATTTGCTCCTACTCCAAAATCCGAAAGTTCCATGTAAATGGTGCCAGCTTCCCCTGTTGAAAACAATGTTTGCAAAAACGTGTCACCGTCCATTGACCGTAGAGAAGCAAAAGCAGATTTTCTTGATGTATGTCACGAAGAATTTTACTGTACCTATTTTTCTTACTGTGAGTCCACATTATTTGATTTGAAAAAACTTACCAACTCCGGTGCCGTTATTTGGATATATAGACCCCCATAAGTGTCCATCGTCAACGTCAACGACGGTGCAGTTGTATACATTGCAAAATTCGATGAGTATACGCGCTTCGGATCCGTCCATTGGTTCGTTATTTCCGTACGGTAGGTATGGAAACGCTGACAGCCTGAGGACTATGTAAATATGAACAATTTACAAGTAAACATGGTTTTTCATTTCGGCAAACATTACGTTTGTTTACTTCGCTGAATATAAAAAAACAGGAGGATCCTATACCAACGACCAATAATTTGAATACTTAGTAAAGATACGTTCCCCCCGGGCCTATGCTGACAAAGACAGGAGCATAATTCTAGCTCGATATATTCACGATTTTATATTTCTGCCTTTGGAGAAGAGGGTTTGTTTCGGGTGAAAGTAATGCAAAAATCATGAAATAATAATGTTCTTTCTCTTTTGCGAAGAAATTATTTTTGTTATTCCAGCTTGCTCATGATGGTTTTCAACCCGAGTTGCTCTTGAAAAGCAGAACAAAACTTCTATGAAATGAGACCTGCGTTGCTTTTTGTACTATGTATAGCAGATGTACTGGTATACTGGTATACCAGAGAGTCACTCATATACGTACATAAGCGAGGTAAATATACCTGTACATTTTAATGCACACCTAGATTCTTGATTTGGGTAATAACAATCAATCATTGATGATATTGGATGATAGAAATACGAAGTACAAATGCTAAAATTACTGCACCAGCAAACCTTTTCCTCTTAAATCCCGTACTTTATCGGGATAAAGATCTACGTTTCTCTTGAAGCCAAGTTCCCATGACCATTCGTCAATGTATATACGACCAATACGTCCAGGTTCACCAACATACTGCCAAAAATTGTTGGTGTATAATGTAACCGGCCAGTTTGACGGGTCCGGCTTGTCAGTGCCTGATGGATAAATTACGTCTTCTGAAAAACAAAGGATTTTTTCATGGCACCTAATAACTGGAACTTAGTCAATATCGAACTCGGAATCGTGGACAATAATTTTTAATTATTAAAATGATGGTCAATACGGTCAATAATAAATTATTCTTATACTAGGTATTTGGGTAGGTATTGTATCAATTAGACAAACCCTGGTAGGTAATTGGGGACGTTTCAGCTATAAGAATGTCGTGCGATATGTTAGTTTGGTTCATTGCCAGAATTTCTTCACCATAAACTGTGGCATGCGGCTTTACTGGCAGGAAAAGAACACGTGGATTGTGTTTTTCATATGTTGAACCATTTCTGGCCAGGAACCAAGCGGGGAAAAAGCATTTTGGCCTCGATATTTGCACGATGTATCTGCAAAATTTCACGTAAAAATAGAAAAGCTCCGTAGTTTTAAATATTTACGGGTTTTTCAAAGGTTCGAAATTCATACCTCGTACATTTTTCGTAGAAAGCGTTTAGAATTAGTTTGTGCATGTACGGGTCGCACTCGGTAGCCGAGCCGTTGAAATTTACTCGGAGGATTGTCAAATCGTTGATGCCGTCAAAATCGTCGAGGAGCCCCTTATCTGAGATGATGACGACGCATCTGCGACGTGTGTTCATATACGATTCCACAACCTATGATTTCAAAATCCAAAAAATCTCACCAGTTTCACCAGCGATCACAATTAGGGGCCACCTTTACCCAACAAATTTTTTCTAGTTATCGATGACGACTAGTGCGATGATCCCAGGCATTGAAATCAATCTCTTATCAAAATATGGAAATAAATATAGGCCATCAGAATGAATAAAGCTCCTACGATATTGTGAATAATGCTGGCGTTTGAAATAGGGAGTAGTTCAAAGAATATATAGGTAGGTAGCGTTCCCCTGAACAATATTAACCTTTATCAATCCTATTACTGAGAAATGATTTCATTAAATTACTCAATTATTTTAAATTTATTAAAGAATTAAATTGAATTAGGTCCAATTTCACCCAAATGTGATGAGCTGCTTAATTGTTATTGGTTATTTATATCGATGAACACAATTGCCATTATCAATCATTATTCTCCATGTTAAGCTATTCTTGATGTTAAAAGTTTGGTGAAAGTGGACCTCAAGCTGATAATCCGCACTGACCGAACGAGCTAGGTAAACCATTTTTTGATTGAATTCATCTTCATAATCTTTGTGTTGGATTACACCGGCAGCAAAATAAACAACCCATAAGACTGTGAAAATGGAAAATTTCATGTCTCCCGCACGAATCGCTCGAGTTCTCAACGTCTACTGGGCTTGGTTTATTATATTCGGTCAATAAACGGACAATATATATTACGTATTCTAAGAAAGATCCGTTTGTCGATTGATTTCAATTTTAATCATCTCACATACTATTCAGTCCGACCAAACAACATTCGACAATTCCAACATCAGTAGCCAGTCCGTTTCATAAAGCTGATTTCAGACTGCAGAACGGATATCCCATTCCAATACAAACAGTTCGCATACTACTGAATTGTGAAACATCGTTGAATTATTGAGCTCTGCATGTATTTTATCATTTGCAAATAACTACGCCGTTTCAAACGATTGGTTTTTAGATGAAAAGCTTATCTTTCTTAGTCTTTGTTTGTGGAATACCCTGTTAACTACACAAAGGCATCGAATGTTTTCTTTTGCCGTAATAATACCCACTTATTTGAACAAATTGTTCGGAGAAATTAGGCTCGATCAATTTTTTCTTATATCCTGAAATAAGACTATTCAATTTCCTTAGTGCGTAAGTATAGAGTCCAATTTTCTCTCTCTCGATCTTGAAATTCAGCTCTACTTACAAGGAACCTAATCAAAGGCTCTTTAATCACTATTCTACCCAAGTAGCCCTCACTGGTAGATCAGATTGGGGAGAAGCTTCTCGTGCATAATCTCCGAATTCAATTCTTACCAATTTATCCCAATAATTTGAAGACATTTGAGTAATTAATAACCTCTTGAATAGATGAAATTTCGTTCTGAACGATTGAAATGACAGTCGCACTATCCGAAATTATAATCGTATTTCAACTTTCCGATCAATCCAGTTGGCAACACGATAAGGAAAGTAAAGAGCGACCCAACACCAAGAGGTTGGGGTCCTAAGTCAACAGATTAGAGACGTATCAACCCCCCTTACCAAGGACGATTAGAATTCCATGAAAGTACATGTTCAGTTTACCCGGAAGTCCTAACCACAAAACCAAAGAAATAAAACTTTAACCTCTGTTCTATCGCAATTCGCAATAGTGAATCGAATACAACGGAAGGTTGAACAATATAGCTAATTATTAGTTACGTTAATACTGCAATGAATTGAGTAAGGCCATTAATTGATAATATCTAATTTTGGACAAGTTATTATAGGTACCTACAAAATCAAGACAATAGTTTCATATCGCTAGCACATGAGTAGGTACCTACTCTTAGGAGACGTCGGCCTTGGTCCGCTAAAGCATTCCGCATCAGCGGTGAGTAGAGAGTCAATGTCCAAATCAATGTCGATGTTAATGTCAAAGTCATTGTCAAAGTCAATGTCGATGTTAATGTCGGAGTCAATGTCAAACTCGAGGTTGGAGTCTAAGTCAATGTCAAAGCCTATTCGTCAACGTCAGAGTCAATGACAATATCCAAATAACGCAACACTCACAGTTCGAAAACGATGAAAAATCAACCTAAAAAAACCAAGAACCTAACCTAACCTAAAACCTAACCTAAAAATCAAACTTAAACTCAAACCCGAACCCAAACTTGAACTCGTACCCGACCTAAACTCAAACTGAACCTCAAACCCGAACTCATGTGAGTTTGAGTTTCAATTTGAGTTAGTGTTCACCGAACCTGAGATTCGAACTGATAAATCGAACATGAATTCTAATTCTCACAATCAAAGTTCAATTCAAAGTCAAACTCAAACTCAAACTCATAATCGGACCCAAACTCAAACTCAAAAATAAACTCAGAGCCTTACTCATGCTCATAAACAAAGTAAAAGTTGAAGTCAAAGTCGAACTGGAACTCCTTAAACTCATAATCAAACTAAAACCGAAACCATACCCTAGATTCGAACTCATTACATTAATCGAACTTGAACTCAAACTCGAAATCAAACTGAGTCTCAAACTCGCACTCATTCTCATAATCAAACTCAAACTAATAATCGAACCCAAACTCAAAGTCATACTCATTCTCATAATCAAAGTCAAAGTCGAAGTGAAACTCAAACTCATAATCAAACTCAAACTGGAACCGAACCTGAAATTCAAACTCATAAAGCGAACTTGTACTCAAACTCGAAATCAAACTGAGTCTCAAAATCACAATCAAACTCATTCTCATAATCAAAGTAAAAGTCAAAGTCGAACTGAAACTCAAACTCATGATCAAACTACAACTGAAACCAAACCCTAGATTCAAACTCATAACATTAATCGAACTTGAACTCAAACTCGAAATCAAACTGAGTCTCAAACTCACAATCAAACAGAAACTCATTCTCATAATCAAACCCAAAATCTAACTCAAACATAAGCTCGAAGTCACACTCATTCTCATAATCAAAGTAAATGTCAAAGTCGAACTGAGAGTCAAACTCATAATCAAACTCAAACTGAAACCGAACCTGAAACTCGAACTGATGCTCATAAGTCGAACTCAGACTCGAAATGAAACTGAGTCTCAAACTCATTCTCATAATCTAAGTTGAAGTCTTAGTCAAACTAAAACTCAAAGTCACACTTTTTCTCATTATCAGAGTAAAAGTGAAAGTGAAAGTCGCACTGAAACTCGAACTTCAACATAAACTCAAAGTCACAATCATCCTCAAAATCAGAGTTAAAGTTAAAGACAAAGTCGAACTGAAACTCAAACTGAAACCGAACCTGAGATTCAAATGATGAATCAAACTCGAACTCGTAATGAAACTGAATCTCAATAGCAAACTCGAAATTTAACTTTGATTACGAGAATGAGTTTGATTGTGAGATTGAGACTCAGTTTCATTTCGAGTTTGAGGTCAAGTTCGATTTATGTTATGAGTTAAAATCTAGGGTTTGTTTTCAGTTTGAGTTTGGTTATGAGTATGAGTTTCAGTTTGACTTTGACTTTGATTATGAGCATGAGTGAGACTTTGAGTTTATGTTTGAGTTTGGGTTCGATTATGAGCTTAAGGAATTTCAGTTTGGGTTTGATTATGAGTTTAAATTTCAGTTTGACGGTGACTTCGACTTTGATTAAGAGAATGAGTGTGAGTTTGAGTTTGATCGTGAGTTTGCGACTCAGTTCATTTCGAGTTTGAGTTCAAGTTCGATTGATGTTATGAGTTTGAATCTCACTTTCGGTTTCACTTTGAGTTAGGTCAAGTTTCAGTTTCAGGTCGACTTTGGTTTGACTTTCATTCGATTATGAGCATGACTTTGAGTTTATGTTTGAGTTTGGGTTCGATTAAGAGTTTGAGTTTCAGTTCGACTTTGTCTTCAACTTTGTGATTTTGAAAATGAATGAATGAAAATGAATTCAAGTTTTTGTATGAGTTGTGAGTTTCTGAATGAGTTTGATTGTGAGTTGGAGTTTCTGTTTCACTGTGATTATTAGTTCGTTTCCCGATGACTTAGAGATTCAGGTTCATTTTGAGTTTTCGGTAGATCTCCATTTATGAGCTTGAGTTTCAGTTTGAGGTTGATTGTGAGTTATTGTACCTGTTTCATTGTGGTTATTAATGTCAGTTTGATTATGAGATTGAGTTCGATTTATGAGCAAAAGTTGTGTATGGGTATGGATATGGGTATGGTATCGGTATGGATATGTCTATGACTTTTACATTCCAATCTTTGAACCAATCTTGCGAGTGAATTTCATAAGCGCATCATCGGCTAAAAAAGATGTGCTCTCGGCAAAAAATTGTGAAAAACCTCGTCGACGTTGACATTCGGCAGGAGGGAAAGCGAGAAAACCGAAGACAAGGAGAACCTAATCAACGGTGCTGAAAAAAGGCTCTATTAGGATAAACTCAGTTATGATTAGGGGGCTTTTTGGGAGCGGGCGAGGGATGTGACCCGCGGGGCGGTGCAGGCGGCACCGGCGAGGGGTGGCACCGGACGGGGTGGCTTCGGGGAGGGGGCGGCTCAGGGGATGGCGGATGGATTTCAGTCGGGGTTGTGTTGCGAGCAAGGTCACTGGTCTCGCCGTCACACGGTCACATCGGTTTCCGTGCGCGTCCGTTATTCGCTAACTTCCGGTTTCGAGTGCTCTTCTTTTTGGAAAGGATTTTTGCAAAAAAAAAATTATTTGTATCTTTCCCAAATTTTTATACGATGAATATTTAAAACAAAATTTATCCGATTAATCTAAAAAATTCGCATTTTCGGTCGCTGAAAATTAGGTGATTTTTTGCACGATGGAATAAAATTTTAGCATAATTTTCGTACGTATTCCGGGTGATGCCGTGTGCGGGTTGGGTAGTGCGTGGCGACGGAGGCGCGCTGCTGTGAAGTGCGTGACACCGGCGCATCATGTGCCGGATTTTGCTGTTCGTGGCAGTCACTAGCATCGCCGCCGCTTTACCCCCGGTCATCAGAATAGGTGAGCCTATCATCAATATTTTGACCAGTAAAATAGGTACCGTTTGTGGCTCCCCCAGAACTGGTGGATGGCATTATACTTATTTCATTGCTGGTAGACAGAATACAAACAAGTATTTTATTGAAATTCACCATTTCACCAGACTTGAGGTATCCTCATTGTGTGTCCTCGACGCAGTAGGTAATTTCTTTTAAAAATTTCACAATGCACATAACCTTTGCGGTTTCAGACACGATTTTTCACTGCTGTTTTATTTCACTATTTTGAAATGCTTACTCCAAGCCTGTCTTCAGTACTTGACTCGCTTCTTGTTTTCATAGAAATACATTATTTCTTAGGAATAAATATTGCACTTCTCTTCTGACTCTCAACTCAACAAAAAGATCGGTTTTATTAAGATACATTGTTTCCTATGGGAGGTCAACTACAAATCCACCAAGATTCATGGAGAAATAACATAAATCAAAACTGCTGAAACCCCCCATCACAAACATCGTGCTGCAGATCCTTAAAAGGCCCCTCTTCAAAATTCAGTCTGAAAATTAACTTCGCTCGGAAAATTCTCAATTTAATAGGAAAACTCGCAATTCGACTTGGAAATGCTATTATGTAGGTCCAGATGCCTCAAGGCCGGATGACTCAAGGGGGTGAGGCCAGGGGGTATATCACAGTACGTGATTGCTGTGAAATTAGAGCGACATGTCCTAACCCCTCCTTGAGGGCGGCAGGGCACGCCCGGAACAACTTCGGTTATCGGGCGAAAATCCATCGCCTGGAACTGCGGTTTACTTTACTCGTATGTTAAGAAAACCTTTAAATAAAGCGAATGATTTTAGGGTCACTTTTAGCAAATTATGTTTGACTCGATAAAGTTTCTTTGGCTGATAAAAGTATCTATTAGATACTTAGCAGTAGCTAACAAGTCGATGTCTTATTTGAGCCAAAAATATTTTGGTGAAAGTGGCCCTTAGTGACGAAGGAATTTCAAACGAGATTTACTCCTGCTTATTCACCTTCCCTTCAGAAACCTCTGGGCCGAAATAACCGACAGCGTCGATGATTAAATTTCATTCATGGTTCAAGAAGTTCGATGCTTAGAAGGGGCTTGGATAGCTACAAAATCAAGTTACTTGGCCAATAGAAGTTCGCCACTTATCGCATCTTTTGCCTCATTTATCAACGTGGTTTATACTACTTGAAATTTTCGTAACCCCGTAACATTTTTGAGTGACTGCTTGGCCCAAAAAGTGCTATGAAAATGTTAAAATTACGAATAGCGAGACGAAGCTTGGCGGAGTTTTTTGTTTGCTCCGCAGCTGCTTGGCCATAATGATAAATGACCATCGCTATCTGTTGCTATGGAGATTCGTCGTGGAGTCATGCCAAATCCTTCCTGAAATCGATTTTCCGTTTTGCACGCCAAATCCTAAAACTTATCACCAGAGACCTTGATTTTAGAAGGTATATACACGAAGTTGGCCCAGGGGTTGAATTTTTTGAAGCTAGTGAAAAAGCCCATAGGTTTGCCAAACTATTTATGCGTTAATCCTCCCAACCAAAGCAATAATGTGCAACTAACGAACCAAATTTTGTGATCAATAAAAAAACACAACTCCAATTAATTAGGTATAGGGTGAATATTCACGTGCGTCCACTCCCTTTATTATAACTATAATCAAGTTGATTGAACTCCAGTCTTCTTGTTGGCGGTTTCACCGAATCATAAAGCATTCAACAACGTGCTGAAATTAACATACCGAATACAATTCCCTGCCACTTGATCGAGTTACTCTTCGTCCGACTGACGGCCAATATGCCCCAAAAAGCAATCAATAACCACTTCATCAACGTCTTCCACGAGTATAGCATAAACCTGATTTGAAAACTCGTTCCCCAACTGCAAATCAAAGATACGCCTTTCTCTGCAGGCTCGCCGAACCGAGCGGCTGAACTGGAATATTATATTAGCAGGGCAAGGGAAAATATGATTGGAGCAGAGAGGAAAGGACTCTGGGAATAGCAAGTGAAAACGGCGGTTGTCAGAGCTTCTCAATCATTCACTTCCGCGCGGACTTTTTGGGAAAAAATCACCCTCGCCTCAGCCCCTTCAACTTTTCCACCCCAGAATCCATCCAACTGCGCCCTTGGAACCCCCGGGCTCCTGCAAGCATCTTCACCTCTTGAAAGGTGTCACAGCGATTCCTTTTGAAAACGTTTTCGGCATATCAAACGGCGACTATGCGAGAGATAACGAGACGTGAATGGCGCCGGATCCGGCAATTCGAATGGTGAACTTTCTTTGCAAAGTGGCTTCTCTGTGACGAACATTTGGCTGAGCGCACAAGCCCAAATGACTTTCTCAGGCGGGCAAGGATTTATTGACGAAAAATGCGGAGATACGAATCGTGGAATTCTCAAATTCCGACCGAGACCGGGAAACTATTTTTAGATAGGTGTATGTTATAACATATATAGGTGATGCATAATACTTCTACAGAAATTAAACGTTTTCGATGGATGTTCATAAAATCCGCCAAAATATCGTGGATGAATCGACATTTTCTTCAGAAATAACCAAAATCAAACCTGCTTATTCTGAACTCAATTTGTTACCGACGCTCTCGCTCGAGGAATTCCCCTGAGCCTGGGAAAGCGAGTGGGAGAAAAACTGAACATCCAAAATTAGTATTCATACCAGAAGTTAGCTATATGTTTGGCCAGACGTGGTGAGCGTATCACGTTCGGGTGGGACGCATATCAAATAGCTACCGGTTTGTACTGTATACCACCAGTGGGGTTCATCGCTATGAATTTTCCGTGTAAAGTCTAGCCACTCACCTTTGGGTGAATAGGTAATTGTACATCGAAAAGAACAAGAACATAGAACAACATTATACGAACATTTCCGGCTTTTATATTAGCTTACAAATTGTATTTGCTCATAAAGAAGAGAGCACCAAAGCTGTTCATGCTTTATTCGAAGGAATTCTATAGCTATACCTAATTTACCTACATAATAATGGTTATTTGAATTTTCTCATTTTGGAAACGATTTTTATGAATAAGAGGAGATTGGAAAGTTAGCGTTTGAAGAAAAAAAAGACGTAAACTTGAGTTAAGCCCATATGTGAATCCAGTCCAAAATTTGTACCTATAGCCTCCTCATTAGACCGACAGGGTCTGCTGTGGTTTTCGACAGAGACGTAAACGCTCGGACATGCCACAGCAAGCATTTCTTAAATGAGGGGTGGAGTTACATAGGGGTCCGAGGGCTCAAGCTTCAGGGATGGGGGATGGGGTAAAGCCTGTACCCCCCTACCCTGTCGATCTTAAGCGCCTAGCCGCTTTTCCCGTGTCATTAAAGTTCTGCACCTCGCGGTTCAGGGGTAAACCGCAGTCACCCCTTTCACCAGTCACCCCTTTCACCAGTCACCCCTTTCATCCAGTGCACATTTGCGTAGAAACTGGAGATAGTTCCTCCACGAGTTAGCCGAAACTGTGGCTGTTTTATGGGAAAATGATATTAATTTTTATCTCTCAAGCGCTTTCGCCATCCTTGGCCTCTCGCGAGATCTCCTGAATTGGTAACGCGGTCATTCGTTATTTACCTACTCCAAAACATAATTGACCGATCGATCATGAATATTCCGGGACAAAGGGGAAAGGAAGGGAGGCGTGATGAAATACTCCAAAATGGAGTGTAGCCCTTAAAATCCTTACTTGAAAAATATCAAATTCGACTTCTTAATTCTTCAGCGGCTAGATGGCAAATATCGGGATTTGCGGGGCCGATTAACCATCGCCGCAGTTAACATGACTGATGGGAACGTTTCAAGTTCCTTTGCTATGGAGATTGGGAGCGATTATGCTCGGCTGAGCTTGAAGGATGGGAAAACGATAATCCAATCTATTCGTCTTTCGCCTTTCGAAACTTATCCAATCAATTTGATATATCGCGGGATCTGGTAGGTATGCTATCATTATTAACAAAGACTTCGATGAGTAGAATAGCTACAGAGCTGTCTTATTACTTTCCTTACCCTAGCGCAGAAGGTTGGTTCATGAGGAAACAAAATTATAGGCGCCTATTCAAAAATTCGAATTTTCGTTATTTGTTTCCTCTAAGCCCGAACAACAAATTTCCAACCATCGGTCTGCGTGAACCCCAAGAAAAATCAGAAAAACCTTTTAGAAAAAACTCTTCGCGTACGGCCAGTGATTGAAATAGGCATACTAAGTATAAGGTACTAAGTAAGGTAAGTCTAACCTTAAATAGATAATTTTCAAGTAGGGCAGTACAGCTTTCAGCCTACAGCAAGGAATTCTCGATTTGTAGAATCGCGTTTTGTGGGTCACACCCATCGAATTAAGATGGAACGACCCCTGTCTTGTACGAAGGATGTAGGTCGGTCACCATTGAATATAAAACGGAAAGGCAGACTGGAAAGGAGGTTAGAAAGCTCAGCAGAAACTCAAGTGTGGCAAGAAAAAGGGGGACGTTCGTGGGTTTATATCCAGCCATTCCAAGTCAGGCTTGAGTGGCTGCTTACTTCTAGATTAAGGATCCGACTATCGGGCAAACGATTTCTCGAATCTCAAGGAGCGGAGGAATCTCAACAAGATACGACAGTCAGTCTTGTGATCATGAAAAAGGGGATGGTAATTTGTAAAGGGGGAAACTGAGCGAAATATTTCGAAAGACAGCAGTGCTGTATTGATAAACAAAAAATGCGGCTAAATATCCGGTAGAAGTCCTCTTTCTGAGCTTAACTCTGGTACTTGATTTCTTGAGGGTAGGGAAAGCAAATAATATGCAGGGTATCCTCCCCATCGATGGTCAGGAATTAAGAAAAATGTTCTTCGGGTAATTTCCAACCAATCTTTGAAACAGACATTTTCCCTTGTCCACTAAAAACCACAGTTTTTGGCATTTTTGGGTTTTCAACCTTTACTCACTAATGGCACTACCTCCTCCAATTTTTGAGTAAACTAATATATTAGGACACTGTTGGAAAGCTCGCGAGTTTTCAAACAAACCTTTAATCCGTAAAAACCCAGAACATACAGTGTTTTTGTCCTAAAGTCGTATTCGCAGCTGTTCCTTTGCTTAGGTAGTTAATTAACTCATGGGTAGATAGTAAAAGAGTGATACTGTGATTATAAAGTTAAGGCAATGTAGTTAATTGGCTAAGGTAATTAATTAAGGTAACCTCCTTGAAGAAAGAAGCAAATCACCTGGATCAACTTCAGCATCAAGAAGAAATGGAGAGTCGACGAATTTCACGACCTTGGAAATCAATCGAAGCTATCAAAAATCAAAATCCGCGTCATATTTTGTATTTTACTGATGTTGGATGCGAAATGAAAAAATTTCCTTCGTGCGATGTTTATCGACAAGACTTCACTGCAGGATATTGGAATTCGCACCAATAACTTCCATCAACCAGTTTGAATAATTTGCAGTCAAGAAGGGCCAAGATCTTTACCCTGATCACATTGTCTCCTTTGACATTCCTTGGCCACTTTCCAAATTGCAATTTGCCAAATAAAAAGTTTCGTTAACTCCCTGAATACTGAAAGACCTTGTGATACTGGAGTTGAGCCCTGGCCAGGAAACAGGAGGCCTGCTACTCTGGTCTCTCATAAAGTATTAGCATACTACCCTCTTTCAAGTAGGCAACTCTCCCTAATCCGCCTTGGAAAAGGACGCGCTCTTATGGAAAGTGCGGCTTTAGGAGCGGACGAGAATGCTGCAAAGAAGTTTGCGTAAGCCAAAAAGACGACGGTGCAGGAAGCTAGAAGAGGAAACGAAAGAACTTCAGTTTTAGTGATCATACGGGATAGAAACCTTGAAGAAAATGGAATCCAGAAAAGAAAATATAAGCGTTGCGGCCAGGAAGAAGGAAGGGACGCGGGGAAGAAGAAAATCAAGAAACCCGGAATGACCGAGGAAGGGGATGAAAACCAGGATAGAAGAACACCTCGAATAAAGAACAGGGGACTTCGGGCAGGGTGGTCTTGTCTCCTTTGAAATGGAAGCGCCCCTTCTTATCCAGGGAGGCGCCTTTGACTGAACATTTCGGCGATGAGATCAGCCAGTCCGAGGCCGCCGATGGCGCTTCACTGACTTCTTGATTGGTCTGGCATCAACGATCGATCAACGGATTTGGAAAACCACAATCACTTCATCGATTGGATACCGCTACGGAGCAAAATTTGCCATTTAATGGCAAATCAGCCGTATAATACCGATGATCATCAATGATATTTTGCTCCCACACTTGAAAATTTGTTTTTTTTTTCGTTTCAAACGACTCATTGTGAAAATCGATGTTCCCATCATGTTTAGAATTTGTGAAAAATATCCAGCCACCAACTTATAACATTGATAATAAGTATTGGTGTAATGATCGACAAATGTCACCTAGGCTAATTTTGAAAGATAAAAGTGACTTCTTGCTTTGGCAGTTTGCGTCACTTAAGATTGCCTCCCTTGAATTGGTCGATTCTTTAGCTCAACAATTTTCGTTAAATAAAATTTGAGGGCCTATTGGAAAATACACTTTTTTACTTGATAAGTTGTTCGTCAAAGTGGCACAATTTAATGTAACTCAAGTATATGCATGAGTGAATGAGTGTTATATGTGATGTTAGTGACGAAGTGATCCTCAAATTACTTGTACTCGCGGGAAAAAGGGGGAATTTGATAAATTTATGCGAAACCACATTTTTCAATGTTGGTCATACTCCACTTTTCATATTTTATTGAATTTTGTTCAGTAACTTCTTGATTTCTATGGTAATTTTATTTTTTTACATGACAAATTTCGAACAATTTTTCAAATAAGTTCTCAAAATTGAAAATGAAAAGTGTGGAGTAGAGAGGTACTTTTGAAAAATTGGCCCCAGTTTCCCATCCACTGAAAAGTTTTACTTCGAACTCTTTCATTGAATCGAGTTAGAAAATAAGTTAGTTAAGAAATATATTTGAGAAAATATTCGTATTTCGCGTCGACCTCGTTCAAGATTAGGCAGGTAGGTATAAAAAAATTTTGCGGCAAGTTTTCCAGGAAAAACATCCAGAGAAAAGAAGCTCAGGGAAAAGTCGACGGTGAAAAGTATAGAAATTATATTGCTTTGAGGCAAAAGTAATGAGAAATAATGAATTAGCGCAAGGCGCTTCCAGGATGAACAACACCACCAAAAAAAACGCTGTAATGCTCGTCCTTTCTTGGAATAACCATTAATCCGTCCGATTCTTTCATCGCATCGGCAGCTTTCAACGAAACAAACTTTTGTAACACCACTACATTGGTTACCATCAAAGGTCACCATGATGGTAACCAATCCTCCAAAATTGTTTATCCCAAAATTCATAAAAATAAAGCAGTCTGGATTTAGCATTGAAACAAGTGTAATCATGATTCATATTAATACATGAAAGGTAGCTTTCAACTTTGCCTTCCCGAACGAGTTGACTCAATTTTCGAGATTTCGAATTGTCATTTTTTGTCAAGTGTTGATGCCTATTTTTACAAGAAATTCAACAATCTAGACCCGTCATTCAAACATGTTCAGGCTTGTCTTGCCGGACCCCGCGTTAAGAACCAGCCTAGTGATTTATTAGGCAATCATGCATCTTTCCTTAGCGCTTAATTTTACGGTTAACGGGAAGGAGAATTCCGTTTACAAAAATGTAGGTACTCGCCTTTCGAACGTTCATTAAGGAGGCCATTAATTTCGATAAGTGGGGCTTTATTATGCGATACATCGTCCCATTATTCACGTCGCCGTTTTCGAGGCTCAACTTCGCCACTTGGTTTTATCTCATTGCTCGTCCTTAATTAAAAATATAAACCATTTTTTCCTCACTCTTGCGGAAAATATAGAGTTACAATTTCAAACATTGAAATTGAACATTGAACATTGAAAGTGAAATCCGCCTTAAAGATTGCAGTGCTCATCTCGAACTAATAGTATTTATGTACCTATAGGTATACGTATCATTCATTTTTTCAAGATTTCAAAAATTTTTTCAGGAGGCTTAATTTACCGATTGGCTTGGCAAAAGATTTGGGGCTGTCTCTGACCAAAGCTGATTTTTTCTGAAAATTGAAAAAATCTCCAGCCGAGTGGGAAAAAGTGTTCACTGCGGACGGACAGGTTTTTTCATTGAAGATTCGGATCCAACTCCTTTTCCATGAATTTCAGGGTATGTTAGAATGATTTTCTTGCGCGATTACAATGGTTTGTTATTGATTAATAAACCAAAATTTCTGGAAACCCCATTTGCCAGTAGCCACCCCTGGTATGTACTTATATTATTTCGAAATAAGACAAAATTCATCGAAATTTGTATCTCGATTGACAGCGCGAAATCGCAACGTCGGCCGTGATATTGGTACGCATAACATTTACGTACTACTGGCAGTTTATTTGTTAATTAAGTCAATGAAGTAACATTCTGAATCTCAGCTTATTCACTGTTGCGGCTAACGGCCGAGGTTCGCTGCTATAGAGCTGAGTTGAAAATTAGCCAACAGTATGGTAAGCCCGGCTACACGATTAAATACGTGTTCAAATCGGATATCGCTCACTTGACCGTAATATTTCAAAATCCCGAGAACAGCGGAAAAGCGTTAAGTTGGGAGAGGGGCGGAAGTATCGCGCGAACTGGCGAAAAGCTGTTTGGCAAAGAGAAGCGGAGGTTGTGTGTTTTTAATTAAACTACTCGGCAACTTGTTAAAGTTGGCAGCGGCCCCAGAGCGAAGATATCCAGGACCGCATTCGCTTTCTTTCACCCCCGAAGTGTAAACAATGAGTACCTCGAGACCGACTGGAATCAATATGTAGTTGGCAGGGGTTTCGGTGTTGTTGACTGTACGTGGCCTGGCCTGACGAGCGAGGCCGAGGTTCGGGCCAAAACTCAAGCCCAACTCCCGCCGGACAGGGTTCAATCCCTGCCGAATCTCAGCGAGCCCGCACTTTTCCCAGATGAGCCGTTCCTTCGATGACTTGAGAGTTCTCGATTTCCGAATGAACTTCGCGGCCGACGTCTGCGCCTTTTTTTTCGGCCCGATTTCTTGGCTAAAGGCCAGCCGGCAAAGAAAGGGATATTGAGTCAACTATGGATGATTCACGCTGCCGAGGCGGTTCCTTATTTTCTTGGCGCATAACAGTCAATAATGCTCGATCATCCCTTGTGGGGCCTGCATACAGAACAGAGCTACCCCTACTGTGTTCTCGCTTCTCGAACTGTTCTTAGCGATAATACAGCTGAAGAGTGGAGAGGCAACGCCTGCACCTAAGAAGCTTCTTTTTTTAAATTTTGGCTTATTGTTTTACAAAACCATGCAACAGTGCGTGCAGTCAAAAATATAAAAACCATCCGATTGCGTTGAAAAAATTCACAGAAGCTCTTCTAAAAGACTACATTTGAGTGCAGTACCGCTCCGAATAGTGGGTGCTTTGTTTATGGAGAAAATAAATTATTGATGATGCATTGATAGGGTCATGACGGTGAACAGGCGAACAGGGTGTTTTATCGCATCTGCGTCATGGCATTGCCTTCATAGGAAGATGCTAAATTACTAACAACTAAGGAAAAAGTTATCGGGCATTAAAAAACTTTGTAATACAAATAATTTTCATCAAATTCACCGAAGAATACTCAACAAGCAAGAAAGCATCCTCAACATTAAAGGAGAAGACAGGACCATGATGTACCATGACGAAGCATTTCTTTAAAATTTACATTCTTGCAGGGACTTTTTACCAAAAATTACTGTACCTGTCTCAACTAATCAGTTACTCTACAATGAATGATAAGCGAAAAAAATATTGTTTTAATTCGTCATCCTGAAAAAGTGCCCAGGTGCTTGACAGTGCTACTTATTGAATTTCTACCTGAAAAAACTGTTTACAGTTTATTACAGTATTATTACAATAATATGAAAAGCATAATATGCAGATATTATCTGCATATCTGCATGATGTGCGATAGAAAAATATAAATTTTCAACCAAGTCGCAAATCATTATATATAATGATATATGCATATATGCAGGTAGCAAATGGTTTGGGCATCACTTCTGCCTTTTTTCGAAGAGAATGGCCCTGATACCTGCAGCGTAAATAAGGTTCTTTTTTTGAATTTTGGCTCATTTGTTTTTAAACCCGGCTGTAATATAGTATATTAAATATACTTACGCATTATATTCTCCGATTTCTTTTTTTGCATTTTTCCTCACTTTTGTTGGCACCTCGGATGGCAACACTTAAACACAAGAGTGCCGACCTTCGTTTTTCAAATACACACACTACCAACGTGTGGAACGTGGAAACTCACAATTGAATTCGTGCATTACGGCTGCTATTCAGCTTTGAACACTGATAGAAGAGTAAACGAGTGAACCGCTAAGAGCCAGGAATGTTGCCGACGCGTCAAGTCATGCGGTTAAGCGGCTTTCGAAGGCAACATTATCGTAACAGCATAGGCCCGCGGGAGTTAGACTTCCTAATGTTGCACTGCTGCGTTATTTGTCCGGTAATAATTTAGTTCACGGCGAATGCATGTGAGGCTTCGTAGTCTAAAAGCGGAGGACTCGAATACCGAATGCTTTTTGAACGTTTTCACTGGCAAATGGAGCCAACAGTTGATGGGTAGTGGGTGTAGCTGCTGATAATTGATACATTTATTTCTGATTTAACGTAAAACAAACGCATTTCAAGGTAATATTGCGAATTTTCCACAAAAAAATTGAGAATTTTCTCGAACCAATTTGCGAATTTGTCGAATCAATTCGATTAGGGAAATTCTCAAATGGGCTCTGAAAATTGTCAATTTGACTTGAAATCGCTTCCATTGTTGAACCCATCAATTTCTCCAGTCATAAATGTTTAACAACATAAAACCTGACTTTAGCGGGAAATACCTACGAACAGATTGGGTTTTCACTATATTAGTTGAGGGGTCTCAAATCGACTCTGTTTATCGATGCAACAAAAAAGTCTTTTGAGTTAATAGGGGTAAAGATCCCTGCAAAAAAAATCGAATTCAAAGTAGGTAGGTACCTATAGAAAGAACTTCTTCAGGCATCCCCTTGGATTTTTCATGAAGAGTTTTCCTCAAGTGTCCTAAAGCGAACGAATGCAAAAATATTTTTTGTTGAAATTCAAATGTTGAATCAAGAAAAATGTATCGGTGAAACAGCCGATTCATCAGCTGAAGCCTCCCCTTGAAAGTGAATGAAACTGGAACCGATTGTTTAAATCAGTAGGTACACACCTAATGAAATTGTCAAACACGTTTGACACGTTGGTTCGTTCTCTTTTTTGCTGATCAAAGGCTTTCCCTGCCATCCGATCCGCTCAGGACGACTTGTTTGGTGTCGGATGTCCTTTACTACAGGTAATTTATAATTTGTTATCGTACGATTTGTTGCCTTGTCTCATCCTCACCATTTACGGCTTTGTGGTCTTCAAATGAGCAACTTCTGGGAATTTCTCTATCGATGCTAACCACAACCCAGTTGAATTACATTTTCTGTCATAAATAATGAACAGTCTTGTGTTTAAATAGAAATAAATAGTCGAGTGTTTCTTGTCAGTGCGGATATTTCATAGGTATTATATGGGCGAGCAGTGGTACACATGATAGTTGTGCTATGGTACCATTATGGTGTTTATAATTATTTTGATGAACAACTTAACCTCTCATGACTCGTGGAGAAATAATTTCCTCGTATTGATCCCTTTTATTAATCAAAATCCCGGTGGATGAATTTAAATCGAGAGCAAATCGCGGAGGGGTCTCCAGCAGACACGACCGAACGAGGGTCGGCTCTCAAGATAAGACCAGAGTTGGAAGTCACGTCTTAAGCAGCATAATAAACCCGATGGCAGTCCTCCCCTATCAGTACGAGAGGAATGAGTCGATGGGGAGAGTATCAGTAAGTTTAGATTGAATCTCAGTCTCTTACTAACCCAATTCCTTTCTCTAAAGTCCACGAGAAGGGGTCCTGGCCTGCTGAAGCTGTTCTCCTTCCAGGATTAAGTTGTCGGGCAAAACCCCTTGGAAGCCCCCCCCCCCCCAACCCCTGCGGATACCTACCGCCACACACCCTCGGCTTTCATCCCCCTTTTCACAGCTCCTGGCTCCTGTCCTGACGCAAGTAACCGCCCTCTTCTTCGGCATACTAGCCCAGACTTCTCTCAATTTCTTCAAGAGCTCTTGATTAAATAAGGACGCCGAACAAGGATCCCCCGGCCATAGATTTGTTTACGTTCCGCACGAACTGCAGAATTCATCGCTGGGACATCAAAAGCGGGATGCGAAAGTCGAGTTATCAGAAATAAGCGGTTTACGGCCTTGGAATCAAAGGCCTGCTGATTTCAGTGGAAAGTCTATTCAACTGGAAATAACGATAATTTTCTTTCCTCGCTATTCTCAGAGCCGCATTATCATTTCACACTATAGTCAAGTGATTACACAGGTTTACGAAAAGAAACGAGCTGTGCTTAAATAGCACACATTACTACCATGCTTTTATACGTACGTTTTTGGCAAAAAGTGATTATGCTTTGATTAATTCGGAGGCTGTGTTGATCAGAATTGTCAGAAAGTCAAAATAAAATACTTTAGGGCATAAAATAGGGAAAAAAGTGGGGCAAAAATAAAATGAAAACCCCAACACTGTCAATAATCGGATGTACTGTGAATTATCAGAATTTCGGTTAAACAGGATAGGATGATAGTCTGTATAGAGAAGAACAGGGATTTAAAACGTCGAGACTTCCTCAGTGTTAAAAAAATGAACCAGACCGATTGGTATTGGGATTTTGAATGCGCTCGACATATCCCCATTCCCATGCTCATTAGCTGCCTGCGCAGTGCGTAAATAAGAAATCAAATCATTCGGGCGTTTGAGAGTTTGCCTAATGTATTTCCATTGCTCTGCTAAAACCATTGAGCTTGAAAATGATCCGTCCAGAAGGGAATTCCGATAGCGTACGCTGGGTTGATACCCGTTGGAAAACTCCGATGAAAAAGGACGAACCTTTTTTCATATTGAACTGCGAGGATGTTGAGTTTTTAGGACGAAAGTTCAATGATGAAGTTTTATACGCCTTTGCTGTTCTTCTTGGAAAAAGTTTCAGACTGGAAACCTCATGGGTAAAACTGATGCTCTCAATGTATTCCACAAACTACAATAAAAATAAATTAATTCCACTATAATATTTTTTTAAACATTTTTATACCTATTCAACTTTATCCAGAAATCCCTAAGGAGAATGCGGAGATGAAAAATAATCTTAATGAAAGGTTTCGTTCAGCAGGACGCAGATGGTCAGTACCCAATCCTCATTTGGTCTCCCAGAGGTCAGGACCAGATGTGCGCCTCTCGATCTAAATGTATTTCATTAGTGAAAGTGGGTCCAGAGAGAGAAGCCTTGGAAACTGTGACACAAAAATGGCTGGGTCAAAAAATGTATTAAGTAGGACTGCTCGTGAACCCCGCACTTCCAGGGAAAAAGGAAAATCCAGCTAGGTCATCAGCATTTGGGAGTTAAGGAATTGCTTCGTGAAATCCATCGCGAAAATCCAGTTGAATATCTAGCTTATTGAAACCGAAAAAAATATTCACTCGTTTGGGCAAAAATTGTTTACTATGGTCGGACGAAACTTCTTTTTAATCGCAGATCGGATGACAATTTCAGGGTAGGTTGGCCTTTTTTGGCGATTAAAACGGTTTATTATTGAATAATGAACCGAAATCAGCAATTTGGAGCTTTGATCGTTTCGTTGGCTCAAAAGAATCTCTACACGAAGAGAATAACTTAGGTACAAGTGGGGTGCCTAGTTAATGATTCCCTTGTTCATGTAGGTACAGTCTGGAATGATGCCAGTTCTGCGCTTTAATTATTCTCCTCTTAATTGGCCTGCCTGATGAGGCGTAGGCCAGTGATCTCAGTTTCCCTATGCCTACATCAAGAATTTATTATTTTTACATCTAGAAAGGCCGCACTGGTGCTCCTCCAAGTACCTACCGTATCTTTCAATAAGTGATCTTCACGGTAATGACGCTGCTCCTCGAGAAAAGCTATCAAAGTGATATTAGGTGGAAAAGAAAAACCGTGAAAAATGTTCTCTCCCAAGTACCTGCTGGGAGGGAAAAGAAAGAGCAACTTTCTCCCTCCGATCGGGGATAATTCGTGGGCCATTAAACCCCTCATGAATATTACCTCCCTGGAAACGCTAGCATTGTTATTCTTACTCGAAACTTTCTTCTTTCAATTTGTCCTTTACATCCGTCCAAAGAACAAATCACCAGGGGGAGCCGCCGGGAAACCTCGAGACAAAAGTTTCTTGGCGTTTTACGGACAATTTACGGCCTTGCTAGGGGAGATCTTTTAGGGAGAGACCGTTACACGAACTCGGGTATTGAGTGAAAACGGAGTACAGCAGGAATAGCTCTTGGTCTTTCACTCCTTCTGGGTCACTGGTTCAATGGGACCGATTCGGCAGCATTTGTTTCCCGAATGTCCCAATTGAGCCCAAAAATGGGGAATGAGTAAAGGGCGAGGAGAGCAAATCGACGGTGAAACTGCAACAGTCCCCATCGCGTCTTTCGGGGGCATCTGGATTTGCCTTCTCGAAATTTGGATTGATGGCAACTTGGCATATCACGCGTCCATAGATTGGATGGCAAAAGGATTTGGCAGTGTTGATTCTACACTGTCAAAATGTAACGTCTCATCAGCTGCCACTGGTGAACATGACGTTCATCAATATTTCAAACGACTGACTTTACGTTTACACAAAGGACCGTACACGTAGGCACCTCGTATATCCTCAAGTCCCAGCAAGTTGATCCCATTCGTTACATCCCTCGAATGGAATACGTGGCCCAATACTCGGAATTACTATTCACAAGGTTCTCCGTCTGCTAACGAGTTAGGATGCATCTCAATTGTTTGATAGAATGTCCGCTGTCACGTTTCCAGTTTAGTTTGATTCCCGAGCGAGCACACACATTCAGACTACACTCCCCGCAAAAGCGGCAACACAGGAACGAGCCGGTATGAAATAGTACTGCATGGGAATGATAATTATTGGTTGTTGATTTATGGAATTTCACTGACAATTGTTGAGCCCAGATCCATGGCATCGATTTTTATTATTATTTTTTGTGTTACTTTAAAAATTTTGGACGATGGAATTCAGTAGGAATAGAATCTGTATCAATGAGCGAGGCCCATCATCAACTGGTGAGCCCCATTATTTGTCTCTCCGATCTATTCATGGATGAAAACCAGGCGAAAACTAGAAATCCACAGTACTCCCCCCTCTCAATAATAGGTAGGCACTGTACGTAGGTAGGTACCATGACATGGTACATTGTATACATCGTATAGAAAGTCTGCAACTTTCGCATTTTCGTACATTTGCCGAATATAAGTATGAAAAATTCCCTTTGAAGGATTCAAAAACTGCGAAGGCTCGGAAAACCATATGTGATCCCATTTTCGTTATTGTTCATCCCCCGTGTTGATGAATCATCCCAAAGAATAAAGAACGCTCCACTCAACCGACAGAAGGTTTTAATTAAAAACAGTCCCCCTTCTTCCTATTCAGCTGGATCCAGTGGACATTAGGGAAAAAATTATATCCGACTGTGAAAAGGAACGTTCCAACTGCTGAACAAAACCAAGTAGCGCAGCCCGTCACGATGATTCAGGACACCGACTCTCTCATTTTCCGGTACGTTAGTTGGGCTCGTTTTTGTCGGAAAGAGCCAACCCATCTCATCCCTTCCGTCTGAGGCTCGAGGGCATTCTAATAATTTCTTATTAAACCGCCAAGTGTAAATTTTCCAGTGAATTAAAACAAGGAGTCCAGGGTTACCCTCTTTTACCTGCAGAAATGATGATTTGGATTCATTGCGCCGAAAGGCAAACCGAATCCCATGGTAGGTACCTACCAAAGTTGGTTTGAACGGGAAACAACCGCAATAAAAGCCAGGGTTGGTTAGCTACGACAGTTAAGTAATGTTACCTTGCCCAAGCGTATGGCAACGGGTTCACAACAACATGGGTACAAACAAACCTAAAGATCGGAAGAATGCCGTTGAAGAATGTTACTTCGTACTGCGTTTTCACTGGGGAGCAAAGAATAAATGGCAGTTGATGATATTAAACTACAGCATCCTCTCAGTTGCAGTTTGGTTAACCCAGGTAGCAACACGGCCTCTAGAATTGACTGCATTTTCGAAAGATGATTTCTGCTCAGAGCGCCACAATGTTCGAGTCTCTCCGAAGCAGATACCAGTCCTTATCGACTATATCAAGTACTGCGGTCAAACTTCAAACAACTTGGAAGCGGATTGCACATTTTTGGCCAACTTATGCTCAACAGCCACTTTGATAATCCACAAGTCGTTTCTCGATGGCAAAATTGGAGTAAAGGATCTCGTAGGTTTTTCCAAACTGAAACAGAAGGCAGAGGAAAAAATTGTATGCAACGAAAAAGGAAGAAGTCCATCGAAAAACTCAAACTTGCACAATATTATCTCGTACGGCCCAGAGAGTGCTGAAGACATTGACAACGACCTTGGATTATGCGAAAGAATTATTGATGGAAAGATGAATAATTCCATAAAAACTATCGTCGAGTCATCGCTGCCAGTCGTATCCGAGATCGATGGCATTATCAGTTTCCCACCATTCAATTTCAGTCTGAATTTAAATAGCTCCGATGCTCCTTATTTCATTCTCGACACTTACATTCTTGCTGTGCGCTGTGCTTCGTTCACGCCAATGACACCTGAGCAGGTATCCGAAATGTCAAATGAGCTGATCGGCAGGCTGAAATCGAAAGTTATGCCTTTCGTGCCGATTCGGAATTTTGAAAAAGCACACAAAAATATGATGTCGATGGTGCTGAATATGCCAGGGAAAGTGAAATCAAGTCTAGACGGGCAGGAAAGTTCGAAAGATCCTGGAAGGGATGCAATCGATATGAGAGACTTCAAGGACCAAACGCCGTCGTTCGCTGAAAATGTGCCGATCTACTTGAAATTTCAATACGATTTCAATTTGGTAAGTACGAAACCGCCGCCAACTGTTGAATTTTCAACTGCCGTTGGAAATGACGCAAAACTGGAGAAGGAAGAACTTCTTACGGAAGGATACTCGAACCATAATCATTTTATAAGAGCACAACTGATGGACGACAAAATAACCACCACGGACCAACCAGCCATCGTGGTTGTTCAGGACCAAGGAGGTCAACCGGAACAGTGCTATAAGGACTGCGATCCGGAGAGTGAATCCAAAATTTCCTACTTTGCTGTAGCTTGTGTAGTCGGTGTTTTCATGGTTTGCTGCTCCATCGCCCTGGTAGTGTACTGTCTCTTATCCTGTTGCAATGGATGCAAATCTGGCTCGCAAACGAGTTCAGACCGGGATCCAGATGAATGCAACGAGCTCGAGCTCTGCCTGGAAGATTATGCGAAGAACCATAGCCGGGATTCAGCTTGCCGGTGCCATTGCTCCCTGACGGACACCAATCAGTTGGACATTATCGCGAGTCTGCATTCAAGGTGCGAACAGCTTTCGAAGAAAATTTCCCAAGTGGTCACGGAACTTTCGCAGGAAAACGTCTTCGAAAAGCAGGCACCGTTCGACAAGCTGAGAAATTTCGTGCGCCAGGTCAGTTTGGAAATGGTGAATGAAGAGGAAATGCTGCAGAAGCTGATCAAATTGCAAGAGAGCAAAATGAAACTGCATGCAATGAAATGAAAAATCATTATAGCAATATAACGTTCAAACCTTGAATCGATCGCGAAATGATTCTGGAGGGTAACCAGTTATGAAAAACAACGCATTTAGGTGATCGTTAAAAATGAAATTTAATGGCATATAATTACAGCGGGTTTCCTGCAATAAGGCGTGAAGTGAATTTCGTCGCTTCCTACGTACAAGTTGATTTTTAAAAGCGATCTCATTTTCGGATTTCAGACATCTCTATTAACGAGCCTATATCTTTACAGAGCATGATTACAAATAATAATCGAATGCCAGCGAATAATGCTGTTTAATTTGCTCCTCAGGCACCCATTCATGAGATAAATCGAGTAGAATTGTATATACATTTAAATCAAGATTGTAAGCAATGTGATTAATGGAACTGTAGAAGTAAGAAAAGCGAGAAAGAGGTGCAAGCGAGAAAACGAAGAGATTGATGATGATGAATCGCCCTCACAACCTTAGAATGGCCTGATACAATGTTGAAAAGTTAGCGTTCAGTCCCACACAGGAGGTCTGAATTGGGTGAATGGTCAATTTTAATTTTTTACCCCGAAGCGATTCTCATATTATGAGAATCGTAACATATTATGTTACGAAGTAGAGGAACTTGGTTAGAAAAATGAATTCAAATGTTAAGTATTTTGAACCAAGTAACAGTGTGAATAGGTCGGTATGTTAAGTTTCACACTCGCCAATGGCGATTACTGCCAAAATGTGGCACGCCTATGGTGTAAGAATTTAGCCGGTTTACTGACACGATTCAATCCAATATCTAAAAAAGCAATTGAGTATCAATGAGATTTTTACATTGGAATTTGATGCAAATACTACCAAGTGAAAAATGTCCCAAGTATTGGAAACTCAAAATTGGCACAGTTCCAACGAGAATATAAGCAGTCACTTAATTTCACACCACTCGAAAAACTAGACAAACTATTTAGGAATCAAACCGTTTTATTCCGTACGAAATCTAAGGCAAAAGTGAAATTCAAAATTCCCATCTGGGCATCGGTCGCTGGCAACCATCAGAAGACAGCCGGGGGTTGCCGTGGGGACGGTAATGATGCAAGGGCATAGAAAATCAAAACTGAAGTAATTTCTAAAATCCTCCCACCTAAGCTTGCGGCCAACAGCTAAGCAAGCTTAAACAAAAAAAGTTGGAATTCTCAAAAACGTTCGGGAGCTCTAACTACTCTGCCAAAACGCGTCGTCGTCACGGCAGGGTTTGGAGAATCTTCTTCTGAAGAGCAGGACTCTGCGTTGCTCGCCTGACGGTCGAAATCTTCCGGGGATTCAGCAGTTCGATGCGTAGAGTTGACGGATTCCCGCAGTTGATTTCCCAGTGAGTTGAGTCCTTCCGAATCGAGATCGAGTTCCAGAGAATAGATTTTTTGAACCGGACGAACTAGTTCTCCTTTCGCTGTCTTGACTCTTACAACTCGTACACGTCCATCTCTCCCAGGTACGAGTTCTACAATTCGGCCTAATGGCCAGTCGATTCTCTTCGTATCATCGCTCCCTATCAGAACGATTGCACCAAGAGTTGGAGGTTTCGTCTTCTGCTGACTGACGAATAATTTCAGTTGTCCCAGGTACTCAGACCGGAATCGATTTTGCAGATTCATCTTCAACCGTTGGCGGTATCTCACTCTGGATTTGAGATCTGAGGCTTCGATTCGGTCTAGGTCCGGTGAACCAACTTCTTCGATGTCTATGAGAAACATGTTCGGTGTCAGTGGGGTGAGATCTTCTGCATCTTGAGAAATATAAGTCAACGGTCTCGAGTTTATTACTGCTTCGCAGTCGCTGAGCAATGTCGTCATCTCTTCTTGATTCACTGCCGATCTTCCCAAAACTCGTCGCAGTAGATTTTTCATGATGCCGATCAACCTCTCCCACCAACCACCCCACCATGGTGAACCAGGCGGGTTGAAGCACCACTCAATTTTCCGCACTGACGTGTGCTCCAATATTTCTTCCAATCCAAGGTTTTCATGTCGTTGTTAGCTCCTACGAAGTTCGTCCCTTGGTCGCTGTAAATGGTTCTAGGGCGTCCTCTCCGGTTTATGAACCGTCGCAGGGCAAGTAAGAAACTATCAGTCGACTGAGAACTGACCAATTCGAGATGCACCGCCCTATAGATGCCGCAGGTGAATAGGCAAACCCAAAATTTTTTGTTTGGCCCACCATCAACTTTAAGGTAAAGCGGTCCTGCTAAATCCACACCTGTTACCTCAAACGTTCTTGCTTGACGTACACGATTTTCGGGTAATGGTGGTGGAATCGACGGGAAGTTCTTGGCTGAGTAACGCTGACAGCGAGCGCACTTTTTGAGCGCCTTCTTGATTGCTCGTCTTCCGCCGAGAATCCAGAATTGTTGTCTTAGTAATGACATCATCAATTGCGTCCCAGCATGTGAATTTTCTTGATGAATGTCTAGAACAAGACGTAAAACCGCAGGATGATCTGTGCTAGGTAAGACAGCTGGGTAACGAAAAGGAAGTTCATCGTTTCGATTCGAAATTTTAGTTGTCAATCTTATGATGCTGTCACAATCGATAAAAGGCATCAAGTTGCTCAAACGAGGATCTCTTACACCTGCAAATGCCTCGTCCTGAATTAAGAAAATCACTTTCCTCTCTGCCGCAGCATATTCTGTAGCAGACAAATCACCAAGGGTGCGTTCTGTTTTCTGAACTTGACAATTAGATTTGAAACGATAAATCCATCCAATAAAACGAACCAATTTTTTGAAATCAGAGAAGTACCGGTAGTACCAGGTTTTGTCAGTAGGAACGTTGACCAAGGACGAAACAAACGTCGATTTACGTTCAGCGTTGATTTCCGATTCGTCATAAGATACCTCAGAAATCGGCCAGGTCTTTGGGTCATCTCGTAACCAGCTGGGACCCTCCCACCATCGCAGTGCAAGAAGTTTTCTTGCCGAAGATCCTCTTGAAGGCAAGTCAGCTGGATTGTCAGGACCTGGAACATGTCTCCATTCAAATTTCGACGTCAAATTTCTTATTTCTTTGATTCGATTGTACACAAAAGTATCCCAAGGTTCGTCACGAGTAATCCATGCCAAAACTGTCGTAGAATCGGTCCAAAATACGACACGGATGTGTTCCAAATGAAAATCTTTAGCTACCGAATGGTACAATCTGGCAGCGATTGAAGTGCCTAACAGTTCGAGGCGAGGTATAGTGATTTTCTTACCTGCCTTCTGTGTTGGCGCGACTCGAGCTTTCGCAGCTAAAAGTTGAACGTGAACACTATCTTCGAATTCAACTCGTAAAAATACTGCCGCCGCGTAGGCGTTCTGCGAAGCATCTGAAAACACGTGCACTGTCCAATGGTTCCCTGGCGTATTGCAGTTGGAGACCCAACGAGGAAAATTCAAATTACTGAGGAGTTTGATGCCATTCATCCACTTCATAAATTTACTTTGGGTTTCCTCGTTCACTTCTTGATCCCAACCAATGCCAGAGGCCCAAGTTTGTTGTAACAGAATTTTAGGTACTAAGGCAACGCTACAAGTTACGCCGATAGGATCATAAAGTCGATGTGCTGCGCTTAGGATAATTTTCTTGGTCACCTTTTCAATATTCAGCGACAGCAGACTTTCCAAATTGAGAGTGAGAGTGTCAGTCGAACGGTTCCACAACAAACCCAAAACTTTAGTAGGTGTGGTGACGTCCAAACCAAGTTCTGTGAACTCCCAATTTCTGAGCTCAAATTTCCGCTCCTTCAAAACTCCAGAAGCGACTTCGATAAATTCAGAAACCTTTTCGTCACTATCCAAACTAGTTGTACAATTATCGACGTAAAAACTAGTCGCGAGAATTTCAAGGTGTTCGGTTGGCCAATCAGTCTGCCCTTTCTTACACTTGTCCAAAGTTTCTTCGATGTGTAATTTGAGAGTTGCTTCTAAATGGAACGGACTTGACGTCACACCGAAAACTACGCGACAGTGACGGTACATTTTCAAAATTTCGTTCTCATCAATCCAAAAGAAACGCAGAAAATTTCGGTCTCGTTCATTGAGAGCAATTTGGAGAAATGCACGTTTGATATCTCCCACTACTCCCACCCTTTTTAGCCGAAATTTTGCTAAAACGGACGGAATCTTCTCGAGTAAATTTGGCCCTTTTTCTAGACATTGATTTAGACTAGGATTTTTACCTTCTTTGGCCGAGGCATCAAATACAGGGCGAACAGGCGTAGTGCTCCCTGGTTTCAAAACTGCTCTGTGAGGAAGGTAATGGCTGGAAAAATTTACTTCGTGCATGGGTACTTCTTCAATCACTCCATCGCTGATCCACTCGTCGAAAACCTGTTGATATGCGCTGTAGAGTCCTTCGTTTTGCAGTTTTCGAACAGTTGTCTTCAGTCTTTTCAATGCTAACTCTCGATTTGACGGCAATGGTGGATGATTAGCAGTCCAAGGTAGATTCACCTGAAATCTGTTGTCATCGGTTACACAAACTGTTTCCAAAAATTGTTTTTGAACTGCCAAATCTTTTTCATCCTGACAAATTTTCAAAACAGGATCAGTAATGCCGAGCACATCAAGGGACCATAAATCTGACAGTTTGGCCTCCCTTGTCAGCATGCTCGTGACTGTCATCGCCAAAGTTTCATTTTTCGAGGAATTACTGGGCATCTTTCCAATTAAGGTCCACCCCAGTTTAGTCTCAATAGCTACTAATCCTGAGGAAAGAGAAGCATGGTTTCCAGTGAAAAGTTTACCGGCCACGTCTGCCCCTATCAAAATTTCTATAGGGCCAGATGATCCGAAATCACTGAGTTGTACATCAAGCTTAGACAGTTCATCAATCCATTTTCCACTGGCTATGGGAGCGATCGGGCCGCAAATTCTTTCTTGATCAAGAACTTGGAAATTACAACTATAGTTACCGTCTAAGTTATCGAGTTGCAAAGTGAAAACATTGTGCTTGATCACATTGGTGCTGACTCCACCAAATAAAGAATGTTGAATCATTTCTTGATCTTGAGGAACATAATTCATTTCCTGGGCTAGTGAGGACAAAATGTAAGAGCGTTGCGAAGCTGTATCTATAAGAGCTCTAGCATTTCGTTTTCGACCAACCCCTGTCACTTGAACTACCAACGTCTGCATAACGACGTTACAGGTACTCACCAAACTTGCCAACGATTCATTTTTCTTGACTGGTGCTCTCCTCTCACCTTTTTGCTGCTGATCATGATTTTTCTCGAGCTCGTTGCACATGAGGACGAAATGAGGGCGTTTGCACTTGATACACTTCGGGCGGTTTCCGCAATACTTCGCTGAATGTCCGATGCGTAAGCAACAATAACAGGCGTTTTTTTCCTTCACGATTTCACGACGTTCCTGCAGATCCATGCCTTGTGCCTTTTTACAATCCTGCGAATTGTGAGAGAGCGAGCAGAATACACAATTGGCTTTTTGATACTTATCAGTAGTGAGTAAACTAGACGCAGTAGGTATCTCCTCGGAATGAACAGCTTGCTTCCGGTTTGACATTTTTGAATACGAACTCATCATGCCAAAACCTGATCTAGCTAAGGCAATTTTTTGACCTCCCTCGACCTCTGTACGCAAGAAATTCATCAAATGTTCTAAGAATTCTTGTGAGGAAGGAGTGTTATTTCCTCTTTTCAAACTTGGAGCACCATCCCTCTCCCAGATTTGAAGCAGGTCATCTGGAAGACAAGACGTTACTAGAGGAAGCAAAATTGGGGCACAATTTCCTGACGTGACTCCCAAAGTTTCAAGGTTTCGAAGATGGCATTGTAATTTATCATGCAATACGGATATCGAAAACTTTTGAGAAGAAACCGTATTTTGAAGGATGATCTTAAGTAATTCACGGATGTAATATTCGGTAAGCAAATCTTTTCGACCGAATCTATCTTCCAAGGCTTGTACGACTTTTGGGTACATGTCGCCAGTCATAGGGTAACTAGCTACGACCTCTCGAGCTGGTGATCCTACTTTTGTGGACATAAGTAGGTATTGAAATTTGTCTGCAGGGTCTAAATCGGGATCTCTATGAATCTTCTCAAACTGAGACCAGAATGGTAGCCAATTTGACAGGTCGCCATCGTATTCGATAAGTTTCAACTGAGGCAGTTTGTACTTACGCTTGTTCATGCCGCTAGCGCTACCTGTACATTGAGTATGGAAAGACTTCTCCGACGCCATACTGTCAGCTCTCAGCTTAGAGGTCCGTTGCTTCAGCAGAAAAAATTTCTCGCAGTATCCGTCGACATCCTCCTGCTCCTGTTCGAGTTGATCTTCGTCCACATCCTCATCGTCTAGCATTAGATTCTTCACGACTTGGCTTATGTCCGAGAGTTCTTGAAATCGTTGTTCTAGGAATCGCATCAATCCGTCGACCTCCTCGACGTCGATTTGTTCGTCGTTCAACAAATTTTCAATCTTCCGAGCGGTCCGCGTGAACGACGCTCGGGTGACGGCTCGATTTTTCTTCTCAGCCGCGAGCTGTTTCGACATCTTCAAGCGAGTTCAAAATTTTAACCGCACTTGACAAACTTTTTCCGAGTGAAGCGTGAAATAACTATTGTCCTGTCACGGTCGCCATATATTGGAAACTCAAAATTGGCACAGTTCCAACGAGAATATAAGCAGTCACTTAATTTCACACCACTCGAAAAACTAGACAAACTATTTAGGAATCAAACCGTTTTATTCCGTACGAAATCTAAGGCAAAAGTGAAATTCAAAATTCCCATCTGGGCATCGGTCGCTGGCAACCATCAGAAGACAGCCGGGGGTTGCCGTGGGGACGGTAATGATGCAAGGGCATAGAAAATCAAAACTGAAGTAATTTCTAAAACCAAGACATCGTACAGAATTTGTCAATAAACCTGGCTTTTGTTGGTGGAAACTTCCCAGGAAAATTGCCCGGTGTACTTACCTAGTTTTCGTAGGAAATTTCCCTCGTTCCGTACACTCTTGGGAGAATAAAGCATCGTCACAGTATGTGATTGGCTGTACGAGGGCCGCGAACAGAGCCTGATATTAAGCGTAGAGTGAAGCGAAGGCAAATTACGAGAGTACTTCGCGGATTTAATTTGGTGACTTCCCAGCCGAAAGTTAATGAAACCACCACCTGAAAATGACTGTTTATCTTTCGCGAGATAGCGACGAACGCACTCTCGTTGAGGTTTAAATTGAGGCAACGGCAAACCGGGCAGATTTCACTTATGCCGCATTGTTTTGGGGACTAGAGACGGTATATCAATTCAGCTGGCTTTCAAGCTCTTCTTGACTGATGGTCGGCAGCTGAGAACGGGAAAGCATGCAGACATTTATCTTCATTTTTCCAATACCTAATCTCCTAAAAAAAGAGGAAAAAGAAAAAAACACGATCTTATTCAGGAAATTATCAAAATAATGTACCAACCGCGGAGTAGAGTTAATCCGAACATGTTACACATGTTTAAACAGTTATCAAGAGCATCATGTCCGGATAACCTATAACCAGAAGTTGGTGAAATCCACCACTAAGGTTAGGGTACTACCTAATAGGAAACCTTTACAGAATAATTTGATTCTCGAAGTACGCTTCGATAACCACGACTTTTGGATAAAAGTCTATATGGATTTTCAGCATAAAATTACACGGAAAATATGTAAGTAAGCAGGAGCGTCTTTGGATCAAAATTGATTTTGTGAATTGTGCAAAACGTCCTCCGGAATAATAATGGAGTCTCGATATTTTTAACCATGAGAAAATTCACCTCTTCATTTGAAGTAGAAGGCGTTTAATTCTGAACGGTTTCACCGTTTGCTTTCACCTGGAAAAACAATGGACCAGAATTAACATTCACCGAGGATAATAAGCTATTGCAAAGGAAGATTACGTGGAAAAGCCATGAAGCTTGTTATGTGCTTATCATGTTTATTTTTCTAATTAAACGATGAATTCGCGGCCACATAGTATTTTCCTCTTCTCTAAAGGCCGGTTTACCGATTCGTTTAATTCAATCTACGTATACTTTATTATTCGAGGGCGCTTACGCTAAAAAACTACCAAGCATTTACCTAAATGACGATCAATAAAAGTAGGTATTTCCTACGTGAAATTTAATGGAACGGTCTTTCGATAAATCGATAATGAACGTTATTATTTGTATGCTAGCTGGCCCATCGATCATAATTTCATAAGAACACACAATTGCAAAAAAAACTTATAAATATACTTATAAATATACTTCCTTTCATTCCGATCGGTCCAGTGATTTTTAAATGCAAATCCAGGAAAACACATACAGGAATTTTTCACAGATATTATAAGCAATGCTCAGGAAAGAACTGATACAACGCGTCAAGTCAATTTCATTATTGATTACAACACATATTGAGGACAACACACTTGAACAACATAATCGTCTCTCACTCGAAAAAGCGGTTTACCTAGTTGTAGGATCCAAAATAATTGGAGTTGGAATGAGAATGTTTCAAATCAAATTGAGAATTTCCGAAACTAAATTCAGAATTTTCCAAACCAAATTGGAAATTTTCCAAAACTAAATTTAGAATTTTCCGAATCAAATTGAGACTTTTCCGAACCAAATTGGAAATTTTCCAAAACTAAATTTCGAATCTTCGAATCAAACTTAGACTTTTCCAAACCAAATTCGGAATTTCCCAAACCAAATTGAGAATTTGCCTAATCAAATTGCCGTGGATATAATATATCCATATTATGTAATCTGATTTGGCAAATGCTCAATTGGTAAGGAAAATTCTGAATTTTATCAATGGTATAGTCTTATACAGTCTAGTCTATATTCTAGACAGTAGTCTAGTCAGTAGTATACAGAAACCAAATTCTGAATTTAGTTTTGGATAATTTTCGATTCGACTTGGAAATGTTACAATCGTTTTAATGTCGAATGGGTTACTTGATTGGTTGAAATAATGGGTTTTGAATGTCCATGGATCCAAGTAACAGGAACATATAATATATGTTGTTGTACATATTAATAATATATAATGTAATTGTATAATTGTACATATTAATGTAATATATAATATATCGTCACTTAAGTTCTAACACCACCTAACTCAATTTTTCCAAGTTTTCAGGAGGTACAAAAAACTAATTATTTCAATATGGGAATACATTGAGCGGTGCTGTCTCTTCTCCGTCTCCTTCTTCACTAATTGGTTCAATCTCCTTGGCAGTTTTACCATGATATCGGCTTTTGAAAAATCTATCAATGGTGTGTCCAACTCATTTTCGCCAAAAATTGAGTTAGGCGGTGTTGTAACTTAAGTGACGATATGTTGTTGTACATATTATGTACCTGCTAATAACTGATGCGAATCCCAGTGAAGCACACGTGCATATTACCCTCGCAACGGAATCAGTATTACTTCGGTTGAGGACGTGTCTCCCCTGCATACAAGTTGCGCGGTTGCCGTCCGTTGTAGGTTCGCTTATTGAAAAATCGTTCCCACCACCTCCCAGCAGAATAGGCACCGTCAGTCTAGCCAATCTCGCAATCTTTTCCATCTCTGCTTCTCTACAATATTATTCAAATATTGAAAGCTCCATCCGAGACCCGTTGATATTTTCTTTGTCCTCAGCCGGGCGGACCAGAGCAGGGACAAGATTCTCAGTATCGGCAGCCCTGTTTGAAGGAAGGGAAGAAATCGATCGGATCGAAAAACTGCTAAAGAACTCTTTCGGCCCTTTTCCCCCTTCCTTTTCCCAAATCTTCGAGTATATTTCACTCATTTTTTTGCACCGAGCTTTTTTCTCTTTATCCAGTTCTTCCTATTGGAATACGCAACATCATTTGAATAATGGGCTCTTCTTCCCGAACTCCTCCGGCTCGTATTTTTGTCTATTGTCTTGATCCACGGCCAGCTTCGCATAGAGGGATTCAGAACTTGTAATACGCGATTCGGAAGACTTGCCGGATTTCCTCTTCTCAAAAAAAAAAAAAAAAAATATTAGAGGTAACTGGCTGAAAAAGGAAGATAAAAAAGAAGAAGCCTAATCAGCTTATACTGCAGTACAGAGCTGGGGGCAGTATCACACGAACGACTGCTGCTCATTTTTGAAAGTTCGTAATTTTTTCAAATGTGTTCAACTATAAGATATAAACGCTATTTCCGTTAAAAAAAATAAATTAATAAAACATCCTTGCTTGTTTTGTTTATTGCAGCAAACTGTTTGAGCGAACATTTTACAATTTGCATTAAATAGTCTTACAAATGGGTCAGGGCAAGAGGCAGCTTACGACATGGCATCGCCTGTATTGTTAACATGCTGTGTACGAGCGCTTTCAGAACTATGGGCATCTTCAAAAGCGATTTCGCAATGGCCCGAAATTCACCTGGTCAGGATCGAAAAGCGGGGCTTTGCCGTTGAGTGCCAAGAGTGGTTCGCCATCTTAGTCTGAAATTTTGGCTCTCGACCCAATCTCCCAGAAGTGTCTCATGTCTGGTGGTGACAATTTGGGAGGAAACAGAAGATTGATGAAAATTTTCGAATAAAAATATCTAACCGTATCGGGATTTGAAAAAATACCTAATATGAGGTAAAGTACCTAATATTTATAATTGTCCGATGTGGTTAAAAAAAGGAAAAAATTATTCGTTCTAGCATACTTACTGAGTGAAAATAAATTTTGGTCAGGATTTCAGAGTTTTGATTAAAAAAGTAATGCCTTGCCACAACTAAAAACTGTTTAGGCCTAGGAACAAAAAAGAAAAAATTTTGAAGTTGAGGTATACTTCTCAAGTTTTACCATACTTCTTCAAGATTTGATTCATGCAAGATTAAGGCGAACGAGAGGCCATTTGCCGCATAACAGGGCGAAAACTTTGTAAGGAGTCTGTCACGAGTAGGGGTGATATAGGGGCCGACCATTATTAACTTAACGTACCCTGTAATGGGTCATCTCATAAATACACCGTACATGGCTTTCACACTACGTCCAAGTCCCAAACCCTTCATCAAGACTCGTAGGTGTTTGGGTTGACTAAAACGTGGGCCAAAATTGGTAAACTACCGCTGAGGGTGAAACGGCCGCAGACTCCACTGGGGCTTGTATGGCAGAGACCCTGAGGGTGAGGGTTCTTGTCCAATCAGTTTTAACAGTTACCCCGTTCAACATGTCCCCTTGGCAGAGGCTCTCGTTCGAACTAGAACTTGGTCGGGCGCCGTGAGTGGGGCAATCCTGTTGAGTAAACCAACGTTGCCGGACCTGTCGGTCAGTTACCGTCCGGGAGGTGACCACTAAAAGCATCATTAATCAGCCAACTAGCCAACCTTCAACCCTTCCGCCATCCATTCTTTCCGACGATTCGGTCCCCGGACTTGACCACACCTGGGCATTTGCTGAGGATATTCTTTATTTGGTGTTTGGAGGAACATTGTTCACTCGTTGATGTGAGTGAAAATAAAAAAGCGGGAACGGTGATAGGTATGGGGTGTATGCCAGAATAAATAAAGATGGACCCATACATTTTATACCTATGCCTACTAACCAAATGCATCCTCGAAGCTTGAAGTTCAATAAAGATGCTCCCATAGAAAATTATGATAACAATGCTCAATAACAATGAGCGCAGTTACTTTCTGAAAATTTCTCACGCAGGACCGCGGAGCGGAATCCTAAGAGTAGGTACCTATAATTAGGAACGGGAATTCGTGGGAGGGTTAGGCACTGTCCTACTCCTAAGTAGACGCCTGGCTTTTTGAACCGTCGAGAGAACATTTCCGAGTCTACACAAAAGTTGAAACATTCCTTCACCGGAACAGTCGAACTTTTGCGCTGAAGAAAAAAGCATAGCCCGTTTTAAAAGTTGAGCCAGAAGCAGTTTTGAAAATATACCGGCCACTGGCGCTTCGAAAAAGTATCCGGACTAGCAGTAAAAGCTTGGAGGCTGAGTTGTGAGGGAATTCGCCCGAGTTGATTGATGAGAGGCCTAGTAGCACAGCAAGTCATAAGACGACCTAACCAAGATAGGCCTGTTGTGAGGTCGTACGGCTGGAGAAATACCCAACATGTACACTTTCCCACTAACACTCCCCTGGTTGTCTTGCTGGTAACAACGGCAACGATGAATCGCTCGCTGAAATGTTCCCCCTTTCTCGCCATTGTGCATGCGAACGGATCGTGTGGTGAGAATATTTCCACATGGCGCATGGTTAGGAAGGGATGAGGTTAAACAACGGGAAGATATAGAAAAGCGAAAGATACCGCTGGAAGTATGGCGCGGCGAGGAGACAGTAATGGCCTATGGTGGCTGAACTGGGAGCGGGAAATCCAGACAAAAAAGGTGACTCTCCTATTTACTCGTTCTTTTTATATACGCCTTGAAATTAGTCCCTTCGGAGGCGTTTTCATTGTCCTATCTACCGAAGCATATAAATATCGTAGGATGCTTCTGTATCCATTGTTCCATTACCGTCGGTTAAGGAACGGTACGCGGGGCAAAAAGAATTTTTGATGAATAAAAAATTGCTGGAATGAACTGCAGCCAGAGGCGTCCCTTTTTCGGCAAATTACCACCCCGAAGTTGGGTAAGCGAATTCTCCTCTGCTTATCCTTCCAGACATGCTGTTTGCTCGTATTTGTAGCGAAGTTGAGGCATTGTTTGCTTTTAATTTGACACAGCATGTGTGTGCTGCCTGAATGCAGCATATATGAATGAACGTATTAGCTACCTACCGTATTTCTAAGGGCATACTTCTCCAGACGTTTGAATTATTACATTCCAACCACGGTACTCGGAATACCTTGAAAAAGAGTATGACAATTCAGATTGTTTTGGTAAATTTCAGTAATGGGTTACCCAAGAACGGAATTGATTTTGGTTCATTCTTTTAGGTCGCCCATTGACTAGGCAAACTATGTCTTCTTCTTGAACCTTGGGTTGTTCTGGAAAAAACCTGAATTTATGCAAATGATTTTTGTAAACATTTGTTTCACAAACTGAAAGCCGTGATCTTTCATTCGTTGTAATTTTCCCAATTAATTATTTAAAACCGGATCTTCCTTTATACTCGATGTAATTAGCTTCAACGAAGAAACAAGCAGAAGCAACAAGTCTAATTCCTTTTATCGAGAGATTGCGATCTGTTTCACTAAGCTTTGCCTTTTGAAATCCCGGCCGACTTCGGGGAAAGTAATGGATTCCTTGATAACGAGGAGGATTTCGTAAGAATAGCAAGTCTAAAAATACCGTATGATACCTACCGTAACGACGGGACTCCAATTATAATTCGAATACCATTGCCCAATTTACTTGGCGAATGTCCAAAAACAATTTTTTTGAACCGGAAAGGCAAGGGCAAGGGGTTGTATGATACGAATTGTGGTTTCTCTGAAAAAAACTTTTTAAGATCGTATTTTGGGAACGAGATGAGGGTTCATTTTCGGTCTAGTTTCTCTCAATTTTTTTACACCGAATTCGGGACACTCAGTAGGTATTCAAATTTTTTTCATATAATCTGGTACGAACATACATGGACTTGGAGCGCTTAGGAGTTCATCGATTTCCTTGAAAATAATTGCCGAAGTCGTTAAAGGTTCGTGGAACTTGGCTCCATGATTCCAGATGAACTCCGAAATTCCCCTAACTCCTGTTATGAACTTTGCTGAAAATCGCCTCGCTAAATACTTATTCGAAGAACAATGTTTCTTTTCAACCTGATGATTACTGATTATTACGTCTTGTCAAAATGATGAAAAAAGGAGCAAATTAAATTTCTTGCCCTGTCCCAGGAAACAGTTGCTTCGTCAAAAACAAGGAGTTGAAGAATATACACTTTAAGGAAAGAAAACTGAACCAAAAGGAGAGCCGCCAGCTCAGGACGTAATTAGGGTTGAAACTTTGAAGACGGATTAATCTTCCAAGGTGGCAGTGAATGAATAATGAAGAAAAGCTCACAAGCTCCTTTGCTAATTATATAAGAACAATAAGGGCAGGTACCTAGTAGTTTCGTACGAAAATTCAAAAGAAAATTATTTCAAAAGATTTTCTATACTAAATTATTTGCCTGGAAAGTGTCTACGGTTAGAAATACAATAATCGGTATGCATTTCTTATTCCCAGTTTCGAATAATTTGTTGTTCTCCTCAATAACCTACATGGGTACCTATGTATGTGTGAGCTTTAGAGCAAAAATCCCCTTGACCTGTCACAATTTGTAAGAGTAAATCTCCTGCATATTTTTCTAGAAGAAATTTCGGAAATTGTTTACTATAAACGAAAAAAGTCAAAACCTACAATCTCGGTGTCCCCCCTTTCAATGGTGGACCAAGAACGAATAGACTTAAGTCCAATTTTTCCAAGTTTTCAACATCATGATAACAGGGAAAATAAAATGATAATAGCAGTTTTGTTCATACATATGTCACCATTATCACTTAAGCAGCACATTAGGCCTGAAAGTATTGGTGAAATTGAACCTAAAATCACTCGCCCACCGGACCGCCAAAAAATGGAATAAACTTAGATCGAGCAATAAAATTTACTGCTGAATGAATAAAATTCATTTTATGAAAGTAAAAACGCAGATGCCTTAAAATTGAACATTGATCGCATAAGAAGAGGCCGTTAAAGCTGAGAACAACAACAACTTGATTGCGTACGTTCTGTCGCTCATAGGTTCTGCTTTGTAGCCGTTTCGCAGCGTCGACACTTCGGCGTTGTGCTGCACTCCCAATTTATTTAGTAAAGATTGAATTCCATTGTAGAGCAACTCTCAATATTTGCTTAGCAACCATAATCCGAGATCCAATTTACATGTCAACACGTCCTCCCGAGGACGAGAAGTCTTTCCGACCAATGTTGGGTTCGGAAGTCGAATAGTCGAATAGCAGGCAGGGCCGAATGAAGGAAAGGATTCCATTCCGATGGGCTGGCATTCTATTATCGACTTGACTCGCACCTTGGTTCTCTTCTCGACAGAAAGCCAGAGCTGGGCCTTTAATGAAAAAATACTCGGACTCAGTTCCAAGAAAGCACCTTGGGCACTTTAACGCCAACCTCTAATGAAACTATCGTCCGATATTTCCTCTTTTAAAAACCTTTTAGGAGGAGCGAGTTCTGTGCCAGGCTAGTCGGTTGCCAGAAGAGCCTGGCCGGCCTCCTTTGGCGCCACGTTATTTTGCCCGGCCGAAAAGGGCCAATAATTCATTCAAAAGAGAGACAATCCAGAGAACACGCTATAAAGCGATTACGAATTTTACGGGGATACCCGTCTTACGCCGTTGTGAAAAATTGGTGAGAACTGGAAGATGGTGGATAACCGAGGAGAGAAATAGAAATTGGAAAATAGAGAAATCGTATGCCTAAACAGAGTTCATTTTGTGCCCCCATTACGAGCAATGAAATCAGACGACATTGGGGAGTCATGGGAACCCCGCCATACCTCAGTACCCAAGCACATGGATAAAAGTAGAGGCGGTACCCATACCCATACCATGCCCGTACCAGGCCCGAAACTGAGATCAAACTGAAACTCATGCTCATAAATCGAACTCAATCACAATGAAAACCTGAAACTAATAATCACAATGAAACAGAGACTCCAACTCACAATCAAACTCAAACTGAAACTCAAATTCATCATCAAACTCAATCTCAAACATAAAGTCAAACTCACGATCAAGCTCAGACTCCTAATCAAACTCAAGCGCAACCTCAAACTCAAACTTAAACTTAAACTCTGGGTAGTCGTAATCAAACTTAAACTGAAACCGAAGCTGATTCAAACTCGAACTTCAGCGAAAACTCAAAACGAAACTTAATCTCAAACTCATAATCAAAACTCAACGCCAAAGTCAAACTGAAATTGAAACTGAGATCAAACTTATGCTCAAGAATCGAACTCAATCTCATAATCAACCTGAAACTAATAGCCACAATGATACAGAGACTCCAACTCTTAATCAGACTCAAACTGAAACTCAAATTCATCATCAAACTCAATCTCAAACATAAAGTCAAACTCACGATCAAGCTCAGACTCCTAATCAAACTCAAGCGCAACCTCAAACTCAAACTTAAACTTAAACTCTGGGTAGTCGTAATCAAACTTAAACTGAAACCGAAGCTGATTCAAACTCGAACTTCAGCGAAAACTCAAAACGAAACTTAATCTCAAACTCATAATCAAAACTCAACGCCAAAGTCAAACTGAAATTGAAACTGAGATCAAACTTATGCTCAAGAATCGAACTCAATCTCATAATCAACCTGAAACTAATAGCCACAATGATACAGAGACTCCAACTCTTAATCAGACTCAAACTGAAAATCAAATTCATAATCAAACTCAAACTCCTAATCAACCTCAAGCACAACCTCAAACTCAAACTTAAACTCAAGCTCATAAATCGAACTTCAGCGAAAACTCTAAATGAAACTGAATCTCAAAGCCATAGGTGAGCAAACGAAGTAATAATCTCAATGAAACAGAAACTCTAACTCACAATCAAACTGGAACTGGAACTGAAACTCATAATCAAATTCAAACTCACGCTCATTCTCATATTCAAAGTCAAACTGAAACTGAAACTCATAATTAAACTCTCACTCAGTCTCATAATCAAAGTAGAATTCTAAGTTGAACTGAAACTGAAACTCTATCTTATAATCAAACTCAAACTGAACCCGAACCTGAGACTCAAACTTATGCTCATAAATCGAACTTGAACTCAAACTTGAAATTAAACTTCAAAGTCATGAGTAAACTGAAACTGAATAAGACTCAAACTCAACCTGAAACCGGACTCGAGATTCAAACTCAAACTTATGCTCAAATTCAAACTTGAACACTAACTCGAACTCATAGTTAGTTAGAGAGTTCGAGTTCAAGTTCGATTTATGAGCTTGAGTTTCAGTTTCAGTCTGGCTTTGACTTTGATTATGAGTTTGAGTTTCAGTTTCATTTCGAGGTTGAGAGTAAGGTTGAGTTTCGAGGTATGCATTGAAAGCACAAATGTTAGAGTTAGAATCTCAGGTTTACCTAGTTTGAGTTGACTTTGACTTGTGTTTGAACTTTGATTATGAGAATGAGTTTGATTGTAAGTTGGAGTTTCTGTTTCATTGAGATTTGCTCACGACTTTGAGATTAAGTTTCATTTTGAGTTTTCACTAAAGTTCGATTTATGAGCTTGAGTTTCAGATTGAGTTCGACTTGACTTTGACTTGAGTTTGAACTTTGATTATGAGAATGGGCGTGACTTTGATTTCCAGTTTGATATTGATAGTGAGATTCATTTCATTTTGTGTTTTCGCTGAAGTTCGATTGAGTTTCAGATTGAGTTTGACATTGATGTTGAGAGTGCCATGAGTTTAGGTTTCAGTTTGATTATGAGTTTGAGATTCAGTTCCATTTCTAGTCTGAGTTCAATATCGATTTATGAGCATAAGTATGAGTCTCAGGGTCAGTTTCAGTTTGAATCGTATCATGGTATGGGTATGGTATGGGTATGGTATGGGTATGGTATGGGTATGGTATGGGAATGGTATGGGTATGGTATGGGTATGGTATGGGTATGGTATGGGTATGGTATGGGAATGGTATGGGTATGGTATGGGTATGGTATGGGTATGGTATGGGTATGGTATGGGTATGGTATGGGTATGGTATGGGTATGGTATGGGTATGGTATGGGTATGGTATGGGTATGGTATGGGTATGGTATGGGTATGGTATGGGTATGGTATGGGTATGGTATGGGTATGGTATGGGTATGGTATGGGTATGGTATGGGTATGGTATGGGTATGGTATGGGTATGGTATGGGTATGGTATGGGTATGGTATGGGTATGGTATGGGTATGGTATGGGTATGGTATGGGTATGGTATGGGTATGGTATGGGTATGGTATGGGTATGGTATGGGTATGGTATGGGTATGGTATGGGTATGGTATGGGTATGGTATGGGTATGGTATGGGTATGGTATGGGTATGGTATGGGTATGGTATGGGTATGGTATGGGTATGGTATGGGTATGGTATGGGTATGGTATGGGTATGGTATGGGTATGGTATGGGTATGGTATGGGTATGGTATGGGTATGGTATGGGTATGGTATGGGTATGGTATGGGTATGGTATGGGTATGGTATGGGTATGGTATGGGTATGGTATGGGTATGGTATGGGTATGGTATGGGTATGGTATGGGTATGGTATGGGTATGGTATGGGTATGGTATGGGTATGGTATGGGTATGGTATGGGTATGGTATGGGTATGGTATGGGTATGGTATGGGTATGGTATGGGTATGGTATGGGTATGGTATGGGTATGGTATGGGTATGGTATGGGTATGGTATGGGTATGGTATGGGTATGGTATGGGTATGGTATGGGTATGGTATGGGTATGGTATGGGTATGGTATGGGTATGGTATGGGTATGGTATGGGTATGGTATGGGTATGGTATGGGTATGGTATGGGTATGGTATGGGTATGGTATGGGTATGGTATGGGTATGGTATGGGTATGGTATGGGTATGGTATGGGTATGGTATGGGTATGGTATGGGTATGGTATGGGTATGGTATGGGTATGGTATGGGTATGGTATGGGTATGGTATGGGTATGGTATGGGTATGGTATGGGTATGGTATGGGTATGGTATGGGTATGGTATGGGTATGGTATGGGTATGGTATGGGTATGGTATGGGTATGGTATGGGTATGGTATGGGTATGGTATGGGTATGGTATGGGTATGGTATGGGTATGGTATGGGTATGGTATGGGTATGGTATGGGTATGGTATGGGTATGGTATGGGTATGGTATGGGTATGGTATGGGTATGGTATGGGTATGGTATGGGTATGGTATGGGTATGGTATGGGTATGGTATGGGTATGGTATGGGTATGGTATGGGTATGGTATGGGTATGGTATGGGTATGGTATGGGTATGGTATGGGTATGGTATGGGTATGGTATGGGTATGGTATGGGTATGGTATGGGTATGGTATGGGTATGGTATGGGTATGGTATGGGTATGGTATGGGTATGGTATGGGTATGGTATGGGTATGGTATGGGTATGGTATGGGTATGGTATGGGTATGGTATGGGTATGGTATGGGTATGGTATGGGTATGGTATGGGTATGGTATGGGTATGGTATGGGTATGGTATGGGTATGGTATGGGTATGGTATGGGTATGGTATGGGTATGGTATGGGTATGGTATGGGTATGGTATGGGTATGGTATGGGTATGGTATGGGTATGGTATGGGTATGGTATGGGTATGGTATGGGTATGGTATGGGTATGGTATGGGTATGGTATGGGTATGGTATGGGTATGGTATGGGTATGGTATGGGTATGGTATGGGTATGGTATGGGTATGGTATGGGTATGGTATGGGTATGGTATGGGTATGGTATGGGTATGGTATGGGTATGGTATGGGTATGGTATGGGTATGGTATGGGTATGGTATGGGTATGGTATGGGTATGGTATGGGTATGGTATGGGTATGGTATGGGTATGGTATGGGTATGGTATGGGTATGGTATGGGTATGGTATGGGTATGGTATGGGTATGGTATGGGTATGGTATGGGTATGGTATGGGTATGGTATGGGTATGGTATGGGTATGGTATGGGTATGGTATGGGTATGGTATGGGTATGGTATGGGTATGGTATGGGTATGGTATGGGTATGGTATGGGTATGGTATGGGTATGGTATGGGTATGGTATGGGTATGGTATGGGTATGGTATGGGTATGGTATGGGTATGGTATGGGTATGGTATGGTATGGGTATGGTATGGGTATGGTATGGGTATGGTATGGGTATGGTATGGGTATGGTATGGGTATGGTATGGGTATGGTATGGGTATGGTATGGGTATGGTATGGGTATGGTATGGTATGGGTATGGTATGGGTATGGTATGGGTATGGTATGGGTATGGTATGGGTATGGTATGGGTATGGTATGGGTATGGTATGGGTATGGTATGGTATGGGTATGGTATGGGTATGGTATGGGTATGGTATGGGTATGGTATGGGTATGGTATGGGTATGGTATGGGTATGGTATGGGTATGGTATGGGTATGGTATGGGTATGGTATGGGTATGGTATGGGTATGGTATGGGTATGGTATGGGTATGGTATGGGTATGGTATGGGTATGGTATGGGTATGGTATGGGTATGGTATGGGTATGGTATGGGTATGGAATGGGTATGGCATGGGTATGGTATGGGTATGGTATGGGTATGGCATGGGTATGGCATGGGTATGGCATGGGTATGGCATGGGTATGGCATGGGTATGGCATTGGTATGGTATGGGTATGGTATGGGTATGGTATGGGTATGGTATGGGTATGGTATGGGTATGGTATGGGTATAGGTAAGTTTATGGGTAAGGTATGGGTATGGCTTGGGTATGGCTTGGGTATGGGTTTTGGTTTTGGTATGGGTGTTGTTATGGTTATGGGATGGTAGGTATTGGTATGGGGAAGTGTAGGCCTACGGGCACGGATATGGTACAGCCTTTACGTTTACCCAAGTGCTTGGGTACGAAGTTACCCACGTTTAACCTTGAGTTGATCTCCAAGGAGTTTTGAATACTAGCAGCAGCACTGTTCAGCGGCAGTCATCCATCCTGCTCATCGCAAGATAGGTGCGTGGTATCTCGTGATCGACTGATTCAAGGCAAACTGCATATAACTGGGTAGAGAAAATTAGGACGAGATGATGGCCTTTTGACGCTTCCTGCAACTCCCTTTCCACCTTAAGCGTCAAAGGTAATCGAACCACGTGAATCATCCATCCCGCGATACTATAGTCAGTCTTTCATCTCTCACTAATGTCTATTTGCGCTGAATTATGGCGCTCGCCCGAAATAGAACATTTCTAGGTATCAAGTCGATCATCTCAAGCGCATCTACATTTTAACACCTCAATTGGCTTATTGTGCTAGTTGCCAATGATCTATTAACGAAGCTACCAAGAACGATTGAAATTACAACTCTTCCTGCCCGTTCAAAAATAAACTGATCGGAGTTGATATGAATTGACAATTCGCAAAAATTTATGGCCAGTCTGGAACAGTCCTGGAACAGAATAAGGTAGGTCCGACCTATAACAACCTAACATGTTAGGACCTAGCAAGAACGAAAGCCCATCCTACATCTGGCTCTGACAGTTCGCGTAGGGCCTTTTAATTAAACTGGTCCTGTGAAACGCAAGAATGATAGATTTTAAGGTTAATTTTCACATACCTACGTTCCACGAGATTTTCCCAGCCACGATTGCCACATGCTGGGCGATTAGAAAATGGCTTCTTTTCACAGCGGGAATAATTTAATTGAGACGGTCAAGTGTGAATTTAGTGTGTCAACTGTAACAGTCTACAATGAATACATTGCGTGATCCGCGGGAATCAATGATTTCACGCAAATGATTATAGCTCTACACCTTCTTATTTACACTGATGTGCATAATCCATGCACCATTAATGAACATTTTGGTTTTGGTTTCAATTTGCTGTTCCGTTGACGCGCTCACTGTCCGACGATTGAACTCTCCTTTTCAGGTGGACAGACTTAGGTAGTTGGACAAGCGATCCTATGTAAATCACTCTATCTGATGGGGGAACTCGGAACAAGGCTGTTATCCTTACCTGCCAACAATCCTCATGTTATCTCCTTCATGCCTCTATCCCTGGGGTCAGCCTGACGTTAAGTACAAGCGACGTTAGGTCTAAACCACTCTCGTAACGGTAGGCGAGCTTTGCTTGAGAGTATGGAAATGAGGTTCTGGTACGACTAGAACGCACATTCATCTCAATTCAAATGGCAAGAGGCTGGGAGGCCACTAATCTTAAAATGGAGACAACGTCCAAACTATGGGTAAGGTAGCCTGTAGATGCATATTATTCTGAAGACGCACGATTTATTGCTTCCAAGTAATAAATCACGCAGTCCAAAATGCAATTATGAGCTAATCGAGTAATTTTTTCATTGCTTGAATTCGAATGCGGCAGTTGCAGGAGAGAAAAGGACGCGGAAGGAAGTTGAAGAAAATTAAATCAGCTTTCTAGCCGTTTTTTTAAATTTTGGTGGGACCAACCTAAAGGAGAAACGGAAAACAGCCGTTCTCAGATACTGAGTCACCTTTTTGACCATGATTTAGCAATCCATGATCAAATCGCTTAATCGTGGTCAAATACAGTACGCTATAAAAACTTGATCTACTTGGCTGCGATTTGAAGGTGCTTGGGGGCCTGGGAGCTACAGGTTTGACCAAAACTTCCAGCCTCTGTAGCCGTTTCCAAAAAAGGTGTCTGTCAGACACACTACGTAGGCAGAGAGGGTTAAAATTAGGTCGAACACTTCTAATCCTGAACGAAGAATTCGACGGGAGTGTTCATATTTGTATCGCATTGATTCCATCTTCCTCGGCAGTAATGTTCAAATGTTTGCCGCATTCTCGCTAAGCGAAAATGACAGAGGCAGCTCCCCTAGAACTTGACAGCCAATAGATTGATTGTCGCGACAGAAAAGCTTCAGAAAAGAGTGGGCAATAAACTGTTTCCTGAATGCGAGGGTTGAGTTGTTGGTTACATTGTGCGTCATGGCTAACGGCGGGGGCCGGTTAAAGTATGGGGCCAAACTCGGAGCTCGGGTCTGGTCTGGGTCCACAAAGCCCATTATCTTCGCTTTCTTCTTTCCCTCTGGGGCCCTCTTTTCCTTCACTTAAGGTTTCTCCAGGCCTTTTATCATATGATATTCCCCACATCCAAACCCGACCTGTGGAAAAGCATCATGCCTTAAAAGGTACGTGGCTCGGGAACAGCGTCACACGCATACATCACGCAAGGTTCCTCCCTTTGGCACATTTTTCTTTTTCCTATATAGGAGACCCCGTATACAGTCAATTCCAAAGTAAAATATATCAATCATCCGGTAGTTGAATGCGATGGAAGTTCTTGCTCAGTCATTATTTTGCTTGGCACAGGAATATTCACTTTCTTCCAGTTTATTCATACGTCAACATGCCAAGGAGTGTTACTATTGCCGAGGTAGACCGTCAAGATGTGAATTTTTTTGCCTGTTTTGAGCCAAAGTCATCCGGACTAAGGGCGAGTCGGGTTTATTCACAGTGTGTAAGCTGAACGCAACTGAATTCCTCTCCACAAGTTGACATTTGCAGTTAACTCTCGCTAAACCGTTGAGCTCTCGATAAACTCTCGACGTCGGCATTAACTCATTAGGGCCTGGAATAGGTGAGTGTTGGAGAAGGGGAAGGGGGCGTTATGTTACTGCAGGCTGGGGGTGAGGGTGTCTAGAAAAGAGGGGTACACGCTAGGATTCAGTATTTGTCCCTTTTAATGGCTTCAAAGCCGGTTCCCTACAATCCCTTTAGGATCATTAGCTTCCCGCTTTATTCTACAGGAACTCGTCCAAATATTTCCACCAGAGCTCAACTCGTCAGGGTTGATTTTTTGCACTCTCCGAATCCCCATCGCAGTTGAAAACGGAGGCAAAACTATTGCATAGCATTTACGAGGTTCGTTAGAGCGGTTGGAACCAACTGTTAGCCACGGTTAGGACTGTCGTTCCGCTAATTTCCGAAACCCTTGTCGCATTTTACCCAACTACGTAGGAACCAACTCGTACCATTCAAGTTTCACTCCACAGGCGATTAAAAGCCTAATTTCTTTCGCGTTTTTTAGGAGCTAGCCCGACGTGGCCCCAGAGTTGTGGTGGAACCAGGAATCTGGAGCTTCCCCATGAGTCAGCATGAGAAAGTCCTCTTCTCTCGAATGGATTCATTCTCGAGAATCTCCTGAGAGAAATAAACACTTTCAATTGAGTTAGATCGCTTTCTCTGCATTTGTAAATTGAAATTATCCTAGAAAACCTTTGAGCCATCTCAAAAGAAGTAAAAAAAATTTAATCTTTTGCAAATGAGTTTTTAATCGAGAAAATGTGCATGCGGTGTAAACTTTGGCGTAGTTCAGCGGAGGGAATTCTCGAGTTCGGACGCTTATCAGAAATCGCATATATATTAACGTGACTTGTAGGCCAAGTTGTGGGTTGACAGCTTGTTAACAAGACGTCCTCTCAAGTCCTCGGGCAGTTTTTAATTTATCTCCTGGAAGTGGTGCCCCTTCGAAGTTTGCCTGTTCTCGGTCTAACTCAGCATGAACTGTTCACAGTTGGGACCAACTCGAAGTTAATTTTACTCCAAGTGGGGCAGGGGCCTAATCTTAAGTTAAGGGAGCCCTCGAGGGGTCGGGGAAGTGATAAGCGGAGGGTCCCCAGGGTGAGCTCACCCTCGATTCGGGCATTGCCCCCGGTACCATCCCCGGGGGACCGTTTCCGACTGACAGGAGACCACGGTTTGAGACGGGATCATGGGCTTCGCTTGCAAAAGTTACCAACGCTTACATAACTTCGTGTTAAGGAGATGGCTCGGGAACAAATGAATAGCGCGTCAAGTGATTAAATTCATGCAACATGGATGTTGTAATGATAGGTATATCAATGTTATGTTGCTTGCGGTATAGCTACGGTGGCCAGATTGTTTTCTCCACAAAGTAGTCATTTTTAAAATTTAAATATATATTAAATTTATGTTTTTTGTGAGAGAGCATCAATTTTGAAAAACCGTTTATTGAATTTCTACTGACATAAAGAACAGGTGCGAACATGACTACAAGGCGCTGATATGAAACTGACTGAAGGCGCATTGCCATACCTACATGCGCAATGAATTTAGCTTTTATATACGTGAAGGGGTGAAACAGGGTATATGGCGAGAATCATAGTTGAACATTACTTTAATACTCACCAATTAAATGTGTCATTGGTACCTATTGGCTTATCTGGCTTTTCTGATTTATCTTGGCTCCGATTTTTAAACATTTCAAACCTCAATATTTTGGTTTTCAATTTCATTCGATTTCACAATCGAGTTACTGTCATATACGAAGTTGTGGCAGAAACACGATTTGTTATCAGATCCCCTAATTCATAAATTCTGACTGATACGAACAGTATTCTGTACAATTGGAGCAATATGTCTTGGCAGTCGCTATCGACTCAGTGAGCAAGGGTTGGATCCCAGGCATTTTTTAAGTGTGAGAGTCGCTTCGCTGGCGAACCTGGAGCCAAGACCTCACGGCTTTTTCCAGCAGGGGTCGCTAATTGAAAAAGTTGTAGAAATTGAGTTATCAGCTCATGCCGAGAGAAGCTATTCGTTTAATTGGCCGGGATAGATAAGTTCTGACCGCGAGTTTTAATTATTACACCACCCGATCGATACATACCTACAGCTATAAATTTGAATAAAATTGCCACCTACACGTGGACGGGAACAGGTGGAAAACAAAATCGATGCCTATGCTCATTTTACAGTTTTGAAAGGGAAGATGCTGACAATAATTGACAATTATTGTTCTGCTTTGTTTTCCATGGGATGAAGCATTAGCTACTACCTAAGTGGTTTATAGAAATTGTTCCTATATTTTCTGCAATTACATTGTATCATAAGACGGTCTGGTAAATCAGTTTGAAAAAAGAACAAAATCATAAGATTTATGATTATTATGAAATTATTGAATATTGGGAAATTATAATTTATTTGAGTCTAGATTTATCCAAGGACGCTTGCACTAGATTTCTACTAGGGCAATGATTTTCATTGATAAACCCGAGCAATTTGAACCCAGTTTTACTCCTACTGTTTGTGAATGAACTGTTTCAATTATTACCATGTCGCTGGTGTATATGTACGTAAATTCCGAGAATCGCCGCTAAACGCAAACAGCCTACCGATTGGTGCTGGAATTGAATCCGCATCCACAATCGTTTGAATAAAGTTGTTGTTTTTCGGACTTTGACTGAGATTGATTTATTTATTTACCTCCATCACTTCCAAAATTGGCCATCCGAGATTCGTTTGAATTTCATAGCTAGATGATTGAGAGGCAGTGGTAAGAAAAATATAGGTATGATGAATTTTTCGATGGTTATTCGATGGATTTCACTCTGCGCAGAACCTTTTTAAATTATTTATAATTTTCCGATACATCCGCCGTTTACAATCTGAGTTGGAATCGAATTTTTCCTATGATTCTTGGCTTTCATGTCGGACGTATTTACTCTGTAAATATGGAAGTAAAAAAGGAAATGATTTTTTCTATTTCAAAGTAACTGTTGAAATTTTAATTCTACGTAGTTTAACGTCGCAGAGGGAAATTATGTAAAGGTCCCCAAAAAGAAAAATTCGGAATGAGAAATCAATTTCTGTTATTTTCTGTGTAGAGACATGCCCTAAGGGCCGGTTTATCAAATCATTTAAATCTGGATTTATCGAAGGATGCATTAAGTAATTACCAAGCAATTTCCTGCGTGACGATCAATGAAAATATGTCCTAAGGAAAATTCAGTGCAAGCGTTCTTGGATAAATCTAGATTTGAATGAATTGCTAAACCGCCCTTAAAGACCCTCTTCGCAGGATAAAGCGGTGGATTTGAATCGAGTATACCTACTATTCTTGAGTGAAGAAACCTCTAAAGGCGATTGACTGTTTCTGCTATCCTTGGACTCAACTTTGAATTTTTGATGGCGCGGATCAAAATCGTAAATCAGACTTTTTCTTCCGTCATCTGAACGCTTCCGAGCCGGCGGATCGTTGAAGAGCCATTTTTCTCAGTCACGCTCCATGAATACACTTCCAGGAAAAATTCGTTCCGGCGATATCAAAAGGGAAGTTAGCAAAGGAGGGTTTCTCCCGGGAGGAAAAGGTAAAGGCCGAGGAAAGCTTTGATTCTCAAAAGAAAACCCCCGACGATGCCAGGGCGTATCCTGCAAAAGGGTTAGATTACAGAAGACGTTCACTGGTATGCGTGTGTGTGATGCAGAGGCCAGGGCACAGCCACAAGGAACACTCTAAGCGCAAATAGTGCCTCCTTCCTAGTGATAAATCATTGTTTGATGTCAGGGGTATTTAGGGATGCTCCGCTCGCACGTTACATATTCGGCGAAGATGTAAAACGTGACGGAAAATGTTTTCGCCCCTTTCAGATTCCATGCACAAATATCACGTTTCCTTTCCAGACTCGCATGGTGTTTGAGAAAAATCACCCATCCATCAGCGGAGAATGATTTGATGTTTTTTCGTGTTCCAGCGAGGTGTGTACTTTGCTAATGAACTTCTCTTGCGCCCAGTATTGATTATCAGACATTTCCTGTACCTACCAAACTGGGAATTTTGTGATTTTGCTTCACATGGCCTCCATCAATATCTTATCCTAGAATACCTTAAAATACCTCTCTGATTTTAGTGGTCCAGACACAATCATTTCCTTCATGTCTGTGGTTAGTCTCGTCTGCTTTGCTTCCTCCAACGTAATTATCAATTATCTCCAACGTAGTTTTCGACATGTCGAATAACTCCTATTACGAGGGAAGCAGGGACGATAAAACTAATTATATTTCGTATAATACGTAGGCGAAGAAGCTACTGGTGGGCTTAGTATCAAAGACGACTTCATCCCAGGACGACTGGATCCTTGCCGACAAAGGACAGCAAGCCACCTGCGGCACACCTTATTGTCGAATTTCTTGGCGATCGGCCGTAGGATTTAAAAAGAAACATGAATAGATATCGGCCCGGAGGTGGCACCAGGTTACGGTCGAAAGCATCAATAAATAACGTCAAGAGAAGGTCGTCTCAGTTCTTGTGCCCTCTACTCGTTTGAAATATTGGCGAAACGACGAATACAGCCAAATTTTCATTTTCCTAGTAATACCAAACTAACGGATACATTAATTTGTCGAGGAATTGGTGTCGTAGTATAATATACTGGTATATATATAATATACTGGTAGATATTATCTCCTAATTTTTAGCCATATTTACTCTAGCATTGCTCCGCTGGAAATACGTTTCTTATGTGAGGGAGTGAAGAATGTTGGAAACTAAGGATTTCTAGTAGTCCGTTGATTCATACAAATGCATTTTCAGTTAATTTGCTCTGAATTACACCATGAACGGTTTGAAAGTTATACGTAATTTGTCGGAGTCCGCATTTACAATCGCAATTATCGCGTGACGTCATCAAAAAGAAAACCTCATCAACTTCCTCCGTAATTCGTCTAATACAACCGGAAAATCTTCGTCAAGCCGAGAAACTTGAGTGGGCGTTTATTCGAAGTGCTGTATCAGGGCTATGAATATTCATGCCGGACTGATGACAAGTGACAACACTGGTTAGCTTTTCTTCCAGAAAAAAATAGTACGAGCTGGGAGTAGAGGGCTGGGCAAAGAAAAATGGCTGAAAATGTGTAAATGAACCAAGCACCCAAAATCACGCCTCGGATTTTGTCCTAAAAGGGAATGTAAAAAGATGGGGGAAAAACTTTCCTCGTCTTGATGGCGTGGATGGGAAGCGAAAGAAAAAAGGGTAGTTAGCTATCTCAAGATGGAGCCCATTACGTTAAATTCTGTCTGACAGTTTAAGGGATGTCGTCCCGAAAAAAGGGAAATTTCTTGCAGATTGTGATATATTCATCGTGCTTTGAGAATAATACGGAATAAAATCGGCGTGAGTTTGAAAGCGAAATGGGTCCTTGTAAATAAATAACTATTTTTGAAAATATTTAAAAAATATGCTCATCCGAATAATATGTGCTCTTTGGAGCAGCCTCATAAAAATCATAGAAATACCTACCGGGGAAGGAAAATCACCCGAGATTTTATGACTGGATTCTTCAGCACCGAGCACAAAAAGATTCCCTATAATATACTGCACCTTTGACTCGTAGAGTTATTGAGTTCAGAAAAACAAGAGAGGAAAATCAGATTCCATCGAGCCCCAACCCAGACCTTCTGTAGTGAACGATGGAGTCGTAATTTATTTTTGCACTAGACAAGTTGGCGCCGAGTTCAAGAAGAATGTGTGTACATCCTTCCGAGTCTCGTTCGTACAATTCGGGATCGCGAGATAGAAGATTTTCAGACAGAAAATACACTGTAATAGCGTAAGGGTGAAAGTGAACTTCGTCAGATTGAGAATCATTCTTCACCTTCGCCAAGCTACTACAGTCCATTTATTTATTCAAAAGAACAATTACAAAGACGTGCTGATAAGTATAATGAATCACTCCAACACGGTTACGCAAATTTAAGGTTAAATTTACTACTCTTTCTTTCCGACTACCGATCATCCAATTAAAACATGCAATCGAACTTTTAAACATGACTAATTATTTCCACAATTATTTCTTCGAGAAGACAAAATAAACATACCAAAACATCAATACAAATTAGGTAGTAGCAAGTAGCTAAGTACATCCCAATTCCCAAATGGCCTTCATTTGAACGCCTTTCTTTCAATTCAAATAGCTGTGCAGTGGCAGTCTTAACTGTCTTTTATATGCTGTAGTTAGCTGTTATTTCTTTATTTTTTAATTTTTTTTTTCTTGCGTCCCCTGATTTTTGTAAAAACCCCCAAAATTTTTCACCTCAAAAATCCCCATCTGGCATTAAAAAACCCAAATTCGGGAAGAAACGCCCCAACTTGGCTACATAGTCACTATTGAACTTCCGAGTTGGCTTGATGTATACATGCATGGATTGCCCTTAGAGACTGAAACTGGTTGAAGCAATTAAAAATACGAGGTTTAATTAGACGGCCAGTGAATCTTTTAACCTTGCTGATGAAGTCCAAAAGTCTGTCCATGCCAGCTATCATTTTAACTCATTGACCTGCACGGTTGTTGAAAGACACAAATCCTTTCTTACTCATTAACCAATCTCTTGATAGGTGTATTTTTACACTTTTCCCAAGGTTTCTTACCGTCTTCATCTAAGCTCTTCTAATGGGCGTCTTCACGCCCACGCCAGGCAGACGCTCCGATACACCTGACATCTCAACTGGAAATTCTTACCGGCTGTATAATACGCTTTCCCTTTCTTCGGACTTTTGGGGGGTTGTGCCCCCCTGCCGTATCAACTTCTCCTCTTACCCCGTATCTTATTCGCGCAAATGGAAGTGGAAAATCTCTTAAGACCGAAGGCAGCAAGAATCTCGAAAGTACGTGAGAAACTTTTGACATGATGCTATCTTGAGTTCTCATCGCCCCGGCAAGATGAAAAGCCAATAGAAAGTCCCCAAGATAAACATGAAAAAAATTATGTTCTTCAATAACTTTTAGTTTGTTTTAGTTTGAGAGCATTGATGGTGGTTTCTGACCAACCAAGCATGCTAAATTTTGAGAGGCACGGTTTCGATAAATACCACCACCAGATATCTCCAGCGTGAAATTCGAGCACGAATGATACCAATTGATATGAATACTGAGGGACGAGGGAAGTCACCGGTATTGGCCGATTTCGTAATTTGGGTCGTTTGGTGGTCATCAGATAAACGAGCCTGCTGATTGGGCAATCAGTGCGATGCGGCCCATCTGATATCAGACGGCCCATGTATAGCAATTAGTTACCATAACCGTAGGTGATGAAGCGCCTGCACCTAATGGATCCTGGGCGGTCGTGTGATGCTATGAAATATTAGGAATAGGTATACCTAGCATTCATTCACGAATTTGATAAAAGCGGTACTTACCTGCTTTACCTTCAGCGTTTGTTCGATTTTAATGCTTTACTTGAAAGAAGAAATTAAAAAAGATTCGAGATTCTTTTGCCACAGCTATCCCTTAATATAGTAACAATGTTTCAAGCTGAATGAATTACCCGACAAAAACTGGATCACCTCTATATGTATAGAAATACAGAACGAACCCCAACAAACATTTTCCTCGAGATTACAATCTGATGATCCAATTATTTGCTTTGTACGCCTTGGCATCTGAAATAAATTCTCGTTTTCTGCCATTAATCACTGATATTTAAAACAACGCTGATGTTCTTTTATGATGAAGCAGGCGATCTTCATTTGGATAGAAGTATTCTTTCACACATACATCCTTCTTACTCAAGCGTTGTCATTTTGACGAACTTTTATGATGAATGAGGTTCAACGCAAGGCTCGTTTCTCCAGTGAAATCCTGCGCGTCAGGACGACGAAGAGAGACGAGCACGGCCATTTAGGACGAGAGGCCGATGACGGTCGTGGAATAGGAATAATTACTCGGTACCCAAGGGATGGGAATGGAACAAATGGAATGAAATTCTATAACCCTCGTCGACAGTAGCTATGCAGTCTGGGCCGACTCAGCTTTCAACTCGAGACACTGTTGGATGATGCTTTGGTCTGGAAAAGCCATGAAAAGTTATGAGCCTTTCCAGCCGGGGATATGACTGCTGTGTTCAGCCTTGCTCGAGTGGCCGTGTCGACCGAACGGAGTCGAATGAGTCGTAATGCGATGAGACCAGGCAAACAGGGACAGACGACCGTTTTTGGAGTGAACCTGTCAACAGACTACCTTTTTCAACAAGGCATTTCATCCCCTCGACCTATTTTCGCCTCATGCGCATCATTCGAAACGTTATGCCAGGGGGGAGCTTTTTTCATTGTTTTACTTGATCACACATGACGAGTAAACATCATCGTCAGCAAAATTTGTATTCAAAAGTGGAAGCATAATTACCCCAATTCGGTTCAAACTTCCTGAATGGAGCAACGCTGTGTTTCGGTATGGCACAATAGATCAAGAATGGATTAGTTAAACGAGCGTTACATAGATGATGAGGAGGATAAGGTGATTGATTGAGTCAGAGGTGAGATTGGGGTGGATTTTTCTCAAGTGTTCGTTTTTGCCAGGAATCTGCTAGTAGAAAATTTTCAATTGTCGATTAAATTGTCAATAGTGTAACTTTTATTTTAGAAAAAGTGGCAGAAATGGTGGTTTCACTCATGTATTTCTTTTCATCATACTCATTTCATTAGTAAGAGCACGATAGCAGAACTCAAGCGCAAACTTTAGCTCTTCATAATTGACGTTATTCATTGAACATGTCCATTTGAAACCTTGGTCAATTCACAGGTCTATTGGTTCCAGTTTGTGTGTAATACGTGCAGTCCTAGAACCTCCTATCCTTAGCCCGGGGAGTTAGACGTTGAACTTCGTTACTGAGGGACATGTGAGGGTGTATAAAAGGGTTAACGAACCAACTCTATCAAGCTCGACCTCCTAATCCAATTCACCCCTACTCTTCCCCTTTGCACCGCTCATCTTCCGTTCAAATTATTTGTGAAACCCAACGTGAATCAAGCCTTGTAACTCCTAGCCTTGCGACGTTGTTTAATGCGGTGACGACATCCTCCAACTTGGATGGCATTGAAATATAACTAAATGGATTGCCTTACCGTTCATATGGGGTAAGTTTATTCCATGTTGGACAAAACGGGGATCATTTGTTGTCGTTGATTCTTCGATTAGTCTGGCTTTAAGGGGAGAGATATTGCACAATGTTCTCTCAGATGCTTAATATTGAGCTCGGGCACCTTCGGCCCTACATATACCAAATTTGACTTCTGAGCAATGAGTACTAAGTCTATATCGTGATAACTCTTATCACGAAACCTGGGGGAAACCATCGTAACCTGTACTTACTGGGAACCCAATATTGCGCCATCTTCAGTACTGTTCAGTACTGCGAACCGGGACGTGAAGGGGACGGAAATGGATTGACTTGATCCGCTTTCATTCCAAATCGAGAGTTATTGGTATTGGCGGATTTCTCCCAACGGGGCGCTGCTGGCCGTTTAATGAAACTCATATTTAAAAGCAGCATTTCAATACCCCAGGGTATTCATAGGATCCTCAGTCGTTCCCACAACTTTGGTTGAAGCCAAAGCTCGTTCGGCACTGAAGCCTTAATCACTGTCGTGATTCTACTCGGTGGTCAGACGGCTAGCTCGTTATTGCCTTTCTACCGAACCATTCGAACCCCTAATGACGTCACCCTTTATTGCCTTCATCCACCATTCGGAAGCTGTGCTTCGATAATTATCCGCAACCTGTACCCGACATTCATTCCTTTCCATTGTTCTTAAAGGAGGCGTCGTAAATTTCCCATCTCTTATTATTGCACTTATAGAGGAGGACTAAACTTCTGATTCGTCGGACAGTAAGAAGATGACCTTAGAGGAAGTATAGATGAAAAGATAATGTACTTGGGACTGATCCACTGTTAAATTGGGAGGTGAATCAATTTTAGGAAAAATTGTGTTACCATAGAAAATTTTCCGAAATTATATATGAACTCAATTTTGTTTTAGTGGCGGAAATATGGGCTAATACTGCGATCCCGGAAGTAGAAATGTATTATACATCGCTCCGGAAGGATTCTCCATATAATATCAGATTGGAGCGGGTAGGTAATTCATTTCCCGAGAATTCCAGTTGCTCCGTCCATCACGAAAGGACATTTCCCCGGGTCCGTGAATCGGGAGGTAGAGCAGTGGTTAAGGCAGCCCACTGCGAAGAGGTAGCGAGAGCCTGATACATAATAAATAAGGCTTTCAGAAGACCTTCCCTCAAGTTGGAAAGGTGAGCATCTCAAAGTGAAGGCCCTGCCTAGTAAGTGGTGGGAGAAGTTGCATTGGCAAAGACGACGCAACTTACTGCACGACATGGGTCAACTTCGGCTCAATGATTGATTTTTTTCGTCCTTCTGATCCTTGCTCTCATTGCAAAATCTAATCTTCACTGACCGGTCCTAATTGAGGAAGAGAGCTTTTTGATGGGGTATTCGTTCTTCAATGCATAAAATGGTGCTTCTATAAGAAAATAATGGTGGCCTCATGAAGAAGGAGAACGAAGAAACGCACTTATCTCAAAGACGCACTTACCCAATACGGTATAGTTTTTTCCCCCAAAAAAATTCTTTAATTTCTTTAATGCAATGGAATTGTCGACATTTCCTCAACAAAGCGGCCATATGGCCCTCAAATTTTAAATTAATCCTAAAAATGAGGATACTCACCGTTAGAAAGAACGTTGAATTTCCTTCGAACTCGCTGTATTTATAGCTTTCTAATATCAGATTAAGAATGTCAAAATCGGGCCAAAGTCGAGTATTGCTCAATTCTCTTAATTGACCAGCGTCACTTCTAAGGGTGTTTAGGACTCTAAAAAAATTGGAAAATTCTAAAAAAACTGGTCTAGAATGTCAGCTTTTCAGAGGTATAATCAATCATTCGAGCAACTTTTGTCTTGCTACGCGATTTTCATTCACTTAGCACTCAAACATAAGCGTAAAAATAATATCCCGAACCCATAAATAATAACCGAAACGTACGCTCGATGATTTATGAAAAGGGGTGTTTGTAGACCCCAGCTGGCCATCATTTCCCGTTCCGATAAGAAACATCGAGGTTCGAAAGGAAATGTCGGTGGGGATTAGGCCGCATATGGTCGGAACTAGCAATGTTATGCAGGCTGCACGGACTCCTTTATGACCATCGACTATACCGCACAGTTGGTAACCCTTGTACTTTGCCATCTTAGCACCCAGGGGCTGGAACCCCTCGCATTTGGAACCCGGGGCTCCCGCAGGTTTACTTGCACGTGTTGTCCCGTTCAACAGTCCATTTCGAACGTAGTAACCCTCGAATCCCTTTCCATGATTCTCCATGTTATCATCGCACTCCTAAAGCTGTGTTATCCTGTTAATGCTATTTCCGATGTTAAACGTTCTTCTTTTGACGTGCCTTTATAATTTTTTGAAACCGCAGATGTGATTAACGCTTTGAAATCACGTGGAAATTCAGCTATAGTTTTCGCCAAGATAGGTGATATATCTTTAAGGGTTTCTATATGTGTAGAGTGGGGGTTATCAGCACCAATTGTAAAAGCACTCCGGATAGAATAGGTACTATCCTGCCACACGAAAAAAACAAATAACATCATGATTAGGCCGAATCGCCGGCATATTAGAGGGAAAAATTTATTTCGTGGTTCGATCCAACCAAAAGATACTCGTAAAATTGACAATGGCAAATCAGCGGTTCAATCCCCCCTCCCCCCATCCATGAGCGTGGAAAATACGGGAATAAAATGTGCTGTAAATAAATAGCAATAATACGATAAACGAGAACACCCACTTGACATAGCTCCGTAATAAAGAGGGAAGCGATGAGTGCAAAGCCGTAAGTGAGAAAGAGAGAGTTATATCAGAGAATGGTGATAACAGGGAAGGAAAAAATGGCGAACACAGAGGGGGTGGCCTTAGTCTACGAGTGGTGGAAGACAAGGGCGATGCTGACATATTTATAGCCACTTGAGCGAAAAAGGGCCGCGATTTCCTGCCGTGGTGCCTCATGAATAATAACAGAAAAAGTGGTTTTTTACTTGGACGCAAAATATTAGGGCAGGGTCTGAAAATACCGGTCTTATACGTCGTCGCGCCGTATTTTTTGCGGGAAACCCCAAATTTCAAACAAATATTATTTTTACCAAGAGCAAATGTACGTAGCTCTTCAAAAAAGAAAGCGCGGGATATCCTCATTTCGGAATTGCTCGCCCCAGAGGGAAATTTTAATTTCAAGTTGGAATAGCAGCCCTAAAAGGCTGACCTGCTCGAATCGATGAAGGTTAGGTAATATACCAATCCTTGATGAAAGCACAGTATTAGCAATAATTCATACCGCCTTTCAACATAGCGGTAGTTGCCAAACAAGTTGTTACGGATGCGGGAGCGATTAAATTCGAAATTTCAGCGGAAATGATCAATACAATAGGATTTTTCAATACACAAAAAAAGATCGATGGATACACAGTAAACAAGCGACCGTTACAAAACAAAAGCGGGGAAGGTTATCTCTCGATACGACAGGGAGGCCGCGAACGGTCCAAGCAAGGAGCCACTGTTAGCAAATTACAATTTTGGCGATCTAAGGAGACAAACACAAGTTTTTGTCGGTTACTTGACGTATTTTGATTTTAGCCAGGGTTTAAAATCGGCTTAGTGTGTGTGACATTTTCATCATAGTAGCCACCAAGTATCTACACGCCACTGGTTTTTGTAGAACTGGGCTTTATTTGTTGGTGGCATTGACCTTATGTATTTTTAGTACCACATTGTTCCTAACTATCTTCGGGAGTTTTTGTTGTCATACCTGGTTTTCATATTGATGAGACGAAGAACATTTTCGCCTCTTAATTTATCCTTAATAGCTATCACAGTGTTTACTCGAGTTTCCATTATCGTTAATGAGTTTCCTTAATAGGTTTTACTAAAAAATGCACCTCAACGAGATCGGTCAACAAATTTCGCTTTACCGTGGTGAAGAACTGGTATTAAAAGCACAAGGCCAAATTTCCAGGAAAAGTCTAGCTGAGAATTCAGGTAGCATTACATTTACCCTGAAAGTGATTCTGAGTAGGTAAATCTTTAAGTACTTAGATACCTTGGTTTCCGAAAACTTCCGGAAAAATTACTTTCAAAGAATCCATTTTCTGTCATTTTCTTACCTATAAGCAGGTAGATCAAGTACCCAAGCGGTTTGAATAACTTCACTTAAGTACCGTCGCCTGATTCCTGGCAAGAAATTGTAGGGACACTTGTCAACTGTCTCCATACCCATAATGAAAGTTAAGGAAGACGTAAATTATGACCGAGGGGCAAAGTAATCGAAGGATAAAGAGGGCCAAAATAGGAAAAGAAAGTTTATATTAAAAGAGCGAAGTAGAAAACTCCGACAAAGAACTTCATTAAGATTGGGGTCACGTCTGTCACAGCAAAAGGACATCAGGCGTCTTTGAATTAAAAAGAATTATCACAATAGGTCTCTGGAATACTGATAGCAGACGGAAATTGCAAACTTTTCGATAGTGATAGGTATATTGTTTTTTCAGGTTCGTCTAGTTGTAGGAATGGGACCAGATATGAACAAAAGATACTCGATTACACGCAGGACAGGGATAGATCCATGACAGTGGAGTTCTTATGGATTAACAAAAAGCTATACTTATAGGGGGGTAGGTATTTTGTAAATTTGAAGCAATATGTCTGGTCGTCGCTATAGACTCATTACCTACACAAATAGCCTTAATACGTCATTCGGCATGCAACAGTAATTAACTCGATTTTTGGCAAAAATGAGTTATTGGCGTCACTGGATTGGTTTTTCCTCCTTCGAAAATCGTGGTTGCGATTGACAGTGCCTAAGTTGCTGTGACCGTAACCATATCATATCTTATTGTAAAAAAGGTAGGCACATATTATAAATAGGCCCCTGGCAGCAAATCCAGTCACATTTTTTATCCTTAAATAGAGCACAGGCAACGCGTCGTAAGTAATTACATTTTCAATACACCTGATCAGTTCGGGTTATTTTCCCGCGTTGGAGGATCAGTTCTAGGAACATTTTTTGTCCGCCGCAGATGAATGTGCCGGCCATAGTGGAAAATTCTCCACGGCGATAACCGTAATATAGCATGCACGAGCGGAACCAGCGTCGATAAAGAAATTTATTAGCACTCCCCCATCTCTCGAACGATCTGATATTCATGTAAAACTCGCAGTACTTCACAATGTCGGATGGAGATTTGTATTGGTCGGATGGGCAGTCGAAGCGACATCGGTCGGCTGGATTAGCAATTACAGTGTTTTATGTTATCGTCCAGACAAGGACGATCGGGAAGGCTCCGGTCGCTGGGGCTTGTGTTTCAAATCGAATTGACCCCCATTTAGTCTCCGGGATTGGCGAAGCCCATTATCTCCCCACTTGGCCCATAACCCAACGGAAGCCCGCCCTATTCGGCCTACTTAATCTATCAAACAACCGAAAAGGACCCTTGTCGGCACATGTCGCCAACGGGTGTTGATAAAGTGAAGCTTACATGCCGCATTCTGCTCTGCATAGTGGCCGTTCAAAATTGATTGTTTTGTACAAAAAAGAAATCGTTTTTGAGATCAGTTTCTTATAATTCTTTCTTCAGTTCCATAGAATTGATTGTGTTTGTGCAACAAAATGAATTTAGAGACCAGTTCCTTACACGACATTACAGTAATTTTTCAATAAGGGTAGTTCCTTATTGCGAATTTTGTGTTAATTCCTTCTTTATTTTTTCTTTATTTACAATTAGTTTTTTGGAATGTTTGCTACTTTTACAAACGACAAATTTTTTCCAATTCTAGAAAAAAATTTAAAATAGCGGAAGGGCCGTCTCGACATTTTAGTTGGAAAATTTTTGAAATTCTTGAAATCGTATCAAAATTGGCTGCATGAGTGCAGAAAACGAACTTCCTGCATAACAAAAGAAAAACGGATTAAAAACCGAAGCAAGTTCCTCATTCTCAGAACAAAGCCAAATTTACTTGAAACCTCAATTTCTTCAAGGATCGGCTTCAAGGTAAGCTAATAAAAGAGGCCTTAGACGTGCGATGGGTTCATATTAACCCGCTGTGTGGCTCGGCAGTTCGAATTTCTCTAGACAATTTACCAGGAGTGCGAAAGCACTCCTGATGGCAAGCGGTTTTGGCACGAAGCAGATTCAAGTTACAAACGGTTTCAATACCTATCTTTGCATGTTGAACATGTTGCGATTTGTCCTTCCTATTGGAACTTGGAAATTATTAGCTGCACGCTCATACGCATGAACAGTTGGCGCTGGGAGAAAAAATGTGAGCTGCCCTGCACCAGACGACAGTCTATTTTGTTCAAATGACACCCAGATCAATAGTGTGACAAAAAACCGATATTTAGTCAAATAATAACGTGGCAACTCAAAACGTCTTTTATAAATCTATTGAAAAAGTCATTATTTCTTCAAGAATTTCCCCAAACAGATGCTCGTACCTTAGAGTATACTCCTGACTACCTGAAAAGTAAAACTTCAAGAGGAAAAGGGTACTAACGGTTAATTCCCTCGCCAAGAAAAACGGAAAACTTCTATTCGATTTACTTTAAATCACTTTTTTTGAGTTGACAAACTATTGATCTCAGCGATATGTGCGATCTTGAATCGCAGCTTCAACATGACATTTGGACTCTTCCGTAAATCGGATCCAAGAATTAAATGGAAAAGGGGCTATACTGGGTCTCCGGTCCGAGAGAACTCATCCCATTCGCCCTCATGCTCTTGTTATCGGAGGTTCGCATCTTTAATCTCGCCCTCGTCCTTTGATCGGTGGAAGGGAGAGGCTGGAGAGTGCTGTTTTTCTCTGTAGTCAAAGCCGCCATTGTGACCGGGGGTACAAAGAGCGTTGAAGGAGCCGTTCGCGATTTCAACCAGTGAGCCATAATTGCATCCGTTTCCCCCCTCAGCTGGGCCAATAGAAAAAAGGGGCAATCAGTTTTCCCGCTAGCAAGAGTGGTCCTTAACATTGGTCGGCTACAAAAACTAGAATAAACGATCTGTTTGTGCTGTGATACTCCGGTAATCTAACGTTTTGCAAAAGGGTTAAATTTTTCATTTACTATTCAGATGATTTCATTTAAAGCTGAACACATAGTCGTTTAGGGCGAGAGGGAAGACGCCTCAAGAGATCGGGTGATGCTTACCCAGAGTTTGAATGAAAACTCAAAAAATGAGAGAAAAGAAATGGTCTTTTCCACAATTAAGGCACAATTGTAGACCGGTTTCCGTTATTAAACCATCAGTACTTATCGACAGAGGTACATCGAGAAATATTTGGCTCATATACTGAAAGTGATGGTACAAGTGAAAGGTCGAAGATTCCAGTGAAAGGTGCAAGTGAAAGTGCTACCTAAGTGAAAAGTTCAAGAAGGGAGTGAAAACCCTTAGTTCACTGTAAATGATTTCTATCCTTACTAGAAAGTAAAAAAGTATTCAACATTCACTCCATAGAAATAAACCCCCAAATAGAGAGTTTATAGAATTCTAGCATTTTTTTCCTAAAGGTAGGGTTTTGGTTGTATTTGAGAATTTTCAAAGGTTAGGTAAAAGTTTAAATGAGGTAAAGTTTGAATGCCTCAGCATGCCTCGCATCTGATGAGTTTATTTCTATGAAGTGAATGTTAAGCGTTTCGGAGATTCGAGTTCTATTACTGATTTCACTATCGGTATTTTGAAGTTGAATTTATGATGAACGCAAACAAAAACCTGCTTTTTCTACCACGATGATTTCAACGTTTTTAGAATTCCTCCGTTGAAAACCGTTTGAATGTAACTGTTCTTCGTGAACTGGTTTATCATTCTTTCGTGGCCCAAATTTTCCGAATACTTTTAGAAAAATGTTTCGGAATACTTTCGTCGGACGGCATGTAACTTTTAGCTAGCTCGAGCGAAAAATCCTTTTCTACGAAATCGTCCCTCCATACCTAATTTTCACCCTCGTTCCCCCGAACTCTTTCAAGTTGCTTTCGTTAACTGTAAAAATCAGTATGATAAAGTTTTTTTCGTAGAAAAATGAAAGTACATGCCTTCATATCTCATTTCAATTTCAAACAACTCCGTGTTTTTGTAAGAGTTGATTTGGGAGAAGTGCGGGGTGGCCGATGTTGAGATACTTCTCAACAAGACTACCTACTCTCTTCAACCTTAGACAGAAATCGTCCTCCAGGCCAGCAAGCTATTTATGAAATTATGCCAGCTCATCCAAAAATTTCAACGATATTGAAAGGAGCTTGATTACCTACATCACTTTGCGTTTTTGAGTAGGTAGATAAAATTCATAATTATTTATATTTAATTTTTTTCATTGGCTACAAACTCCAGCGACGCTAACCTGACTCAAGGCAGCAACATTCAAATTAATTCGTACTTTTCTGATACTTCCATTAACGTACCTATTCGTTTACCTTTCCAGATCCTATGTCAGGTTGACCTCAATCCCTATTTCTGACAAACATTTCTTACCCTTGTTTCAGGGGCTATTTTTACAATGGAACAGAAGGACACTGCTACGGAACTTGCTTTCAAATATGCGGTCTACAGGATCAACAAGGACAAGACATTGCTGCCCAACACGACCCTCATGTATGACATTCAATACGTACCGAAAGATGACAGTTTCCGAACTACCAAGAAAGGTGAGCAGTGAGCAGTGATATACCTATCATGAATAATGAGTACCAGTGGTTCTTGGATAACACACAATATTTTCATATTTTGATACGTAAATGTTGAGAAATTACTGTCAACATAACCTCCTCGGGCGAGTCCAAGAAATGATCAAAATTGCCCCCAACGCAGCAACATCCGACCTTCCGCAGATCCTGAGAACCTGAACTGCTCTTGAACCGGACCGTAAGGGCGAGACCCGATCGTTAGGCGGGAGTCTCCATGACTGCCCTTCACTTCTACCACAATTTTCTGATTTTTCGGTGCTGTGGGGCACAGAAATTTATTTAAAAAAGTAAAAAAAAATAAAGTAAGTAGAGTAAACCGCCGTTCCAGGCATTGGCTTTTCGCCCGATAACCGAAGTTGTCCCGGGCGTGCCCTGCCGCCCTCAAGGAGAGGGTCGGAACTATTCAGGACATGTCGTTCTAGTCTCACAGCACTTGTGTACTGTGACACAAGGCTACTCATTACCTCATTCAAATTTTTTCGGGCCAATAAATTCGACCTAAGGATCCAGGGGTTTCGCACTCTATTTGAAAACGCTAAACATAAACGTTGAACTTATAGCATCAACCATATTGTGTAAGGTTCTTCTAAGCTTTCTAGAAATCTGTGAATCGATATACCTTCTATAATATAGAAGAATCATATTATGATTTATTTATGGTTCATCATCAAAATTCAATAATTTTCTTGCTGCCGTTTATATAAAGTGTACTTAGAGCAACCCTTGCTCCCGAACGTGAGAGAATTTATTGAGGTAGACGGAAAGATTGATGGGGTTCAGATGATGTAGGCGTTGCTCCGAGGCTACTCCGCACACCACGAATGGGATAAGGGCGGTAAGATCGCTAAATTTCTCGCCCCAAAGTACCATTTTTCAGGGGATGCGCGCGAGCGTAGGAAATGAGTTTGATTGAGGGTTACTTTAGGTTATGGTGCCCGTCCAGTAACTCGTATATCACTCGGTCTTCGAAGCAGAGAGAGTTCGTATGGTTCGGCCGGCAAGATGGAGCAGATGGGCTTGGCCCTGATGGATTCCTCTTCGAGTTCTTTTAGTACGAGACTATCTCTGTTCAGTGTTAGGGTGTTGGATATAGGGTTGGATATAGATAGAATTTGCCAAGGAATCATATGATGCACCAGTAATGAAGGTAAAATGTGCGACGCAACATAATCTCTTGATAAAAGGTAATCAAGATTCATTCAGGGCTCCATCAATTTATTATAATTACTTACATTATTCCATACAATAGTGAATTTTATCATTTTTATCCACATTCCACATTGACTTTGTAACCATGCATACGGACGACGTTCTTTTGATAAGATCAAATTACGAATTAATGGGTAAAAGGTGGGACATTGTCCAAAGCCAACATTATCCTTCATACTAGTTCGATGAACCTGAAAACTGACTAGAATCATGTCAGATTTCATGATCAATGATGACTAGGATTATGACAGGTGAAGGTAGAATGAGGGATTTGAAATTTGGACATTTTAAGTTTTCGGGCTTTCGTGATCGCGAAGGCCATCGAACCTTTATTTAGGATTATGTTGAGAAAGCCACCTTAAAAAGCCATCCGTGGCTGATAAAACGCCTGCCAGTGCAGCTCAATGGAAGGAGGCTTCTAGAGGTTTGTTGGCTCGCTCGAATAAATCACCAGCGGCCTCTTTTTCTTCGACAATCCAGGACCTAAAGAGGACGGGGTGAACCGCAGACTAATTATCACGGCTTGATCAAATGATAAGACCATTAGCTATTCCTTCCCCTCCTTGTCGGCTCCACTTCTCGCGAACGGGTTTGAAAAAAACTCAAAGGGCGTAGGTTTTACATAGGGAAATCCTCTAGCCATTAGTGGCTGCCGACTCTTAAGCGCCGAAAGAGCTCTCCCTCAACTGAAGGGCAAGATCTCTCGGTTTTTATTTATATTTCCCGCCCCAAACTCCACCTCGTCCTCCGGTTTTGCGATGCCGTAGTCTCTTCTGCCAACGTAGCTTTTCTGTCTTTTCCTCAGCTACCTACCAACTTCTGCCCTCAACTATACTGGTCACCCACTTCATCCCAACCCATGTCTCTGGGCTTCACTCTAGTTCTCGCGGCGGAGTTTTATCAAACTGGAACGAGATTTATGAGGCAGCTTGAGTAGTGAGGGAAATGTGCGAGAAAAGAGGCGAAGTGGCGACTTTTTTCCATGGAGCAAGGGGATTTTAACTTTCAACACGATAGAGGGGCTTTAGGGGCTCAGAGCGGAGAAGAACAATATATGTCAAATTACTTCACCTTGTTTGAGCCCCGTTTCGCTCCTTCTTCCTACCGAGTCTCACGACTCTGGCAACTTCTCATTGGCCCCTACTCTAGAACTTCCTAGAAGCCGGGCTTGGAATAAGTTTAAGGGCTCGATAGCCCGGCACCGTTTTAAATAAGTCCGAACTCGTCTAAAATTTGTACCACCGAGCAGGCGATTACCTTCAACCCCTCGTAGGGGCAGTCACCTCCGCCGAGCGGTCCTGATCGGACTGGTCATCTTCTGGTCGCTTCTCCTGTACCCTCATTTACCTGAGTCGGCGGAGTTGATTACCGGCGGAGGTGAATACTTTTTCGGCGGAACTGAAGTGATCCCCCTCGTGGGCGTACAGAGGGCGTCGTCAGGTGTGATTTTGGCGTTAGAACTAAAGTTGCAGTTGATAGGAATCACATGACATGAAAAGTCAACACCAAGACGGGCATTGTAGCGAGTAGCACAACTCTTGAGGAAATTCATACTGAATTATCCAAGATCAAATGTTCTTATTATTATTAAAGTATTTTGTATTATTTTATTTTGTTATTATTTACCTATTATTATTTTATATTACAATATAAAGTTGTACCTGTTTGGCGAGTCCGTCTTCGCCGGTTGAGGCCTCAACCCTGAATGTTCAAAAATTTGGGAGCGAAGAAAGAAGCGGTTAAGCCGAACAAAAAGCGTTAATCAACTCCACGGGGAACATCTTTCACGGTGAATTTTACATTCAGCGCAGTTGGATAACAAAGTTGTTTCATCTTGTTAAAAGTTCTGCGGAGGGCTCTTGCAGAAATTTTTCTCACGAGACGTTTAATCTTCATTTTGAGCACATCAAGTTCAAGGGTTTCAGCTTTCTTTGGAACGCAAAGCGGAAAAAAGTGTTAAGTTTTCCTAGTTTTTCAAACTTCGATAGCTTTACGACGTAATTCTCAAGTCCCATTGTAAAGCGCTCAGCGTTTTTCATACCTACCTCTTATCCATCAAAACAATACCTCCATCAAAACAATTGGGAAATCACAAAAAAAGGCTCTTTGAAGAACTATTGGTGAACCTATATTTTGGGATTACAGAAAAATTTCGTACAGTACTTGGAAATGTTTCGGGAAAACAAAGAACACTCCATCATTGGAGGAGCATAAGGAAAAACTTGTCGTACCTACGATAACTTTTATGGCATCAAAGAGTTTTGATACACATACCTCATGTGTTGAACATCCCATGGAGTTACTTGAACTTAAGTGGCCAGTGTGCAGGATACGATTTTTTTAAATCAACGATTAAATTTTAACAATGGAGTACGATTGATTCAACTGTAATTTTGATTGCGGCCGTATTTGTCAGTAGAAAGTTTCAGGAACATGAGAGATCAGGAGCAAATCGGAGTATAAATAAATTACCAAAGTATGAAATGCATTAGTTGTTGTGTGGCCCTCTGATTTGGACGTTCCAGTATTCGGAGGGGGAACAATGATTTTCTCCCCGGCGGAGAAATGAAATGCAGTAAATCAGGGCTGGAGAAAAGACTGAGAACGAGGGGGTCAAGCCGGGCTCAGAATAAATAGCAGGGGTGACACTTGGGCCAGCTCTGGACTGGTATCCCATATTTGTATAGGGTAAACCCGTTTTTCGTTCTTTCCGCCTCTTCTGAAGCTCTTGTTTTGACGTAGAACAACAACTTTTTGATGTTTTAATGGTGTTCTAATAATATAGCTACATCATTGCATTATCAGTTGGGCCATATCATTTATTTTCTTGTTTCGTTGAATTATCGTCGGCCACGCAATATCCGATTGCTGGCCGTTTGAGTGGGGACATGGGAACTTGGAGACACCAATGAAATTTATTGGGTTCAACGCCGACGCCACCTCGGCCAATCACATCAATTCTTACCACCTCTACCAACAATCGGATCGTGTATGACCGACTTTATAATTACTGTGGCTAGCTGTTGAGTAGGAGTGACCATGGGGCCGTCGCTCGGAAACGCGCATGAACTTCATTGGAATCCACGCCGACGTCACCTCGACCATTCAAACCAATGCATTTTCCTACCCCCACCACCTGCATTCGAATAAGAGAATGAGCACCTGTCTCCTACCTTTTACAATATCTCCATTAAACTCAACCTCATTTGTGCAGGTTCTCAGGGCGTACGAAATACATGCAGGGCCTCATCTGTTCGCCAATATATTATTCCCAGTATCCAAGTGATGCAATACGCTTCTTCAATTACTGGCTACCAATACAATTGTCAGGGTGCTTTCTTCGATGGAAAATACCGTTACCGGAGCTTCCAATAGCGAAGGTCTAAATAAAGGCTCTACAGCTCCGAGCGGCAGAGAAGTCCTCCTATTCGGCCCTTTAGAGAGAAGAACTTCCAATAGAAAACCCGGCCCATTCAGCCGGTCACTTACCTCTTTCACTGTTGTCCTCAGGTAAATTAGAGGGCTGAGAAGGCCTGTGTCCAGGCTTCGGCCTTTTCAAAATGGCCGGGGTTCCTGCGGAGTTACCTTCCTCTTCAAGAGGCTCTGATTAGCCAAAACGGATGAACAAGTTTGGACTCATTTTTACATATTTTGTACATCAATTGCACGACAGGCACGGCCGAAAGAAGATGTATGTATATTATGTTGGGGATTCACTTTCTTTAAGTTTCTTATAAGTGTGAGCAGGTAGAAAGTTTAAGGTAGATCGAATGGAGCCTTGAGCGATTCGATGAGTCAAAATGTATGTTGACGTGTTAAGAGATCTTCTTGAGAAACTATAGACTATTAACCATAGACTATACGATGAACAAACTCGATGGGCCAAGACCCAACAGGTTGTAGGCTTGATGGAACCGGTTGATGTTCATACAACGTTTTCCATGAATCAGGATGAGTTTGCGCAACAAAGAAAGCATTTACTTTCCCATTTTGTTATGCCTACTCTGTGAAAAGAAATCCAAGAGGAAATTCGAAAAAATTATCCCTTTGTCCTTTATCTGCAAATTGTCCTTTATCTGCAGGTGCATATCTTAATCCAGGCAATGCATTCCCATGATTTTGACACGTATATAATCATTGAGGAGTCAGAATGACCTCTGATTCCAGGCGCAAACCGAATTTTTATTTTTCTGCAATAAACGGGTACATAACCAGGGAAAATAAACCAAATGTGAAGTTGAATAACCTCATCGGTTGGTACCTGATATTGACCGAACATTCATTACTTCAATGTCATATAGGACTCTAGTATGAGCCGGTGAATACGGCTGCTTGAGTTAGATTATTATGTCGAACATGCTGTACTACAGATATGCGGGTGCAGTGGATCATTGATATATCCACAATCAGCATGCGGGAAGGGATGTTCAATGCGGACATCGGTGACGAATTATCCGTAGAGTGAATCAAAGCCGAGACGTGTTCGACTGCATTTGAGCAGTTCGGCCCAGCGGTACGCATTGTGGGGCGGACTGTTCATCAACATAAAGTAATTGTGTCGTAGAGTGATTAATAGTGGAGCGATTGAGTTTCATGCGAGGTTCGAGGCAGGAGGAGGACAATATGATTCAGCGTCTGTTGTCGGGAATATTGAACGCTATCGATGATCCAGACCAAAATTATATTCAATGAACTCACCGCCTTTCCCCATTAGTGAAGCGAGGATTAGCCAACCTTCTGTGAATAGTCGCGCAGATGCCAATTGAAAGCGGTAGCCAAGTGCCGGAGTCGAATGTCACTTTTGTAGGAAATTTATTGCTCTACAAGGTTTCAAGTATTGGAAGCCAAAAAACGAAATGGGAAGGAGTTACAGATGAAAAACCGAAAAAACTGCAAAAATTTCGTGGTTTTTATGATTGGTGAAGAAGCAAGACGGATCGGAATACGAAATCTTGGATTGTTTACGCTCTGATTGACCTGAAAAACATATCCAAAATCTAGAACTACCTTTCATTTATGAGTTTGTTAATAGGCCAGGTTATCGTCCGTATTCATGAATGTTCATCAAACCCGACCTCTGAACAGCATGTTTGACATTAGCAAACCGACGATGAAACTGCCTAATTAATTAATTAATTTCTTGGTATAAGTGATGAGAAATTCAAGAAGCTTATGGGAGAAATGAAATTCAATCATGAGCTAAGAACCAGCATATTATTATTCGTCAAATTAGAACTCTATTCCACGTACTATCACTTACAGTTCCGATTCAATCTATGTAAGGCAAAGTTTGGTGAAACCGCCTCCTTCGTGCTGTGCAAACACTCGAATATTTAGTTGACTTCGAGCACCCCGGCGATTTCTTGGCAAACTTCTTCCGTTTACTTCCTAAAGTCAACTCCGAGATAAAAACCAACAGAGATATCGACAGACCAACGCAAAGAAAGTGAAATGGGAAGAGAATCCTTCCAAGGCTCAAACTATTAAATCCTTTGGTCTTATTGCTTTTTGTGAACGTGAAGGCGTCGTCAGCGATGAATTTCCTTAAGCCAGGATGCCTGAGCATACGACGCTTCAAAGCCTGCTTGATGCCAGCAGCTCTCAGGTAACCCACGACACGATTGAATATTTTAGTATAAGGAGAACCACGAGGAAACATGGGGGCAGTGTAAAAGGTGTAATAGCAATTTCCAGCCGCCTCATATTTGCGCACATATTCTTTTCCTGGTATGTGCAAATAGAAGAAAAACACTTCAGCCACCGACTCACCTGGTACGATATACTTTCCAGAATCCATTCTTTCTTCGCGCTCAGAGACGTTGTTTTCCGGAACGTATCGCTCAGTTAACCAGGCTAGAGTTTTCGCTGATATCTCATCGCCCATCAGCTCAGATTTGCCGAATACTTCCTCCAGTTGCCCTCCCCAGTAGTAGCCGTTATCGTAAAACTCTTCGGCTCTCGTACGCTTGTTCTCATAGCGCGGCGTTACAAATATGGCGGCCAATTGACTCGTGTACAGACTGACCATCAGAAACGACATCCACGTCCAAGAGACGAACAACGGCCGCATGGCGCCTCGATTTTCCGAACCTTTGGGGTAATAACGTAAAATCAGGTGCATCGCCGAAGTGAAAAAACTCCAACCAATTGACATGTAGGATTTGAAAGCTGATTCGTTAACCGCTCTAGCGATCGAAACTCGAGCGCATCCTTCGATCAAGACTATAAAGCCGACGGCAATCCACAAATCGGGTTCGAACGGTGTGAAAACAGCGCTGAAGGAATATTCCATATGTTTCGGCCTCGGGACGAGAAAATGGTCGCAACGCAATTCCCACGGATTTATGAACTCGGTTTTTTCCACGTCTTCCCCTGCGAGTTCGATACCCCCAACTGAAACGTCCGCTTCGTCGTTAACGATGTAATTGATCAAATCTTCCGACGATCTGTTAACGATCCGAACACCGATCCGGCTCATTTCAATAGCAGGTTTCAAGTTGAGGAAAGAGCAAGAGAAATCTATGCTGCTATAGTCGAATCCCGTGACGGAAGTTTCGTTGCCATCTGTTGTCGCCAAAGCGTAAAGCGAATGGTTCGCCACCCTGACGCGCAAATTTTTCCCATGAAAATTCGGCCACGTAGGAGAACTCGAGAGCATTTCATTGACGACTTTCGTGGCGTAAGATTCGTCCATTTCTCGCAAATCGTCATTGTTGTGAAAATTATGAATTTTCGCCGTCGAAAACAGACCTGATATCCAGAAGAAATTTCGGTGTCGATAGATCGAAGGGAGCATAGTTGAATTCGGAGGTAACTCGCTACCAGTCATCAAAATGGTTAAATAATTGTGGGAATACGGCGGCGTAAACGGTTTCATAGCGGCGAATACGATCACCAACCGGCATATATTTAATGCCATCGACGTATTGACGAGGCCGAAAATGACGGGGAATTCCGAAATTATCGAGTTCACCAAATTTCCAGAAAATTCCGAGCTGTCCGTGTATACTTGGACACAAAGTGCGTTCGCGAGAGCATTGCGCACAAAATTTGGTAGAGCCGTATTGAGCACAGTTGCATTTGCGATGATCATTTCAGGGCGAGAGTCGATTTTCGAATGAAGTCACATCCAGGATGAGGACAAAGAGGTGAAAAATTGGTATCAATATTTCGTGGAGGTTACCTTATGGTACCTGCAATCTTTTGCACGCATTGTGAACGAATATATCTTCCATATCACGGCTGCAGCATAAATCGCGTGACGTCCACTTTTCTACCGAATGGCGTTCAGAACGTAACTTCTAGCAGTACCTACGTGTTGTGGTTATCAACGCATTAATCTCAGTTTGACAGTAATGTCTCTGGAAAAAGAGTCATACTCTACCTACCTACCACTCAAGTGGGTGGAGTGTTTCTTGACAGATCGGAAAGTTCTTATCAAGGACGATACTCCACACAACTGCGGAAAACAACTTGGGAAAAACTCTGAAGCCCTTTACAAAGAAAATAATGGAACACCGGCTAAAAAGAATAGTACGGAGTGGGAAGCGACGGTAGTCTTGTCAAGAAGCCACTTCACCGCTCCTTTTCTACCATACTTTCCTTGACGTTACTCCAGATTACGTTCGTTCTGCTGAAAAGCGGAGATTTAAGGTAAGTGGTTCGTTATAAATGCGATGGGTACTTGACAGAACGATAGTCTACAGCAGTTTTGTAAATCGAGAATGGAGAGATTCCCATACGGAGGTGTTTATGATAATCTATATTGATTGTGCAATAAGGTTGAAAATTGATGTCAATTTTTCATGGAGGTTTTCTTATGACAGGCAATCTTTTGCACGCATTGCGAATGAATATCTTCACTATATTGATTGGTTATGTGTGCTATTATATGTGCTGTATTGATTGATTACCTTGTTATATCAAGGATGAGCACGAACTAATTAGAGGCTGCAAGGGAAAAACAATCTCTCATTTATAGAACTGAGAAAAAATATTTTTATAAACGAATCTTACAAGGAAGTTGGTTCATTAAAGAAAAATTATAAACTTTGAAGTAAAGAAACATTTTTAGACTTAGACTAGTTTGGAAGGCAAACATTTACAGAGTATTTCCATGTAACTTAACTCCATCGAGCGGATTTCTCGATAACTATCAATAGGAGGGAACTCCTTGTTGGACCAAACGAAAGAACTTTTTTTAAAGAAATGTCAGTTAAATAATTTTTCCAAGAAGTTGGAGTTGCTGCAAATCCCTCAATTATAGTTTACGCAAGCCACAAAAGCTTTTGGAATTAAATTCCGAATAAATTTGAAAGCGGTACACAGACTACCACGGCTACGAATTATAGGTACAATGATACTGCGTTGCGACTACCTATTGATTAAAGTTTGTATTTGAAAATCCAATAGGAAAAACCCCCGATGGGTAAAACTGGCAAGAGCTGAAAATCCGCTATGGTGAATGGTGTAGAACAGTATTCCTCGAGAGAAGCACGAATAGCACAAAATGTAGTCGGTTAGAGCGTGAACTGGTCAGAATACTGATGCTCTTGGAGAGAGTTCAAAATAGTTGACATCCTCCGGAAGGATTCCAAATGAATACCTAACGTGGCGGCGGGGGTTAGGAATCAATAGAGGGAAATAAACATGAGCCAAGGTAAAAAGGCAATGAACGCACGCTGAATTAGTAATGCTAGCGGTTTAAAATCGCCGAGCGGATAAAACGTTGCGCTGAGCCGCTGGGTGGTGGATTTGATGGCAGCGAAACGAGGGGAGAATAGGATCTCTCTTATGCAGAAGAGATTGGGGCATTTCAAACTGGCGCATAAACCACCTCTTCCATTAAAGTTTTAACCCGGAGACCGAAGGAATTTGAAGGAGTGCGATACCGGTAACTCTGGGGTAGACTGAAATCATTTCCATTCCAAGGCTTTTGGCAGCTTTCAAGCGATATAGATAAGTACTTACTATTAAAACCTCAAGGTCTGCACAGAAGTTAATTTCCCATTGAATCGGTAAATGTGAGCACTAACATAATAAAAGTTTCTCTCTGTTATTTCAATATGTATTATGCAAGCACGCATGCCACAAGAAAAAAAAACGCAAATTCTCGTTGGAAAATGTTTGCCGAGACACTTTTCTCAGTAGTGGTTGAAATATGTATGAAGATGTCAGATCCATACAGAGCGACTTATTTATAAACGGCCCTGGGTGCTCGCAAATAACTTAATGGTAGTCAAAGCAAAGAATTCCACGAATCGTTCCGCAAGGAAATGATTTTAGTGTACGAGTGAGTAACCGGTATCGCACTCTTTCACCGTAAAGCCACGTGCCATACGCACTCGCATAACGTTGAATCGCAATTGAGGATTTTGTCATTTTTACCCAATGAACGTAAGGAATGGCCAGACCGTTCAAATTATCAAAATGAAAACGAATTCCAGAAGTTGGGAGGAGATGAAAAAGAGACGCTGCCTAAAATTAATTATCGTTCGGGGGGGGTCTCTTTTCGAGAACAATGCGATATTCGATTGAAAAGTTGGAGCAATATGAAGGGGGGTTAGGAAGATTAATAAAGAGGGAGATGGTGATATATGAGTGAGAAATTGGGTCTCCTCGGGTGTGAACGAGGACCAGATGATGAAATGCGGTATATTAAACGAGAACTTCTTCGTTCTGGCGCGCTGTACGTTTCTTCAATAAAATTCGGCCCTCTGTCGACAGAAATTTTCATCGGGGAACATTTGTGCAATTCATTTTACAAATAGCAGCCGATGACAAGTTGGTTAATCACAATTCGGCAAACAATTGAACTCCCGCAGGAGGAATGATTTAATTAAACTTCCTCGACCTGTAGCCCCATGAAGATCGTTTCGGAGAGATACCACTCGAACAGCCCATTCGGATCATGACCAAAATCGATGCGCCAACACAATAGGATTGAGGGCAGGTTATGAAATGCGGCAGGTACCTAATACCATATTGAGAATCTTCCAAGGCGATTCGGATTAGTAATTCTCGGATTAGTAATTCGGATTAGTAAATTCTCAATTTGATCTTCAAAATCCTCAATTTCTTTGGATAAGTTTCAGTCTCGTTTGGAAAACTCTCAATTTGACTTGGAATGACTTTTATATTTACGAAGTAAATGGAATACCTAATCGCCCTAAAATCGAAAATCTGATCGGAGCTTCAGGAAAATCTTTTGGTTACGCACTTTTACTCAGAATCACTTCCTGAGCAAGTGTCTGCGCGTCCGTCTTTCCGTGCGTCCGTCTATGTTAATTCAGAAAAATTGTCATAGCTCCCTCAATTCTTAACCTTTTTCAAATTTCTTGAGCTGAAATGTTGGTCTCAGCAAGACCCACCATCCTGTTGCACCGGAATGCAAACTATTCGCAGCACTTTTGATATTTCATATTGGCAAGCTTTTGATGGACAGCATAGGAAAACCTCGAGAAAAAAATCCACCACTATACTCGTTTGCATGATCACCAACGACTGAACCCAGGGAAACTGCAAATTCGGAGGAAGTTAAAATCACAAAGGAGTGCGTGACCATTTCACCCAATGCCAGAAAGGCAGGAAACAATCCACTCGTCGAGGGAAGCCGCGCTGGTTGTTATTGTTCCGGCGGAATTGAAAAGGATCGAGCCGCGAGACAATTCGTCACGAAATCGCTCCAGAGGTCCGAGAGCATCCTGATTCTGTATTTTGAAAAAAATGACCCTCCACGGGAGGAAACCCGGATTGTGAATGATGTGGTTCGGCTTCCGTTTACACTCGTGTACTCCCATGTTTCGCAGAGAGATGCGGGGTTTCCTTTCCGAAAAAAGTTTGCACGGGCGCTCAGCAAAAAAATGCTCCAGATCTCTGAAAAGCGACTCTATTTACTTTACCTTGGAGCGCTAGTTTGCTCCCCGGAAGATCTTCGCAGGGACCACTTCCGAGAAAGAGGTAACCAACTGCCATTCAAAGGTGGAATAAAAACTCAAAAAATGAGAGAAAAAAAAGTTTATCCCATTATTTCTTTTCTCGCATTTTTTGAGTTTTTATTCAAATTATGGGATCCAACAATTTTTCCGCGAGTGTTTTAGTGTTTACTCGAAGGTGGATGTGTAAAAAAGGTTAGGGAAGGAGTGCGATCGTTAGGTATCTGTTTCTGTTTGACTTTAATGGAATCGAGATCCATGTCTAGAGATACCCAAGATCAAATGAAGCATGAAACCTGCAAAAGGGCCTAAGTGCCATTTTTCTCGAAACCCGGTTATCTCAGGGAGTTGGTTAGTTCTCCATGTATCCAGAATCCCCGAATACCAGGGACAGCATGAGTATACCATTTTCATGAGGTTATTTTAGGTTATAACCACCGAGTAACTAGCGACAGCCCCGACTAACGATGGCCAAAGCGAAAGCGTATGTATGTAGTTTTCCAAGGTTAACATTGGCATGTGAGCTTGGCTATAAAACCTGTATTTGGTCTCGTAAGGCCGTACTTAAAAGGGGAAAATCCAAGCACTATAGTGGGGATTTCTTAGGCGCAATACGTGCAATCCTTAGGTGTCTACCCACGTTACAAAAGTAGGATCCCTGAGACAAGACTGTTATAGCAGTGGGGGACATTATTGCTGAGCTGCAGACGAGCCGGAGGAAGTTGGAACTGCTCGGCCGGGACCTACGTTCAATGTTGGGGGGTGGGGGAGGGGTGGGGTCGGGCTAGATTGTCGGGTCGGCCACGTGAGGTCTCCTCCGTTACACCTACAACATCCCGAGGATTTATCACCCGCTTTTTACAGGTGACAAGTTGCCCCGAACCGGCGCAGTCGGAGGGATCTACTACCATTGTTCTTAGGCTGGAGGGAGATGGAGAGAATTGCCCCTCGCCGGTTTTAGTCCTGGTCAAACAGCTCAAGTTCCAGCGTCATATTCCTACCCCCAGCCTTATCATTGCCGTGGGCTCATTTCGAACAGTTTCTTACCCCGTTCCCATCGTCTTCTTGTACTACAGATTTTCTTGTTCTCATCCCAAGTCGCCATTTCTCAGTCCTTGTCAGCCTTGTTATTCATCATAACCATTAACCTCGGTTATAACCGACCATCAGCAGCGAAACTACAATAACGTTTGTCTTCAAGTTGAAAAACGCTAACCGCAAGATTAAAATGTCTCTCACTCCCTAGCTAAGGATTCCCAAGCATCTAATTATAGGTAATGGTGAAGATGACCATGAAGTCAGCCGATATTATCGTGAAATTTCGGTTCCAAACGTTTCGGTGACCGTTCGAGATCGGTAAAATGTCTATAGTCATCGAACACAATGTGGAATTTCATTATCCCTACCGAACTCAATATGTGAAGGCATACCTCATAACCACCTCTAGGCTCCATTCGGTTAATGCACTGCCAGTTCACCGAGGTGGCAAACAACTATCCTCCAGCGCGTTGATGAGTTATCACGGAAATCCGAAAGGCTGCGAAGGTGATTTAACCGCCCCCGGCGCTTCATTCGCCCCTCGGACCGTTGATAAACGAACCCTGCAAAATGGAAATCACAGAGCTCCAAAACGAAATGAGTCCAACGCCGGAGAACGTCAAGCCTTTATTTACGCTTCTGTTCACGACCTGACTACCTGCGCCAATTCCCAGAGTCGACACTTCCACTTATTTATACCTTTCCCGAAACGAACGCCACAGGATCAGCCGCCGGGTGTATGAAATAGCTATTTCTATTCGCCCGACGCCCGAACGATCAGATCGGATCCCGTCGGCTTCAACTAATGAACTTTGCCGGATCGGGCGAGAAAACTCGAAATTGTAGGAGCATGAACTTTAAAGCTTTCAATCCCGCGAGGCCTAAGCGTAGGTTGAATTTTGCAACGAGCGGAATCAATTCAGACTGTTATACTAATGACAACATATGACAATTTGTGTAATGAGTTGATAGCGGCTGCCAAGCCATGTGGCTTCAAATTTACATAATAGGCCGCCAGGATTCGATCTCTATAAATATTTTGCCTGATAAGTTGTTAACAATCCTATATTGCTTACTCTTAACAACTACTTTGTCACTTCTTGCAACTTAGAGCAAACGATGTGGAAGCACTCTACTCTCAGGAGAAAATGCGCTACAAGTTCTCCACGAGGGCTCATTAGACGGAGATGGGCAAAGTTGACTAGAGGAGCTACAAGTGGCAGTCTGGTAGATATAGACAAGTGCTTGATAAACCCCAAATCGTTTTTTGAATCCAGCGTAAATTCAAACTTCGCAATTTACTAACTTTTTCCTTTCTTCAGGGACTTTCGATAATCTATGAAAGACTGAGTAGATAGGTACCTGGAAAAAATGTTTAACAAAAAATGACTCTGACCTCAAAAAATGAACGAAAAACTGAGAAGTAAGTATAAGATAGAGCATCAGAAGTCGGTGGCTTCATTTCATCTGCAGCCTATGTGTAGTTGAATCAATGAAAGCACCGACTTCGAAGTGAAGCGTTCGAGTGAAGGGTTGGCCTTGGTACTGAGCTATTCAGTAGAAAAAGGCCTTTGTTAGGTGGACTTCATGCCAGAAATTGCTGTTAAGATTTTATTGAAATTCGTATTTTGATTTTCACTTACATTTTTTCATGCATCATCTTTCTGGAATTGTTTTATTTTTTGCTAAATTTCTGTTCACTTTTCCATTTTTGGTGGTTTTAGACGATGAAGAACAAGCTGTGAGACGCAATATTCCGAATTTGGAAAAACAATTTTTTTCGAAAATCTCAGGTACATAATATGTGAATATCATTCACTTACTACATTTTCGCGCCTTCAATATTAATCCTTAAAAAATCAGAATTGGTATCAACCAGTTACTTTCTGGGAATTGGGTTTGGGTGGGTTAGATCAGTTGACTGAGTTATTAACGGATTGGATTATTCCAAAACCAGCCGCACCAGTAACTCTTAGCGGAATTTTTTCAAGGATTACACAGCGCCAAGGCATCAGGAAGAAAAGGTAGGTACACAAAAGCGAGGAAGGGACGTGTTAGCCGTCTCCGTCCCTCAATTTCGACCCCCATCCCAGACCCTCCCTCGATAGGTCAAAGTTATTTTCAGTGCCCCGAGGACCTAATCAATAACGGTTACGGTACATTATTATATAAATGACGTTTCAGCGAGCCAAACTTGAGCTGGGCGGGACTGAGGCTTCTAATTTTCAATCAAGTAATAACAATGCGGCATTGTCGGGGAAAATGTCTATAAAACCCTAAAGAAGACACCTAGACACGACTGTCAGTCGGTCAATTAGGAAGTTGAAAAACTGTTACCTAAGTATGCTGTTTAAATAATTGAAAACTCACTAAAAATATTTGTGCTGGAATTATATGAGGCTGGAAATGAGGCAATCAAGGAAAATCAAGTTGAATAAGCTGAACAGAGCTCCAATTAAATACGAGCCTAACATCCAGAAATTAATCAACTTCTGGCCCTAAAAATGTAGAAACGAACTTTCGAACTTTTACAAAACTTATTCCAACTGTTTTCCTTCCAGTTTGCAATATTTTCTCCTTAATTGCATCAAGAAGAAGCTGTCAACATTTTTGAAAGCTCTCTAATTTCCTCTACGCTTCACGCTCTGCAGCCTGATTAACATCTTGATTACCCTATAAACTAGAAGCTGTTGGGCTCGCTATCAGATAAACGAATTTTTTGTCGCAAAAAAACTCCACATCTGGGCTTCCTACGACAATGTCGATTCAAGTTAGCAGAGTTTCTTACTCCCTAGTCAGTTTGAAGAACGTTTTATCAGAAGTTGATTTAGTGTGATAAAATTTATAAACATTTAATGTTTTGCTATACAAAAAATTTTTTTAGGGTCTATCTTTGATGAGATCTAGCTAATTTTGATCTAAGGAGCCCGAATTTACCTTAAGATTGCTTTTATAAGCTATGGTTCTGGAGTTACCTACATCAAATACCATCAAAGTTCAAAAAACTACGTTATCAGGGGTGAACTTCTACCCTTCTTTTTTACATCATTTTTTTTACTCAACTACTACTACTTACTCTACTACTTTGAACTGCGCCTCCCGGCTCGGAATTAGGGAAGTGAAAAACGAAAAAATCAGGCAGCTTCTCACAATCAAAAATGCGATTTTCAGGAGTGGTATTTCAATACACAAACTGCGGAGCAAGGGATCAACCCAGATCGGCATTATCATTTAAACGATGACGAACCGAATCTCAAAGGGAGAAACCGTCGTCTATTATACTGTAGACAAACGATTCAACTGCCAACATTATTGTCTTAACGTATCGGTTAGGAGGGCATGCCTTGTGAAATCGATAAGCGGAATGGCAGAGGAACCAGCCAACGTTTACTACACCCACAGGCCCAGTTACAAAGGCATTCGCAAAAACCGCTTGGCGCCAAATCGCTGAAACAGTTCCGTTCCTACCACTAAATCCTGATCCGTTCATCGGAAAATATAGCCGTTTATATTGTTTCTGCATCATGTACAGTAACTGTTGTACCAACTTCCTGTGATTTTTACGGGTCACAATTAAACCATCATCGTGATCCTCAATGAGCCACTTGCAGGTAACCCCATTGAAGACTTCAAGCAACGAGAAACTGCCTGCATTGCTTATAAATGAATTCAGCCGACTGTTCGGATGCTACATAATAATACATAATTTAGTGCTCGATGGAATCACAAGTTGATCTATTTCACTAGAAGCGTAATTATGACGAAGAGTAAATAAGATGAAGGTATCTTGTCAGCTGAGCATGCTTGCAACATAAGACGGGCGAATGTATGCACTTGACAGCTATCTTCTGTTCGTTGCACCGGCGAATTGAGTGGAACTCCATACTCGAGTAGAAATGGGAGTGTGAATGATTTTACTTCAGTTCCACTCAGAGTTTTGTTTAATATTGAATATTGATTTGGCTTTTACGCCATCATCAGCAATAGCAAGAATGACTGTTGTGACGAATTTTGTAATTGAAAAACGAACAATGTAAATGATGAAAATTATCAAAAAACTATTGTTAGACTATGATTCGATTTACCTAGGTATATCTTCTCGAGCACTAGACAGCGCTCGCCTTATGTTTCGCTTGCACTCATGTTTTCTTTATGAATCCCTAGGTACAATATATTTGAAAAAGTAGACTTGAATTTGATTTGTAAGTAGGCATCCGCAGAGTTGATAATCGAACAACTCGGACTACAACGACTTGATTTTCAAGAGCATTAGGATTCAAGGACCTGCAAGCAAGGCCGTCGCCTGATGTGGCGGCGCCCGGGGCGAGATTCTGTCGAGCCCCCCTCGGCGGCCATACCACAACTTACTCTCAAAATCAATCACTACGTCTACTCCCTCATTTCACAACTACGGCTAAGGTTAGGGGGCGCACAAATGCAGAGAACTAGTATGTGCGTAGGGGCGCCCTTAGAAGACGTAAAGGAGAAGCACGCATATTCAATCACTAAAGTTTGAAAAGATGATGACTTAAGATAACAAATATTTTAGTTATTGTTCCAGAATTTTAATTTTGTTATTGTAAAAACAACTTTTTAAAAAGTCTAGTGGTAAAAATTCCCGTTTTCCCTGACCCGGGTCGCCCCACCCAAACGACGGTCCTGCCGACAAGGATGCTCACGACCTCAAGTTATGAACAATCGCTACTTTCCTTCAAAAGTCGCACTTGAAATTAAAATTCACTTATTATTTTGAGATTATTGGCAATAAATTAATTAAATCAGCAAATAAATTTCAAATTCATACGAGCCTTGGTCCTACAAAAATATCCACGGATGAATATTTGCATTCAAATATACCGATCCCGCTTTTGGGATGGTTGCCAGGGCACAACACTTCCTCCTCCTGCCATCCAACTCTTTTGTTCGAAGCACTGACATACATCCTTCAGCCCCTAGCCTAAAGTGGTCGTATTGTATCGTCCCGTCGAGCTTGTAACGGTAGCAAAGGTTTTCCCATTTCTTTGTTGTTTTTTTTATTTTATCGTTCTGACCAATAGCCACAACAGAGTCAAGCTGAGCCCTTGTTTTATAACCCTATTAGTCTCCAGGGACAACGAGGTTTAAGCGATTTGTGATCCAAGATCCAACCTTTATTTACCGCTCCCATATCAGAGCAGTGTGCTCTCCAATCGAATTCGTACGGCGTGTAGCTTGTTTCAAACTGAGGCCAAAAACTCAACCAAAAAATTCAATCGCAAACCCAACCCAACCACGCAACTCACAAGCATAAACCATAAATTCAACTCTCGAACTCAACTCACAAACCCAACACACTATCTCAAACAACGTACGAAACCGACGAACTCAACCGACAAAAAAATTAAACTCTCAAACTTAGCTCCAAACTCAGTTCACACACTCAACTCACAAACTCATAACACAAAATCAACCCAGAAATTCAATTCTCAAACATAACTCTAAAACTTTCCTGACAAACTCATCTCGCATACACAACCCACAAACTAAACCCTCCAACTCAAATCTCAAACTTTACAACCCAACTCACAAACTCCACCCACACACTCAAACATTACTCACAAACCCCACCCATAAACTGAACGCTAACTGTGAGCTCAGCTCACAAACACAACATGCAAAGTCAACCAACAAACTCAACCCACAACTGAACTCGCAAAATCAACTTAGAAGCTCAACTCTCAAACACAAACTTAACTCTCAAACTGTGCCCACTACCTCAACTTCCAATTTCAACCCCCAACCTCAACCCACGAAATCTTACAAACCCAACTTGCAAACTCAACTTATAATCTCAACCCAAAAACTTAACTCAAAAACTCAACCCACAAACAGAACTCTCAGACTCAACTCAACTTACAAACAGACCTCGAAATCTCAACCCACAAACTTAACTCACAAACTCAACCCACAAAATGAACTCGCAATCTCAACTTTCAGAATCAACTCACAAACTCAACCCACGAATTTAACCTTCAAACTCAACTTACAATCTCAACCAACAAACTTAACTCACAAACTCAACCCACAAACTTAACTCACAAACTCAACCCACAAACTGAACTCGCAAACTCAACTTTCAGAATCAACTCACGAACTCAACCCACGAATTCAACTTTCAAACTTAACTCACAATCTCAACCCACAAACTCAAGTTGCAAAGTCAACTTTGGAAACTCAGTTCACAAACTCAACCCACAAACTAAACTCTCGAACTCAACTTTCAAAATCATCTCACAATCTCAACCTAAGAATTCAACCTTCACATTTACCTAACTCTCAAACTAAACTCTCGAACTCAACTTTCAAAATAAACTCACAAACTGAACCCATAAACTCAACTCTCAAACTTAGTTTTGTGAGTTGAGTTTGAGAGTTTAGTTTTCAAAGTTGAGTGTGAGAGTTTAGTTTGTGGGTTGAGTTTGGTGGGTAAGTTTGAAGGTTGAATTCGTCGGTTAAGCTTGTGAGTTGATTTTGAAAGTTGAGTTTGAGATTTTAGTGTTTGGGTTGAGTTTGTGAAATGAGTTTACAAGTTGAAATTGCAGCTTTAGTTTGTGGGTTGAGTATGAGTGTTGGGTTTTTCGGTTGAATTTGAGAGTCGAGATTGTGGGTTGATTTTGAGAGTCGAGATTGAGGGTTGAATTTGAGAGTCGAGATTGTGGGTTGATTTTGAGAGTCGAGATTGTGGGTTGAATTTGGAACCAGAGTTTGTCAGTTGATTTTGAGAGTTTGGTATGGGTGTTAAGTTTGAAGGTATAATTCGTGGGTTCAGTTTGTTAGTTGAATTCGAAAGTTGAGTTTGGCAGTTGAGTTTGTGTCCTTGAATTTGTGAGTTGATTTTGAAATGTGTGTTTGAGAGTATAGTTTGTGGGTTGAGATTGTGAGGTGAATCCGTTAGTTGAGTTGAGTTTGTGGGTTGAGTTGGCGAGTCTAGTTAGTGGGTTGAGTTCGTGAACTGAGTTTAAAAGTTGAATTTGTAACTTGAGTTTGTGAGTTGAGACTGTGAGGTGAGTTTGTAAATTGAGCTTAGTTTTTGAAGTGAGTTTGAAAGTTCAGGTGGTGGGTTGAGTGTGCTACTTGAGTTTGTGAGTTTATTTTGAAAGTTGAGTTCGAGAGTTTAGTTTGCGGGTTGAGTTTGTGAGTTGAGCTTGAGAGATACGTTTGAGAGATGCGCATGATTCCTAACCATTTTTTTACGAAATGATTCTTCTAGTTGTTCACACCTGAGCGCTCCCGTAAATGTTAGCTTTTGGGTTCTCTGCTTTGTTAGTCATCACCTCAATATTGTTTCGTGACGGTAATGCGCCCATTGTGGTGTGGTGATCGTCCTCAACTATTCCTTACATCTTCATAAAATCAAGAACTTTGTTGAGAGCCAGGTGTTGTGAGCTTCTACGTGCGTCAGAGATGCTTTCATTTTTCTTCTCAGGATTGCCTTTGTCAGGATGAATAGCAAGAATAGTCACTCCAAGATGTAGAACTTTGGAATAGTCAGGCAGAAGTATTAAACCTCGACGTTCCGCCTCGCCGGCCATTAAACAAACACCAAAGCCGCATCGTCTCAAAACTCAGAGAGCGGCTGATTTAGTAATCGCTACAGTTATATGACCGCAATTTCTCCTTCGAAAATTCGCCCTTTCGGCTGCCCAAACTTTGGCTTTGGAAAGTTTCGCTCAGTTTAAAACGCCGTAAATTCTTCCTTCTCCCGCGGAAGTTATGGGAAAGAAAACATTTCGCACGTGTTATTGCTCCTTCGCGATGGCAGAAGAACAAGCCGTTATGAATGTGCTTTCTCAGCGGGAGGCAACGCTACAGACGGTCGTAAAGCCAACTGCACTGCGTTAGTTCCCTTGGGCTTGTATAGCCTTGTTGTTTCGAGCTTTGGACCGAAGATACGTCGACCTTGAACGTAATTTTGCTCCGATTCTAAATGTTCTTACCGTATATCATCCTGTACGCTCCTGCTGCCTCGAAAAATGGGCTCTCTACCGTTTGTGGACCGTTATTTGCTAACACGTCTGTCTAAATGACGACAGCTGAAAATCAGCTTGAGGCTTGTTGATGAATCCACCGTCAACTATCAAGCGTAATTTTCGTACCTACCCATACATAAGCACAAAATTGCTATGTTTCTGAGGTTCCGAATCAGGTAGGATCAATTGCTTTAATTCACAGCTGATTCTCCACCAATCACCGAGTACTACCTACCAAAAGAGTATTACAGTGCCGCACTTCTAGTGCAGGGCCGCATTTCTTGTGTAGGGCCGCATTTCTTGTGCAGGGCCGCACTTCTAGTGAGGCATACAAGAGCGATATTGGGTTTCTTCCAGGATCGAGAGTGTAAAGCCCGTATCATACGTCAGGCCGTTCTCCTCCCCATCCCACAGACCGTCTGGACGGACCGATTCCTTGGAAATTCCGACATTCAAATTGGTAATTTTTCCTAGAAACAAGGTTCCATAGATGAATGATAACAAACATTGATGCTCCAAAGTGAACATATCCATAGGATCAGCCTATCAGGGAATGTGTGATACGGGCTTAAGCATTTGTAGGTACCTACCTTACGCATGCGCAGTTCGATAGACAACGCCCTAGCAGCAATACTTACAAAAGCCTCGACGCTCGAGGCAACCATGAATTCACTCGCGCTTCTGAAACATGCCCAGTTCAAAATTTAATACTGGTGCCTTCACGACGCCTTTTATTGCAACCGTTTCGATAATTTTATGCAAGGTTAACACTTTTGATACACACTACGTGAATACCCCTATTATTTATTCAAATCGTATAGCCACCGTTTCAGTATTTGTACTCTCTTCTCCGTGAAGTAATTAATTCAGTTTTCTCGAATATTGCACGAGCAGCTCTTGTAACAATTTCCTCCCTTAATTTTCCTGATATCCGCTGAAAATCCAGTAAAAATGCAAACGAATGTAAATTCGGACAATCAGCGCAGGCGAACAAGCCTGTGGTTACTTACTGATTCATAATTTTATTGTAGCCGCTCATTTGTGCGCTCATCTGCCTACAGATGAGTGCAATGATAATCAAGCTGGAATCTCTTCCCATAAACGAATCCAGTGACTTCGAGAGCTTTGAAATTCTTTATGTTCAATACTTGAGTACTGGGAGTGTTTAAGTTCTCGTAGGCAAAGGGGTGAAAGCCCTAATTTTAGAAAAATGTAATTATTTTACTAATCTTTGCATCTTCACCTGTGCATTTCCACAGATTACTCACTCAGGCGGCTCCTGATAATAAATCTTTCATAACCCTTGATCATAACGCCTGAGTCAATATGGGGATAAACGTGAATGAAAACCAATCCACCCATTTTTCTCCAAGCTGACCAGCAGCTTCAATTCTCAGCTATCGGCGTAATATTTGCCCGGAACTGTTGATGTTTTCTTGGCAAGCACCTGCCTCAAATCCGAGCCAATGTTGGCCTAATATTTCCAATGTTTAGAGTCGATTCGCCAATTCACAAATTGATTGATCATCCATGGAAGCTCTGTGACTTTTTGGTGGTGGTGGTGGTGGTGGTGGTAGTGGTGGGGGTGGTAGTGGTGGTGGTAAGGGTGGTGGTGTTGGGGGTAGGAGAATGAGGAGGAGGAGTGTGGGTACAATTCGGTAGTCTGATTATAATGAGCTAATGTATCAAAAAATTGTGTCACATGCATTCCGTAGGAATCCTACAGTAGGACTACTAGTCTCTGTATCGTGAAACGATGTGGAATAGATTTAGACCATTTTGAAAACAGTGCTACCAAATTTCTCACCATATCCAACTTGTCTGGTATTATCTATTACGAGGTTGCAAACACGACTGGAACATGTTTTTTCGTTGTCTACAACGTCGGTTGTATCCGTTGTCTGTGCCCAGCTATCAAGAACTGTAGGAAGGCGAGGGCAACGAGAAAAGGTCGGTTGAAAAAGAGGTCTGGCGACAAGACTGAAAAAAGAGAATCCCGCTTCTAGAGTGAAAAGAACATCCCAACTGCTGGTGGAATCGGTTGTCAAATCCGTAACAAAAACCGAAAGCTTTTTCCTCAGGCTAAGGAGGGGATTGGTCGGGACATGGAGAATCTGAAAACGAGCGAATGGAGGAACTTTTGTGTTAGGCATGTGGTCATTCTTTATTCGTATTCGGCCATTCTTCAGGCTAAAAATCATTTTCCGTGCCACCGCAGTCTTTCGAAAATAGCATGGCTTTGAATTTGACCCCCTGCCCATGGACCGTGTTTTTCAGGCACGGACAGAATTTCAAGTTTTAGGGTTTAAACATGGCGGCATCGTGAAATTTTACCCTTCCCTTTTAGGTCGGTTTCTACATCTAGTTAAGACGACAGGAAAGTACTGGAGTGGATAGTTTGGTTATTTGATTACGAAGGGATTTGGCATCCTAATAAAAGGGTTTCTCATTTATAATTCATCAATTACCATATCGTGGCACTACATGCAGGATGGCTTATGTAGTCAAGTCAGTTCCTCTAACACTAAGGCCCAAAGGCAGCCCGATTGCTACGTTACGAAAAGGGGCCCTCAGGAAAAGGCTCCTCAGGTTTCGGCGCTCCTTGGCCCCTCTAGGAAGCTTCATGAAACGGTTTTCGTATAGATGCACCCTGAGGACGGCCCCTTAAGCTCAGGAACTGCTGTGAATACGGCCTTAAGTCTTATGATATAATAAGTTCAGAAAATAGATGCCCACGTCCCATTAGCGAGTCTTAGTAACCAAACTAATGCATGTCGACATCACGGGTAAATTTCAATTTCCAACCATCATTCATGCATTTTATAGCCATGGTTGTTCGTTGCTGTTTCAGCTTGCGGACAGGTCGAAATCGGCCTGCAAGGCATGTTCGGTCCTTGGGAGCCAGTCCTGGGCGCTCATATACAGAGCCTGTGCGAAGCTCTTGACTTGCCTCACATAGAGGCTCGTCTGGACCTTGACCAAGGGCATAGGGAGTTCTCAATCAACCTACATCCGTCGCAGAACCATCTGAATGCAGCAGTCAAAGATCTGATAACATTTCTCAACTGGACGAGGGTGGCCATCGTCTACGAGGAAGACTACGGTGAGCTGACGACTTAACAAAATGGCTTTCATGTTTTTTTTTTTGCGCAAAGTTTTTGGATTTTATCGGTTTCCTTAAGATTGATCATATTTTCGAGAGTAGGTAATGAAGCCATCAATTTTTTGGAATAGTAAATAAAAGATCAAAGGATCAAAAGCCCCGGGAGGGCCTAACTTCAAGGGTTCATTCAAAATAAGCCTCTTCGGGGGTGATTTGACAATTATTTATCGTTTCTTCTTCACAATGAGTTAGTGAGAAAGTGAAAAGTGTTATAAGTGAAATGAGTAGGTACAGTTTTTTTACGAATTCCAACTTGACGAAGGAAAATCCAAAATTTACATTCTGACTCTCCGCTTTGGATCTCGAAGAAAAATCCCTCGAAACTGTGTTTCGTTTCGACGAGCTTTCATTTCAGAATTCTTCTTATTCAAAAGCTAGTAACTTTCGGAGGAAGCCCCGTCACAAAAACTTTACCTGCAACTACTTAGTTGAAATATGCGACCCTTTGAGCCGAGGCCGAAAGTTTCTCATGCTTCTTCAATCCTTTGTTTTCGAACGAGTGAATATTTCGCTCATAAAATATCCTTTTGATGGTAGGAACGTGCTCAGAGTTGGAAAAGCAGATGTTCTGTGTTTGTCGGGGGAAACGAAGGAGGAGAATAAATGAAATAAGCCGAGGACGATAAATATAATGATATAGGTGAAGTAAATCAGTAAGATGGTACCTGCTCACTGCCCAATTCGACTTTGGAACGATTCAGCTTTGGGTCGTCAGTATCCTTCAGGGCTAAAGGGCCAAAAAATCAATAACATATGTTGAAGATGAAAAAGATGGAGAAACCTTGTGAGCGGTAGTCTGAAATTTCTGTGGTAATGGCAAGCATATTAACTTCCTTTTGTCGCCCTAGGGCAGAGGATCGATTCTGAGAATTTCCACGACCGACCAACGGCTGTCGATCGAAAAACGTTCATAGGAATTTGCCCGGAGGCAATCTTGCGTAAAAGGCATTTTTGTGCTATGTACAATCTGCGGTTACAAACCTTGAGATCCCGATTGCGAAAATGTCCATCGGGTATTAAAAGCGGACATGCTACCTGCAAACATTTCAATACCAGCTCAAAAATGAACTCTAAAAAATTAAACTCACTGGAACAGTTGAAGCCTTAACTACCTCGTGATATAATTTTCCGCCAAAGATCTGGGAATTATTTTCTCCCTCGAAATGTAAACGAAAGAAGCTGATTCCGGGTAAAGTTAGCAATTGAAATGCTTGGCACGATTTGACCGTAATTTAATCGAAGAGAGTGGCATCTGGCCTGACTAAGATTAGAGATTTATTTACTTACTCCCCTGAGCATTCCTCGATAGAGGTATATGGCAAACTATCATTTTCGACCCAATAACGGTTTTATTCTTCCAGCAGCAAAATCAATCAACGCAAAAGGTCAGGAACCATTTTAAGATTACTCGAAATTAAGAATCCCGCTTTGTAGATAGCGAAATGTACATTATTTTGCCATAAATCCATAATCCGTTTAGAAATATGGCTTCGTTTTTATTTTATCAGGATACTCCTCGCTGGTATGCCATTCCAGTTTCGAATTTTCAGCTTCCTCTTCGGTCCCGAAATTAGAATAGGATTCTTCAGACCTGCATGAAGCAATAATTTCGAAATGTTACGCGTTGCCTGGATACACCTTGTGTTTGTTGCCCATAAACGTTTTGATTGAATAGCTCGAATATTATGGTTTGACAGAAACTGAAGGGTACAATGTATGTACAACGAGAAAAACGTCGTATCTATTCGTTATTTCATTTACTCCCTTCTTGCCTTAAATGTTTAGGAATTACTAACATCATAAATTATAATTTATTTCCGATAAAATTCATCGGGCGGGACATAGGTGAGTTTCAAGTTGATTTTTGGCGAGCTCTGACAAGACAAAACTTTTTTTTGAAAAATACGATAGCCATTCTCATCGCCTAAGAGCAGGTACACCTGAAAATTCGATGACTTACCTTTGGTGGTACCTGTAGAATCGAAACAAAATTTTGAAATGTTCAGGGTACATACCATCCTAATTCGACCCAAACAGCCTTCTCGTTCCATTTTCAGACAATTCAGAATGTCTCGGTATCCGGAACTTCCTCAAAATTGGGTTACCAAAACCAGTTAACCAATGGGGTAACCAATGTTACCAGTTGGGCTTTCTTTACTCAGCACGAAATTCTGAGCCTAGGAATAACATGTATTCTGTGACTCGACCATTGTATGGGTTGTTGAGTTCCCAAAAACTGTCTTATCCAAAGAGGGAAAATTCTTGATAGCTCTTAGCTAAAAAACGCGTTCGGCTACAACCTATTAACTAAAAATTGGTAATTAAATCCCTATTATAATATATTTTGAGACCATAAGAACACCAATAGTTAGTGATGAGCCCTATACCTACCACGAAGCACACTTAACAATTGAACACACTGCCTGCGTACCCTCGCTCCCATTTTTTCCCCATAATTCCAGTAACTAGGTACATTTTGCGTTTTTACGGTTCTTTGCGGAGTTATTTCATTTTTTACCGCAAAAATTCAGTTTTTTACCTTCTAAAACGGCACTTGTTATCCGGTAGCATGCTAAATTTTGGTTTTGTTTTTGCATGCGCTTTTTCCCTGTTATTCAATTTTGTCCTGCCGTGTCATTTTTCCAGAACACTGCTGGTTCGAACGGATATCCATAATTTTTGCATTTTGAAGCCCATTCGGTTTTTTCTATGCCTGTAAGATTATTTTCTTATATTTTCAATCACTTGTGTATTAATTCATACCTACATTAATTTTTTCAAATAATTTTTTTAACCTGTATTCATTCTTATATGGAAACATTTTCAAAAGAAAACAAAAACACTTACCTAACACCTTCACACCATGTGGGAAAACATGTTTTTATAATTTCAATGTTAACTTTCACCGTTTCACCATTTTCCCTTATGGTCGAGTCCGATTTCCATTGAACTCAGGAGTTGGAAGTATAGGTACTTACAGATATTTGTCACTTTTCATCTTTAGGTTTGATTGTTACGAAACCAAACTCCCAAGTTAACCTTGTCGAACGCTAACATAATACAGTCCCGTGAAAAAAGGTGATACCCAAGTGTAGGTCAGTCTGATTTCAGAGTGCTGCAAAATTTTCAGTCGGATCAGCCGGTTCGTTTCAGGTCAAAAACAGTTTATTTTAATAAAAGACAAAAAATTGTCAATTAAATTTTATTTTTGATTTATTTCCCAAAAAAAAAATTGTATTGCAGATTTGTGTTCTAGACCTTCTGAAACGAGAAAGAAAACATTTTCAGGGGGTGTTGTAAAAAAATTTTCCCGACCGATTACATAGGTATATTATTTCTGGAAATAATGTACAAAAAATTATACATATCGCCCTGATCTTTCTAGTTCTAAGATTAGCTTCGGTGTATTTCTTGCAAATATTATGCGGCTAACTGTAAATTAAAATGTAGATATTATGATTTTGTTCAAATCAGGCCTCTTCAAGCTGCAGGAGCTTGTCAAATCGCCCCCTGGGTCCCGGACTGAAATGTACATCAGGCAAGCCAACCCCAACTCGTACCGACATGTTCTACGAGAAATTCGACAGAAGGACATCTTCAAGCTCATTGTCGATACGAATCCTGCCAACATGAATCTTTTCTTCAGAGCGGTAAGTTCTCCTTATTTCAATCAAAATTTGACTTTTCCCTTCGTTTGTTCAGCAATTTGTACCACCTACTTCCGCGTAGGACATGTTTGGACTCGATTAAATTACAATTGGAGGGGGTAATTTTGGCGTCCGAGACCTTCGTGTTAGTTTACCCCTTATGGTAGATTTTAATTTTGATAATAGAAATATAAAACTTGATTCTTTTTTGCTGACAAAGTTGTTTGCAGAAATCAGGGACATCGTAAAACGAGGAACCGTAATTTTATCAGGACTGAAACTAATCATTCCCCAATCGATGCGTGGAAGTTTAACGGAGTGGGTCCTAACAAAATTCCACTAGCGAATGACTGTGACCTTACTAAAATTCCGGTTAGGAAAGAACGTTTCGAAAATACTCTGGGTTAAAAAATGGGGGCAACTAGGCCGAAAATTGAGCAAAATGTCCGCCGTCCGCACTTTGTTGACATTGGACCGCTTTTTCCATATCTCGCCCGGCTGAGCACCGGGCCGTTCCGTCGAACCTAAACCTTCAGATCGATTTCAAATGCTCGCCATTTGGCCCAACTTATCCAACGTCGGCCGCAACGTTTCAATTAAACCTGACGGATCCTGGCTCACGATTCAATTCATCAATTATCGCTGGGCGTCCTGCCAGCTAGCTGTGTTCTGTACCTACCTGATTGCGTTGGTTGCGTCCTGAATTAACCGAAAACGAATCTGAACCTTACAACATTTTTAGCTATGCATTAGGTACATTGAGCTCTGTTTTTTCTCAATTTGAAGTTTCAACTTATTGGTATAGCAACATGATAGAGGGATAGAAAGAATAGCGAGAACTCCATAGAATAATGTGTTTATGTTGTTACACAAAACTGAACCCGTCATCTCTGTTCTATTTATATTTCTTTGAATCGTTGTTCAATATTGGTAGTACATAGGACTTTTTCCAGGAGCGTGAATGTAAGCAAATTTATGTGCCTTGCGCATGCGCATTGTGAGGTTTCGTTATGTTCGTAACAGTCGTTGCTGACTACCAAACCTCACATTCACACATTCAAATAAGGGCATTCGCTCTCCTGGAACAAATTCCTTGAAAGAGTTCGTATGGACGACCTGAAAGCAATTAGCACGACTAAAAAAACCAGTAGATATTCGGTAACCAGGAAGATAAAATCCCCAAGAAAAAGTTCCCTAACACCACGTAGGCCCGTGAGAAAGGACCAGTTAAAAGTTGGATAAACTACAAATTAGTTTTCCGTCTGTCTACTATTTTTGCCCCCTCGCTGTAGGGAGAACGATAAATCCCATGAAAATCAGCTCTTTTGTTACCCCTTTCGGTCGTATTTCCACTGCAATAAAAGTTTATTGTATTTTTTAATCAAGGGAAAAGCAGGACCATTAAACTGCTTAAAAGTTTTTCCTCCAACCTCACCACGTAGAAGACTGGAGAAAAAGTGCTCTCACCCGAAAAACTCGCTATAAACACGGCCGTGTTACTTTCTCGTTATACCCGTTCCTCTGCTCGAGTAATTGACTCGATTTTACACGGCCACTTAGCGCTTGTTTTAGAGCTTCTTTAAATTACAGTCTATTGGATTTAATTAGCGGATCCGCCTCCCAAGGCCGAGTTGTACTTATTCCGGGACTTATTTGAATTCAGAGGACAACTATAAGAGCACGTCTGAAAGCACCTTGTTACAGTTCGTTATCAATGAAGCCAGCACGCGTAGTCATTCGCTCGACAGAAATAGTAAACGTTTCCAACTCTTGATTCCGCTAACGCATTTTGTGCCCGTCCGCGACGCAAAACACAAAATTTGCCACATCTCCCTCAATTACAAACCCTTCTCTACAAATTTCTTCAACATCCGACTCATTAGCAGTTTGTCGGTCGTTTGAGCTCAATAATTGAGGCGGCTAGTTCCAAAACCGGCTTGATCCAAATTTGGAAATTTTCCAGGAAACACAAAAATGTTTTCCTGTGAAGCATACTATTGAAGCGAAACCAATGTTTCGGAAGCGCTTTTCTATCGAATTGAGCCGGATTTGGTCCATAAGGCGTTGCAGGGTGATAGAATGGATCGTGAACATGGGAAAAATTGGCATTGAAGAAGAAACCAATTTAAAATCAAAGTTACTAATCAAGTTTTACTAAGTTTGTTAAGTGATGATTTCAGAGCCATGGATGCTCAAATCTGTTCAATTTTATGATCAAGAAAAAATTGAATAAAAAATGGGTCATTTTCACCAAAAAATGTACGCCTTCATTGATCGTTATGTGACGCGAAATTTCAATTGGGTACCCTCACATTCGTTATTCGTTATTTAGTTATACCTAGTCGTAGTATAATATGATGCTGCAGGTCAGAAGAAGGAGGAATTTTCTTAAATGCCTCTAATTTGTTACAGATTCTTCAACTACAGATGAACGACTACCGCTATCACTACATGTTCACGACTTTCGTGAGTGACGCATACGTCTTTTATTATCCGAAAAACTCATACAAATCTTTTTTAGTTTCATTTTTACAGCGTCCTGGTGGCATAAATTATGAAGTGTCTGTATTATGTTAATTGCATACATTTGAAATAAAAGCTAGGTAGTAAAAAAGTATATTTATATAGGTATATACCTAAAGTTTGGTAATTTTAAAACTGGACAACGTTTTTGTCTTCCGGGGACTTTGAAATGTACAAGATCTATTTCACGTTTGCTCGCATGAAGAAATTTCAATGACTCGTAGGTTATCTCAAACGTCTTTTAGATAGTGATGGGCGATACCACAAAATATTCGATACCTGTACTCGATACTAGTATCGAAACAAATATTTGATACTTCTCAGATATCGAAAGAAAATATTCGATACTGAAGAGTATCGAATCATATGAGTACTTTTTCATTTCACACACCGAATTGCATGTTAATAAAATGGAAATGACTGATTAAAAAAACTCTATTAAGCCCTTACGTTATTTATTTTACGTTATATTACTTTTCAACAAGGTTAACAGGTCATTTCATGTGTAAAAGTTATTTGTAAGATTAGACGAATGTCGAAGAAGTGGTGATGGAGATGGGGAGGAAAACTTTACACCACCGGTGTCATTCACTCAGTCAAGTCCCAGAACTGCTTCCCTACTAAACGCAGGAATGTCAATTTGTCAACATTAGCTGGCGAGAGTCGGTTCCTTTTGTAAATTTTATTACTTAGTATGAATAGAGTAGGTAGGTAATTTTGAGACTATCCATTTGAGTATTTTTACTTCCATATTTACAGAGTAAATGGAAGTATTGTGATCGTCCTAAAATCGAGAATCGGAACGGAGCTTCAGAAAAAACTTTTTCTTATACACATTTACTCAGAATCACTTCCCGAACAAGTGTCTGTGTGTCCGTGTGTCCGTCTGTCTGTCTGTCCGTCTGTCCGTCTGTGGTCATTTACAAAAATGGCCATAACTCCCTCATTTCTCAACCTTTTTTCAAATTTCTTGAACTGGAATGTTTGTCTCGGAAAGCCCTAACACCCTGTTTAATCGGAATTTGGATAACGCACAGTACTTCCGATATATTTGCATTTTTAGTGTTTTCTATTTTATTTTTTTCCGGCTACAAAAATGAACCGATTTGAGCGTTCTTGGTCTTAAAATCTTTGTTTCACCTTGCAGAATATGTGGATATTTTTTACATTCCGAAAATGTGGCGTTTTTTCATTTTGGGCGAATTTTAAAATTTTAATAGTGAATTTTTCGATATTTTTGGCCTAAACAGCCTTAAAAGCAGTCAAAAAATTATCAAATTGTGTCTCAATTTCACGTTTCAAAATATGGAAGTATTGTGTGCTATCTACGCACCACTGGTTTCTGTCGGGAAAAATACTCGATACCTACACTAGTATCGAAACAAAATATTCGATACCAAATGTACTTGGTATTGAAAGAAGATATTCGATACCATACTCATATCGATAGGTATCGCCCATCACTACTTTTAGAGTCCCCTGGCAACAAATTTCAGCTGAGCTAGGTCACGAAACTCTTAAGCGTTCAATGAGCAGGGCTCTTTTTACTTGTTAAGTCCCTCGTCTAGATTGAACCTCCTTTAAAGTCTAACTCTCAACTCTTAATTAGGTTGTTAACATTAATTAACGAGTTTTACTTAACAAATCAACTCTCAGTTCAGTCCAACGCCTCTTCGTGAAAGTTTCTCGTCAGCTAACCTTTTCCCGTTGATTGTTCATATCAGCCTGGTCGCATTCAGGATATAAATTAGCAGGGTGTTGACCTTTGACGCCATATGAAGAGTTTTCCTCGAGGATCCAAAACTGCATTCATCCACTTTCGAGTTTTGCCGATAGGTATCGATTTCGTTTTTCGATTTCGATTCATAACAGCTTTGGTACCTATAAGCAATCGAAAATCGAAAAAAAGAAATCGATATCGTCAAAACTCGGAAGTTTATAAATGCAGTTTTGGAGGAAAACTCTTCATATGGCGTCAAGGGTCAACACCCTGCTAATTCCCTGGTCCCTGGTCGGAGGAAATTTCTAATGACAGCTGAAAATGTCATGTTAGGTGGGGTTTAGAACACAAATCTGTCATGGTGATTTTTTTGCTCCTCCACTTTCACCCCAAATCAGGTACCTAAGTATGTAGGTAAAATCGTGAAAAGCAGATCCTCAGACAGCCGTTGGGAAAGGCTTCCTACCTAAGTGGGTAGGTGGGAAATGGAGCCTTGATTTCGAATGTCTAAATGTTAAGCTGGTGAGATTTAGGACCTTCGGCCCAAAAAACGTTCCTTCCCACCAATAGGAAATACCTTGAAGCAGGAGCTTACACTCAATGAAAGGCCACACTGGCTATTTCCGATGGCTTACTCATGTTAGTCGAGGGGCCCTTTTCACGATTGGGCTACCGGCCACAATAAAACGGTCTAAACCCGGAACCCCTTTCCCGAAACCTATTCTCCAGTCCCCCTATCTCAAATGCCTATTTTTTCGAACGCCTTCGAACGCGCGATACACCAATTCCACCGCCCTGGACATCTTTTCAAGCCTTTTCTTTCTTCGAAAACAAAACAAGAATCCCCGGAAAAAGAGCGGACAGGTAAGTCCAATCAACAAAAAAGAAGTTAAGCCCCTTAAAGAACCGAATTTCCAAGGCCCAAACAGCAAGTTGAAATATTCCGGACGAAACGTTTATGAACAGTGTTGCCAACTCGTCACCTTGCTTCGAGATCAAAATCAACTTCGAGATCAAACTCAACTTTGACGTCAAAGTCAACTTTGAGATCGAAGTCAACTTTGTGGTCGAAGTCAACTTCGAGATCAAAGTCGACTTCGAGTTCAAAATCAACTTCGAGTTCAAACTCAACTTTGACGTCAAAGTCAACTTTGAGATCAAACTCAACTTCAAGTTCAAAGTCAACTTTGAGACCAAACTCAACTTCGAGATCAATGTCAACTTCGAGATCAATGTCAACTTCGAGTTCAAAGTCAACTTTGAGATCAAAGTCAACTTCGAGATCAAACTCAACTTCGAGATCAAAGTCGACTTCGAGATCAATGTCAACTTCGAGTTCAAAGTCAACTTCGAGATCAATGTCAACTTCGAGATCAAACTCAACTTCGAGTTCAAAATCAACTTCGAGTTCAAACTCAACTTTGACGTCAAAGTCAACTTCGAGATCAATGTCAACTTCGAGATCAAACTCAACTTCGAGTTCAAAATCAACTTCGAGTTCAAACTCAACTTTGACGTCAAAGTCAACTTTGAGATCAAACTCAACTTCAAGTTCAAAGTCAACTTTGAGACCAAACTCAACTTCGAGATCAATGTCAACTTCGAGATCAAACTCAACTTCGAGATCAAAGTCGACTTCGAGATCAATGTCAACTTCGAGATCAAACTCAACTTCGGGTTCAAAATCAACTTCGAGTTCAAACTAAACTTTGACGTCAAAGTCAACTTTGAGATCAAACTCAACTTCAAGTTCAAAGTCAACTTTGAGACCAAACTCAACTTCGAGATCAATGTCAACTTCGAGATCAATGTCAACTTCGAGTTCAAAGTCGACTTCGAGATCAATGTCAACTTCGAGTTCAAAGTCAACTTCGAGATCAATGTCAACTTCGAGATCAAAGTCAACTTCGAGATCAAAGTCAACTTCAAGTTCAAACTCAACTTCGAGTTCAAACTCAACTTTGACGTCAAAGTCAACTTTGAGATCAAACTCAACTTCAAGTTCAAGGTCAACTTCGAGATCAAACTCAACTTCGAGATCAAAGTCGACTTCGAGATCAATGTCAACTTCGAGTTCAAAGTCAACTTTGAGATCAAAGTCAACTTCGAGATCAAACTCAACTTCGAGATCAAAGTCGACGTCGAGATCAATGTCAACTTCGAGTTCAAAGTCAACTTCGAGATCAATGTCAACTTCGAGATCAAACTCAACTTCGAGTTCAAAATCAACTTCGAGTTCAAACTCAACTTTGACGTCAAAGTCAACTTCGAGATCAATGTCAACTTCGAGTTCAAAGTCAACTTTGAGATCAAAGTCAACTTCGAGATCAAAGTCAACTTCAAGTTCAAACTCAACTTCGAGACCAAACTCAACTTCGAGTTCTAACTCAACTTCGAGATCAATGTCAACTTCGGGATCAATGTCAACTTCGAGTTCAAAGTCAACTTTGAGATCAAAGTCAACTTCGAGATCAAACTCAACTTCGAGATCAAACTCAACTTCGAGATCAAAGTCAACTTCGAGATCAAAGTCGACTTCGAGTTCAAAATCGACTTCGAGTTCAAAATCAACTTCGATTTCAAAATCAACTTCGAGTTCAAACTCAACTTTGACGTCAAAGTCAACTTTGAGATCAAACTCAACTTCAAGTTCAAAGTCAACTTTGAGACCAAACTCAACTTCGAGATCAATGTCAACTTCGAGATCAATGTCAACTTCGAGTTCAAAGTCGACTTCGAGATCAATGTCAACTTCGAGTTCAAAGTCAACTTTGAGATCAAAGTCAACTTCGAGATCAAACTCAACTTCGAGATCAAAGTCGACTTCGAGATCAATGTCAACTTCGAGATCAAACTCAACTTCGAGTTCAAAATCAACTTCGAGTTCAAACTCAACTTTGACGTCAAAGTCAACTTTGAGATCAAACTCAACTTCAAGTTCAAAGTCAACTTTGAGACCAAACTCAACTTCGAGATCAATGTCAACTTCGAGATCAATGTCAACTTCGAGTTCAAAGTCAACTTCGAGATCAATGTCAACTTCGAGATCAAACTAACTTCGATATCAAACTCAACTTCAAGTTCAAAGTCAACTTTGAGATCAAACTCAACTTCTCCACCCTTCTCAAACATTTTTATCCATAACGAAACTTTCGAGGGCTGGGGAAATGTACGACGAAAAAACTTTGTTGCCACCGTGATCAACGTGAACATTTCAGATCATTCGCTTTTTCGAATTTTATCTAAATATCTTTGCTCTAAATATCTTTGCTCTAAATCGATAAATAGGAAACCTCTGCACGGAGACGAAGGATAATAGTCACTATTATTACAAAATAAAGCTTATGCTGGGAACTGTGTTTACAAGGCCACAAGATTCGGCAATTATGTATGCGGTTTTAATTTAAGGAAAAAATGTTCTTTCCAAAAAAAAAAAAAACCAGTGGTGCGTAGATAACACACAATACTTCCATATTTTGGAACGTAAAATTGTGACACAATTCGATCATATTTTGACTGCTTTTAAGGGTGTTTAGGTCAAAAATATCTAAACTCTCACTATGCAAATTTTAAAATTCGCCCAAAATGAAAAAACGCCACATTTTCGGAATACAAAAAATATCCACGTATTCTGCAAGGTAAAACAAAGATTTTGAGACCAAGAACGCTCAAATCGGTCCATTTTTGTGGCCGGGAAAAAATAAAATAGAAAACACTAAAAATGCAAATATATCGGAAGTACTGTGCGTTATCCAAATTTCGATTAAACAGGGTGTTAGGTCTTGCCGAGACGAACATTTCAGTTCAAGAAATTTGAAAAAAGGTTGAGAATTGAGGGAGTTATGGTCATTTTTGTAAATGACCACAGACGGACTAACGGACTAACGGACACACGGACACACGGACACACGGACACACAGACACACGGACACACGGACACACAGACACTTGTTCAGGAAGTGATTCTGAGTAAATGTGTATAAGAAAAAGTTTTTTCTGAAGCTCCGTTCCGATTCTCGATTTTAGGACGATCACAATACTTCCATTTACTCTGTAAATATGGAAGTAAAAAACGCTGCTAAGTAGATCAGTGACATGAGCTCATCATTTTTTTGTGTATCCGAAAAACTCTGCAAAGTTCATTTTTCGATTGCGAAGGCAAACCTAATGCGCGGAGCATTTACTGAACTTCTGATACGTGAACCAACACATTTTCAGGGGGCGATAAGGAGAATTCTCCAGTCCATTGAATAGTATGAGTTCATTAGAGAAAAAACCTAGATAATCTTCAGATAGGAACCTACCTACCTAAACGTTTTGAAAATCCAATTATTTCTCTGAGCTGAACATGATTTGAACATCAAAATCCGGTTTTATTAATCCACCTGATTTAACTTTTTCTCGGTACTAATTTTCCGTTCCTTTTATTGGCAAATCGTGGGAGCAATCATTTGGAATGTTTTTTCCATTTGGATTTGCCACCCGATCGTGTGTGAACGATGACGTGGGACAGTCATTAGTACGCAAGGGAGCGAAACTGGTCCTATTTTTTCTTGGTCGATATTTTGCTGCGCAGAGAAGCGGAAGTCCTGGACTAATGGCACTTCTGAGTCTTCGTCGAGAGGAAATGCTGTCCCGACCGAAACTCCGCATGTTTTAATTTACAACAAACATCATACCAATTACAACAATTTTCATCCCAACCGAAACTCCACAGATTTTCATTCCCACACCTCCATGACGCATTCCACTGGATTAGTCACAATCGGGATTGGATACCCCAAGTCGGGGGCTCGCAAAAAACCACTTCCTTTGCCGAGCTTTTGATTAATGCTGAATCCTCATCATGGCTTGGATGCTGAATTATGGTGACAAAGTTTGAACACCGTCCAATATTGTTGATGGGACCATTTTAGTTTTAATTTTTTTGCAGTGTATGAAGAAGAGTCAATATTCTAAACAATTGCTAGCCAGGAATTACCTAATAATCAATCTCTTTTCATTCGAAAACACACCCAAAATTTAACAAACATGCAATTGATAATACCTTTTGACCTTCTTTCAAAAAAAGGAAGAGAAGTAATCATCCACACATAAACAAGATATGAGGATCCCTCAGGGATTGAATCAAGGGCTCCTATGTATTCGTAAATATTTTTTTTATGTTTCAGGACATAGAAACATTCGATCTGGAAGATTTCAAGTATAACTCCGTCAACATGACTGCGTTTCGACTCGTTGACGTGGAAAACGAGAAAGTTTCAAATCTTCTCCATCAAATGGAACGTTTCCAGCCCATAGGACACGCTATTCTCAATCGAAGCGGGATAATCAAGGTAGGGAGGACCTGGCAAGCTTGAATGTTTAGTATCATACAACAGTATCAGTTGGTCGGAACATTTAACAAGCCTGAGCTTCGAATCCTGAAGGGTTTAACGTTAGATCCTTCAATGGCTCAGTTTGACAGTGACCTTTCGTCCTCCAAATTTTGACTATTTCGAACGATGCCTTTAATCTCAAAGGGAATAGTGTCCAAGAATGGAATTTTAAGAAAAATGTAAATAAGTGTTTGGCCAATTTACAAAAGTTAAAATTTCTTCCATAATTTTCAGTTTTATAAAAAAATCTTAAATTAATGAAAATATTATAATATCTTATAATTATTATATTATACTATCTTATAATATACTCAACAAATTTTGAAATAAAAAAAATAGTCGTCTAGTCGAGAATTTGTTAAAGCAAAACTGTGATAGCATACCGCACTTACGAGATTTCAATGCTCTCATAGGAGACGTTTGTAGCTTTTCTATTTATTTTTTTTCGGCCATATAGATATGAATACCCGGAGCATGATTTTTGGTGCGATCGATTGGTCCTGTTGAGCAGATTCTTTCGATATGCACAGAAATCTCAAAATCACTATTTGGACTCCCTTTGTGATAAGTTTGATAAGCTACCATTTTAAAATCGATCATGAATTCGAACAGCTGATATTGCCATGATAATTTCTTGAAATAATGTGGCACCCACCGCGATTCGTTCTATTGAATACCGTCCCCCGTCATCGTCCGGGAAATTGCGTTTCAGCTGTCATACCAACTGTCCAACAGCGATAGTTGTAATGGTGTTCATCGGCATGGGTCACTGGAATTGTACCATGAATTCTCACGTTCGTATACACTCATGCAAATAACCGTCGTGCCGTAAACTGAGAACTACAGTTTGCCAATAGTGACCGGTTGAATTCATTCTCAAAATGAACAAACTTTCAGTCAGTTATTTGATAACATTCAATTTGAAACCGAAAGAAAGATTTTCGACCGGAAGTGATAATTGTGCAAACATTTTGATCGCCTAATACAAGGTTTCATCCGAGGCCCCTTGCTCCGCAAGCGGATGTCCTGACCAGTAGACTACCAGGTGACCGTCTGCCGCTTTATCATTTTCCAGAATTTTTCTGCCAACTCAACTTTCCCTGTTGCCACAGATATTTTGATTTCCGTTCATAAAAAACTTCTAGTCGGTACGGTTCCGTCTGACTTGGGCTGTAAAGGTTATGCCTAGGTTTATTTCTCCCACTTACTATACGGATAAGTTCTATTTGAAAAAACGATTGCATTGGTACTTTATCTTTGGAAATAATGTACCAATAAAAAGTGAAATTCCCACACCAAAAATAATATATTCGAAGGGCACTGTCCTCGGCTTAGCCATTCCTCGTACGATAACTTGAAGTGAACATAATTACTGAATGAATTCATGCTGGGAACTGTGAGCACATAGGGAGCTGAAACATGAACCATTAGGGTAACTGGAGAAGGAGAGAAACGGTAAAATGTGCTTCAGAGAGGCGGAGAGACAATGTCAGGCCCTTCTGGAAGTGTGCACCAGTGAGGTACGGAATGAATAATTCATCATTGTAAGCAGTGGAGTGGGTTCTTGTTAGGGATTTAGTTGGGAAGACGAACGTTGAGTGAAATCGAGGGGCCGGAGAAGTTGCGTATATTTTGCGTTTCAGCCATACTTTGATTAATTAAAAGTAGAATAATCGGAAAAGCGGGTCGTTACGAACTTGAAAATGAGACGCTTTTCAGAAAACTCGAAGTAGGTCCATATTATCTGGGATTCTGGCAGGCGGAAGTCGGAAAGCCGGAAGTATGGAGGTTAATTAGCGATCCTCCAAGCACGTCCGGATGATTGCAGTGTTTCGAAACACATTTTATTGTTGACACTTTGGCGATTAATTAGATTTTTTGCGCCATGGTGGAATCTCACTCCTTGAAAATAAATGTCGCTCTCCAAAGGAAGGGCTAAGCTCCTGTATGACGTGGTTAGAGGACGAGAGCGTTCGAGCAAAAGTTTCTTGTTCCATTCTTTATGCGCCATCAGTTCTTCCCCTTCAAACGCCAAAGATTTTTGGTGATGGTGGCTCCGAGTCAGACGCCATCTATTAGTTTATTGATGATCCCATGGTGACTCGACGAAAATGAGCGTAAAAGGCCCATCAACACGCGCAACCAAAACAGACTTCTCCACCCTCCTCCTACTACCAATACCACCACCACCACCACCACTACTACCTACTCTAATTAATACCTTTTCAGGAAATGTTAAATCATCGACTTCGACATTGTGGCTATGCGATACTATGGATGGAGTATGGTGATATAATAGCGAGTCAGTTTCTAGAAATCGCTCTTATCTTACAGAACGTAACCCCCCGAATCTTCATGGCGTAACTTAAAACACCATGTGAAATGGAATGGGAGATATCGTATACGTAGATAAACCAAATAACGCCACACTTTGACCCATCATTACAACATAATACACCTAGAGGGATTTCCACCTCATACGGTTAATGTAAAAGTTGTGGCTCAATTGTAGTACCCAACAGATTCCTGCGAAGAGAAGGAAATAACGTTCAGAAAAGCGTCGGAGATTTTCAAGAGATTGCACGACTACGGCTGGGGCCCAATAACGAGCCTGGCCAAGTCGCCTGGCGTACAGTTCCTTTCCTTCTGAAAACTTCCACGATCCACCTGAAAACTGCTTAACAAGTGCAATAACAGAGAATATCATCGTCGCCACGCCGGGTATCTCTTGGCCGGAAGTGCGTGCGGGATCATCGAGAAGATCCTATCGCGAGTTGAGTGTGAAATGGTATACGGGATAACAACTTCGGCTCTTCAAGATGGGACGAGAAGGGGGTAATTTTACTCGGGATTTTTATCGCTGTTATTCGTTGCTTCACAGTAGAAAGATTCCTTGAAGAGTCTTCTTTTTACCCTGTTTACATGACGCTTTGCCAAGCCAGTGCGGGCGCCATTTTGGAATCCGCGAATTGGAAATTTTCTTCACTTTCGTACCGAGAATCGGCTAATTGGCATATCATCAGATATAGTGTCTATTCATACCGATTTCTGGAGAATATTGCGATAGAATTCCTTCGGAAAACTGATTAGTACCTAAAATAAAACTCAAATCTCTGTACCAGCGTTTTGCTACCTGCAAGAGAAGTAGGGAACTCTGTAACATCTTCTACTAGCTTCTTAGGCTAGAAGTTCTTCGAAAACCTTTTAAGACGAGTAGCAACGACAGTCCCGGCAATCCAAGGATTTTAGTGGATTAGGTTACTTATAGTTTTCAAGAGAAGAAGTCACCAGCATGGATTTCATCTCAGCCGAGTGCCTTCCTCCAGAATGGAAATGCGGCTCTGAAAATACCGGGCATACAATCATAGCAAATGAACATCTCTCTTCAAAAAGAAGGTATTCCAACCATTCCATTCAACAGAGTTCGACAGTAAAGCCCATTTATGCGGGGAACATGAGTGGGTTGAAAATCACAAAGCGGACCAACGGAGACGACTATCACGTTCATTCGTACAGCCGATTATATGTTCCTATCAATAAACGATTTTGTTCAGTCAAAAAAACGTTCTAGCCCAATTTTGCTGGGACACCATCCAAACTGCCACCCCAGGATCGTCCTTGGTCTTCCGTCGGCGAGATCTAAATTACAGGATAAATAATTAACCCTAATAATAATAATTATTATTACCCCACTCTCATGCCAACTCGGTGTCATATCTCGTGTTGTTTTTTATGCAGCAGCCAAATGGCCTGTCCCTTTGGAAACGAGCTTTAGCAATCCCGATAAGAAGGGGCAGGTAACTTCCATTTGCATTACCTCTCCTCGCCCAGAAATATGAGGACCACCAGCTGCAACCACTTATCTCGAGGTGAAGTTTAGAAGAGGAAGAAGAGGGTCATTTCCAGGACCTTAATGCCGTCCGGTTGTATCCTTCTTCTTCCATTTAATATTCAAGTCGAGCCCATTTCAAATGAGGATAAGGTAAGTTACCTTAGGTCACGCAAAAATGGAATTGCAGTTAAGTATTATTATAGGCGAAGTCAGGCTAACTCGCATTACAATATTAGGCTATTTCAATTATCAAACGTGATTTGCTGAATGCTGGGGACGGATGATGTAGAATGTGAGGGCGAAATACCAAACTTTCCTCAAAAACCGTCGAAACATTTTTTATCGATTTTTTAAAAAGTAAATCAAGATTTTTCCAAAAACGCTTTCAATCACGCTCCTTCAACAAACTCAATCGTAATTATTTCTTATTTCTCCAGCTCTAGCTCGTTAGTTGCTGAATGTGGCGTATCAATCAACAGAGCAAAAAGTTTCTGGGAACCTGAGAGTTCCCGATGCCGGTGGTACTCGAATTTGACGAATTCCCAACTAATGGGCTTCTCGCAAATTCCAAAAATCTCGGAACCTGCCTCTACAATAATTTCCGGTTGAATCCCCATACTGGATAGCGCAGCTTCTCGCTTTTGGGCGGAATAGAAACGACATCGTTACGCACAGCCGCATACGAATTGAATCACTAGATCGTTATCTGTCCAATGCAACGAACCATTAAACCAACTCTGGCTAATTAATAATTCGGGCAGGAGTTTCCCGGTTCTACTGCTATGCGGGGTCAGTTTGCAATAACAGGCGATTAAGCCTTGGTTCTGTTCCGTAACCCCTCGTTGTCCGGAGGGAGACAAAAAGGTAGGCCTGTTCTCATAATTAACGCAAGTCATGATCGTATTCTAAATACAGTAAAATGGCGCTTGATGATGCCAATTTAAGTCAGTTCTTGGTACCTATTACCGACCGGCGGGAGTATTCCTGTATAATTTTCCGCTCGGTGACTGGGAGACAAATATCCAATTATTTTTGTCGTACTACCGATGGCGATGAAGCTGGATTATATTTCTTCTGGATTGGAAACCGGCTGATGAAACTGGATTTATTCGAATTAGTTTTCTCCATTCTCTTAATTTCCATGTTCTATTATTCCGGATTGCCTAATCCCGATGTTTTTCACTCTGAAATGTGAATATTTGCTCTTTTGGCTGGTGAAATAATTATTTTTTCCAATATGAAGGTACCTACATATTTGCCCAGCCAAAACAAATTCATTCGTTATGGGCGCAGGAGACAATCACTAATCTGACAGATGGAGGAATATTTACATCAGCATTCAATCAAAAATATAGGTAGGATCGCAATTTTAATTATGATGAAGATACTAATATTTATGATAAAATTATTCAATCACACGGTTTGCGTATTTATTGCGTTCGTCTGCTTCCTTTAAACTCCGAATTACATTCCATCCACTAGAACAAAAACGGTATTAACAAATCAAATCTATTGTTGTCATCGATGATTTTTAAATTTAGAAAATGGTTTATTATTGTAATTGAAGGGACTAAGTATTAGTGTGGTTTTCCGATCGGGAAAACTTCGATATGATTATTGCTAATCCAGATCGCGTACCTATTCGACATACCCATATATACGCCTGATAGCATTTTAATATTACCGCCACCTAATCCGTTCAAACCTGAAGCGATTGGATTGTAATTCTAGACACGCGGTGAACCTGAATTCTAGCCCTTGAATGTATCCTCGATATCACTGATTCACCATCCATTCCAATCTATTCCCAAGGGGGCGACAGCTATTGTATTTCTCTCGTGCGATGGAGATTATCTTATAACCAAAGTGGAAATACATCGAAGGGTATTAAGAATCGACGGAAATCAAAAATAGGAGACAGGACTTTTTTCCAATAACGCGTACCTACACATCAACCTAAAGCTGGACACTATGGGGGGGGGGGGTCGATTACACCAAATGCTGTCCGTGTATTTTGCTTTGAATGTTTTATGGCCTTTTGGCCCTTGGTATTTGTAATGCCAGTTGGTAGGAAGCCAGTGCGAGCGAAAGTGCTCAGCCTAATGATCCTACAGCGAGGTTGATATCGTTTGAGCCGAGCTGGATTTTCTAAAGCCCCGTTAAAAATTGTATCTTGGAAACGTTTTGAAATTCAGCGTTCTCGAAATCAGTCAATATAGACATAAATTTCAAACTTTTCTACCAGCTATCTCTGAGAAAAAGTGTTTTTTGTGTTTGACGACAAAAGAAGTTTTTTTTTTTTTTTTTTTTTTTTTAGCGATTGAGGTTTATTATTGAATGTAAACTAAGAGGAAGTTTGGGATTCTGCGTAATATATGCTGAGCAAACCGGTATTTCCAGGAAGTAGAGATGTTGCATTGTTTCCCTGCTTCTATGAAATTTTCCTGGATCGAAAGGAATACTTTACCTGGACCTATCCTTCGCTTCAGAAAGGCTTGAACAGTTTAACGGAATTTGATATGGGTTTCTCATCAAGGCAGAAATCGCCTTGGCTAGGTAGTATATTTATAAATATTTCCATTGTTACCTATTAGGTGCATTACATCGTTAATGCGAGAGGTAGGTTGTTATGTGCGCCCTTCCCCAGGCTGGCGCGGCGCTTGCGCCGTCCATAGGCACAAGAAGGGATTGGGCAGGAAAATTCGTGTCCCCTTCATAAACCGCATCGGAGTACGTGATGTGCTGGGTTCCAGAGTTCGAATCTTGCTTTTTTTTGCCCGTCATAATTATTCAGCATGGTTTCTAGTACCTAACTAGCTGTACCTACCTAATTAACATTAGTTACCAAAGTGGCATTTCAAAAGACGAAGAAGCAATAGGTTTGAGGGATAAAAATACGTTAAACCGGTTTGGGCGGGGAAATTTAATTTCACAACTTTTCGAAGTTCACGCCATAATAAATCCTTTCATTGATTGTGGATTCTTGTGCATCAATTCCAGCACCGTATCAATCTTTTGCTTCAACTGCCGCGCCATCATTGTACAATGGTCTATGGACCCAGAATCGTCCAGAGTGTCCATGGTACTGTCGGATATTTCACTTCTCGTTGGTTCATAGCCGAATGTCTTCAATACGTTTTCCCTTTCTCGTGCTTGGCAGTGGATAAATTCATCGTAGGATTTCGGGTCTTGTGAGAACATTCCAGTTTTGATACCAGTCATCAGGTGATCAGGAATTTGGTAAATCGTTGCTCCTTTGCCCATCAGCTCTTTCGATGACGAGGTCGTAACACTATAGAGATCGCGAGCAAAAAATTATTTTATGCTAGGATTCATTTCTAATTGATTATTGTAACCTACATCTGGTTTGTGGCTACTTTGACGTACGAGCAAACCATTTATGATAAACCCAGATTCTCCTAAATTATGTTTTGGAAGTTTTCTTTAAAATTTCCTTTGAATACTCGTCATTCTGCTCGTGAATAATCTACTGAAGCTTGAGAAAATCCCCTGCATTTAAGCAGGACATCTGGTTGGTTGAAATAGAAGGTTCTTGTGCAAGAACGTCAGGGACAATCAATTTGAGATACTTCCAAAATGAATTGGAAATATCGGTAGGGAAAATTCTCAATTCGCTTCTGAAAATTCTCAAATCGATTTGAAAAATCCTCAAATTGGTTTGGAAAATTCTGAATTCGACTTGGAAAAGCTATAATATAAAATAATCTTCCGAAGCATGAAAAAACGAGTTTCATCATACCTTTCCGAACAACTATTTTGACTCAGACGCTCCGGTCGGCTCGCTGGATAACGCATTTTCAGATCTTCATTTTGTAATCCGACCAAAAGCTTTGCATCCATCGCGCTTTCAGCCTTAAAGTAAATCAATCATCAGCATGCCATAAGGGATGTACAGTCACAAAAAATTAATATTGTCAACGTTCGACCAATAGAATGTTTCCTCCTCATAAAAAACTCGAAGCGAAAATTCATCCTTCTGGACAAATAACGAACCTGTAGGTAATCTCCCATCTTTTCTCAAGCTCTTATTGATTAGGTAGCGGTCGAGTACTTCGGAGTTGGGTTGGTAAGAGAAAAATTGATTGGATTGGGGAATTCTCATGATGATGAAGTCCACGTACCTACCAAAAACAACTTTTAAAAAGTTTGATCGATCTGGTGGCTGAAAGTATTCATTTTCAACCAAGAGGCTACTGGGATTTCTGTCAAAATCACGTGATCTAATACGGACCAAGGTCTACTCAATAAAAGTAAATAATACCTTGAGGTGGTCTCTCAACATTTTTTCATAAAGTTCATTTGTACTCAAAACGAATTGAGCTTGTCTGGGATTCTCGTCCAACACGTATGTGGCGTATTTTTGGAACAAGGCGATCAAATCTTCGACCAGTGTTCTCCAAACGTCAACTTCTTTTTGAATTTCTTTTGCGTTTTCCTGCAGCTGTATGATAGTTCTATCGCATCGATAAAGTAAGTCTGCCAACGCCGTCTGGATCTGTAAATAAATATTGAGTGATCAAGTTATACATTTTTATATATTGGTAATTTTATATATTGGTAATTTTATATATTGGCAATTGATGTAAATCTACAATTTACTTCTTGAATGGTGACTTATGGGCACATTTAACACGTTACTTTAACTATAATTTCTAATTTACCTTAACATGATTCTTGTTCAACGCTTGCACCGAACTAATGATTCTGGTTTTTTCACTCTTCCGAACTTTTTGTATCAACTTGTCCTCTTTTTCTTTCAGTATCGCTTTATCCATCTTTTTCGATTTGTTGTCTAGTTCTATCTGCTCTAACAAACGGTTGTACTCGATTGTGAAAATTCTGAAAAGAAGTGAGACAAATTAGCGTGTCATTTGTTTTGGTGTCAATGCCGTACTCACTGGCCCTCTTTCAATTGCAATTCTATTTTTTAACATTTCTGAAGGGGGTTCCGAGTGTATTTGTAATGAGTCTTGAGCCTATTCACAATCAAAATCAAGGTTATTTTTGATCTGGAGAAACAATTTCTTATCATGTTGGAAAAGTAATCAAGCCATTGAAACTGATCATTTCCTAATCGTAATCGTGAATTGAGGCTAGATCGTTGGTGAAAATGACCTTTGGAGTTGGTTTTGATTTGCCCGTCCCCTTCCCATGGGAGTTCATGCATGAAACTCCGATTCTCGTAATTTTTCTGACCTGCCATCCGCAAACTGTTCTTTTCTTTCCTGTAAACAAAGGCCCGACACACTGGGCTTGTCGACGATTGACTCGCTAGAAACCTCAATATCGCTTTTATTCACTTCGCTACAGTTAACAATTGGAATATCGTGAACACCGGGTTCACTCATGGAGAAAGGATCTCAGAACGCCAATATTACTGGAAAGGCTTAGGGTGGGTTCTTCAATTCAGTTTTTTTCTATGAATATCTTTTATCCCCCGAATAACATTCTCCATGAATGTGTTGACCCGGAAATTCATAGTCTAAATTTCAAAGAAGCTGCTTACCCACTCGTATGCCTCCTCCAAATTCATGGAACAGAAGTCAGCAATCAGTAGATGAAATCCCTTTCCAGAAAATTAAAAAAAAAATTCTATGAAAATTCGACGTTAATCGAGAAAAATTGCCACTCAATGCAAAAATATTTTTCAGCATTTAAGAGCGCAAGAAGAGACTGGTGTTCAAATTTACCAGAATGGTGTATTTAATCACTTTTTCCAAAAATCGCGATCGTGACATGTTGTAAGGCTCGTGTTTCATTTGTATATAGGTATATAATAGTATTAAAACATAGCCCACCTCAATTCCTGCCAAATCAATATTCGCTACCTACATGGATATCCCCTCAAGAGAGAACTGTTCATTTATATACATATGCGGGCCAGCTCCGTACCTTCCAAAATTTTCCTGTCACTGATTTCCATACGAGATACGAGCGTGAGCAGTGTTTGAATTGTATGAATGCAAATAAGCGGATCGAGTTATTCGGAGATACACATTCCCAAAAGTTTTGGCGAAATGAAATTACATTTTGTTTTATACGAAGGGCGATTTTTTTTTGCTAATGCTTTCTTTAGGTAGTATTTTTGCTCGTAAGTAAATTGACGTAGATATTGTAATCGTCTCTTCTCGGTACTCAAAATCAATTCTCCAACACTCATGTGAGCGAGTTCTGAAACAGTTTTTCAGTTATCATGTTTTCCTAAACTGCTGAACACAGAAACTTGAGGAAAAAGGTACCTCACGGATTCTTCGTATTTTTCAACGTTCCAATCTTTACTCCTTTCTATTTCATCGTTAGTCTGGTCTTCATAGTTTCTTATCGCCGTATCTATTGTTTGTTCCACATCCTCGGCCAACTCTTTTTCGATCCTTTGAAACGCCTCGCTGTACTCTTTTTCTAGTTTTTCTGTCAAATCAGCTTCAAATTTTAGTAGCTTTTCCTAAAAAACGAAATTTGCAAAATTACGAGATACACCTCGACACCGATTCGAATTTAAATTCAATATTCTTCAGCATGGCAAAAATAAAGTACGGACGTGTCTGTGTAGTAGACTGCACATTTTGATCATTCTTTTGCCCCAATGTCCGAGAGTGAAAAAGAAGTTGTACGTATTTTAAATATCTTAGTATCGTGTTAAAGGCCCAGGACCTCTTGATGCTCGATCATTAACTCGCTGTTCATAGTACATTAGAGTATCATAGAGTGCAGTTTTGAGGTATTTCAAACATTTTCCTCACGTCAATAAAGTAAAGCGAATCGTTTCTGAGGTCCTCAATTCATTTCGAAGGACATTGAAAATTTTTCAAAACAGACTAACATCGAATGGAAGGCATCAGCGCCAGGATCATTGTGTCTTTAGTATCTAGAGCGAGGAGTTTGGTATTGATGAGACGTTGGTGACGGAGAAAGGATCGTCGAACGAAAAACTAGAAGAGTACGCCATCAAAATGAATAAGAAATTCGACCGAATTCATCCCCGAGGCTTACCGAAATTCGAGAGAAATGGTTTTATCTTGGTCCAAATGTAGAGGACAAGAGCCTATCGTCAAGGGACAATTTCTCCTTAAAGATATTGTATGGATCTACAATTATCCAAAAACTCTGGCCCCACATAAGAACACGTATAGCATCCTACAAAAACTGTCTTCCATCACAAATGGAGGGTACCTCTCATGAAAGATTACGAAAAACGACTCCATCCTCAAGATACTACACGTTTACTCAGTGATCGCTAAACCCTCGAAGACGACAGGGCTATTCAAATGTCAATGACAGCAAGATTCTGAAGATCAATCGTATGTCATCTCTGGATCGAACCTTGAGACAGACAGATGACGTATCTGAGTTGAAGCACGACGGACCCTCCCTGCAAATGGTAAGGCCATTCGCAGAAATGCCCGAATCTCACAACCTCGCAAGTCCAGGCTGCAATTTACAATCAAAGCCCAAAGTACAAACCTATATCCGTTCGTATTGAAAAGCTGCACTTCTTTGGTAATTATAACTTTATCGATCGTAGACATTGTCGACCACGAATTGTTTTGAATCAGGTACCGAATTTTCGCTGTTCGACCTTTAGGACGGCAGTATTTCAGATACCGGATGGATTTTACGTGCTGGAAAGGCACAGAAGTCACGTCCCAGTAACCCGGTCTTCACACAGGATGGGCCGAGGAGAGTGGCATTGTTTGCCAAACTAAGTTCCTGTTGACACGGGCTGTTTGCAGCGTCAAAACCGAAGAGAAGGTGTTGAGTAAGGACGAAGTTCGTTTCACGTGCAAAGGCGAGCGCAGTTTCTGCCAAAACTATTGATTTCATACTGCACTGAGCAAAATAACTACGACTAAAATGAATATTTCCCGAAATTGAGGCGCCAGGTAGAAAAGCGCCTTCAGCGCTCGAAGGCCCTTTTTACTGTTTTCGCTGTTTTCAACTGTACAGGGCGTTGAAAAAACATTTTAGGTGAAACTAGGCAAAAAATGGAACAGAACGCCGCCAACCGCATTTTTCCCACTCAACTCAACTCTTTTCAGAGAAAAGTTTTTGTTTCGGAAAAACGCATTTTGCGTTATAGGACTCCGCATTTTTCTGGTTCAAAACAACTTTTTCTGACACAAGTCTCATGGCGGTAAGATAACCTCAAATCCTTGAACCGGGATGTAAGTAAAGGCTAATGATACCTATAAAAATGTACGAATCATGCGACTAGGTATTGTTGCCTCAATTGAGAAGTCAGAAAAACGCTTGTTATTGGCATTGCGCTTGCAAACTTGAATTTCGCCATGAAATCGAAAGAGAATTGAAAATTCGGCCATATCATTGAAAACCTGCAAATGGGCAAGTTTTTCTGAAATTCGACAATTTCCATCACGTTTTTTCGAATTGCAGTTAATGTTAAATTACTATCCGAAATTTTTGTTGTTTGAGCTGCATTTGCGGTAGTACTAAGGGGTTAATACCGAGTAGGTTTTCTGCTCACCTTTATTTCAAGCATGAAAATGATCTACACAGCCATTCGGCCATTTTCATCCTTCGCTATCCTTGTGAATGAAAAGAGCTAATCATTCAGCCCCTGAACCAGGTGTACGGGAGGCTGCCCTATTTTGTGAGGCGTTAAAATTGCTCAAAGGAGATTTCCCTATCAAATTAGCGATTCGGGTTTAAGGTCTAGAAACACCATTGCAATTAATTAGAGCCCTCCTCTCAAAGCTGTGGAGGCTGACTAGGACTGATGGTATTGCAGCCTTTGCATTTAACTCGGGTTAAATTGAAAAGGTAGAAATTCTTATTTAACGAGGATAAACATTCTGAATGATGGCTTATCCTGGGCCTTGTACAGGTAGTATTCTTTGCTTTCTTCTCATTTATTATTAGCACTCTTTGCCGACCATAACATTCAAGAATTCAAGCTTTTTCGTTATGATGTCTTAAAATCTGCATAATATTAGGAATGACAAAATGTGACCGACTTTGAAAAACACTCATAAAAAACTAAAAACTGTAAAATAAAAAATCCTGACCTCGATTTTTGAAATGATCAGTTCATGAACTGAATAGGGCAACTATGAATAGGGCAATTTTTCAATTGAACAAACCACTTTCAACTCATTAATTCCTAACTTAATTTTAGGTTACACATTTAGATCCCTACCTATACTTGAATTGTCCAAGAATTGTCCTCGGTATTGAGTTTTCAGTAGAAAGAGACCTGCGTAGTGCTTGGTTTGCTTACCTTACAAGAATTTCAGTCAGCATTTTTTAAATGCATTTGTATTTTTTATTTCCATCAATTTTAATCAATGGACTTTTGTTCTTACTTCAGAATAATACTACAAGAGTCCCCTTAACTTTATACGAGAGGAAACGCTTTTTCCTCTGCGAAATAAAGAGAATAAAAAATTTGCCTGATTTTCCTTCTCCATCAGTTCCTGCTCCAGCCGATGGATTTCCATATTTTCCTCCAACTTTTGATGTATCCGTTCCAAAATTTCTGCTTTGTCCTTGTCGTCGAATTCGACAATGAGCGGAACAACGGCTGCTTTCAGCTTGCCTGTTGCATTGATTAGTAGCTCAGCATAGGGCGTGAGCTCTACAGCGATGCTAACAAACTCTTCATCGCGGTCGGCTAAATTGGCTTTCTCAACTGTTTGATAGAATAAGGAATACGATGCATTATGATATTATATGAATTGACAAAAAGGTTTATGTGACGAATCTGCAGCCGCCAACAAAGTTTACTCTTTTTTGGACGTCGGGGTCTATGCGTTTGGAAACTTTGATGGAAGCGAATTGAGAAATAAGTTGCCTGACTATTATCGGCGTTCGTTTTTTGATTTCCCCATCAATAATAGCTCTCTGGAAGTTTTCCATAGTGAAGCCTCGTCGCCCCCGTTCCGGCCGACCACCCAAAAAGCAAAAAAAGCTCCGAAGGGCGGAAAAAGGGCGACGTTAAATGAACGAATATGGCAGCCGAAGGCTCAAAGGGAAGCGGTTAAATGGTTCGGCGAGCGGAAAGTTCCGGCGAAGCCTTTTTGTCCAAGGGCGCTTTCAAATGACGTGCAATGAGTGTTCGGGAATATCAAGAGACCCCGTATCTCGTTCGCTTCTGCGCACATGGACTAATAAAGGAAGAAACTACTCAGCTCTTTTTAGCGTTACAGACTAATAAATGAGCTTCTGACTTTTCAACACGCAGGCTTTCGTATCGGCTTTGTAATATTAATGACAATTATTGAATAATAAACCATTGTAATCGCCCGAGAAAAGAAATTTTCTAATCTAGGTGCCCTGAAAATTTCATGTTTTACGTTTCAAAGGGCGTAGAATCCGAATCTGCAATAAAAAAAATATCCGTCCGTCGTCCGCCGTCCACCGTCCTCCGCCCGCCGTCCACCCTCCGCGGTCCACCGTCGCCGTCCACCGTCCGCCGTCCACCGTCCGCCGTGAACACTTTTTCCTCCAAACGGCTGGAGATATTTTTAAAATTTTCGAGAAGAATCAACCATGTTCCGGGACATCCCTAATTCTTTAGCTAAGCTCAGTTCTAAGAATTCTTAAGCCAAGCTCAGATTTAAGCCCTCCGGAAAAATTGTTTAAATCTTCAAAAAATTTGTTTTTTCCAAAATCTTCTCCGACTTGCATTGAATTGTTTCATTTGTTAGCTTTTCCAGGCTGAATCGAATGGGGTCTATAGGAATGCAGTCCAATGTCAAGAATTTGTAGTTAATTACCTATAAAATAATATTAGACTAGATTTCAACATAGGTTGGTAGTGAGTAAAAATTAATCAAGCCACGTGAATGATAAACCCCTAGGTGAGTATTTGCAGTGTTTTTATTATTGAGGGAACTTTGGAAGATTAAAATTGTTGATGTAGGCAGATTACGGACTCCTTATGGCAGATTAAAGACCTGCACGGGTGAATGAGAGACTTGGAAAAAAGTTGTTGTTCGAACAAATTGACTGCTAGGGACAAACAATAGTTAGCTTCAACTTGCAATATTCATGTTTTTGGATCATTCAAGTTGACTCACCGCTCTTTGCTTGTTTCATTTGCGTATCGGTCTCTTCCCTGGCACCCTCCGTTTTCACCTCTTTGAAATTCCTGTATAAAACTTCCACGGGAGGAGAATTTTTTATTTTCTCCAGTTCCAGCTCGGAGAGAGTCCATTCCTCTTTAGCTGTCCCGTTGGCATTCTGGGAATCAATCATACTATTTTTGGCAACTTGATACCGCATGGGAGTTGATATTTGTTGACCACTAGATTGATGAATCGAGGACATGTCCGCTGGTCTTTTAGGACCATCGCCTCTTGCACGATTTTTATAATTTCACTGTTTTGTGTTATATACGGGAGTGTTACCGAAATTTGATCAAGTTGGTTGTTGATTATGGGGTAACAATAAAGTTCTTCATATATAAAGTTCTTCATATATACGAGTTCTTCATATTCGTATCATATATAATTACAAATAAGTCAATATTTTACACTCCAGAACTAAACGCAGCACTGGTTCTAATATATTGTTCATACTATGAGTAGGTTCCTTCCTGTGATATATTATTTTGTGGGTGGTATTTTTAATAATATTCTACCATTTCATAATGTACGAAGAGAAATAACAAAATTTACTTTGACGTTGGACTGAGTTTCGAGCTTTGTATGCTTGATCTGCATGGCCATCGCTCCCCTAACATTGTTTAGATAGACGGTTTGCTTGTCATACATCCTTTTCCTTATCATTTCCGCCAGCTCTACAAAAAAATTGTCTACCGTAATTCAACAGATAAATGGAATAGGTAGACACATTCATCGCTTCTTGATGTCATTTTTAATCAATTATTAGGATGCACATAATTGCATTTAAGTGGTTATTAACTCAGCTAAATGAGAAAAACTACTCAATTAAGTATATCCAATTATTATACGCAAACTCGGCGGAAAAGACTGATTATTTTAGCGGGTTTTCATTCTTCTCTTTTAGTCGATGAACATTAGCAAACTTGACCGACCTACGGTCCGTGTATTTTTGACAGTCAAAGAGATAACTCGTTTAGCCGAACTAAGTTAAAATTGATAGTCTCTTGAGTCGTCCTGTGTGTCGCAGTTGTTCGCCAGTTATTTGATTTATGAATAGGGACCAACATGAATTGGATGCGGAATCCAATAGAACCAGAAGAAAAAAATTCTCGGTAAAAAATTACATTCATCTCTCCCGCATGAATATCAAGTCAGTGTGAATATTGATGGAAAAACTACGAGCTACGTATCTTTTATGTCCTGTAAATCACCTGCGCCCGGGAACGGTTCCCCCAGGATGTCTGTTAATGAATGGTCTTTTTTCCTACAAATTCAATTCCACTGGACGGGATGCAAGTAATTTAGTGGGAGCGATTCCTTTGGGATGGGAACATTGTTCATCGTGATTACATTCGAGATGCAGGTAGGAAGAAAGAGTGGGGAATCGGGGCGAAGAGACTACGACGTATTAGAGAGGAAAAAAGTTTCCCAATATTCGAGAACCGAAAAAGTTGTCTTCCTGTACATGAGGCGCATTGAGAAAACGTAAAAAACCCTATTCAGCGAGCAGCAGATTTTTTGAATCGCGTGTTTCCTATCAACAAATACGCCGAGTCTCATGTAGTAAACAACGAGCTGTTTATGAATTGAATCCTTTGGGAAACATTTGTGGAGCCCCATAATTTGAATTAGAAACTCAAATTGATGGAATGGAAGTAGCCTGTTTTACGAAATTTTACGAGTTTGTACACCGGTTTTGTCGGTTAAGTCGTCGTCAGTGCAAAACCAGAACTGACCACCACAACCACGACCACCACCCTATATAGACATGGAGCCTCTCACTTGATGCTATCACTTCACCCCTTGTGATTGTCGTGAATGTGGTGCTCTGTGTTAGTTTTGGGCTGACGATGTCTTGAAACCGGTTTAAAAACTCGTAAACTTTCGTGAAACAGACTTATTCCACTCCCTCGATTTGAGTTTCTAATCCGAGCAGTCTAACGAATTGGTAGCGCAATAATAATAGGATGCAGGAAAATAAAATGTCCAGCTACAATATTTTGAATGGCGTAAATTGATGTCGAAAGTGAAACGTGTTCGAAACCAAAAACAACGTTTTTCATGAGCAGGGCGGTATGAATATTTGGATGAAAACACAGAATGAATACTCTCTCCCAATATTATTCTTTTTTCTCTAACAGAAAATAATATACCGATTGACCTGGCGAATGTAAGCTTTAGGGTCACGACCCTCACAAGTTGCTGAAGGTCCACATTGGACGTGCGTGCTGGTAACTCCATTCCAACTTCTTCCAGCCCGAAAGGAGGAAACGTCCCAACGGTTTCTGGCCTGGCGCCCGCGTCCCCCAACCTCGCCCATCCCCATAGTTAGGGCAATCCCGACGGAATTCTCATCTCTTCAGACTCTCGTCCCCCTCAGCTCATCTCTTCTGCGTCGTGTGCGAGGTCTGTTCAGACGACCCGACGCTATAAGGGTAAACACGCACTGCCGCTCGCTTTTCAAACTTCTTGGAGTATGTCTCCTTCCCGGGCTGTGCCAGAAATGGCAACCGACCCCGCAGTTTCTGGTCGAGAGTAGAAGAAACGGCGAGGGAAACGTCAGCAGCTTCCTGAGGAACGAACTTGTCCTTTACCGGTGATTTGGGTCTCTTCGCATCCATCTTCCGAGAGGCCATTGCAAGTTCCATTTATCGAGTTACGCGTTGCACCAGCTATCCATGAAAAACAGCTGCACAATGCCGACATGAAGAGATTTGGAAGGAAGCTTCGTCGTTGCCAGATTTTAATCAATCATGAAGCGTAACTAAAATTATTATAGTAGCGCATTTTTCAGTTCGTTGTGACGGTTAGGGTTGTTTCGGAAATTCGACCCAAGCATCCACACTTCATGTGATGTTTTCCAATTTAATGCAGGTTGGCTCAGGTGTCCAAATAAACCAGAAATGAGAACATTACATAACCAATATGGTCTTGAGTCGGAGTTTTTTCTCTTCTAAAAGTTTATGGAAATTTGATACGATATGTGGTTTTTGGAACCCTCGAAATATTACGATGGTTATTATCTGGTGGTGCATCGGTCTGATCGACCGCGTGCAACCGACCGCAGAATCGCCCTTCGTACAGCCACATGTGTGGGCTACTTGCCCCATTTACGGACGAGCCCTTGCACACCCCCACTGACCGATTTTCCCCCATGTTTTGTTCACATGTTGCGTTTGCATGCATTTCTTACCCGTGATGCTGCTTTTTTGTTTTTCCAATCAGGGTGCATGAAAGCGAGAAAATATGAAATCCTAACCACAAACAAAACACAGTTATATTCCTTATTTTTGGAAAAATTGCTTGCTTTTCCAAGTTTGAAAAAACAGGAAAATTCCATTCAAAATGTTTAAAAAACCTTGCAAAAACGTTGGAGGATTCAAAATGTTTAAAAAACCTTGAAAAAACGTTGGAGGATGAAGATGAGGAAAGACAACAAACCATAAATCCGCTCGTCAGTAATAGAATGGATCACCTGGAGCGGGCGCTTCATAACGTGGCCAGCATTCTTTCTCAGTATCAGTTTTTCGGTAAAATTTCTCGTACAAGTCAGTCCATAATAGGAGAATAAGAGGGTGTAATTTCGAAACGTCGATTTTTTCGCTTCCGCATTGTCCTCTCACTTTCGGTAAATACGGCCTAGGATCCATTTTTAATTGATTTTCTTGGATCATGGTTCATTAAAAATTCTCGATAAATGATGATGGGCTTGGTTGGCAACGCCTCAGCAATACTCAAGTCGGCCACACACTATCCGATATCTGGCAATTGCAGGGGAGATGAACATGGAAACTGGCTCGGAAAGACGAATAAAACTTATTGGGATCTACTCCGACGGCACCTCGACCAATCGCAGCAGTGCATTTGCCGGCCCCCTCCGTCAGCAATCGAATCATGTGGTGGCGTTCGTGCAGTTCTCTCTATGGCCGACTGTAGAGAACTTTGTACAACGCATGCGCAAGCACCTAGGTACATGACTATTGCCTCCACTCACGGTCATGATCATGGTCTTTCCAATGAGTGTTTTAATGGTGTTCACTCATTATCCCGTTGCTTGCTTTTGGAGTGAGGGTGACCAAAAGGACGTGGCTTGGAAACATCTATACATTTTGGTACATTATTTGTACCAGAGGGAACCCTCTAAATTAACTCTAAAGTACCCAAAAACGTTCAAATGTTGGATCAATAAATAGATTGCGGTGCATGAGATTCATTACGGTGTTCATGCTTGTCTCATCTTCGTCATTTCCAAAGCCTGTCTTTGTAAGTCAGTCTTTGTAAGTTTTACCTATCAATATTCCACGTCATAGGGCCTCGGCAGGATAGAAAATATCGAAGTTCAGCAACCGGTGCAGTTTCATCGTCCGTTTCAGTGACAGCTGCTGTAACTCGATAGCGACTGTTGGAGGTTTTCTTTGTCAAAGTCTGACCTCATTATAGCAGGGAAATTGGGTTTTATAGTAGCTTCTCCTTTATACGTCTCGTACTTTGAGCGAAGGGCGGACAAAGGTCCTGCGGTATTGCTCGGTAACGAGAAACCTCTTTTCAACCCGACACAATTCAGCAATGATTTCCGAGGAGCAACAAAAACATGAAATTGCACACACACTCTGGCCTAGAAATTTATCCTCAATTTCTAAGCCTTCTGACTTTAATAAGTACAGCATTTTGATATCGAATCGGGAATCTCCCAGACCAAAAAAAGATTTTACTAATCATATTGAGACTTTTGATATAATTTTAAAATTCGGTGGCCTCAAAAACCCATTGTTTTACTTATTATTAAACCAAATACTTGATGGTCTCTCAAAATAATGCATCGAATTTCCGATCACGGGTAAACATTGGGTACCTGCCTGTATAAGACAACCTACCTATCAGTTCAAGAGTGGGTACCTATTTATATTCATATGATGTAGGTATTTGAAATGCCCTTGAAAATTTTCAAACTACCTAAGCCCTTAGTATAATAATAATTTACTAATAGGCCTTATAATACCCCTGTAATAGGCCTCACAATAGGCCCCTATTTTACATTCATTTTGTAGCCAAATATCATATGATAATTTCTTTCTTGCTAAACTTGCCTAAATCAGTGCGAGGAATAAAAGCTTATTTCTTTCATGTCCCTCAAATTATTTTTTTCCGGAGGGAAATGGCATTTTTCGCTTTTTTCAACTTAGTTCTAAATGAGAAACATTCGTCAAGCCCCTACAAAAGAGGCCCACTTTTGATTCTTTTTCTCGGCTGTTCGCAGAGAAAAGCGATTCATCTTGAGCAGAGGACTCTTTTCAAGCCGCTCGTAAAGGCTTTAACTCTTTTAACCAAGAAAATCTTTGGATGGAAGGCTTGTGCGTAATGTAAGAAACAAACATGGTTGCCGATCTAAATAAGTTCCAATGCGAATAAAGGTGGCTCAAAAGCATACATCATAAGTGCTTGAAAAAAACGAGCATTAAAGGAAATTCTCAAAACAGGTCCTAGGGTTGCCAACCCCACCGATGACTGAGGGAGGAGATCTTCATAAAAAGCAGGACATCCCAGCTTTGATAAAACAATACAAAACTAAGGGACGGTTTTTCAAATTTAAAGCAAGATTTATCCAAGGTCGCTTGCATTAACTAATTTCCAAGAAATGTTCAGCATGATGGCCAATGAAGTGTGTCCTAGGCAAAATTTAGTGCAAGCGTCCTTGGATAAATCTAGCCCTAAATGAATGGAAAATCCGGCCCTAATTCAGAGAAACGAGTCATGCGAAACAGTGAAATACCATATTAAATAGTCTTTCTTCGTTTACGGACGACCAAAAGTGAAATTGGATCAAGTCCACGTTGCTAAATCGCAAAACTTCCAAAAACACGCTAGGTTCAACCCCAGACAACTCATTTTTAGCGGTTTGTCAAACTCACAATGAAACCAAAACTCAAACTCACAATCAAATTCGAAGTCAAACTTGCAATGAAAAAAAAGTCAATCTCATAGTCGAGCTCGAAGTCAAACTCGCAATGAAACCAAAAGTCAATCTCGCAGTCGAGCTCGAAGTCAAACTCACAATGAAACCAAAACTCAAACTCATAATCAAATTCGAAGTCAAACTAGCAATGAAACCAAAAGTCAATCTCATAGTCGAGTTCGAAGTCAAACTCACAATGAAACCAAAACTCAAACTCATAATCAAATTCGAAGTCAAACTCACAATGAACCAAAACTCAAACTCATAATCAAATTCGAAGTCAAACTCGCAATGAAACCAAAAGTCAATCTCGTAGTCGAGCTCGAAGTCAAACTCACAATGAAACCAAAACTCAAACTCATAATCAAATTCGAAGTCAAACTCGCAATGAAACCAAAACTCAAACTCATAATCAAATTCGAAGTCAAACTCGCAATGAAACCAAAAGTCAATCTCGCAATCGAGCTCGAAGTCAAACTCGCAATGAAACCAAAACTCAAACTCATAATCAAACTCGAAGTCAAACTCACAATGAAACCAAAACTCAAACTCATAATCGAACTCGAAGTCAAACTCGCAATGAAACCAAAAGTCAATCTCGCAATCGAGCTCTAAGTCAAACTCACAATGAACCAAAACTCAAACTCATAATCAAATTCGAAGTCAAACTCACAATGAAACCAAAACTCAAACTCATAATCGAACTCGAAGTCAAACTCGCAATGAAACCAAAAGTCAATCTCGTAATCAAATTCGAAGTCAAACTCGCAATGAAACCAAAAGTCAATCTCGTAGTCGAGCTCGAAGTCAAACTCACAATGAAACCAAAACTCAAACTCATAATCAAATTCGAAGTCAAACTCACAATGAAACCAAAACTCAAACTCATAATCAAACTCGAAGTCAAACTCGCAATGAAACCAAAAGTCAATCTCGTAATCGAGCTCGAAGTCAAACTCGCAATGAAACCAAAACTCAAACTCATAATCAAACTCGAAGTCAAACTCGCAATGAAACCAAAAGTCAATCTCATGATCGAGCTCGAAGTCAAACTCGCAATGAAACCAAAAGTCAATCTCGTAATCGAGCTCGAAGTCAAACTCACAATGAAACCAAAACTCAAACTCATAATCTAATTCGAAGTCAAACTCACAATGAACCAAAACTCAAACTCATAATCAAATTCGAAGTCAAACTCGCAATGAAACCAAAAGTCAATCTCGTAGTCGAGCTCGAATCAAACTCACAATGAAACCAAAACTCAAACTTCATTGTGAGTTTGACTTCGAGTTTGATTATGAGTTTGAGTTTCTTTTTCATGGCGATTTTGACCTCGAGTTTGGTTATGAGTTTGAGTTACTGTTTCATTGTGAGTTTGACTTCGAGCTCGATTACGAGATTGACTTTTGGTTTCATTGCAAGTTTGACATCGAGTTCGATTATGAGTTTGAGTTTCGGTTTCATTGTGAGTTTGACTTCGAGTTCGATTATGATTTTGAGATTTTGTTTCATTGCAAGTTTGACATCGAGTTCGATTATGAGTTTGAGTTTCGGTTTCATTGTGAGTTTGACTTCGAGTTCGATTATGATTTTGAGATTTTGTTTCATTGCGAGTTTGACTTCGAGTTCGATTATGAGTTTGGGTTTCATTGTGAGTTTGACTTCGAGTTTGAGTTTCTTTTTCATGGCGATTTTGACCTCGAGTTTGGTTATGAGTTTGAGTTACTGTTTCATAGTGAGTTTGACTTCGAGCTCGATTACGAGATTGACTTTTGGTTTCATTGCAAGTTTGACATCGAGTTCGATTATGAGTTTGAGTTCTGGTTTCATTGTGAGTTTGACTTCGAGTTCGATTATGAGTTTGAGTTTTGGTGTCATTATGAGTTTGACTTCGAGTTCGATTACGAGATTGAGTTTTGGTTTCATTGCGAGTTTGACTTCGATCTCGATTACGAGATTGACTTTTGGTTTCAATGCGAGTTTGACTTCGAGATCGATTATGAGTTTGAGTTTTGCTTTCATTGTGAGTTGGACTTCGAGTTTGATTATGAGTTTGAGTTTCGGTTTCATTGTGAGTTTGACTTCGAGTTTGATCATGAGATTGACTTTTGGTTTCATTGCAAGTTTTACTTCGAGTTCGATTATGATTTTGAGATTTTGTTTCATTGCGAGTTTGACTTCGAGTTCGATAATGAGTTTGGGTTTCATTGTGAGTTTGACTTCGAGTTTGATTATGAGTTTGAGTTACTTTTTCATGGCGATTTTGACCTCGAGTTTGGTTATGAGTTTGAGTTACTGTTTCATTGTGAGTTTGACTTCGAGCTCGATTACGAGATTGACTTTTGGTTTCATTGTGAGTTTGATTTCGAGTTCGATTATGAGTTTGAGTTTTGGTTTCATTGTGAGTTTGACTTCGAGATCGATTATGAGTTTGAGTTTTGGTTTCATTGTGAGTTTGACTTCGAGCTCGATTGCGAGTTCGACTTTTGGTTTCATTGGGAGTTTGACTTCGAGTTTGATTATGAGTTTGAGGTTTGGTTTCATTGTGAGTTTGACTTCGTGTAGCGTGCTGTTTGGCGCAGGCCACAAATTTGTTGAAAATTGGATCGGTTCCAGCAGGTCAAATAAGCACCAGATTCTTCGTAGGAAAATAAATGTAATTGCTGAATTTACAATTAGTTGAGAACCTAGGGAGCTCCTCTCACAATAGAAATAGGAATTTATAATGTTAAACGCGGTCAATCGAATTTCTAAGCCAACGTTATGGTTTGGACCAAAATAAAGTTCTTCTCTTGGACTTAGAGATAAGTATAAACGATCTGACCGTTTCGATGTGGCTATCGACGATTGCGCCGACGGGATTGTCGTTCTCTTTGAACTCAGGGCGAGTAGACGAATAGATTTGGAATACACCGGAGGCGACGACTCGAAATTTGACCGCCAATGGTTTGGATCGGTGCGTGGAGGATCAAACGATCAACTGCGACTTGATGTCCAATCTGGAATGGCGATTCGACATGGTCAGAAGCCCGTCAAAGTAATGATAATTTTCCATGTTTTCGGTGAAAACAATCTCAGTACTCACAGAGTTCGACGACGAATTTGAATGTGGAAGAAAATAAAATTGGCGTGGGATTCGGAGACCCAATTTGAAGCGAGACGAAGGATGCTGCGACCTGTACTGGCTGGCGCTTCGGAGCTGGTACTGTCGGTAAAAATCGAGGAGTTGATCGGCGGCTACTATACCCCTTCCCTATCTGTCCGAGGCACGCTAAATGACGCCTAACTTGTCAGCCTGATTAATTTGCTGGTGAACCAACGCAAACATGCCGCCCACCAAATTTGGTATCAAATTTCAAGGATAAGGAGGAGAAGATAGAGGGAGGAGGGGAACGAGTTTTACCACTGGTCTTTTGAATGACGACCTGCCAGTTTGCACTGTAGCAACGCGAACTATGTTGTCACGTCCTGGATGCACATCGATGATCCGAGCAGTCTTCCAGTGAAGTGGTGGTGAATCCTCCTTGAGCAGGACGAGGTCCCCAATCTGCACATTTTCCTTGCGTTGAAGCCACTTCGGACGAGTTTGAAGCGTTGCCAAGTACTCCCTACTCCATCTTTTCCAGAAATATTCTGCCTTGCGACTTACAAGCTGCCATCGCGTTAGTAGGCTTTCCCTCTCGTCCAGTAAAGAGGGCTCAGGTGCAACGACCAGCGGGCCGCCCACCATAAAATGGCCCGGGGATAGGTAGTCTGATTCGTTTGGATCTGTCGAGAGAGGACATAATGGGCGGGAGTTTAGGATTGCCCCAATTTTAGAAAAGAGAGTACTGTACTCTTCATAGGTGAGTGGAGTTTGACTTGACATCAACCGTAGGTGGCGTTTGACGGATTTTACTCCTGCCTCCCAGATACCTCCCATGTGGGGTGTCTGTGGAGGGTTGAAATGCCATCGAATGTTGGTCTTAAGAGCATAGTCCAGCAGCTCTTGCTTTGATGTTTGGGAAGAGAACCATTGGTACAGCTCCTTCAAATAAGATGCTGCTCCCAGGAAGTTACTTCCGCAATCGCTGTAGACGTCAGTTGGGAGTCCTCTCAGTGAGGTGAACCGCTGGAACGACGCTAGGAAGGCCTCGGTGGTGAGACGAGTTACAAGTTCTAGATGCAAGGCCTTGGTGGCCATACAGACGTAGAGGCACAAATACGTTTTACCAATTGCTGCATTTCGCCTTGACGACTCTTTTAGTGGAAACGGTCCAGCGAAATCGACCCCTACATGTTGAAATGTTCGTCCACCATTGACTATAAATTTTGGTAAGTCACCCATGAATGGTGGGTAGGAATTAGCCTTCGATTTGTAGCATTTCAAGCATTTGAACCCTCGGTGCCTAATGAGGCGACGCAGCGCTGGGATCCAGAATTGTAGCTGTATGACTGCCTGCAAAGCGTTTGGCCCAGGATGGCCATATAGTTTATGGTAGAAGTCGATCATGAGGGAGGAGAAATGACATTTGTGTGGCAGCAGAATTGGATGGCGTTGCGTGTATGGTAATTCTGCATGCCTAAGTCGTCCTCCTACCCGCCAGACACTGTCTCGATCAAGGAATGGGTCCAAGTTGCCAAACTTCGAATCCATAAACTGTTTGCTGGGAAAGTGATGACGTTGAACATCCTTTATGCACAATGTCTTACCTTGATCATATTCGATTTTAGACAGTGCACCTGAACGCTTGTTGGTGGGATTTCTGCAGTTGTGGATCCATCGCACAATCCAGCCAGCAGCTCGAACCATCGTTTGAAATGAAGAAAACCTCTCAAACCAGTTGCACAGTAGGGGGACAGCTTCTGTGCTGACTAACGCAGACTGCTCAGCTCTCATTTCTGGCAAGTCTTTAAGAGCCTGATATGGATGATTCGGCCAGTTGGTGTCATCTGCCTTCAACCAAGGAGGGCCTGTCCACCACAGTGGATGATCCAGTAGCTGGGATGGTAATATTCCTCTAGAAGCTGCGTCACAAGGGTTCTCCTCTGAGATTATATGCCTCCATCTTGATTGGGGACTCACTTCCTGGATTTTGGCAACTCTGTTTGCGACGAATACCTTTAGCCGGAAGGAGTCAGTTTGAATCCATGACAATGTGATAGTTGAGTCACAGAAGAAAATGGGCTGGAGCATCGGTTGTTTAAAGCTGGTGATGATAGGCAAAACGGACGAGTACAGTTGCGCCAAGAGAAGTGCACCACAGAGCTCCAGGCGTGGGATCGACGTCGCCTTTGTTGGTGCGAGTTTTGATTTAGATGTGAGGAGAGAGATCGTCCATCCTGTTTCTGAGGCTACTCGAAGATATATGACGGCTGCATAGCCCCGTACCGATGCATCACAAAACCCTATGATTTGCATATTTTCATCACCTGAGGTGCCGATGAATCGGGGTACCTGAATTTTTGATAAGACAGGGAGCTGGGTGAGTATCGAAGACCAAGAGTCTTGTAGATAATGGGGAATTTCCTGATCCCAATCAAGTGACAGCTTCCACAGCTCCTGGATAAAGGACTTCATCAGAAACGTCGTTGGAGTAAGAAGCCCCAGCGGGTCGTAGATACGTGCTACTAATGAGAGTATTCCTCGCTTGGTAATAATAGGATTTGGTGCAGAAATTTTGAAAGAGAACGTGTCAAGAGATGGGTTCCATTGAAGCCCCAAAATTTTCACCCAGGTTTCATCCTTTGATGACATGTCGACCATTTCTTGTTGGGGACTGTGAGCAGGGGTAGGCACCAGTTGGAGGAAGTTACTACTCCATTTACTGAGCTGAAAACCACCGCAGGCAAGTAACGCAATCAGTTGCTCTTTTAGCTCGATGGCGGCAGCGAATGTGTGAGCGCCAGTCAGTATATCGTCAACGTAGACTTGGTGGCGGATGGCTTCAGCAGCTTGAGGATAGTCGGCTCCATGATCAGTCACCAATTGGAGTAGTACACGTTGAGCTAAGAAGGGAGCACATGCCAGGCCGTACGTTACAGTTTTCAACTCAAACCTTTGGACTGCTTCATTTGGGTTGAACCTCCAATAAATATTTTGGAATTTTCGGTCCAAAGGATGCACTCGAATCATTCTGAACATTTTGACAATGTCAGTCGAGAACACTACTTGATGATAGCGAAACCTTAGAAGGATCTCTCGGATGTCGTTTTGTAACTTGCCACCGACCAGCAAATGGTCGTTCAGCGATCCTCCTGGAACCTTCACACTTGCATCGAACACGACTCTGATGCGTTTACCCTCCTCATTTTCCTTCAATACGCCATGATGAGGAATGAGAAAACTGGAAGGTCCTTTTGCGAGTGCCATGTGATCGAGATCGACGTACTCTTTCATAAAGTTGTGGTACAGCTCCCGGAGCTCCGGATTGTGGTGAAGCTTGCGTTCAAGGCTGTGAAAACGACGAATTGCCGCTGCTGAGGAATCTCCGACAGTCGGTTCTGTGTCTCTAAACGGTAGACGGACTTCGTATGTACCATTCTCGAGTCTACGGTGAGTCTTTTGGAAGAACTCCTCACACTGTAGGTCCTCGGGGCTAAGCACATTCTCGGTTGGGGCAGGAGATTCCAGTTCCCAAAATTTCTCAAGTTGGAAGCTCAAATTAGAATCGTTGTTGGCTGCAAACAGACTGGTTGAGCTGTGGACATTCCCTTCAAGTTTGCCCATGACGATTTGCCCGAAGATGGAGTCAAACAGTTTGGGTGTGGTATCATCAAAGGAGGTGACAGCCCCAGTCCAGATGTCGGTGAACAAATCGACGCCCAACAGAAATTCAACTGGTCCCGGCTTCCAAAAGGTAGAATCAGCTAAGTTGTAACCGGATAACCGTGAAACTATTGCGTTCGGAAGACTGACCGAAGGGAGATGCGAGGTTATAGTTGGGACGATAATGGCTTCGGTTGTCAAAATTGGCGATGACTGGGAACAGGGTTTGATTTGGCATATAACCTTTCCCCTTGCTCCACTGAAAAGCGTCTGCCCGATCCCACAAATTGTTTTGTTGGAACGTGACATGGTGAGACCAAGTTTATTCAGACATTTTTGTGTCATAAATGAGTTTTGGCTGCCAGAGTCAATGACCATGCGGATGGGCTGGAAATGGCCTCGGGCGTCCTTGATGTGGGCAATGGCTGTTCCCAGGATTATTTGACTTTCTGCCATTGAGATACTGTTCAACGCTGAGGTTTTTGAGTTCCCTGGCTGCTGGTCCGTCGTATTTTGAAGTTGCTGCAATGACAAACAGCTGACGTTAGTTGATGTGAAGCGATGGAGACTGGAATGATGCCTTAAATTGCAGAATCTGCAACCCCATTTCGAAGGGCAGTTTTGAGCAGAATGTGAGGGGAAAAGGCAGTTTGAACAACCATTCCAATCCTTTATAAGGTTCCATCGCTCCTCTACCGGGGCTTGATGATAGGTAGGACAATCAACAAGTCGATGAGATGTTGTCTTGCAAACGGGGCAGAACGGGGACTTTGGAGGGCCCACGTTTTGAGGAGGGCGCTTTGATTTGTTATTAGTGGTAGACACTAATGAAGTTTTTGTAATATTCTTTGGCCTGGGAGGTTTCGAAAATCGAGACACTTTTTCAGGCTCGTTAGCGACCACAGGTCTCGAAGACATAGGGTTGAGATTATTTGCTAATTCAAGTGCGAAGGCTCTTTCCCGTACAAATGTTGAGAGTTGCGTGAAGGTGGGAAACGTATTTTCGCGATGCTGCATCTCAAACAGTTCCCTGGTCGCTGGGTCTAAGCACCTGGCCGAAAGATGAAACAAAATAAATTCCACTTCATTAGCAACCTTTAGTAATTTGAAGGACGCTATGCTGTCAGAAATCGTAGCTATGAAACCTTTCAGTGATTCGGATGTTACTTTACCTTGAAGCGGCTTAAAATTGATTACCTGATCAAGATAAGCCGAAGCCAGCATTCTCTGATTATCAAAATTGGCGAGAACAGCCTGCCAAGCCAATGGATAATTCGATTCCTCTAAGGAGAAATTTGCTATCACGCTAAGAGCTGCACCCTTTAACGAAGTTCGAAGATAATGATATTTCTCCATTTGGGTGAGAGATGCTTCATGTACAATAGAAATGAACGTGTCTCGAAACCTTGGCCAATTTAGAAGTGATCCGTCAAACGAAGGTAGCTCCATTTTAGGGAGAGATTTTGACTGCCTAAATTCCACGCTCGTTGCGTTGGTCATATTTGCCTGCGAGGTACTGGGGGCAGTAGTAGGTGACTGGCCAATGTTCGCTAAATATGAGAGAGATGAAAAATAGTATTTTTGGACCGTAGATTTAAGCTCTGAATCTCGTTTGGATGGAAATTCAGACTGCTTTGCTTCACTTGCGTAGAGGTCTATCAACTCTTCCCAAAATCGTTCACATCTATCGTGATATTTTTCTAAAGCGGTCGCCATCCCAAGGAAGAAAATTCTAGTCTGAGCATCAGCCGAAGGGTCGAGCGCCTTTTTTCCATGTTGATAAATATAATTTAGCTCCTTTCCTGCTTCTTCGTATTTTTGCCTAAGTGTTGCAACAGCTACTTCGAACTCTGGCATGGTGAAGGGGGGTAAAACTCAAAGATAAGGAAAGTAGGAGTCAATCTTTATTTCACAGAATCGAAGGTGAAGGATGGTAGGGAAGGAGGTCCCAATAAGGTAGCGGGTAGATACCGGGCTAATTTGTTGCTCGGTCAGCGTCTGCTCTCGATCGACGACGCGTTTGTGCCTGCTCGATAAAATTAGACTGATAGGCGAAGCTCTTTTAAACCGATCTACCTTAGGTCAATATTATTATACCTTATAATCTGTGGATGACGGATATTGACGGCAGGAATTTACATGCACGCTAGTATTCGAGTGCAAGGTAGGCACTGTTCGCCTGCTGCTTCCGTTCAATGAAGCCTAGAATTCGCTAATTTTTGTACACGCATAATTCGCTTAATTTTTATGCTTTTGAATTGTGCTTTGACAAACTGGAACCATGCTCTGCTACCAGAAAGTGTAGCGTGCTGTTTGGCGCAGGCCACAAATTTGTTGAAAATTGGATCGGTTCCAGCAGGTCAAATAAGCACCAGATTCTTCGTAGGAAAATAAATGTAATTGCTGAATTTACAATTAGTTGAGAACCTAGGGAGCTCCTCTCACAATAGAAATAGGAATTTATAATGTTAAACGCGGTCAATCGAATTTCTAAGCCAACGTTATGGTTTGGACCAAAATAAAGTTCTTCTCTTGGACTTAGAGATAAGTATAAACGATCTGACCGTTTCGATGTGGCTATCGACGATTGCGCCGACGGGATTGTCGTTCTCTTTGAACTCAGGGCGAGTAGACGAATAGATTTGGAATACACCGGAGGCGACGACTCGAAATTTGACCGCCAATGGTTTGGATCGGTGCGTGGAGGATCAAACGATCAACTGCGACTTGATGTCCAATCTGGAATGGCGATTCGACATGGTCAGAAGCCCGTCAAAGTAATGATAATTTTCCATGTTTTCGGTGAAAACAATCTCAGTACTCACAGAGTTCGACGACGAATTTGAATGTGGAAGAAAATAAAATTGGCGTGGGATTCGGAGACCCAATTTGAAGCGAGACGAAGGATGCTGCGACCTGTACTGGCTGGCGCTTCGGAGCTGGTACTGTCGGTAAAAATCGAGGAGTTGATCGGCGGCTACTATACCCCTTCCCTATCTGTCCGAGGCACGCTAAATGACGCCTAACTTGTCAGCCTGATTAATTTACTGGTGAACCAACGCAAACACTTCGAGCTCGATTACGAGATTGACTTTTGGACTTTCCGCCCGTCTTTCTGCTTCTGTACCATTCTGACATTCTCGACCCATCCAATATAAGTTCAGCTCATTACAGAAAAGGTTAAAAAATCGTATAGGCCATTTTTTCAATAAAAAAACTTCAGTTTCATAGTCAATGTAAAAACTAAACATGCCGATAAAGAGAAGATTTCATGAACCTGACGCTTTTTCGCTGTGTTTCCATCTTCCTCACCTTACCGAATGATTCTCTGGGCTTTTCGGCCTTGAAATCATTTTTTTCTGCCCTTGAGGGAGGATGTTCACGCAATTGCGTCACTGTTCCAATTTCACCCGACGAACCCAACTCACCCACCCCGAACGTAATAGTTTGTACTTCGTTTAGAGAAATTAACCATTAGTAAGGGATAGGTAGGTTGAGGGAAGGTAGGGTTATAATTCAATAAAACCTTTGCGATGGGCGGAGAATGAATTTTTTCAACCTACCCTGAAGTTTTAACGAAAACGTCGTTTTTCAAAACAAAACAAAAAAACACTAACTGCGAAAAAACCCCTTTCCGGATCGGAAAAATAGCGCTGAGTATGGTGTGTACAGTCGCTTCGTCAACCTGCACGCCTCATGTATACGAGAGCAAACAGTAACGATCGAGGATAACGTAGGTAAGTGGGAGAACTTGTTGATTCAACTAACAAGCGGGCTACCACAGCATACTTGGGCCGCAGATATTCGCGTAATTATTGTGACATACCAAACAGGCTTGATAATAAATTTTCGAGATTGAACATAGGGTATAATGGAATATAGTTTGTATTTTACATATCCGAAAAGTGTGCTCACATTTTTGGATGAAGCAACTTTACCCCTCCAAAAGTCAAAAAAAAAAAAATAACCCAAAAGAATCTAATTTGAGTACATTACAGCGAGAAACACTTTTAAGTGGCCAGTGCTCTGACAATGCCTAAATATTTTTTTCAGAATATAGATTTTTTGTTTTCCGATTTTTGCTCTGGATTAAAATTTAATATTCGGTTCCTAGAAGACGGGCAGATGAGTTGTGAAAAGAGCAATGAAACAAGCGAGAAGTGGATCTTGTGGGCGCAAGGGCTGAGCGGCTCTGACAAGCCCCACTGATTACATCCCCCAGGCCAACCCCCGAACCTCAACCCCCGAACCGCAGCCGTTCAGCCAACACCGAACAAGTCTCCAACGTGTTCCTCTTATCCGCACAGTCGGACCTCTCTGTCTTTCACGGTGATACGGCCAGTAAACAAATTACCTCCCATCTCCCTCACTTGATCACTTTAACAGGGCGAGTGATCATCTATCTTTTGCTTCATATGTGTGCGCATCAACGCTGCCTAATCTGCAGTCCTCGCGTTCGATATTTCATGTCGGCGAGGAGGAAAACCGGTTTAATCGATTCATGCAAGTTAGGAGAGTCAGGATTGCCGAACGTGCTTGGGACGTCGTGATTGCTTTGGGATTGGCAACTGCCTTTTTGAAATGGATGAGATACCTAAAGCCTGCGCCAAGCCGATTGTTCAATCAAAAATACCTAAAATTCGGCGTTGGAAAACTTTTCAGTTTAAAACTTTAACCGTCCTTTAGTGACCTTACCGTGAATGACCCGACTTAGGATAAAAATTAAATATTTTTTAATTAAAAAAATTTTCTTGAACGATTTTGCATTTTCACTTTTGTATCGAATTTACGGAAGATGAACCTTTTTTGAGAACTTTATAAAAAAAGGTTTGATCGTGTTTTTTTTTTCTAAGTATACTCGTAGGAATCCTCTTGTATGTCTTTTCTTTTTGAACAGAAATTTGAGGGCCGATCTACTCATTTAATGCTAGATTTATCCAAATTGCACTACACATACATTTATCTCGGTTTTCAAGCAGTTTTCCAAAAAATCGGAATTCAGTCAATGGTAGGCTGGAAAAGATTCACCTTCCGGGTAAAAGGCCACTCCCGAATTACAGTTCCCCTGCAGATACATTGGGGTAAATGATAACTGTTTATATGTTACAGGCGGAGCCAGCGCTGGTTTACGATTCGGTGCACGTTTTCGCCGCTGGACTCGCCTCTCTCGAATCCTCGCATCTCCTTCGGCCCGTCAACCTTTCGTGCGACCTCGAAATCCCTTGGCCTGATGGGACGAGCCTTTACAACTATATAAATGCTGTAAGGACCTCAGTAAATCTCATTCCTTCACATACTCGAACTCACATTATGCTCGTCTTCATTATGCCTCTGACACGATTTCAGCTCGGTATTCATGGAAGCGTCCCAATCAACGTGACCATTCCCTCGAAAAGGTTATAATATAACCTTTATAATAGGATATTATCCTATTTTACTGAAACAAACTCTCATTTCAGAAAATTTTATCGTCAAACGTCATGGTTCGTTAGACTGAAGTATTGTTCCCTGGTTAAGAAATCAACAATCATAACGAAGGTTCAGAAAAAACTTTTACTTAAGTTTACACTTTTACTCAGAATCACTTACTCAAGCCATGCCTGTGTGTCCGTCTGTCGGTCTGTCCGTCTATGGTCATTTACAGAAATATTCAAATCCTCCTTCCAAAAGCAACCCTTTTTTCCGATTTCTCGAACTAGGATGTTCGTCTCAGAAAGACCTATCACCCTACGAATTAAATCATTTGGGAAGAAGTTGAGGAACCCCATAATTCGAATTAGATACCTACTCAAATTGAGGTATTGGAAGTAGTCTGTTCCACGAAAGTTTACGAGTTTGTAAACCGGTTTCGGCGGTTAAACCATCGTCAGTACAAAACCAAAACTGACCACCACAACCACGACCACCACCTTATAGACAAGGGGCCTTTCACTTCACCCCTTTCTGAGCCATTCCCTCAATTTGTGTTTCCAAATACAGGGTTCCACACCCTTCCTTCCAATTGACGCTTTCATTCCCCAAAAAGGTCATACCCTATATTACGAAAACGTTTAAACAAACTCTCATGCCAGGAAATTTTATTGACAAACGTCATAATTTGTTAGACTGAAGTATTGTTCCCTGGTTTTTAAAATAGACGTCGAGAGTTGGTGTAGGTAATGCTTTATAAAAATACTGATCGTACTTAACTTTCCGTCGTTCAGCGGTTCACACACAAGGAGAGCATTTAACTTGGCAAGACTTGCCACTTCTCATAATATGACGAATAATAATTATTCTGAATTTGAATTATTCAGTATACATTGTTTCGAGGGAAAGGTCCCCGTCCTACTCGGATATCCTCTTTCAAAGGCCCTGGGCAGATAAATTATGCAACATCCAAGCAACGAAAGATCTCGCAGGATGAGCCTGAAATACCTGTTTCAACCCAAAATGGACAGTAGACGTGGGTCGGAAATTTGGTAAATCAACGTCATATTTGATCCGTCCCAACGCTCGATCTCTTGTCAATTTGGGGGAACTACCTACTTCCGAACATAGGCCACGAGGGCTTCCAAAAAATGTCCCATAAAATCCTACGCTGCTAAAATCGCCAGAATTTCGATTTCGTCTTGATTTTCGGCCGCGAATAACTGGTAATCTGACGTTCCAAAGTTCATGGACTCATTTAATATACCCAAGAATAGGTGGAACTCACGATCATACCGGTGATATTTAATTAAGCTCTATCGGAATTCGATAATCTAATCCACAACCCTGATGGGCCCTTATCAGGTTATTCTCCATTCTAATTAGTCGGGATAATAGCGATAAAGTTCGATAATTTACCGATCCCACCAGTTAGCCGTTCATGATTACTTGAGGTTTACTTCTTGTTTACTTGAGGAACAACTGATAATATTATGATGCGGAAATTATGACAGCAGGCCGTTCCTCGAATCCGAACTTGTCCTCGAAAATTTCCACCCAATATTGACTCTCTTCTGTACCTAGCTGTGCGTCAGATTAACCACATCGCCAATTAAATTTTTTTTAATCCCAAAAATGCGTTTAAAAATATCTGGAAACTCGAACAGGAAAGGTTTTGGGTATAGATATTTTCATATAAATATTAAGTAGGTATAGAAATTTTCATCAAAAGATCATTAATCGTAATTTCATCATTTTGTTAGCTTATGATACAAAAAGCAGGCTTTTTAGCTAATTGGGGGAAACCCACATCGAATTGGCATTTGAACCATTTTAAGACAGAATCCAAGTGTTTAAAGATACTTTCAGCTGAACCAAAAATGCTATACTTTCTACATATAAGCTGTAACCCTTAAATTAGGTTCCTACGACTCTAAAAAAATAATGGAATTCGTTCACTGCGAACTCGTTACCATTGTCTGTTCCCAGGTAGGTGTCAACGGATTAACTGGCCGTATCGAATTCAGCGAAGGCAAGCGGACCAATTTCAAGCTCGACCTCCTCAAGTTGAAAAGGGAAGACCTTCGAAAAGTAGGCGAATGGTCGCCGACGGGTGGTATCAATATCACAGACAACACGGCCTTCTACGAGACTGCATCACCGAACATCACCTTGATCGTGATGACGCGCGAGGTGAGATGATGTTAACAATGTCTGAAAGTGGAAGTCAAAAACCCCTGAGGCAACGTCAAAAAAACCCAAATCCCCCAAATGAGAGAAAAAACGCTACTTTGAGAAAACGGCCTAGGATAACTCTACTTTGGGAAAAGGGCGCGGATTTCAAAAAATGTATGTAAATTTTATATCAATTTTTTGAAATCCACGCTCTATCCCTGATAGCCGTTTTTTTTTTCTTTATTCGCTAGGTTTTTTGCCTGTAATGAGATTTGCTGATGAATTGTCGGTAAGGGAGGGGGGAATGCTATAAATTCGGTGAAAATGCTGATGTCCACTTTTCATTCTGCAATATTTTCAGTTTTTAGCAGTAGCACCTGGTATAATAGTTTGATTAAGGCCCACGTTTACTACAAATGGAGGTTCAAGTGATTTGATAATGACCCAAGTTTATTAAAAGGGGGTACACAAGTTGACCATTTTGCCTGCCATGGCAGTTGGAGAATTATTCTGCAATTTATTGCTCTTCTTGGTGTGGTCCAAAAATTTTGGACCAAAATGTCATTTCCTTTTTCTCAATCGGCGAATAAAATTTTCGGTCCAAGATCACCAAGGTTACAGTTAACTTCCCCCTCTCCATCCTATTTCGATTATATTGGTCGGCCAATGGCGTCCTCCCAAGCGGACGCAGATGCTATAATCACGTTCCTACAATGTTTCTGTGCAACATTTATGTTTCGGTTCCAGGAACGGCCGTACGTCATGGTCAAAGAAGGTAACGCGACGGGCAACGCTCGTTACGAAGGCTTCTGTATAGATTTACTGCGCTCCGTCGCTTCGCAGGTTGGTTTTCAATACGCCATCCGTCTCGTACCGGACCACATGTACGGCGTTTACGACCCTGAGACCAAAGAGTGGAACGGCATCGTACGCGAGCTGATTGAAAAGGTGAGAAATCCTTTTTCTACTGCTGATTGGATTGGAAATTCCAGGGATATGGCAATCGGAGGTGACGCACACATAACTCACAATAGGTACTTCCATATTTCGATACGTAAATTGTTGGCACAATTTGATGGTATTATGACTACTTTGAGGCTATTTAGGCCGCAAACATCACAAAACTCACAGTGCAAATTTTTAAACTCGCGTAAAATCAAAACGTCAAGTTACCGGAATATAAAAAATATCCACATACCTATTAGCAAAGTAAAACAAAGAGTTTAAGACCAAAAAACGTTCGTATTGATTCATTTTTGTGGCCAGGAGAAAAAATAGGAAACACTAAAAGTGCTCATTTATCGGATATATAACTCAAAGTTTATTCGAATTCCGGTTAAACAGAGTGGGAGGTCTTGAAAAAAGGTTGTGAATTGAGGGAGTTATGGCCATTTTTGTAAATGACCACATACGGACACACGGAAACACAGACACTTGTTAAGGAAGCGATTCTGAGAACTCAGAAAACTTTAACTTTAACTTTAAAGTTTTTCCTGAAGCACCGATCCAATTTTCGATTATAATACTTCCATTTACTCTGTAAATATGGAAGTAAAAACGAGTTTGCTATATCATGATTTCCGAGAGAGCAGAGAGTTACACCATTGTAGGAAAATAAAAATGAAATTATAAAAAACTTGACGTTATTTTTCTCATCTGCTCTGAACAAAATCCAACAGTTCAGGGTCCATCCCAGCTCCTCTTGCTACGTGTTACCAGGAATTGGGACTTATGTATTAATGGCCTCATATCTGAGAAAAGGGGGAGAAAATTATTTTATGTTTGTTGCGCGAATGCATTAAGTAAGGACTCATCAGAATTTTTATCGCTATAATAATTTTCATGTGGACCTCGCATTCCCATTCCCGGAAATATCAGTCTCTCCACCTAATGCGGTTTTCCTCGAACTACTTCAAGCTTTGAACTGCAGTTGAACTTCAACGTTGTACGAAATGAGCTTCATAACCTTTGTATCGAACTTCTGCAGAGTTCCCTCGCCAAAAAGATACGGATGAAAACTCGGGCGTTAGAACAGCCGTTCTCCTTCTGATGGTTCGGATCACAAAGGAACTCGTTTCGCACCGAGTGATTAATGCTAATAAAACGCGACCTAAGCAAAGTTCGCCAGGGAGCAAAAGAACGGTTATGCATATTCAGCGAACGTGAACTTGAGGCCGGGAGGTCGGGAGCTCCTATTCCTCTTTCGAGGTTTCTCTTGGCCTAACCTTCATTTGCAACCTCTCTTATACCTCTCCAACTTTTGCCTCGGTTGCCAACGTTTGTCATTATACCAAGTTGGTATTTTATGTACTCAATCCACCCGAGAGGTATATTGTGTTCTGCTCCAACGTTCTCGTCCTGAGTTCGGAATAACACCAAAGCAACGCTCGATAGCAATAGTGCAACTTCCCTGGCACTTCTGAGTTTTCCTTTTGCGCTTTTGAATATTTTTCATGCGTTGGAAACTCGTGCAAAGTAGAGGGAAATCGTCAATGTTGTCATGCTTGGAATTCAGCATTCTACATCATGGCACAGCTAAATAAGTTGGCACGGTAGGTTTAAACGTTCATACCAGGCATAATAATGAGTTTTTGAAGATTCGTGACCCGATCACTTAAGTTAATGTAAAATTACACAACTTAGGTACTAAGAAGAGAAAAGCTGATAACCCAAACGTCAGGCAAAAATCACGTACGAAATTACTCAAAATAAAAAAAATTGGATCAGAAATGTTCCAGAACATTGGTCAGATGACCAAAATATGAAAACAGGTATTGTGTTTTAATATTTTATCTACCCACCATTGGTTTTTTAAATATCTGCAAGCACAATTTTCCATGGACAAATCGATCAAGGCAAACAATTCTCAAGTCCTTGAGGTAAGAATTGATAAGCTGATAACCCATAGCTAGGCCATTTTCGCGTATAGGCGTACGTATGCCCGAAATCAAGTTCGCTAAAGTGACTCTAACGGGTCAGCTAAAGTAACAACAAGGAAAACAGAAATTTTGAGCCTTTCGGATATGCAACTATGCGCTGCATTTGTTTGCATATTGCTGCAAATTCATCACTTTTGGAAGCATGATAGAGGGTACGTCCCTCGATATTGCCCGCCTTCTGACGTACCTAACCCATTCTCCTGATCGTCGTCCTTTCAACGGGATGACCTCTGCGAGATTGGGTCGCCTCTGACCGATCTATTCTCGATAACGCTTTATCCCTCCGGTCCATTGATCGTCTGACAGGAACGCTTCGAACTGACTTCCGAGTATTTCTACCAGATTGATACAGCTTGTTTGATAGACAAACATAATATGTTTTGACATTATCAACTCGATACACTCGTGGAAGAAATTTATAAAGCCATTGTTGTAAATATTCATAGTGATAATTTTTCACAAATTTCAGTCGCCTACAATACAAGGTGTGACCCCGAGACCCCTTGTTCCGCAAACGGATGTCTTAACCAGTACACTACCAAGCGAAAGTAGCTCCAAGAGCATTGATGAGCTAAGTGTCTTTTATCTGCCGTCTCAACTTGCCATGTCGTCACAATAGCATTGATGCTTGTTTAAAAACTTCAAAAACATTCAACATTGAAAAAGGTACTTATAGTCTAAAATCAAAATAATTTCATTTACAGAATATTAAGGGAATAAGACCTCGGCAGATTTTTGGCTTTATCTTTCCAATTAAAGAGTTTTTAAAATAAATAAACAAAAATAATACGGCGCATATTACAGCAACAGCCATTGAGCATTTTTTGCTGTACAGGCCCTGAAAGCTCATGGTAATTCGGTGCTGTGTAATTAGCTATTACTAGAAAGGTTGGAATTTCGACCCGACTACATACTGAAGCGTGTTATGAAGTGGGTGGCGGATCGACATAAGAAACGTCCCCTTGAACCACCCCCACCCGTGTATTGGGTTACATTGGTCCTACCATGGCTTGAACCAATCACGCACCATCCTTCCATGGCCAGTTCATACTTCTGAAATTGCAGTTTAGGCATTGATGAAGATGTTGCTGATTCCGCCCAAGAGATTTTCTATCCTATTTGAAATTGGAGGAAAAAAATTGAAAATCGAAAAGGCAGGTTTTTTATTGATAAGTAACCGAGAAAAATGAGCGCAATTCCGGCAGGGAGGGAAAATACTAAAATGAGATTCCATAATTCATAAAGAATTGTAAGGGGTAAAAATAAGAAGATGGATTTATGCAAATCGCAAATTGGTTTCGTCAGCAGGATCGCATTATTTCCAGAGTTTCTTCTGCATCTGCCCTTACAATGAAATTTCCATGGTCCCCCTTTTTTTTACAGTAATGAATTATTTCTTCTGCGTTACATTTCTCAATAAAGAATCTCCATCAGCTTGTCAATAAAGAACGCCTTTCTTCGTTCTCTTATTTTTCAATCTTTGAATTTTAGCCTCATTTAATAGATAAAACTATTCGCAAAAAACTCATGAGAAGCTAATTGGTAAAAAAATAAAAATACGTATGAAAAAAGATTTTGGCAGCAATTCTTGAAATGATAATGAAACCATACCCATCTTAGGACCCTTTCTACTAAATGGCTCAGTACCAAGGACAACTCCTTGCTTGAAAATCGCACTCAGAAGTCGGAGCCTTCACTAATTTTAGCTACTTCAAAGTGAGGAAGGGGCTAGTTCAAGTGAGGAATCCTTTTTGGTTTTTGATGCGTCTTTATGAAGTCAGTTTTATTTCTTAGCAAAATGTTAAGAAAAAAATATTTTTTCGAACGTTTGCATTAAATTTAGTTGAAGCGTCACCTCCATTAAGTTACCTTAAAAAATTGACATGGTGTATAAAAAATACGTAGTGTAAAAAAATACAGTGTATTAAATGGCAGACTTCTTTGACATTCCAGTGAAATTTTTAATCAAATTGGATCAAACTGCATGAGAGCGGAACAAACATAACTCCAGCGGACTGCACTGATTCACGGTCATGGATACTGTTCACAATATTTAAATACATTTTAGTGCGTAGAAATTTCTCAATTGATATTGGCAGGTAGGTTCGTTATTATTTTCAAGCATTCGCTGGGAACCAATTCATTAGTTTTCCCCAATAAAAAAAACTCGCTCCGAACACGGCGATAGCTTTTCTTGGTTTTCCAACTGCGGGAAATATCGAATTCCTTCGTCCAATTTATTAATCTGGTTCCTGCTAGTCGAAATATTAAATTCCGAAAATGTTTTCCCAACGAGAGCGAGAAAAACCCTCCGCCAGGGGAGAATGAAACCGACTCACTGCTTCATAGATCGCTTTCATTATTCATAAAGAATTGTAAGGGGTCGGAATAAGAAGATGGATTTATGCAGATTACAAATTGGGTTCGTCAACCGAATCGTATATTTTCCGGCCTTTTTTCGTCTGCATCTGTCGTCTCCATAGGATTTTCTTGGATCTTCATCGACGGGAAAGTCGGCCCCCTTTTCCGGGCCGCTTTTCCTCGTAAAGTTTCCCCATCAACTTGTCAATAAAGCGGTCGCCAAACTTTCCGTTCAGCCACCCCCATCCCCCTCAAGCGTTGCTTCGTGACATCAGCTTCGGCGTCAGTTCGTGAGCCGATAAACAAGAGATTGGATTCAGTTGTTCATTTCCGAACATGCCATCCCACACAGTTTTCCACCTGTGTGTTCTCACACTATTGTTCTCTTTACCTATACCTAATTTACCTACCCAGAAACTGGTCCGATTCCTGTCAAATAAAGCGATTTAGGCAATAAATCTGTCCTAATAGGCAGGCTCTAAATTCAGAATTCAAAGTGGTTTTAGGTACCCACTTTTTCAAACCAGTGGTGCTTCAATAACAGACAACACTTCCATACTTTTGTGTGTACAGTATTGAAACAAATTGAATGTATTTTGATTATATTTTAGGCTGTAAAGGATCAAAAACGTCAAAAACCCGCCTAAAATCAAAATACAAGTTACCTACCCAAAAAAAATATATGGCAAAATGAAAGACCAAGAACGCTGAATAAAATCATGCGATCAAGAAAGAAGGATTAGAAATTATGGATGTGAAAATGGATATTTCGTGTGTTCTAGCGAGCAGACCTTGCCGTGGCGTCCATGACCATAAACTACGCCCGGGAGAGCGTGATCGATTTTACGAAGCCATTCATGAACCTCGGAATCGGAATCCTTTTCAAGGTAATAATCACTCACTCAAAAATCCCCTCAATGGTTTACATTGTAGCAATTTCTCATTTAAATGCTGAAATGACTCTACAATATTTGACAGGTTCGTATGGTTTCCTTGAAAATAAATTATTTGTTGGGCCAGAATGTTCCATGAATCCGGTACGGATGAAATCCATTCCAGTAATTCCCAATGCAACAAACCCTTCTTTCAGTACCTCGGAGTCATGTTTCCGATTCCTGGAAATGTGTCAAAACCGTTGGATGTTTATGGAAAACGTTTTAAACGAAGTCAAAGTAAAACCTAGTTTGATTATTCTTGTTGAAATATTTATGCGAACAAAATCAGTCAAACTCTCTTTTTCACTGTTAGCTTTTAACGCTAAATCTACAACCATTATGGCGAATGTTCATGATGAACATCTTTCAAACATCTTCAGGTTGTCTGCTACCGTAGCACTTGATGTCTCATTCCGGAATGAATTTCGATATCGTTCACTCCGGTCCCTCGTCAAATTTTCGAATATTCCCCTCTACTCGAACATTTGTCCCTTAGCCATCAGTTTTCTCCCGAGATTTCGACTTCACACTCTTTGCTGGAGAAAGCTCATCGAAAGCCGAGTTTGCCAGTCTAGTGATAGCGAAGTTTACGAACTAGTTTCCAACTTCGTCGGCTTCTAAGAGCCAGGATCAGTCCTAGCTCTCAGTCCAAGTTCCACGTTTCGGAGCACTTTGTCAATGTGAGTTACCGCAAAGCAATTAACTGTTTTCCCCCGCCCGAACCAACCCACCCCCTTCGGGGTGAAAAAGTCGGCGGAATTGGACCTCCTCTGCAAAAATACGTATAATTCGAGTGCTATCCTAACGGTGAATTTGAATCTTTCGATTCCCATAGCAAACCATGCGTCGAAACCATGATACGAGAGTGCGAGAGTGATACGAGAGTGCGAGAGTGATACGAGAGTGCGGGAGGGAAGTTGAACTATAGTTCCCTATAGATAGGGACAATGCCATAGTTGAACTATAGTTCCCTATAGATAGGGACAATTCCATAGTTGAACTATAGTTCCCTATAGATAGGGACAATGCCATAGTTGAACTATAGTTCCCTATAGATAGGGACAATGCCATAGTTGAACTATAGTTCCCTATAGATAGGGACAATTCCATAGTTGAACTATAGTTCCCTATAGATAGGGACAATGCCATAGTTGAACTATAGTTCCCTATAGATAGGGACAATGCCATAGTTGAACTATAGTTCCCTATAGATAGGGACAATTCCATAGTTGAACTATAGTTCCCTATAGATAGGGACAATGCCATAGTTGAACTATAGTTCCCTATACTGCCGTCCTAAGTTAAAACGTCCTATCTCAGTTTTTAGCGTTTTGAGAAAAACGGGGTTAAGTGAGATTGTTTGCACCGTCCACGTTTTTAACCCTAGCTATTTGGAATTTTCACGATAGCTCCTTGACATCACCCCCCAACTTTGTCAGTTGTCAACAAACCTCAATATTAAACCAGCAGGTAGAAATTATCAATTGAAGTGCAAGAAGTCGAAGATAAGACTTTGTTGTTGTTGTCCGTTTTCTTGTCGTGTGCCTTAGGCCACGTTCGACATTGGTTTTTATACCTAGGATAGGACTTTTTAACCTAGTAGTAGTAGTTTTTGGAACTCAGTATTCGAAGATGAAAATCTTGCCCACATCCATGACAGACACAGCTTTGCTACTCACTAGGCCAGAAAGTCCTAACTCCTTTATTTGAGACCTCCTTTATTTGACTTGGGACGATTTATTCTAGCACAAGTTACTGAATTTTTTCAGTTATACAAGGTCAAAGTGTCCTAACTTTCTGCTACTTAGGACTTTTTAGCCTAGGACTACCAAGTTAGGACTTTCTGTTCTTGGATGGAGGCGGAAATTGACAAAAGTGAGATAGGACAAAGCCATTTTTCAGTCCTTTCCAATGAAGATAGGACTTTCTAACCTGGCCCATCAGACGCGTCATGTCAAAATCTATACAACCACGTCCTTAACTCAAAAAGCGAAAAAAATGAGATAGGACGTTTTAACTAAGGACGGCAGCATAGATAGGGACAATGCCATCGTACCCCAACTGCGGCCAAACTCTGTAACTTACGCGACCAGAGAAACTTGAGAGATTTCTTTAAAGAATCTTGGAAAGCAGTGGTGCGTAGACAACACACAATACTTCCGTATATTTATACGTAAAATTTTGACAGAATTCGATTATATTTTGACTACTTTTGAGGGTGTTTAGGTCAACAATATCGAAAAACTCACTACGCAAATTTTAAAACTCACTTAAAATCAAAATAGATTAAGTTATGTCAATAAGAAAACATCCTCATATTCTGCAAGATAAAGATTTTAAGACCCGTTATAAAGTATTTTCTTCCCAGCTGAACATTTTTCAAAAAACATAAAAAATTAATTTCGAACATCTTGAAGCGATAATTTACGTCTGGAAGGAATAAGAATCTATTTCAAATTATAATTAGCTCGGCTTCCTCGAAGTCATGAGGGGGAAAGTGGAGAAGCTGCCAAGTAATTTGCACACACTTTGGCTCGGCTTAGTTGCCTCTTTATAACCGCAAGGCAGTTGGTAAAGGAATACAATCCGTATAACACCCCGCCGTCTTCGTATCATTAAAGAGATTGAAGGTTTACAACAACCATTTATAGCTGAAATTACGTCAACGACCAGCCTGTCTTAAAGATGAGACTGCCATATAACTCGCGCATTTCATACCTTACTAAAATTATATTCTCGGCCGATGAGAAATATTTTTTAAAAAATTATGTATTTGACTTGGGTTTTATTTTGGCACGAATCTTTAGGTTGGTATTGACTAAAAACATTAAATTTGGCGTTTTTCGAGATTTTGGCCAACATGGTCAATAGGGTGTCCCTTATTTTTCAACTTCAATATTTTTGGACGCATACCCTCTCATTTTTTTCTCTTAGGTCTAAAACTATCGTATGTGAAATAGTTTCCCCCTAGGATGACGTTAACCCGTGCCGAATCGTCACCAAAGTTGGAATATACGAATTTGGGCTTTTTCGCTAAAATCGCCCCTTTCTTGAGACACTCTGAAATTTCTTCTGGCAGTCGCGGTTGTTTGATTGACTTGAAATTTATACCATATATTTGAGTAATATTAACGAAGATCTGGTAAAAATTTGAAGAGGATTGGATGGAAATTGCGGGCTACAGAAATCTTGTAAGTATATTGTTGGTGCCCGTTTTATTGGAAACTTGCATTCAAACGGTTTTACTGACTCTTTAAGAGATAATATCTCTGACGAATCGACTTTAAATGTTCACCCCGTCTTCAGAGAGGCTTTCAAAGAACTGCTGGGAGTAGAAGAAGAAGAAAAAGAAGAGTTTATTTGTAAAAAGCCAATAAGGCCATTACAAAAGTTGGCAAGATTTCATTAGGCACAAAAGTGAAGATAAAATAAATATTTTCCTTTTGGAGAAAAGATTAGCTCCTACTTGAGCGTTAAATATTATGCATCGGAGTTTTTTTTTATTTCTTAAGTAAGCAGGTACCAAGAATATCTATTGGCCAAAAGCGGAAAGTACGTAATACATTTTTTCCTCAGATAACAGTTCCCTCTGAAACTTTGAAGGCCCTGAGCCTAAGGACCGTCTGCAGGAAACCAATAAAACTTGCAGGGTTCTTGATAGTCATGACTAGCAGCAATTCGCCCTTGGAGAGCGTGCAACCACCCAAAAATTTGAGCCCCTCGGCTCGAAACACTGCGCATTCTACGATTAGGTGTTCTAAGGTGTCTGTCTTTGGCAGATCACAAACTTGGCAGTTCCGATCTGCTGAGAATTTTATACAGAGCCCGTTCAAGTACACCCGACAGAAGGGGAGACCTGCTAGTCTTGTCTGAGCTAGAAGTTGCTTAGCGCACAGTGGCAGGGCAGCCTCCAAGTACGGAAGGCCCCCCAGACATCCTACGTTTCTTGGGACTCGGTTGAAAGAAGATTGACTCGCGCCCTCAACGTCCTCCAGGCAGAGCGGAGCGTCCTCCAAAGAGTTCTTGCTGTTGTTTCAGTCCGGCATAATCCTGCGGTTCCAGGAGTCCCTCGCAGTCCGCCTGAGCGAGCAGCTGCCTGAACTGCAGGGGTCAGCGAGCTTCCAAGCTCTAGAAGCCTGTAAAAGCCAGTCCTAGGAAGCCGCTCTTTACCCATACTTTGGAGTTTCAGATACCAGCTAAACATTCCCTTCCCAATATGCAGTTTGAGCAGGGTTCTAGTTGAAGCCCCATCGCAGCCCTGACGAGGTAATACGGCGTGCTCCATCCCAAGCCAAGCAGGCCCCTGTAACTTGAACTCTTTCGAGCAGCTCACAGTGGTAAAAACTCCATGCTTCTGCAGCGTAAAGGGCTGTACTTGCTATCACTGCCGAGAAAAGTGTCTTCCACGAAGAAGGCGTATTGGCTTGAGACCTGAATACGATCGGCCAGACACTTTTATAATCCGCAATCCCCTTCTAAACTGCCAATTTGGTATGGCATGTGAACAAGCCTGAAGATGAGAACTCGACTCCCAGGAAGGCAACAGACTTTTGGACAATGGCGAAGGGTTACTGAGGAGAATATGAAACATTGGCAGAGCGCGAATCCGGAATCGACATGTTGCTGCACGTTTATGCACGGTTGCGATGATCCCGGATTTGAGATAATATAATACGAATTCACCCCACATTTTTGAATGTTACTTCAAGCGCCTATGAAGATGCACGAACTGACAGGTTCATGTAAACATCTTACGGGGTGAGTGCAAGAGCTAAAGTATTTTCGGAAAAACGAGACAACATCTGAACACTCAACCTTTTCTACCAATCGTATTTTTCGATCAATCCTCTTCAAATTTTTACCAGATCTTCGTTAATATTACTCAAATATATGGTATGAATTTCAAGTCACTCAAACAACCGCGACTGCCAGAAGAAATTTCAGAGTGTCTCAAGAAAGGGGCATTTTAGAGAAAAAGCCCAAATTCGTATATTCCAACTTTGGCGACGATTCGGCACGGGTTAACGTCATCCTAGGGGGAAAATATTTCACATACGATAGTTTTAGACCTAAGAGAAAAAAATGAGAGGGTATGCGTATCAAATTTCCCAAAAAAAAATTTTTCTCCCATATAAGGGACACCCTAATGGTCAATTTGAGGAGTAGGTACGGCCGCGTCCATCACTGCAAGGCACTTTCTCCTTATACGATCGTTTTAGTAGCCAATAAAAACATTTCCCTCCAAAATGGCTGCTTCCCAGTAATCAGAAATGCGTTAGAAGTTGTGCGCCGAGGTTAAGCGGATGCTGAATCCAATTAGTTCTTTGGAATTCAATTAACGCTGGGATCTTGCAGCTTGGGCTTCTCAGGAACTTTACTTGATATAACGTACATTTTCTGTCACCGCAGCTATTGCCGTCTAATGAAAATGTCGGTATGGGCGGTGCTTTTCCGCTTCTATCTCTTCTTTTTGGATGGGCGGTGACAGTGAAGGATGAGAGTCCACATGGGTATCCTTTGCGAACGCACTCTTGACGAGTTCTTGAGTGAGAGACGAGCATTTATTTATCTCGTGATGAGGGTCATAGCAATTTATATTTTGATGAACATTTTTGGTTTTTCCGCTACGCTTCAGCATCTCCAAAATTTCAAAGGGTTAGGCTGTGTTGCTTCTTAAACGACAACGTAAGAGTTCGTTTTTTCTAATATCCACTAGGTAGGTACTCAATTTAGTGCTTTAAAGTGTTTCAAAAAATTGCTCAAAAAAAAATTCGGTGCAATTTCATGGTTGCATTTGTTTTTATCACTTGAACTTGAGAATGTTCAAATTGCATTCGCCGACGCGATTTCGGAAGTTAAGAGGCGGGTAAAATACGAACGCCGAACACCTCGGAAAGGCAATGTTGGTATATCAGACGAAGAATAACCTTTTCCTCGTCTCGTTCCACTTCTGGTGCCTGTCTGTTCGAGTGACTCGCAACCTACGCGCTGCGTTAGTATCTCGCCTTTGATTCAGTCAATATACGAGGCCAGGCGCGTTTACAGAAGCGTTTATTGGACTGACGTTTCTCTGCCTTGGCTGTGTGAAGTGTCTGTCTGTCGGTCGGCTTTTAGCCTGGGGAATTCGCACGGGTGTAACTATTAATCCGGTGCGAATCCCAGAAAGGCGTAGCGGACCCCTGTCATCCTGAAAAGGTATTTGTTCTATCCTCATGTGCAGTTTCAGTGAGTGCACGAACCTTGGTTGACCGCATATTGGTACTCGCAATGAAAAAGATAGTTGGCCCGTAACTTTTGCACATTCGGATTCTACGTCCTTTGAAACGTAAACCAATAAATTTTCAGGGGATGTTAAAAAAAAATTTTAACCGATTACACAGGTTTATTTTCTAAGAAAAATGAACAAAAATGTTCTTAGCTATTACAATGGTTTAATATTGAACAGGTTGTAAACCATAATCGAAACGTCAGTTGAAAGTTGGGATTTGAATTATTTCAAAAGGTCCTCCCTCCAACCTATACCTATATCCTCCTACCTACACCTATATTATCCTACTCATTCTCCTAGCCTTCAAGCTGGTCTTAGGCTAATCAACTACCTTTCAAGGTACCTATCAAAATCGTAAATGGCGCACAAGGATCGTCGTTTTCAATAGTTTCTAAGCAGATTCGATAGGAGACAAGCCTCGTGTGATGAGCTAAGCTCGTCGACCTCGCCATCCTTACATAACCCGGCAGACGACGATTACGAGGCTGAGTTAATTATTGGTAATGATTGATGACTCATTAAGTGTCTCCATTTCCTCTCATAATAGCTTCCGAACCGTCATATTCATGCCCTGACGAGATAGTACGGTTTGCCTTCCAATGTTCACTAAATCATTTCCAAATGGGAATTCGAATCGCCCCTACCCCAAGCCAGTCATATTGTTTCTCATAAATCCTCGTTATTAATCATTGCTCTAGTACTGAACTAATACTCATTCTCTTGCAGGATGTTTTACTCAAATTCTCCCAAATTGCTGAAATGCTCTCATTCGAGCTGTGGTTGTTGCAGCAACAGAAATAATTACACTGCTCCACATTGAAGTTGTATCTGATTCAAAAATGTCCTCCTTCCATGTATTTCTGTGTGAGGAACTCGAAATCACCAATGAAAATCCGTTCTATCATCATTCTTTCAGATATAACGTATTTCTTTCAATGTTACGCCAAAGAAAGAAAGAACGTTCCAAGTGAATTTCAGTAACATTTAAATCTAATTAATTGAGTTTAGATACGATTATGTTGAGTAACTACCGTGCGTAGATAACACACAATACTTCCATATTTTGAAACGTAAAATTGTGACACAATTTGATCATATTTTGACTGCGTTTAAGGGTGTTTAGGTCAAAAATATAAAAAAATTCGCTATTCAAATTTTAAAATTCGCCCAAAATAAAAATACGCCACATTAATGCCGCAATTAATGTGAGCTAGGTATAATATACCTATGTAGGTATACATAACCAGCAGTACGTGTCGATCGTGATGGTATGGTATAGTATTTCTTAGGCTGTGTATAACACTAGAACATTTTTGTTTGAGGAAAATGTTTTTGGAAACATTTTTCATGGTGAAATTAATGTGTGGTTTAAAACAATAGCGGAAACAATGTTTTTATAGTGGAAATTCTTTGGAAATATTTTTATAGTTGAATCAATGCCAGGTATACATAACCAGCAAGACCTGTCTGTCGTGATGGTATGGTATAGTATTCATTTGGCGGTATAAAATTCAATAATTATATAGGTACATTATGTACTTAATAGTTTTTGTATTTTGTACGATGTTTGCGACATCTGTTCGTGCGTTTGAACATCTGGACGCTTCTGGGACCTGTAGAGCTCGGGTTACACTTTTTTCTCAACAACAGGTGTCTGGTTTTATACCTTTTTTTCAAAATCCCAATGTGTTTGTGACGCTTCAGGTGCCGAGTTCGCAGCCTACTAGACTTTTCTCGTTTATGAACCCGTTGGCCGTCGAAATTTGGCTATACGTTTTGGCCGCCTATCTCCTCGTCAGTTTCACACTGTTCGTCATGGCTCGGTTTTCGCCGTACGAATGGAACAACCCCCATCCCTGTTCGCCGGATGCGCATATAATCGAAAACCAATTTTCCGTATCGAACAGTTTCTGGTTCATAACGGGAACTTTCCTCCGCCAGGGGTCGGGTCTCAATCCAAAGGTACAGAAATCGGCCGGCGGGGTGCCCAAAAGCGAAATTCCACTATGTTCCGAATTGCGAAAAAAGTGAACACTTTGAATGGGTACTTAGGTATATTCATTCCGAAGATCCATGCTTTCATTTCGTCGTTTCTCCGTTTGGTCGATTCATTGAAAAATGTTGAGAAATTTTTTTATGAACCACCCCTATTTTAACCTTAGGCATACATGAACCAATATTATATGTATTAGCTGAGGTTGGCCTACGAAAAATCACAAGACCTATATCGAGGGCCAAGTTACATTGATGGGTTTGGCGATGATTCAATTTTTCGACCTTCCCTTTAATTGTCTAAAAATAATTATTTTGCTAAATCGAAATAAATTTTTTTTAATTCATTTTTAAAGTTGAAAAAAATTTAACAAATTTCTCCGATATTATGGATAATTTGACTCTTTTGCTAATTCAACCAATAATTTGAATTGGTTTTACCATCGCAGAGGACAAGTGGAATTTCGTTGATTTGACTGCTCCCAAATTTGGCCATCACCTATGGAAAACCTGAGCCTGCTGAAGAATGCGTAGCAGTGAAAATTCATGTACAAACCTGCATGGTTGTTTGAAATGGATGTGGTACATATTTGCTTTAGATTGTTCTTGAAGTAATGCGTAACGGTGAAAATGTGTAGGTTCAACATTTACCTATTTTACCTCCTCAGATGAATCTTCTCGAATGACGGTAAGTTCGTGTGGGTAAGTAAGTTCGTACAGATGTTAACCATCTTTCCAGGTTTATAGGCCAGTCACAGAGTGTCACTGTAGGCCATTTTGAAAAAAAAATTGAAACCAACAAATTGATCTAATTTTGAACGTGAATAACGTCAGATTGACCTCAATATAAATTGAACATATATATTTTACTCAAAGCTGTCTAGGTATTGAAGGCCAATGAGGGCTCATTTGCAAAAAATTTCCGCGTTAGCCGAAATGGTAATTTTTTATGAAATTCGTATTTTTCGGACTCTTTTTTAGACCTTCTAACTTTAGGTTGAGTCTTCCGGAAACGCTTCCTTTCCGGCGTACCGGAATCCGGAGACTTGTGGGTCGCGCCACCTCCGAAAGGGGCGGGCTTAGGGGATGACGAAGACGGGGGTCGTCTGTCACCCAACCTAAACGGGCGTTAAACCCCTTCACGTGAAATGTCTTCGTTCATCGTTTAATTGTCAACGCGGCTGGCGAAGTTGAAACCTCCTATCAGCCGGGCTGAATTCAATTCTGCGATGCTTAGCCAAGCCGAACTATTTCCATCCCGAGGGAGTCTGCTCATACGACGAAATGACATCCCCTGGGACCCTACGAATGGGATGCTCAGAAATGCGCTGCTAATTGGAGTGAATATCGCAATCAATCCGCGATTCGCATAATGTACAGTTACTGTTTGTAATAAGTACATACATACTGCTGCAACCATACCGTTTGCACGAATATTTGAAGACTGAGGCCAAATCGAGCTACAAAAAAAGTTATAATAATAAATAATAACACAAACCTCCTCACACACGCATGTATTTTTTGCATAAAACATTTTGGGAAAATATTCGGCCTAAAAGCCAAGGTGACAGGAATGCTTGCATTTGAAAACGAAACGCGCTGGTAATTTTTCCGAGGAACAAGGTTCCATATATGGATTATCTATAGATGAATTATTTCGAGTCGACTTTTGAAAGTTTTTGTCCGAGCTTTGCTCTCAGGCATCAGGGTTTTTAAATTGTCGATTAATGTAGAGACGCAAGCGCAAAACTTTACATTCAATCGTCGATTTTTTTCTGTGAAATTTTTTCTTGCGACCACCGACCGAAAAACGATTTTTTGTACCAAACGATTGAAAGCCGATAAATTCGAAGAACACTCCGTTTTTCATACATAACCGTTTATTCAGATTTTCGGTTCTCCGGACAAATGTGAACTCCTTTTCAACCTCAGCCTCGGCAGGGGATCGATAGGGAGCGCGTCACACGACAATCGCATCTCTTCGCGACCGAAATTGCTTGCCAAACTTTCGGCAGCCGAATTAAGCGCTAATTTTCAAACTCGTCGAAGGGAAAACGACGTTACAGTCGTCAGGAACGACGTCCCCCCGATTTACTCCTGGGAGCGACTGCCTCTCACTCCCACATTTTCCTCCATTTAGCCTTCGAATCCGTCCAATATTGACTACATCTCTGGGTTTACATCATAGGACCACGAAGTGACTTTTAATGGCCGCCCCTCGCATTACAGGTAGTACCTACCTAACTTCATTTCTGGAAAGTTCGGCGATTGATCGTAAATCGTAACTTCATTTGTGAGCTGCGCTTTTGCAGGATATTCCAAGGTACTAAAAAAGTTCACCAGATTCGCTCCGGTGCAATTTCTCGCACGAAATCATCATTAATTTGCATAAGGTTGAGTGAGTAGATGGAACCGATTTCAGAATTTTGTCCCTATTTCATCTCTCTTAGATTTTAGCATTCAGGTCTAGACAAACGTTTATGGTCTAGGAGAAAAAATGTGAAAATGCGTGGGAACGTTTCACTAAAATGGCCATGTTGATAGAACTAAAATTGTAACAATAGTGAGCTAAAAAACCCCGTCGAGGAAGATAATCTTGAGTATGAACATCATGTATAAGTTCGTAAAGAAGTTCAAAAACCTTTTTAAAAAAAACTCCTCTCACGTTTCGTCTATTAGGCCACCCCATTTCATCAACGACTAAAGTAGGTGCATACAATTGCAAAGATTTTTCCCGAAAGGAGCGGAATGCCGAAGTCGATCTAAGCTGGCCGAAACCTCGCCGAATTGGCCACAGCAAAATGCAGCCGAAATCCGCCGGGATTTACTACCTACTACTTCGGGACACAGTTGATTTTTCCAACGCTATTAGCTGCTGTGGTATATTTTTCGTTTAAACGCTTGGCCAAACCCCCTCCGTCATTTCCTTACCCCTTGCCATCACTTCCTCGACGTGGCCCTCCGGCAAAGCTATAACGGCAAAGATAAATTGGCTACGGCAAACGACCTATGAAAATCGCATCGAACACGCCGCAAGATTTATGACCCGCACTGGCCCCCGATCGAGGTCATACTTTTGGTTAATCCCGTGATCTCGTAACTGAATAACTAATCAACTGGTCCGCATTTCACGTGGTTAAGTAACCGACATTGTAATTGGGCGATCATAGAAACGGTTCCGTTTCATTTCACTTCATTTTACTTCATTTCAGTTCATTTCATTTCACATCACTTCATTTCACCTAACTTCATTTCCTTCATTTCACGTCAGTTCACATCATCTCTCCTCATTTCACTTCACTTCATTTCATTCAATATTTCGTTTCGTTTCAATTCAAATTTCGATTCGTTTCATTTAATTTCATAATTCGTTTCATATTTTGTTTTGTTTCATTTCATTTTTCGTTTTGTTTTGTTTCATTTCATTTCATATTGCGTTTCACTGCGTGACCCTATCCCTGATTTGCTGACGACAGTAAATTAGGAAGTTCACATTTATTTCCCAATTTTATGGTTTGGTTTTAAACTATCCAGCTCAATAATTAGTAATTACTAACCTGAGGAATGCTAAGTACAAAAGAGAGCAGCCACGCGCCAGCGACGAAACTCGAACATCGTTTGGCTGCCGAAATAGCTTTGATGGGGTATCTGAAACAGTTTGAAAATAATTTTACAATATTTTTACGGCATTTTATAGTAAATACAAGCTTTTTTTTAATAATTACGTAAGCACATGTATTTTCATTGATACTTTCATATTGAGGAAGTAAATATAAGTATTGTAATCATCCTAAAATAAAATATTGGATCAGAGCTTCAAAAACAGCTTCTACTCATACACATTTACTCTGAATCGCTTCCTAAAATAGCCATAGCTCCCTCACTGCTCAACGTTTTTTCGAATTTCTTGAACTGGAGTTTTTGACTCAGTCAGAGCTTTGCTATCTTAAGTCATTATCTTTTCAAAATTTGTAATTGAACATCCGTGTTTTCGTTATGTTCTCTAAAGAGGCGCCCCGACGCACTTACTCAATCACAGCAGTTGTGCGCCTCTAACCATAGCCATAGAAGTTGAGACTTTTTTGCCCAACTGTCTGCCTTATTAAAGAATCTCAATTTTAATTTATTTTCTCGAACCACACCTCGTCCCAACATGAAGCTCACGTCTGGTCTTGAACCCCACCTCGTCCTGACATGATGCTCACGTCTGGTCTTGAACCCCACCTCGTCCTGACATGATGCTCACGTCTGGTCTTGAACCCCACCTCGTCCTGACATGATGCTCACGTCTGGTCTTGAACCCCACCTCGTCCTGACATGGTACTCACGTCTGGTCTTGAACCCCACCTTGTCCTGACATGATGCTCACGTCTGGTCTTGAACCCCTCCTCGTCCTGACATGATGCTCAAGCCTGGTCTTGAATCCCACCTCGTCCTGACATGATGCTCACGTCTGGTCTTGAACCCCACCTCGTTCTGACACGATGCTCACGTCTGGTCTTGAACCCCACCTCGTCCTGACATGATGCTCACGTCTGGTCTTGAACCCCACCTCGTTCTGACACGATGCTCACGTCTGGTCTTGAACCCCACCTCGTTCTGACACGATGCTCACGTCTGGTCTTGAACCCCACCTCGTCCTGACATGATGCTCACGTCTGGTCTTGAACCCCACCTCGTTCTGACACGATGCTCACGTCTGGTCTTGAACCCCACCTCGTCCTGACATGATGCTCACGTCTGGTCTTGAACCCCACCTCGTCCTGACATGAAGCTCACGTCTGGTCTTGAACCCCACCTCGTCCTGACATGATGCTCACGTCTGGTCTTGAACCCCACCTCGTCCTGACATGATGCTCACGTCTGGTCTTGAACCCCACCTCATCCTGACATAATGCTCACGTCTGGTCTTGAACCACACCTCGTCCTGACATGAAGCTCACGTCTGGTCTTGAACCCCACCTCGTTCTGACAAGATGCTCACGTCTGGTCTTGAACCCCACCTCGTCCTGACATGATGCTCACGTCTGGTCTTGAACCCCACCTCGTCCTGACATGATGCTCACGTCTGGTCTTGAACCCCTCCTCCCCCTGACATCATGCTCACGTCTGGTCTTGAACCCCTCCTCCCCCTGACATAATGCTCACGTCTGGTCTTGAACCCCACCTCGTCCTGACATGATGCTCACGTCTGGTCTTGAACCCCTCCTCGTCCTGACATAATGCTCACGTCTGGTCTTGAACCCCACCTCGTCCTGACATGATGCTCACGTCTGGTCTTGAACCCCACCTCGTTCTGACAAGATGCTCACGTCTGGTCTTGAACCCCACCTCGTTCTGACACGATGCTCACGTCTGGTCTTGAACCCCACCTCGTCCTGACATGATGCTCACGTCTGGTCTTGAACCCCACCTCGTCCTAACATGAAGCTCACGTCTGGTCTTAACCCCATCTCGTCCTGACATGATGCTCACGTCTGGTCTTGAACCCCACCTCGTCCTGACATGATGCTCACGTCTGGTCTTGAACCCCACCTCGTCCTGACATGATGCTCACGTCTGGTCTTGAACCCCACCTCGTCCTGACATGGTACTCACGTCTGGTCTTGAACCCCACCTTGTCCTGACATGATGCTCATGTCTGGTCTTGAACCCCTCCTCGTCCTGACATGATGCTCAAGCCTGATCTTGAATCCCACCTCGTCCTGACATGATGCTCACGTCTGGTCTTGAACCCCACCTCGTCCTGACATGAAGCTCACGTCTGGTCTTGAACCCCACCTCCTTCTAACACAATGCTCACGTCTGGTCTTGAACCACACCCTTCCTGACATGATGCTCACGTCTGGTCTTGAACCCCACCTCGTCCTGACATGATGCTCACGTCTGGTCTTGAACCACACCTTTCCTGACATAATGCTCACGTCTGGTCTTGAACCCCACCTCATCCTGACATGATGCTCACGTCTGGTCTTGAACCCCACCTCGTTCTGACACAATGCTCACGTCTGGTCTTGAACCCCACCTCGTACTGACATGATGCTCAAGCCTGGTCTTGAATCCCACCTCGTCCTGACATGATGCTCACGTCTGGTCTTGAACCCCACCTCGTCCTGACATGATGCTCCCGTCTGGTCTTGAACCACACCTCGTCCTGACATGAAGCTCACGTCTGGTCTTGAACCCCACCTCGTTCTGACAAGATGCTCACGTCTGGTCTTGAACCCCACCTCGTTCTGACACGATGCTCACGTCTGGTCTTGAACCCCACCTCGTCCTGACATGATGCTCACGTCTGGTCTTGAACCCCACCTCGTTCTGACAAGATGCTCACGTCTGGTCTTGAACCCCACCTCGTCCTGACATGATGCTCACGTCTGGTCTTGAACCCCACCTCGTCCTGACATGAAGCTCTCGTCTGGTCTTGAACCCCACCTCGTCCTGACATGATGCTCACGTCTGGTCTTGAACCCCACCTCGTCCTGGCATGATGCTCACGTCTGGTCTTGGACCCCACCTCGTTCTGACAAGATGCTCACGTCTGGTCTTGAACCACACCTCGTCCTGACATGAAGCTCACGTCTGGTCTTGAACCCCACCTCGTTCTGACAAGATGCTCACGTCTGGTCTTGAACCCCACCTTGTCCTGACATGATGCTCACGTCTGGTCTTGAACCCCTCCTCCCACTGACATGATGCTCATGTCTGGTCTTGAACCCCTCCTCCCCCTGACATAATGCTCACGTCTGGTCTTGAACCCCACCTCGTCCTGACATGATGCTCACGTCTGGTCTTGAACCCCACCTCGTCCTGACATGATGCTCACGTCTGGTCTTGAACCCCACCTCGTCCTGACATGATGCTCACGTCTGGTCTTGAACCCCTCCTCCCCCTGACATGAAGCTCACGTCTGGTCTTGAACCCCTCCTCCCCCTGACATGAAGCTCATGTCTGGTCTTGAACCCCATGTCCTCTCATTATGAATGGAAGATACTGAATACAAAGGATCAATGGACTAGACAGGAATGACTGACTGATGAATGGAAGACTCAATGAAATGGGGTTCAAACGGCCAATTCATCTTTAAAATCATTGAGTCAAATGTAAACTTGGTTCCATTGATTCTCCATTCGTCGGCCAGTCATTCATGTGGGAATTTTCGATTCATATTTTGACATATTCTTCAATGAAACGACGGGCCAGGAGACTTCAAGACAGGACATGGAGGGCCTCAAGAATGACTGACATTTAAAGAGTTGAATCGAGAATCATATCAACTTGTTCCATTTCATTGATCCTCCCATTCGCCTCTCTCAATTCATGTCTCGTCTGTTCTCATTGGTCCATTGAATTCGGTATTTTCCATTCATCATTTGACATAGACTTCAAGACAGGACGTGGAGGGGATCATGTCCAAACGTGAACTTCAAGACAGGATGTGGAGGGGATTGTGTCTGGACCTGAACCTCAAGACAGGATGTGGAGGGCATGAAGATCTGACGTGAGCTTCAAGACAGGACGTGGAGGGGATCATGTCAGGACGTGAACTTCAAGACAGGATGTGGACGGGATCGTGTCCAAACGTGAACTTCAAGACAGGATGTGGAGGGGATTGTGTCTGGACCTGAACCTCAAGACAGGATGTGGAGGGCATGTAGATCTGACGTGAGCTTCAAGACAGGACGTGGAGGGGATCATGTCAGGACGTGATTTTCAAGACAGGATGTGGAGGGGATCATGTCCAAACGTGAACTTCAAGACAGGATGTGGAGGGGATTGTGTCTGGACCTGAACCTCAAGACAGGATGTGGAGGGCATGAAGATCTGACGTGAGCTTCAAGACAGGGCGTGGAGGGGATCATGTCAGGACGTGAACTTCAAGACAGGATGTGGAGGGGACTGTGTCTGGACCTGAACCGCAAGACAGGATGTGGATTGCATGAAGATCTGACGTGAGCTTCAAGACAGGACGTGGAGGGGATCATGTCAGGACGTGAGCTTCAAGACAGGATGTGGAGGGGATCATGTCCAAACGTGAACTTCAAGACAGGATGTGGAGGGCATGAAGATCTGACGTGAGCTTCAAGACAGGACGTGGAGGGGATCATGTCAGGACGTGAACTTCAAGACAGGACGTGGAGGGGATCATGTCAGGACGTGAACTTCAAGACAGGATGTGGAGGGGATTGTGTCTGGACCTGAACCTCAAGACAGGATGTGGAGGGCATGAAGATCTGACGTGAGCTTCAAGACAGGACGTGGAGGGCATCAACATCTGACGTGAGCTTCAAGACAGGATGTGGAGGGGATCATGTCCAAACGTGAACTTCAAGACAGGATGTGGAGGGGATTGTGTCTGGACCTGAACCTCAAGACAGGATGTGGAGGGCATGAAGATCTGACGTGAGCTTCAAGACAGGACGTCGAGGGGATCATGTCAGGACGTGAACTTCAAGACAGGATGTGGAGGGGATCATGTCCAAACGTGAACTTCAAGACAGGATGTGGAGGGGATTGTGTCTGGACCTGAACCTCAAGACAGGATGTGGAGGGCATGAAGATCTGAGTGAGCTTCAAGACAGGACGTGGAGGGGATCATGTCAGGACGTGAGCTTCAAGACAGGATGTGGAGGGGATTGTGTCTCGACCTGAACCTCAAGACAGGATGTGGAGGGCATGAAGATCTGACGTGAGCTTCAAGACAGGACGTGGAGGGGATCATGTCAGGACGTGAGCTTCAAGACAGGATGTGGAGGGGATTGTGTCTGGACCTGAACCTCAAGACAGGATGTGGAGGGCATGAAGATCTGACGTGAGCTTCAAGACAGGACGTGGAGGGGATCATGTCAGGACGTGAACTTCAAGACAGGACGTGGAGGGGATCATGTCAGGACGTGAACTTCAAGACAGGATGTGGAGGGGATCATGTCCAAACGTGAACTTCAAGACAGGATGTGGAGGGGATTGTGTCTGGACCTGAACCTCAAGACAGGATGTGGAGGGCATGAAGATCTGACGTGAGCTTCAAGACAGGACGTGGAGGGGATCATGTCAGGACGTGAGCTTCAAGACAGGATGTGGAGGGGATCATGTCGAAACGTGAACTTCAAGACAGGATGTGGAGGTGTTTTTCCTTTTTCATTGGAGGGGATCATGTCAGGACGTGAACTTCAAGACAGGATGTGTAGGGGATCATGTCAGGACGTGAACTTCAAGACAGGATGTGGAAGTTAATTTAATTTCATCTTTTGTTTCATTTTATTTCATATTTTGTTTCGTTTCATTTCATTTCATATTTCGTTTCTTTCATTTCATTTAATTTCACACATTTATTATGCCAGATCTGCTCACCTGAATATCTATCAATTTTCAATACCTACCTTGATTTTTCCTCTTCAAACTAACCGACCTTAATCGTACCATCTCGTGTTGGCATAAGTAACATGCCTCTTCAATCGATTAGATTTTCATTCATTGTGTCACTCATTTCAGTTAGATTCAATCGATTTTCTCTTTTCCGAAAACCTGCCTAAATTTACCGATTTCACCTACCGTAACCAAACTCACCAGTTCTATGGTTTATAAAAATGGTCATTGCTTCAGTCATGGCGATGACCGACCAATTCGGGCCGTTATTGGCATAAATGATTCCATTGGAATGGCCCTAGCCCCGTTATCAGGCCGCCGATAGGGTATGGAACCTGCGCCATTGCCCCATTGCTGAATTAGTTCATCGACCATATCGTCAATCAGTTCTATCATTCCTGCCTGTGCCTGCAGGTGAAGCGGGGCTACCAATTTTAATCATCGGCCGTGGCCATCGCCGAAATGGGTCATCGAAGGCCAAGTCTCGAGAACTGAGTAAAAGGAGGTCGTTAATTCCAGTGGTCGGTCCCACCACTTTCCCATCTGAAGATGGGAATGTCGGAAGGTATTAGGTCGAGAACTGAACTGGTCGGGCTTTTCCGATTCGTTCGGCTCTTCTTCACTTTTTTATCGCCTCCAATTTTCGCCACATTTTTCCTCCCGTCAAGTCGATTATTTGTCTCTCTCAATTTGTCTCCATTCTCACCCAAAGAGTGAAAAAATTGTGTGCTCAATTGAGAATTGGTGCAGGCAGTTTTGTCATTCGATTTACTTGAATGGAGTTCCATTGTTGTTAGTTGTTTGTGAATTCCATACTCAATGCTGAGAAGAAACTGGTGATAGACGAGCTGTACTCGAGGCTATGATTCGTGTGTTTGAAATTAAATATAACGTATTTCAACTTCTGCATAGCTCATGCTATATAAAATTTATTATTTTTAACTTACTTAAAAAAAAAGCATTTGGTACCAATATTTTTTCGTACCCACAACCAGGAATTGTATGGAAGAATTTTCCAAAAAATAAAATTGTTTTGAAATTTTGCGTAGGACTGCTTGTTTTTATTGGCTGATAGTATCAGCCTGATACAACCAAATGGTGAGAAATAAAAATAAAAGGTTAAAATATTATGTAAACTCGACGCTAACACTTACTTTTTAATACGTAAAAGCTTTTCTATCATAAGCAAATCAACATTTTTGGACGATCCTCATACCTACCTTTCGGAATGAAGGGATTCCCCAAGGAAGCTTTGAAATTCTGTCGTTAATGAATTGTATTTGACTTCTAGGAATGTTTTATAAATAGGTACCTTGTCACCGTTGTTTTTTGAAGCATACTCAACAATCTTCTGCAAGGATATCCTGAGGGAATAATGCTAGTTATTTTCAGTTGGTAGCCAATTACGACACAATTCTGGAAAAGGTCCTCGTTTGAGAAAATTCATTTTTGAGCCTGATGCCACCACAGACCAGCGTAGGCTGGAAATGGGAGCTCCGTGTTACCATTTTCCACTATCAGGGCTTCCCCTATACTGTATACCCCCTGTGCTTTGGAATCATAAGCAGGCTTGATAAACACGACACTATGAAAGATCTGCCACCCCAGTCTCAAGATGGAGAAGTCCCTGGACATGGCCTTGATTCCCGGCATGAACGATATTGGGGGAGCACCATGGAAAAAGGACGACGATAATTGCTGCTCAAACATGTTGTCCTACCCTCCGAGAACTGCTCTGCCCAAAACGAATTCTATAAGAGATTTGTGAATCTTGACTGTTCAAGACGAGCGAGCGGATGCCAAACCGGATGTTCTCGTTTTTGAACCCCCTGGCCGTAGAAATTTGGGTGTGGATGGTAGCCGCCTATGTCGTCGTCTCCCTTACGATCTGGTTAGTCGCTCGTTTCTCGCCGAGGGAATGGACGTCGCCTGCGTGTTCCTGTTCTCCGTCGGCAGATCCCCTGGAAGATAACGACGGTGGACCTCTGCTACGCTACACTTACGAACATGTTCTTCAGAACGATTTCACGCTGGGCAACGCCTTCTGGTTCACCATCGGTTCTCTCATGCAGCAGGGATCCGATTTGAACCCCAAGGTAATAATGCAAGCCAACGCTGCACCACGGAGTCGACAAAGCACACAGTGGCGACAGGCGACTATGATGAGCAGAAGCATCCTGGATACCCCAAGGATGAATGTCCAGTGAAAGTGAATTTTCCACCTGATATCAGGTATCATTATGGGTTTGTTCCAGGAGCGTGAGTGCGGGTATTTGGTAAACAAGTTTGTTCCCCAGCCTAGGCAATTGAGGTCGGCCAGACACTGGCTATCTATTGCTGGTGGAGGGGGTAAGAAAATTCATTGCAGTGATTGGCCAAGGTGGCGTTGCCGTTGAACCTAATGCATTTTATTGGCGTTTCCATGCCTAGTTCATCCCCTCTCCAACAGCCAGCAATCGGATAGTGTATGGCCGACTTTGAAGTTACCCCCTCACTATCCGATTGCCGGCTGTTGGAGTGGTGATGTCCATGGGAAGCAATGAATCGTCTTGGCCTCACGATCAGCAATCGGATAGTGTATTTGCACCTTTTCAAACTTGCTTGCCTGATGCCTACAATCACGCTCCTGGAAAAAACCCTATTGTCAATAATGATTTTCACCATCGATTTTCCGCTCATCGCCTTGGTGCATTGTCGACTACGTGGTGTAAACCTCTACTGATCCAGATCCCACTGAAATGCCAACCACGTTTTCTTGGACCCTCACATCATTTTCGCTAATCTTTCACTTTAGCTTTGAATCTTGAACAGATCTATAGCCGGTTTATCGATTTATTTTGGGGTACAGCTATCTTTGGACGCTCCTTCCAGGTCTTTACCTTGGATTTATTTTTTATGAATTTTACCGAGAGCGCCACCAATGGTAAAATTTAGTGAGTCGTCCTTTGACAGCGGTCCCCAAAAACGCAAAACCTAGCCCTAGTTTTATGAGAGGCGTTTTATGAAAATAGCTAATTGAGCTGCCTATTTACCCAATGCTTGTACTTCGCCTAAATTGATATCCCGCGTTGTTTAATAAGTCTCAAGTTTCTCGCGGAACGGGTCGAGCAAATTGGCGAGAGATTCTACCCGGACTGAACATCTCCACCTTGTGGTAAATATGAAATTTCCTTTAGCCCTGTGCAATGTTTTGTAGGCGAACTAAATAGTAGGGCACTTTGAAGTTTAGACTTACTTAGCTAGAATTTATTGAATTTTTTCCCGGGGGGAGTCAGAACCTGAGTTAAGGTAAGTTTGCGTCAAGTTAACTTTCGCATTGCGGGAATCAGAGGCTGCATTCAAGTGTTAATACGAAGTATGAAACAGAAGATTTCAAAAAACCTTCTCCGTCAACTGCCTACCTAATGAAGTTGTTGATGGACTGAAATTTGTGTAGGTAGAGAGTTTTTTAACGTTGATAATTCGCCCCAACCCGTGGTTGACTCCCGAATAAAATTCACGTTGGTTCAGTGCACAATACGCCTTCATTAGCATAGTGTATGCAACATTTTAGACACGTATCAGAAATTTCATAACATTTAAACCGACTTCAAAAAGGAGGTTACTCAAATTGACTTGTCTTAAGGTTTTTTCAGCATCCCAGTTTGAAGTTGGTGCCTAAATTAGGGGCATATATTCACAGAAGATTCGGAGGCACCGACTTCCAAGAGGGATGTTCAAGTGATGAGATGACCTTGGTACTGAGCTATTCTGTAAAAAGGAATCTGCACTAGCTATAATATCCGAATTATCATTTCGAAAATCGCTGGTAGGATTATTTTGTTGCTTAATTTGTATTTTTATCTATTACTTTTTAGTTTTTCATGATTCTTTTTGGAGTCGGTTTACTTTGTTGTTAAAAAGTGTCTCGCCTAGTTAGAATCACTAGAATGTCGATTGTGGCATAGCTGTGTTGTCAATAGCAAACCCAATGGGTGTATGTTCGTGAAAGAAAATGTTGCTAATCCCGTATTGTATCCCACCTCACGCAAACCTAATTCATAGCTTATGCTTGAAGGTACCTTTGTTCAAAGATACGGGTGTGAGGCTATTTATCTTCCTATGCTCGAAATTGGTATACGCACAAATCCACTTTCCATTTCCATATCCGAGGGGTCGTTACCATATCCCTTCCACGACCATTACTGCTATTATTGTAATGCTTCTAAGTAAACAGTTGGCATTTCAGTGAGCGGGGTTGAGGGAACGTTGGTTTGTACGCCTTTTGTACGCCTGTCTGACAACCATTGTCGGATTTCGACCGGACGGACGGCAGTGGGAAAGTTATGGGCAGTTTTGGAACGACCGGCAAACTCCAATCCTCTCTGTTTCCAAATGGTGGAGGATAGCAAAACAGAATCAACATCGATCGCAACACTTTCTTAATAGCGTCTGGACGTCTGCCAGTTGCTCGACTCTGATGTCCCGGGTTGACTCGATGGCGCTGCTTCGATTGAATTCTCATATTTCCTCCTCCTGATATCGGAAAGTATACCCATGCTAAATTATCTACCGTGAGCTTGTGTAGCTTCGTAGTTTAAGAGTGACCCGAAGCGACACAGGATCAGTTCCACGTGTGCATAAGGTACGTAAATATTTATAGTCTTATTTTTTGTCCATCCCCAGCTTTATTGGATCCCATCTTCTGTGTATTGAAAATCTCGAAAGAACGAAATATTTCTAGGACATTTTTGGGCATAATATTTTTTCTATGAATGCTTAATACTTTCCATAAATTTTCCAAGGAACGAAAAGCCTAGAAAATAGCCTTTATCTCCAGTCCCAGGTACCTAACTAATCCTTCCAGCTGGTAATATTCTGCGTTTTCCTTATAAGTAGTCGTATTATTTGACGCATTGTAGATACATGTTTGACAAAAACGCAACTATAGGGCACGTTAGATTTGAGCATGTTATGTTTCGAGTTGGCAAGCTATTTCTTATTCCATGTCTCATTGGTAGATTGGGATTAATAATAATGTTTCCGATGCATTTTCAATTTTCTTTAACATGATTGCGCAATTTTATGAGATTCGATTGGGCAGAATCGCCTAGTTTTAATGTTACAGCTGAACCAAACCGTTTTTCTTCAATTAGAAGCCAATAATGAATCTCTGACCCGCCAAATTATTCGGGCATGGAACGTATACAATAGGTAGGCAATTGCATGTTAGTTGCGATGCTGTACCTAAAATCGCCATCCGCAAACCTCAAATCAAATTCTCAATCCGCAAATGTTTAAAAAGTAGGTAGATAAAGTCGTAATCTAAACTACCACTATATCATAGGACCATAATTATTATGGTAATTATATTGATTAAGACCATAATTCTAAATCATGTCCGTACCATAAGTCGTACACATTGCCTAAAACTAGAGCCGAAACGGAAATTACGCCCTAATAAGTTGATGATTTGCTGGGAGCCCTCAGATCATTGGGTGATAACTATTGGTGTTGAAATTGATACCCATATGGTACCTTATACGAGGCAATATTTATCGTTTTCATAGCATCAAGTTCAATCACATTCAACCGTTCCAGTTACCATACGAATTTCCGCTTCGAAATAAATCGAGTAAAGTGAGGTTACCGGAGGAAATTCGTGGAAAAATCATTCGCCCGATTCAGGACCAGACCAATACGCGTTGACCTTTAATGTTTCGATTCACTACAGCCTAAAAAGATCAGAGCTCCTTTTGCTGTTCTGGCGCGTGGTTTGCTTCAAAAAGCAGGATAGCCTGTTTTGTTCTGGTTTCCCGGGCGGAGGTGATTTATGCCTGCGGTAGCTGCGTCTGTACTCCAACACGCTCACACTCCAACGCTCCTCTCACTCTCACACTCCAGAATTCGCAAACGATGGCCTTTTTCGGATGTTACTCGTTCTGACGGCCCCTGCTCGCGCGGTCTCTTATCATCGAGTGATAAATCAGATGCAACAGTGACGTGCAACCCATATCAAATGACCGGCATTCTTTTCAGTCGGAGAATAGTAGGTCGTAAGAAGTTTTATTGGGCAGAAATTGTTGATGGATTCTCTGCGGGAAAAGTTTGAAAAAATTTGAATTATTGCCATGCCCATAAGCCTTGGGGCCAATTCATCACGAATATTTTTTACCTTTTGCCATTTTGTACACCTACCATCGGTATACTAGATAGGTATATATAATAGGTTGGTATCTTATTTGATTCACGAAATTAATCACATTCGATCATATATTACCGTTATGAAACATGTTCGATTTCCATGTTTTTCTGGGTTCTTCTCTTTACGACAAATGCTCAGCTAGTATGAATGATCATTCATGAAATCCTAATCCATGTAACAATGGCACTTGAGCTCATCGGCAGATAAGCCAAAATGGGCGAACCAACAACCAAGAGTAGGGGGAAAATGGGGAAATGCGATCGTTCTGAGAGCTGGATGTGGGAACAAACCGCCTTTTTCGAGAGCTCTCGTAATATTTTACGGCCGTCAAGTGTAAACGAGATCGGTGCAATGTAGTCGGTGAAGAGTGCGGCTGAAAAAATCACAGCGAGTCGAGGGATCGAGAGAAACTTGGTACTGAATAATGAATAAAAAGAAAGCGCGTTTTTCTGTAGCAAGCGATTACGTACTGAACTAGGTTTATCTTTGTTAGAAGCTTGGCTTATTCATAAACTTGTGCGTCGTAGATGAGTGAAATTTTCATGGGCCACAGCACTTCCAGACATATTTCGAGTGTTCGATGTACAATATTTAGGTACACACAAAAAATACTTACAGGCTTTGTTTCAGAAGCATGGACAGGCAGCTTTAGTAGACAACGCCATATAAACGACCAAATACTACCAAATAATTGTCTATAAACTGTTTGTGGGCCAATTTCACCAGCAATGAAAACCTGGATAAAGCAAAATAAACAATTTTGAAATAATGGATGGATGGATGGATGGAATAATTTCGAAATGTTTGTGTGGAAATGCGACATTCAAGATCAATTTTTGATCGTTGGTAAACTTGGCCAAAAGTTTCTAGTTTACGTGAAGACAGTTATTTCAATTTTATTAACGTTAGAATGTGAGATTGGCCAATTTTCATAAAAATCAGTTGAACCAATCCATCCACGATTTAAAAAAAAAGTGGATCGTATTCAATTGGTAGGTAGGCACATTTAGAAAACTGTCGTCTGAACTGTCACTTGTATGAAATCATGTAAAGTTGAAATGTCGATGTTGATATCTAATGCACTCATCTTAGGTAAACTTTCTTCTGTAATTAGGCTCAAATCAAATTACCTTACCTCCGTTCCTATGCATGAATATTGATGATGAATTGATGTCCGATTCTGCCCGATTGCACCTCTCACTAAAGAACAAATCTTTACGCTTAATACTGTTTATTGTATAATTATAGATTATAACCATAGAACATTTTCAGGCCACTTCGACCCGCATCGTCGGTGGGATCTGGTGGTTTTTCACGCTCATCATCATCAGTTCGTACACGGCCAACTTGGCCGCTTTCTTGACTGTCGAACGCATGATTACTCCTATTGAAAGTGCTGCCGACCTTTCCGAGCAAACCGACATTGCCTATGGGACTCTCTCAGGCGGCTCCACCATGACCTTCTTTCGAGTGAGTTGAAATTGTTATCTTCAAAAAGTGCTTAAGAAATTTATAGATAACTTCTTTTTCCGTTTTGTTTTCCGTTGAGAACATTCAATTATTTTCGAACGAGTGTTTTTTAAATGGAGTCAAATTACCTATTTGTCTACTTAGTCGATGTGGTTATTGCGTTTTTCGCTTGACTCCTAAGTAATATTCCGAGAAAAGCAGCGGTTTTTTATAATTCGATTGAGATTTCGAAAGAACTCTATTGTGTTGAGAGGCAGCTGTGGAGCTATCTTTCTCTTCTAGTCCATCAGAAATGAATGTATCTGGTTGCAAAGAAAACTCTTCGTGTTGATAGAACAATCGACCATAACTCGAGTTTTAATGCGGTCCTGGAAATTTGAAAATGAAACATTCTCAGATATTCCTAGTTGGCTTGGTCTTCTGGTCGGATGAGAAAGTTCAACCAAGATAAGGAAACTAGCGGTTGGAGGCCGGGTCGCCATAAACAGGCATAATAAAGCTCTTGAGTAACGCAAATTACTTGGCTAGAAGTTGTATTAGCCTCGCCCTGGGGATTCGAACAGGATCCGGTGTTGGGCGAATCTGAGAGCAAGGCCGCGCTATACTCTCATAGTTCGAACGAGACCATGACCATTGCTAACTGCTCGACTTCTCTGCGCAGTTGAATAGCTCCGAACGGCTTCACATGGCTGAAACTTTGAATTTGAAGCCCCATCAGATAGATTGGAGACACCCTGGTCGAATACGAAGAAAGTTCCAAAACAAAACATAAATGACTCATCTACTACTATGACATACATACAGCAATGGTACATTATAATTTGAACATTGTTGAAGGTTTGTACTGTGTGATTGGTGATGGGTGGGGTGATGGGTTATGAGAGATGGGTTATGGGGGTTGGGTGATGGGTTATGGGGGTTGGGTGATGGGTTATGGGTGACAGGTTTTGAGTTATGTTTTATTGGTTTTGGATGACGGGTTGTGGGTGATGGGTTATGGGTGATGGATGATGGGGTATGGGTGATGGGTTATCCGGTCATCCACCAATATGGGCCGAAATTTCGGACGTATCAGGATTCCGCCGAGTAAGAACTTTTCATCAGAGGGGTGAAAAGGAACTTTAGGGTATAAGCCTCACGCCTCGTAAACCAAATGAAATTGTTGTATCGATACATTGGAATGGCCATCCACATTGTTTGCATATATCCTGTAAGCTGAGACCAGGTGACTATGGCTACCGATCTCATAAAGTGTGGGATCGACGTTTTTGCCCAACGTGAGCGAGAGAGATGGATGAGTGGACAGAGTGACAATTATGTGAGGAATTTCCTCCTCTCTCTCGACACGGCGGGCACATAATACTGTCCACCAGCTACACGACGAGAGAATGAGGAATTCCTGGGCATTCGAAGGAATTACCACGTACCTTTGCTGTGGTCTTTCACGAGGTTAGATTTCTCAGGTGAAGATATGGGCTCGTTTTATCTAATACCATCAGAAAGAATTGATTAATGTTATCTACCTTGACGATCTTATAAAGCCAACTCTTTTCATTACCCACTTCCTATGCGCAAATGCGTCCGCTTGCTAACCGAAGAGGGTATCTTTTATTGTTTTTGGATTTTAGCTCCCTTTTGTCAATTTTTGGCGGAACAGTAGTCGTTTGGCATCCTTTCTAATAGAGGTATGGATGCTCATTGAAATTGTGAAATCACTCTTTTCGGGGTTTGGCGTTTCACCTACCTTCTCGAGCCATGATGAAAATAAGCCCCGAAGTTATGCTTTACAGAGGTTTTCAGCATGACTGGCTGCAAGAAAATTTGATATTAGGGTTTACAGCCTCCTAAAAATTGGGTTTATTCCGAAGCAATTTGACCTTAGAGCACCTCGTTAGTGTTTTCAACTTCAGCAAGATCCGGACAAACTTCTTTATGATTTAATAACGAAAAATAAAGCTTCTTCTGCCTACAAAGACTCCAAACGGCTCCAATTTCGTGCCGGAGGGAGACCTAATGCTACCGCTGTTTGATCAACTTCGGTAACGAAAAACCTGAAAACTTTTTTATTTTTTCCCCTAATGAGCGAGTCGATGAGATGATGGGAAAAGGGTAAAGGAAACACCACTCGGTGAGCACCAGCTTAACAAGGAAAGTTAATGCTGGAAACTTCTTCGTTCCGCTTTTTGATGTTTTGCAATCGCAAGAAACGATCTTAGACACTTTGTGAAACCAAGCTATGATCGATGTACTGGTACGGTTGACATGGGGGTGGGGTTCGCAGAGAGGGGTACAAAGCCCCCCAACTGTGAAATGGGTTCAGTTATAACGATTGATAAGGATTAAATGATTCATCAATTCTATACATAGGTACATTAGAACGATTTTCTTATAAAGGATAAGGACAATTTCCATCTTCAATTATATAAAATTATATTTTTAATTTTACAGAATAGATGGGAGTATTTTACTCCCATATTTACAGAGGAAATGGAAGATCCAATTGTGTTCGTCCGGAATTTGAGAATCAAATCGGAGGTTCAATGACGAAAATATAAAAATGATTTTAAAAACTAGTCGTATAAACAACTAAGACCTTAAAAGTAGAAAATACGCGAGAAAAAATAATCCTGGCAGCACTGTTTGGAATCAATAAAAAATAAAGAACCGTCGTAGGCCTCTTTCTACTAAATAGCTCAGTTCCAAGAGCAATCTCTCACTTGAATCTTCCACTTCGGAGTTAGTGCATACTCCCCCATACGAACATAAATGATGGGAGACCCGCATAAACTGGCAAATACATAAGCACAGGGGAAGCGGCCGAACAGTCGAACGAAAGGTAAATCTTATTGGTAAATCATAGGCAAACTACCGCGATTGCACAAGCAGGCGTACCAAGTGCAATCCAACAAAGGTACAACACATGGATGATGAACAAACAGCATCACGAGGTAGTAGTCTGAATGGTTGATGGAATAGACAGACAACATTCGTCAAGCATCAAATCGTGGTAAAATTATTCCATGAATAGATGAAAGAGGGCCCTTGAACATCCTGAGACGATTGTCCAATTTTTCCTCATGGGAGGACGTATACGTAGGATGAACTACCATGCCAACCTTTGTGCAAATAGGTACGGCTCGGAAAGACCAACATTCAGACCCAGGAAGAGGTTTCGGAGCTAGGAAAATCGGAAAAAGTATGGACTTGCATATAAAAAGTTGAATGTCAGACTGTTCGATTTGTGGGGAAAAAATAAACACGATAGCGCCGGTGAGCTTGCTTTATAAAGTCTTTTACCGGTACTCGGGCAAATTTATGCGGTCGGCTCATTGTGAACTAAACCATTGGAAAGCAGCAAAGGTTGGAAAACTGTGGCTGCGGCGGTCGCCAAGGTTTCCCACGAGATAAGGCTTGAATTAGAGAGGAAAAGAAACCAGATGGATAAAAGCCGAGGAAGGAAGCCAGATGTGTGGATGGGGGAAGGCTAAGACTATCTAAGCGATAGAGCCCTGTGGAAACCCGTCTTTACAACGTAGTCCCTCCCCTACCAGTTTCTCCAATCTTTATTTCCTTTTAATACATTTTATCCCTTTGTGGCCATCCCTCTCTAGGGGCTTCTCCTTTAGAAATAAAATAGCGTGAGGAGATGGCAGAAAAAACGACTGCTCCACTGCCCTAACGATCCGACACTTGTTCTATTTTCCACTATCAGCCAATCCGACGATCTTGACGCGCTATCATTCATGTACTCGTACTTCAAAAGAGCTGCTGAAAAGAGTGCGAACTGATGCTATCGGCGGGGACACTGTAAGCCGACCGAAGAATGAAAAACGTTGGTTTTAATTTCAAAAAAGCTGGAAATTGTTACACGTGTGTTTATTATTAACTTGGCAATTTTTTCAACAATTCTTCCAGAGAGGTTAAAACTGACCTGTTGGTTGGGCCAAAGAATTGGGGCTCTCCCGGAATAAGGTTGATGTTTCCTGAAAATTTCGATAAAAAAGCTCCAGCCGTTTGGGAGAAACTGTTCACGGTGGATAGGTACCTCGGACGGGAGGCGGACGGACGGATTTTTTATTGCAGATTCGGATTCTACACCCTTTCAAACGCAAACCATGCGGAAAAAGAATATTTCTAAAAAAAAAAAAGGAAATATTGTAGAAAATATTTCTTTATTGGTGATCAAAATGGTTTATTTTTAATTATTGATATCAGTACTGACACTTCGATACTTATACCAAGTATTGAGTAGATGGGTGTATGGAAATGTCACTAGGTGTCGTCGGTGTCGGTGTCGGTGTCGGTGTCGGTGTCGGTGTCGGTGTCGGTGTCGGTGTCGGTGTCGGTGTCGGTGTCGGTGTCGGTGTCGGTGTCGGTGTCGGTGTCGGTGTCGGTGTCGGTGTCGGTGTCGGTGTCGGTGTCGGTGTCGGTGTCGGTGTCGGTGTCGGTGTCGGTGTCGGTGTCGGTGTCGGTGTCGGTGTCGGTGTCGGTGTCGGTGTCGGTGTCGGTGTCGGTGTCGGTGTCGGTGTCGGTGTCGGTGTCGGTGTCGGTGTCGGTGTCGGTGTCGGTGTCGGTGTCGGTGTCGGTGTCGGTGTCGGTGTCGGTGTCGGTGTCGGTGTCGGTGTCGGTGTCGGTGTCGGTGTCGGTGTCGGTGTCTGTGTCTGTGTTGGTTGATGGCTATTGTTAGGACCTGTTGAAACTTTGAACGTAAGGACCTCTTGAGAAAGTAGGTCCACTTATGAGGTAGAGTATGTCGCCATCATAGATGCGCAACAACAATGCGCAGCAACGCTTTATGGGCTAGCCCATAAAATTTCCGGTTTGTTCAACTTGACGCATATATTTTGAGGTGTCCGATCAAAAAGTCTTAATAATGTTAAAATGTTAAAAGTTGTTTGCTGAATACAACAACTGTTTTCGTGTAACCGGGTTCGATTCGGGTATTGTTAGGACACACGGACACACGGAAACTTGTTCGGGAAGTGATTCTGAGTAAATAGTGTATAAGAAAAAGTTTGTTCTGAAGCTCCGTTCCAATTCTCGATTTTAGGACGATCACAATGCTTCCATTTACTCTGTAAATATGGAAGTAAAAATACCAATTCAAAGCGGGAGTCGGGATCAAACATGTCAGAAGTGCAAATTCCAAGTGGAATTTCCATAATCCCTGGTGAGCTTGAATTCCATAGATTTTTTCGATTTTTCAAAAAAGGTATGATATATTATGTCGGCTTATGACATGCGTCACTCCAAAGTTGAATCGGGAGCTCAGTAATTTTTCGCTCAGCTTTCCTTCATGAGCCTTTATCATTTTTACCCTTTGAGAGGGATTGCACGGACAATGGGCAGATAGCACTCGAGGGCTGCCTCGATCATTTTTGGCACTGAGTAGGCATTGAGATAATATCTCAATATATCATAATATGATGAAAAACGAAGGAAGACAGCTAATCGAGTGCTATTGCAAAAGGCTGTACATTCCATGCTGTGATGTTTTGCTTTTTTCGCCAACCCAGGAGCCATTGTGTTGAAAATATTTTTAAATGGTCAGCAGTTATTAACTGGAGTACTTTCTCTTCTCAAGTTGGGTTTAGTTTACAGCGTTTTGAGCCGAAGCCGAGGTGATTTTTTACCCACTCAGTTCACCGTGAAACTCGGTTCACAAGAAGCGGATAGCGCGTTTTCAAATTTGATTGGCCGCTCCAGGGTGAAAAATTGAAACTGTACCTACGCGTTATACGCTTTGTATACTGCATATCTACTGAGGTTTTTACTAATCTGCGTATATAAAAAAGGAATCCCTACACCTTTGTTCCCTATTCGTTTCAAAAATGTTCGACCGATCGGGATGAAACTTTTATGAATATGTTAGGTGAACAGGTTTATGGGCGGTGGGCGCAATGAAGTACATGGAAATGCGTATTCGTTTGTTACAGGATTCCAAGATTGGTATTTATCAAAAAATGTGGCGCTACATGGAGAGTAAAAAGCCGTCCGTGTTCGTCGAATCGTACGAGGAGGGAATCAAGGCAGTTTTGGAGGGCAATTATGCGTTCCTCATGGAATCAACAATGCTGGACTATGCTGTCCAAAGGGATTGCAATCTGACGCAAATCGGTGGATTGCTAGATTCCAAAGGCTACGGCATCGCAACGCCCAAAGGTAGCTGACGCCAATGTACCTTTTATTGATTGCACGCTACTGATACCTGAACATTTTTTAACGCGATTGATGGGAAGAAAAATTTTTGTTAACCGTGGTCCTACAAATATAGGTTTAAAATTATTCCCTAGTACCCATCCAGTCGTTTATGGGGCACTTATTACTGTTTTTCCTCACGTGCAATATTTACGTTGTTTTTATAGCCGCGTTCCTTACGTCTGACCTGTGTCGAAATCGTGTTTCGGTTTACAGGATCACCTTGGCGGGATAAGATTTCTCTTGCAATCCTCGAGCTGCAGGAAAAGGGCGTCATACAAATCCTATACGACAAATGGTGGAAAAACACGGGCGACGTCTGCAATAGAGACGATAAAAACAAGGAATCCAAAGCCAACGCGCTCGGCGTCGAGAATATCGGTGAGCTAAAAGCAACCTGACTTTTATAGCAAATGTAGTTCACCAGTTTTATGTGCGATTCCTCGATGTTTTCAAACTCATTTTCCCTTTTGAATCGGGTTTACACATCTTAAATTCCAAGCGGGTTCCGATCTAGAACCATCGTTATCTTGTCTAGAAATAAACGCGGTGGGCAACTTCACTAAGGTATTTTTGATTCTCTAAAAAAGTTAGTGTTTTTTCTCCCTTTGTATAGTATCCTATCTAATTAACCTGTTATTCTAGTTTTTTGCTCGCCAAAAAATAGATATAGGCATAAAAGTACGGAAACGTCAGTAGCTTGGATGTATCCAACTCAATTTTCAGTACATAAGGGGGCCATTTTGGACTTTTATGGCATATGGAACGCAAACATGATATTCAAAAAGATTCTTGGTCATATAAACGTAAGTTGATGTTTTGGCCAAATAAATAGTGTTTATTCTTCTTCAAATGCTATGTAGCCAAAATCATCAATAATTATTTTATTCTCAAAAGAAAATGCGCACGCCTCTAATGCTATACAAAGAATTTAAATGGATTCTTTTATTTGAAAGGATGGACTTCATTTGAATTGAAATACAAACGGTTTGACGTATTCGGATTGCCACCCCTGAAATTGACAAGTGCTCTACTCGGAATTCATTGGAAAAGCCAATCAGAATGGTGAATGCGCTTGGGAAATTAATGGAATTACAGAGGAATCTGCGTGTTAGGACCCTTGAAAAAGCTCACCCACGAAAACGGGGCTCGAGACAAGAACTCACTGTTGGTTTAATGCTTCAGAAACGCGTAAATTTTTAAACCTCTTTGAGCGGAATTTTCAAAAGAGTGAGACCAACCTGCAGCCCTTTGCTGAAATTGAATTTTTCGAGTGTAACACGGAGCCCTGAGTCAACCTAACAACGTAAATAGAACATCAATGAGATACCTAATTATTTTCAAGAGAAAAACTCTCCTTGTGGCACTAATGGGACGTTATTTGTAAAACGTCTTTTATGGAAATGAAAATCATCACCGCAAAATTTTCTGAACCAAAATATCGAGAACATTATTTTACATGCGGCACTGAGATGAATAGATTTTGGTTTTAGTTTTGGTGGTTAGTGTTTATTTGTTTTATCCGAAAGGAATTACCTAATTACCTTAATTGATCTTCTTGAAATAATAATGCCCGCAAAATATGTGGGTAGGTGCATACCTACTTAGATCAATCCAGAAAACAACATTGGAAAGTAGGTAGTTGGGCTTTATTCTCGGGCTTGATTTTCCTTGTTTTGGAATTACGAAAAGATCATAAATTCATTTTCAGGCGGTGTTTTTGTTGTGCTCCTCTGCGGCCTTGCTCTGGCGATTCTTGTTGCCATGCTGGAGTTTTGTTGGAACTCCAAAAAAAATGCTCAGACTGATAAGGTGAGTAATTTTCATCAGATGTCGCTAAAAAAGATTTTTAAAAAACTCATTTCTCATCTCTTAAAAAAAAAACATCTCATCTGTAAATATAACGAAATCAAGAAACCTTGCAGTCTGCCCTGACCTCTGTTCTGGGAAAATTGAGGGAAAAACAATTACCGATAAAGAAATTCGACCAAATCAGCCACAATATTGCAATGCCACAATATTCTCATTTCATGTTCCAGCAATCCCTATGCTCGGAAATGGCCGAGGAGCTGAGATTCGCCGTCCGATGCCACGGGTCCAGGCAAAGGCCGGCGCTCAAACGGAACTGCACGAGATGCTCACCGGGGACCACTTACGTGCCTTCTGCTCTCGAGATCCAGCACATCAACGGGGTAAGATTGCAGTAAACAACAGTATCAGTATCTCAAGTAGGCAGTAACATCCCTGGACAAGTATCATGTACGCGCCTAGTCGCCATATAAGCGAGCCCTACGATCAACCCCTAGTATCCAACCCCCATCTACCGATGTCCTCCCTCATCCCCTGGCTTTGAGTTCCTTCGCGATCTTGCAAGGCCGAGGTGAACAATGTTCGGCCATCATGGCTACACGGAAGCCCTTAGGCTGCTCAAGTACGCATACATCCCCATTGGAACGGCTTTTAAGGTCGGTTGTTGGCAGCTAATGAGCTGGAATGATCTTCGTACAAGAGACTAAACCAAGTCGACCAGGTTAACCTCGAGAACTACCTACCTACTTAAAATGAATTGTCAATAAATCGAGTATAGTGTTAACGCAAAGTCCTTGAAAACTCCTTCCTTTTGATCGGGTATCAGCTCAAGAATGCTGTCAAGCATGAAAACACTCTCAAGTGGGAGATGGCAAAAATGTCCTTTACAGCAGGACTCGGGCCTGGCGCCTCCTGCTCTATAGAGAGACATTATGGAAGAACTTGCTTCTGTCTTAACCGGTCAGACAGTCAGGGAGGTGAACTCGAGTGACACATTAGGACGTATTTACAGCAGCTCGAGAATGCATTGCAACATTGCATAGGAGTCGTTCAAACTCACTATGAAAAAGAAACCCAAAACCGAAATCGAGGCCAAACTCACAATGAAACAGAAACTCAAACTCAAAGTCAAACTCACTATGAAAAAGAAACTCAAACTCATAGTCAAACTCACTATGAAAAAGAAACTCAAACTCAAAATCGAAATCGAAGTCAAACTCACAATGAAACAGAAACTCAAACTCGAAGTCAAACTCACAATGAAACAGAAACTCAAACTCATAATCAAACTCGAAGTGTCAAACTCACTATGAAAAAGAAACTCAAACTCATAATCAAACTCGAAGTCAAACTCACTATGAAAAAGAAACTCAAACTCAAAATCGAAATCGAAGTCAAACTCACAATGAAACAGAAACTCAAACTCATAATCAAACTCAAAGTCAAACTCACTATGAAAAAGAAACTCAAACTCATAATCAAACTCGAAGTCAAACTCACTATGAAAAAGAAACTCAAACTCAAAATCGAAATCGAAGTCAAACTCACAATGAAACAGAAACTCAAACTCGAAGTCAAACTCACAATGAAACAGAAACTCAAACTCATAATCAAACTCGAAGTCAAACTCACTATGAAAAAGAAACTCAAACTCATAATCAAACTCGAAGTCAAACTCACTATGAAAAAGAAACTCAAACTCAAAATCGAGATCGAAGTCAAACTCACAATAAAACAGAAACTCAAACTCATAATGAAACTCGAAGTCAAACTCACTATGAAAAAGAAACTCAAACTCAAAATCGAACTCGAAGTCAAACTCGCAATGAAACAGAAACTCAAACTCACAATCGAAATGAAAGTCAAACACACAATGAAACGGAAACTCAAACTCATGATCAAACTCGCAATGAACCAGAAACGGGAACTCGTAATCAAACTCCAAGTCAAATTCAAAATGAAACAGAAACTCAAACTCATAATCAAACGCGAAGTTAAACTCGCTATGCAAAAGAACTCGAATTCATAATCGAACTTTGATTTCATTGTGAGTTTGACCTCGAAATTGATTGAGTGAGATTGTGAGATTGAGTTCGATTATGAGTCTGAGTTACGGTTGGTTCATTGTGAGTTTGACTTCGAGCTCGATTATGAGTTTGAGTTTTGGTTTCATTGCGAGTGACTTCGAGTTCGACTTCGAGTTCGATTATGAGTTTGACTTTTTGTTTCATTGTGAGTTTGACTTCGATTTCGATTATGAGTTTGACTTTTTGTTTCATTGTGAGTTTGACTTCGATTTCGATTGTGAGATTGAGTTTCTGTTTCAATGTGAGTTTGACTTCGAATTCGATTATGAGTTTGAGTTACGGTTCATAGTGAGTTTGACTTCGACTCAAAGTCAAACTCACAATGAACCAACCGTAACTCAGACTCATAATCGAACTCAATCTCACAATCTCACTCAATCAATTTCGAGGTCAAACTCACAATGAAATCAAAGTTCGATAATGAATTCGAGTTCTTTTGCATAGCGAGTTTAACTTCGCGTTTGATTATGAGTTTGAGTTTCTGTTTCATTTTGAATTTGACTTGGAGTTTGATTACGAGTTCCCGTTTCTGGTTCATTGCGAGTTTGATCATGAGTTTGAGTTTCCGTTTCATTGTGTGTTTGACTTTCATTTCAATTATGAGTTTGAGTTTCTGTTTCATTGTGAGTTTGACTTCGATTTCGATTTTGAGTTTGAGTTTCTTTTTCATAGTGAGTTTGACTTCGAGTTTGATTATGAGTTTGAGTTTCTGTTTCATTGTGAGTTTGACTTCGATTTCGATTTTGAGTTTGAGTTTCTTTTTCATAGTGAGTTTGACTTCGAGTTTGATTATGAGTTTGAGTTTCTTTTTCATAGTGAGTTTGACTTCGAGTTTGATTATGAGTTTGAGTTTCTGTTTCATTGTGAGTTTGACTTCGATTTCGATTTTGAGTTTGAGTTTCTGTTTCATTGTGAGTTTGACTTCGATTTCGATTTTGAGTTTGAGTTTCTTTTTCATAGTGAGTTTGACTTCGAGTTTGATTATGAGTTTGAGTTTCTTTTTCATAGTGAGTTTGACTTCGAGTTTGATTATGAGTTTGACTTTTTGTTTCATTGTGAGTTTGACTTCGATTTCGATTGTGAGATTGAGTTTCTGTTTCAATGTGAGTTTGACTTCGATTTCGATTATGAGTTTGACTTTTTGTTTCATTGTGAGTTTGACTTCGATTTCGATTGTGAGATTGAGTTTCTGTTTCAATGTGAGTTTGACTTCGATTCCGATTATGAGTTTGACTTTTTGTTTCATTGTGAGTTTGACTTCGATTTCGATTATGAGTTTGACTTTTTGTTTCATTGTGAGTTTGACTTCGATTTCGATTGTGAGATTGAGTTTCTGTTTCAATGTGAGTTTGACTTCGATTCCGATTATGAGTTTGACTTTTTGTTTCATTGTGAGTTTGACTTCGATTTCGATTATGAGTTTGACTTTTTGTTTCATTGTGAGTTTGACTTCGATTTCGATTGTGAGATTGAGTTTCTGTTTCAATGTGAGTTTGACTTCGATTTCGATTATGAGTTTGACTTTTTGTTTCATTGTGAGTTTGACTTCGATTTCGATTGTGAGATTGAGTTTCTGTTTCAATGTGAGTTTGACTTCGATTCCGATTATGAGTTTGACTTTTTGTTTCATTGTGAGTTTGACTTCGATTTCGATTATGAGTTTGACTTTTTGTTTCATTGTGAGTTTGACTTCGATTTCGATTGTGAGATTGAGTTTCTGTTTCAATGTGAGTTTGACTTCGAATTCGATTATGAGTTTGACTTTTTGTTTCATTGTGAGTTTGACTTCGATTTCGATTGTGTGATTGAGTTTCTGATTCAATGTGAGTTTGACTTCGATTCCGATTATGAGTTTGACTTTTTGTTTCATTGTGAGTTTGACTTCGATTTCGATTTTGAGTTTGAGTTTCTTTTGCATAGTGAGTTTGACTTCGAGTTCGATTATGAGTAAGAGTTTCTGTTTTGTTGTAAGTTGGACTTTAATTTCGATTATGAGTTTGAGTTTCTGCTTCATTGAGAATTTGACTATGAGTTCTAGTTTCTATTTCATTGTGAGTTTGAGTTTGATTTCGATTATGAAATTTAGATTTGGTTACATCGTGAGTTTGACACTTGACACATTCTATGGTGAAAAATATATCATGTTCGTAGTACTTATCGACGGCGAATCACACTATTCAAACCCGATCTTAGAAGCGCAAATCATTTTTTTTTTTTTTTGCTCCCAAATAACAGAATACTCTCTCAATTGAAATGTTCTGCTTTGCTTGCAGGAAACCGGGATTTTGCCGATGATCGAGATGAAAAAATCCTCACTTTCCTACGATCCGGACACCTAGTGAAAACTGTCGGACTCGGCCAAAAAAACGGTCGAGTCGACGAAGCTGTATTGGCCCCAGGAGCACAACCTGACACCGCCAGATTCGGCATCGTATCAAGAAACCTACACGTAACACCGGCCGACTGGAACCAGCGTGGAATTTTCTTGTTGAAACGCGCTGCGTATCTCCGAACCGAAAAAACCGGAAAAAAAAAACACTGGAATCCCATTAGTGTGTTGGTTTTATTCATTCGCGACGATTATGAGTGTTGGTTTTTTGTGGGACGTGAAAACAACTGAGGTAGGGTCCACATTCTCAATTATTTTACGAAGGAACTATGGCCAGGTGAGCTTCGTAATTGGACCATGAAGATACTTCAGTGCCTAGTTTCGGTTTTAACAATTGATCAAGGGTCGGCGGAAAATGGCGGAATTCTCTCAATTAGTCTTGACCATCGTGCACTCGAGGCTTCGTTTCAAAATATAATTTATTGGATAACGTCCTATCCAATGCTTACATAAAATATACAGTTATCGACATTCCCCATTGAAGCTCTTCCATGATGGGGCCTCCCTCAACCCGTACGTTACGTAATTAAATAAAAAGGTAATGAAAACACCACCGGTTCAGGAAGGTATTTGGAATACCGTCAAAATGGAGAACAAGGGAAGTATCAGAATATCGAAACGCTCCATATACCGATATGATATTGGAATGACCCCAATATGACCCCAAAAAAAAGCATTAATAAATGGATTGATTACATTGCAAGCAAATACAAAATAATTATGTTTCTCCAAGAATTCGACAACGAAATTACGAGTTACAGGACATACTTTTTCAGTTTTTCGCTCGAAAATAGCAAGTCGAACCGAGAAAGTGATACCAATAAAATTAAAGATGGATAAATTGCCTACAAATGTCATTATATGCACTTCTTATCTGGCTCCAAGCGTTTCAGAGATATCCGCTGTCAAGTTCAACTATTAACAGAAAACGTTCACACCCAGGTTTTTTTGAGGAAAGTTCTCGTATCGTCTAAAAAAACAAAAGTCGTAATGAGAAAAGTTGTAGAGAATTCAAACAAACTAACAAAAATTATGATAAATAAATACTCGAAGGACGGTCGGACGAAAAAAGTGATCACAATCGAACTGAAAATTGGGTAAATTTCCAACAAATTTTATTCAGACTATAACAAAATTTGAGGGAACTTGATCCAACTTTCATTTTGAGTTGATTGACTTCCTAGCTCCTGTAATGATGATTGGAGGCGGTCGTTCAAATCTGCTCAGCCCGCTACTGGAGCTAATATTAAATATTAAAATCGGCAAATTTGGCCTGTATTACAAAAGCTGACTGTAAGATGAGGTTGTCCAATTAACCCTGGGTTAACAGTATAACCCATGTGTTGGCCCCTGTTCGCTAACACCCATGGTGGTTATCCCAAGGAGTGAGGTTAATTTTTCCAATCGAGGTAATTTTCAAAAAACCCAATCACCAGGGATGACAATGGTTTTTGGGCCGAATTTCCATGTCATCTTTGAGATTCGAATCTATAATTCCAGGCAGCCTGCACCTAGAATTAAGCAAGAGTAGGTACAGCCGGGCAGGATACGGTTCAGCTTCCCATTGGTTGCCCGGCTAGCAAAATGATCGTCTGGTCAGAGGGAAACCAATAGGCTGAATCGTATGGACCGTATCCGGCCCAACCATAATCATGTGAACCCTGCTTCAGTCGCTACAGTCAAGCGTGAAACATGACGGGGTGGGCACGGCCGTCTAGAAACATTCGATAATCGAATCCTTCTCAACCGGAGGGGTGAACCGTTGGTGGGCGGGGCTAACATTGGCAACCGCGACTGCGACAGGCTGATTGCCCTACGCTCCGTTACCCCATGCACCGTTACCCTATTTACTAGCCACTCAATAGGCCGGCGGAGTGCCGCACAACCGGGCGGCTCCCGAGAAGAGCCGGCCGGCGGTCGCGCTACGTCTGATACGCACTTCAGCCGCTTTGCTGTCCTTGTACCCCCAAAAGGCAATGAGCACCTGCCTACCAGATCGACAAGTTTCACGAATTGTCAATAGATTTTTCCTACGAAAAACTGTCAAGTAGGTATTCAAGAGGTCCCCAATCGTCGATGTAAAACAATGGAAATAATAGACTTTCAAAAATGTAAATACATTATGTAAATAAAAATAAACCGCCCATTTCGTCGAGAGGAAGTATGGAATTACATTACGATTTTTCTAAGTGCCTATGCAGAAGGATTTTTACACGTAAGTTGAATTACGAGGAATTTATAGTAGGAAATTGTAACGACCCGAAATAAAAACTGACCACTGAACGACGGAGGGTCGACTCAACCAATGTACATGCGGATGAAAATTTATGTGCAAATCTTGATGTATCTACACTTTGTCCGTAAAAAGGAGGATAAACTCTTGTATTTCGCCGTTGTAGCGAAAGGTGGAGTCGCAATTCTCTGAACGGAGTAATTTGTGTTACCTAATCGGTTCATAATTTAAGGAGAGTTAGATTTTCTCGATATATTTCTCGTTGCAATGTAAAGATAACAATAAGAAGCGCCGAATAATTTCCGATTCACGAAATTGCTATCAGCAATTTGACGTACCTTCTTCGAATTCTTGAAATCGTTGCTAGGCCAAAGAAATGAGTGTTCACGAGTATAAACTATCATATTGAAAGATTATGCTTGTCATTCGGATATTTGTGTAAATTATATCAAAAACCATGTGATAAATCGATGAGATTGTGTTTTCATATAACCTTCGTCAAATTGGTATGTGATAAGTGATCGCGATCATGAACGTCATTTATAGGGAGTTTTCAATTGTTTGAAACAACTTCTGTTCAACTGCCATACTTACATACAATTTTTTTCGTATTTCAGATGATGGGGGTTGTCAAAAAAATATGATCATCGTACCACTTGCATTTTTAATTTAAATATTACTCAAACTCCAATGACATAGTTTAAAATACAACCAGAAATACTATTGCAAACACTATAAAATGAGAGCGCAACATTCGTCGGCTGGAAGAAGAAATGAAAGAGAAACTGGAGCGGAGAAGAAATTCTCAACTACCGATTCAAAAGGTAAAAAAGGAAACTTCGGACAAAAAAAAATATGGGAAATGAATAAAACGAGGAATTATGCGAACATCGGACAAAAGCCAGTGGGAAAATATTAACCGTCAACAAATAAATAAGCCCTTCCACGAGGGCAGACAGAGGCGAAAAAACAACACAGTTTACTGCATCAATAGAAAAAAATTGTCAGTTTCTTTTTTTGTTTTTTATCGCCAAACAAAATTGAACGAGATCATAAATGGCCGTAAATATGAGCCGCCGAGGGCAACACAAACGCTTCGTAAGGACTAAGGGCTACACGTTAACATATATATTATATATGATCATATAAATAACATTTAATTCTTTGCCTTAGACAGGATTCATTTTGAACAAGTGTTTTATGTCAACAGCAAGTAAGAACAGTTTTCATTTTTTTCTCTAACCGTCTACGTTTTACAAGGATAGAAGAAAATATATTGTAAACATTCAAATGTTTCTTCTTTTCTGTGAAAACCGTCGGAAAGATGCGAAAAAAAAACGTCGGATAATGAAGACGGGTTACAAGATCCGGAGAAATGAGGCAAATCAAAAATGACGGGGGTACATAATACTATGTTAAGAGCACTTTTTCTTTTTTCTTAAATTTTGGAAGATAAGTTCTGTACAGCTACTGAGGTGAGTAGAAAATCGTTCCATAACAGCACAAATCAGATGTAACTTCAGAAAGTTTGAACATTTCACGACGACGAGATTACATTTTTGAATATCGATTGTACTGAAGGACCAGGACGAACCGGGCGGTCTAATATCGAATTGGTGGAAGTTAGAATTCGTGCTAAGATTCTATCCTTCGAAGAAAAACGTAAAAAATGCGATGGAATTATTTCTGCTGCAGTCTCCTAAATTTTTTCAAACTTCAGTTTTTTGCTGATTTATTGAAAACGGCGTATCTCGTGGCAATCGCGCAAGAACACGTTATATGAGGTCCTTGAAATTGGATCATATTTAGCGAAAAACTACTTAAAAAATTTAATAGTGAAAAAATTACCTTGGATTTGAAACTCAAAAGAAAATATCGATTTTATAGTGACATTTAATTTAATATTTTTAATTTTGAAAATTTTGCTGATAAATCGGCATTTTACGAATGTTTTGAACGTGTTTTGCTAACATCATAAAATGCTTTAAATTGCATCTAAAATGCTTCGCAGATGAGAAATGGCAAATGTCTGCAAAAATCGAAAACAATGAAATACGAGATAAGTCCAGCAAAATTGAAGGGAATTTGCTCATTTTTACAAGTTCCCCAACAAATAGACGGTACCTGATTTACCAAGCCAGTTTTCAAATAAACATTTCAGTTCATATTTCTTAAAAAACTTGGCATTTTGTTAGAGCAACAAAGCACAAACGTCAAGTTTTGGCTATCGAAAAAATTTCCAGTTTTCCTTCCGTGGTACTCGATATTTTGTTATTTTTCTGTTTGGAGTAGGTACCTAAATCTCGATCCAATTCTCAAATCTTCCCAGTACGAAGAGATGATAGAACGATAGCGATTTCAGTCTTAATTTCTTTCTTCCATCAATTAAGTATTTTAAACTATTCACTTTTATTTTGATTTTTTTTTTTTTTTTTTTGAAAATTGTACCTAATATTTGAAGTTTGATTTCACACAGATTCAATGTCAGGTCACATTAAAAGTGTACACAAAAAATGCGATCGATAAATCGAGGGACAAATTCTAACTTCCACGTTTGGCTAACACGCTACGTCATCCACAATCTATTCTACGTTTTTGAACGGGAAAAATTAAAAATTCCAAAGTAAATCGGGGCATTTTCAGAATAAAACTCAAAACAGTTTGAACTTTATAGAAAAATAAATGATGTAATGATACTTTAAAATCTACCCTAGATGCATAAGACCTAGATTTACGGAAATGAATACTCCGACTAAGAAATTTCTAGAGCTATACATTTACGATCGTAAAATTAGCTTCCACGACACCTCACCAATTACGTACAGATAGAAAAAAAATCAAATTCCAAACTGAAAAGAGAATTTCATCGATGAACGCACCGGGCATGAAAAGCTAACTTTATGATTTTTTCTCGGATATTTGCATACTTTATAAGTATATCTAAGACCCCATACTTTAATCAAGGGTTAACTTATTAGCAATAATTCCTCCCGAGTGTATAATAATATACATATATCATACGGATTCTTTTGTGGATAATTATGGATAATTTCATAATTCATTTCCATTTTACTGAAAAGGTTAAGTTTGCATGAGTAGTAGACAAGACCACACATATATCTACGCCGCTACAAAAACGATAAGATCAATTAGACATTGGCTACAATACCATGATAATGATCACAACGAAAATCGATAAACCAAGTTTGCCTGAAGAGTGAGCACATTCACATGTCACGTGGAAAGAGGTTAATGATCATTTTTCCCTACGGGCTCTGATCGTGGGAGAATATAATGGAAAAATGATGCCGGAAATGGTGAAAGCGCCATTAAAATTTGAAGCCTACAAAACCGCTCGTCCGATTTTCCAAAATAAGGGTATCACTGCTTGAGTAGCAAAACCACCTAGTACAATGTACATGTCAAGTAATACTACATGTACTAGGTGGTGTTTTGCAACTCAAAAAAGGTGGTGTTCTGCGACTAGTTTTGCAACTCAAAATACGATAGCTATTCATCGAGGGCGGAGTGGGGGACGGTTTACACCGGCTCCAGAGAACTTTCGAAATCGAATCGAAGAATCGGGCAAATTTCAAAAATTGAACACAGATTTCGGCGATGGGAAATGCAGATTCTATGAGGCATCATTGGTTAAACATTGAACCAAAGCTAGGATTACCTACGATCAGATCCGGTAGGAAAATGCGTCACACTAATGTCAGGCCACTCGAAAATAACGAGACAATTCGACAGGCTGCCACAAACAGGCTGAGCAGGACTCTGAAAATCCTCGAAATTAGATACGTGCGAGGAGACAAATCAATGCGCACAAATGAGAAGAACAGGTGCTGAGGAAAGCAGAAATAATTGAAAACACTCTAATTTCATTGTAGAGTAGGTGGCATTCGTTAAAATATCGATTAATCGTATTTCGTCGGTTTCTTTTCAGAGGTTGAACTTTTTCTAAAAGATTAGCGAGTCGATGGATTTCTCCAAAGTGCGCCAATCGTACGCACTCGGTGGACTAAAAGCCAAAAATTCAGCTCGCAGTAAGAAAAATATAAATTTATCGTCCTTCAAACTATGAATCTCACACGTCTGCTAAGCAAACCCAAGACAAAAAAAATATTTTTTTAAAAAATTGAAGGTAGAAAAAATAAAATAATACCTTACGTTAAATAATAATAAATATTTCCTATCCAATTTATCCGACTATTTCATTAAAACGCTCCCTGATTCTGAAAATCCGCAACAGCGGAGAAAATCGTCGAAAGATTCCCAATCGGAAAAATGTCACTATTTAAGACGCTAGCGAAAGAAAATTGAATCTAATAAATTGATATTAAATTATTTAGTATATACACGCATATATTTATCAGATCTTGTATCTCTCAATTCGAAAACTAAGAAAAATTCAAAAATTGAATGCCAAACGAGATTATGACGGAATTTTCGATTTGAACGTTCAAAGTGATGGAAAATAACGAAAGATCTCCAATCGAACTCTTTTGTAATCGAATTTGGGCTGATAAGTCTTTTAGGTAATGATAAGAATGTTTTTTTTTTAACTCAAAAATGGAAACTAAATTTCATTCGAATCCGATCGCGGAGAGGAGTCCACAGTTTTTCCTCCGATACTTGAGCAATGAATTAAATAATGAATTTGAGCAAGAGGTTCAATGAATTGTAGAAAAATCGACGAAATTTTCGTTCCTCAACGGTTGACCGGTTCGTTTTTCGAACTTTAAAAATCCGCAAAAAAGTACTGTATTTTTTCAAACTCCGTAAATAATCGTACAAAATTATTTTGAACTAAGGACATCCTCGAGAAATATTCTATATGAATTCTTCCCTGTAAAATACCGATTAGAAGAAGAGAGCGTACAATAGGCGGGGCATTGGTGGGGAAAAATAATTTTTATAATAATAACGAAAGAATCTGGATTTTCAATTGTTGAAACCGATGAAAAACCATTGAAATTTCTCTACAACGTAAATCTTAATCAGATGACCTCTTATCATTTTTTCAAAAATATTTTTCAGAATTCAAACAAAATTTGTAATATTTGACAATTTTTTGGGCGTCAGTGGCTACCAAAAATATCCAAAGCTCTCCTTTACGAAAATTCGAAACTTGGACAAAGGGACTTTTCGGAGGAGAAATTTCAGAGCAAAAAAATGTGAAGTTAGAACGTATGCCCGCATACTATCAAATTTTCAGTTGAAATTGTTAACTGTCAAATTTTTAGTGTCAAAACCAAATTAGGAAAATATTCCGCTCCGTGTAGGAGTGTAGAATGTCTAGAATTTCGTACTCACATAAACCAAATTTTCAGAATCGAAATCGAATAATCGATGGTTCAAACATCCTAATTACCAGTTTTTTACCGACCTATCAATTTATATCCACCACCGTGATTACCATTATCCAAAAATGGCGGTTACGCCCCGCCCACCGTACTCTCGTTTCAAGATAGAAACAGGTTAACGACAGATGCAGAGAATCTCCTAAGGATTAATCATTAATAACTAGCCAGAGACCGTAAAGATTGAAACAATCAAAATAAAATAGGTACATTAAAACTACCAATGAACATTTCTATTCTCAGCGAGACATAATTTTAGATAATGAATTTCATTCGCTCGTCATTATCATAAAATTGATTAAGCCAATACCGATTTGTAAAGCAGGGCTGAATTGACGTAATCGTAAATAAAATTCATAATGAATTCCAAAACCAACAAAACCGTTTAGAAAAATATAAATCAACTATAAGAATTTTTCATGGATCCCAAATATTTTATTCTAAATTTCAATCATAATCGGAATTCAAACGTAAAATGGACCGTTTGTAGTCGACTTGTCATGTAAAGAACATTTTCAAAATCCGTTAATTTTTTTCGGGTTTTTAATTTTTAATTTTTTTTTTCTTATTTTTACTTCTTTGAGAACAATTTTTCACGCCTTCACATTTTCTGTGAAACTCAAATAAAAATGTCGCTTGTGCCCTTCCAACTTTTAATAGTTCTATTCAATTTTTCGAGAAGCCTACCACAGTAACAACATTTTTGGAGGATGGAAACAAATTTTGCTTACACTAGACGGATGTGTGAAGGGGAAATACTGTGTGTGAACTTGTGATGTAGCGTGTGATGTGTTTCACTGGCAACAATTTTTACCGTCGATCCTGTGTCACTTTCCATTGGACGCCTGCATGATTTGAGACCAGAGTTCTTTTTTACAGGATTTGGATCTGGAATGAAAAATTTTGAAAACGTGGAATTACAGAGTTGAGAATACGCTTTTCCCCTCTATGCATGCGGACAAAATAGAGATTTCGGTGTAACTGATTTTACAAATAATCGAGTTTACCTGCGAATCGATTGCAGCCATTCCTTGAACTGCTGAGCGCCCTCCGGAGTGATGTGGAATGCGGCTCTGGCCGAGAGGACAATGTTGATGAACTCATCATGTTCGGCGGACGATAGATGATACAGTTTCTGATGTAAGCACTGGATGTACCTGAACAAATCGAGACGAAACTCGTTTAAAAAAAACTCAACCGGCTCAAAGATTTCAGGCCTGGAGTCCAACTAGCTTTGGAATTGTGTTGTTGTACCTTTGGAAATTCAGCATGGTTAAAAATATCGAACCGGTAGCGCGTACATAACACAAAATACTTCAATACTCCTTTGTGGCCAGGAAAAAATAAGATAGAAAGCACTAAAAGTGCTAATATATCAGAAGTACTGCGGGCAATTTGAATTCTGGTTAAACAGGGTGATATTGAGACAAACATCCCAGGTCAAGAAATTGGAAAAAAGCTAAAAAATTGAGGGAGCTATGGCCATTTTTGTAGATGACCACAGACAAACACAACCATTATTGTCGATTCTGGGGCGATTACAATAATTCCGTTCACCCTGTAAATATTGAAGTGAAAACTCACATTTGCTGGCATTTCTGCACTAGGGGCGTAAGTGTGGTGCGCAAATGCTGGAGTATCAAGGCCGGATTGTTCCTCGCCAAATAATGGGCGGCTTCGAGGGCGACGTCGTGCAAGATGAACGGGGACACGACACTGTTGACGACGCAGACGCAGAACTGCTGCAAATATTGAGTGCCTGGAAAGAAGATGACATTCAATCACAAAGCTGCGACAGAGGAGTTGATTGTGAATGAATTAATCACGCCGCAGAGTCGGGTCAATTTTGAGATGGAAATTTTCCGAAACAGAAAATAAAAATTTTACCCAATTTTTCAGCGATCCTGACGAGCCACTTGACGTCATCGCCGTACGGCGGGTTCCTGGCGTATTTTGCGTTCGGCCTATCGTCGTGAGCCCGGCGAGCTATCGTCTCCATCGCGAGCATGCCGACTCGATAAGCGGCCAACAGGTAGCGCAATTGATACTGCGTACGAGGTTGAGAGCGTGGCCCCTGCTATTAGCAGTATACATCAGCAGTATTAGCAGTATATAATACAGGCTACAGGATTACAGGCTAACTTTAACAAGCACAATTGTATTAAGCACAGAGAGTTGAAAAAAACGAAGATTTTTGAGATTTGACCTATTTCACTTTTCCGTTCAATTTTTAACCAGTTGAGCCAAGTCACAAATTTGTTTTAGTAGTGTAGGGTGATTGGAAAATTATCGCTCTTCCCAACGGTACGGTCAAAATTGAATTTTCTTGTTAAATTAAGGATGGTAGGGCCGTTTTAGTGAATTAAGATCGAATTCACGAGAAAAATCGAAAGTCAAAAAAGTGGCATTTAGAAGCGAGTGAAAAAAAAGTTTTATAGAAAGGTTTTTGTTGGAAATTAGTTGCAGAATCGATCCCTAGCATATTCCTCGGGTTAACACCCTGTATTAGCAGATAATATATTATTATTAGCATTAGATATAAATAACTGACTCTAACTACAAACATTATAATTCTCTAACGTAATACGTTAATATTACGTATTAATACGTTCTAACGTAATGATTAGGGATCGGATCCGTATGTGTTCACATATTTTTTTCTAGGCAATGTACTAATGTTTTTCAAGTAGGCGTGTTCATATTGACATTTTCTGAACCGTTTAAGCCCACTTTCATTTCACATATTTTGACATACTCCACTATAAATCCATATTTTTCAAATATTTGGTCCACAAAAACACATATTTGCTAATTTTGGGTAGTTTTCCCGAGGTTCACAACTAGAATGAATGAAATTTAAAAAAAAATTTAGCAAATTTTGCTAATTTTTTTTTTTTTTTTTATTGGACAACTCTTTTTATGCGTTTTGCTTCAGACGGCGTACGGCGTACGGGAAAAAATTATTGCAGATTTTTATCTAGACACTCTGAAACGTAAAGGAAAAATTTTCAGGGGGCGATGAAAAAAAAACCGACCGATTACATTGGTACATTATTTCTGGAAATAATTTAACAAAATCTTGATGTTCATTTGGGTTTAAACATTTTTTTGAAAACATTTAAATCGTTTTACATATTTTCCACATATTTTTTGAAAATATTTAAACCTTTTTATATATTTTCCACATATTTTTTGCAAATATTTCAACCTTTTTACATATTTTCCACATATTGTATGAAAATTAATACATATATATGTCACATATTCGGCATTTTTAAATACATAAAAATCCGATCCCTAGTAATGATACTATCATTAGCCGTATTTATTGCCAGTATAAGGTATATTGCAGTAGTATATTGCTAGGTACTTATTTGGTATCAGCCGAAGTGTTCGTTAACCTGATTGCCCATGAACCGGGTCACAGATTAGCGGATACCGGGCATCATTAACAATCCATAGTTGCTAACTGGATAAAATTGCAGAAACCGTTAAACACTAACCGGAATCTGATGTTGGATGCGGAGTTGGGGTTGCGCAACCGCAGGAGCAGGCGGAGTTGCCACTGTTGTCACCTGAGCGCCTGAGGCTGTTGTCACCTGGAACATTGCATATCCATGTTTTTAGATACCTTAGTCAGGACGAAATCAGCAGGTGAAAAACTTTCTTGAGCCCTACACTAAAAACCTAGAGTTTGTTCCAGGAGCGTGAACAAGGCATAGTATCAACATTCAGCATACAGCAGCGATCAACTCAATTTTTTCAAGAAAAATGTTTTTGGAAATTGTAACAAAAAGTTGGATAATAATGAAAAAGAAGAGTTGCAACCAACCAGCTTTCAAATCGCAGCAGAAGATTAACAGGCCTGCCAATTAACAGGCTTAAGAAAGGTTAAGCAGTGTTGACCAAAACGGTTTCAGACAGCTTTTTCTCCCGAATTCGAGCGAACCAGTGGCACCATCAGATTCCCCAAGGAAAACCAATCCAGTGAGACCAGTGACTCATTTTTGCCAAAAATCAAGTTAATCACTGTTGCATGCCAAATGACGCCTGTAGAAGCCAGGCGCATTCGGGGTGAAAGGTTAGGGCGTTAGGGCGTTTACCTGATAGAACGCCTGAGTCGGAGGGTGCGGGTAATACTGGAATGTTGGCGTCTGGATGGTGTACATCTGGGGCTGGATGATCTGATGGTGAGTCAGGCCTGTTGAAGGGCTCGGATGGTAGCGGCGGGGCTGGAGGGCGAATAGCGGCAGCGGCACGGCGATCGGAGGCGGCGCGTATTGGGGCGGACCCCCTTGAGCCCCAGCCGGGCCCCCAGGAACGGCCTGGGCCCCAGCCGGAGCTCCGTTGGCCTCGACCCAGGTAAGCATAGGCGATCCTGCAGCAGCAGCGGCACCGTGCTGTTCGACTTGGCCTTGCTGAGGTGGCGGCGGAGCCGGCGCCATTTCAGGCGCAATAATGCCTGCTGCCAAACTGCTTCCTGGCGGGGGGAAAGGCTCCTCGATCGGGTAGTGCTCGGCCGGCGTATTCTACAACATTTACAGACGTAAAAATGTGTTGTTGTTGTCTTCTGAAGAAAACAACATTTACAGCAAACTTGCTGCATTCCGACTACTAATTGTTGGATTTATCATCAGTTGAGTTTAAGATTTTTTGGAATATTAAGGAAAAGGCGCTTACCCTGACGTAGAGGTCGTACCAGTACCTCGCTACTTGAAAGAGGACGTCCGGATAAACTCCTCCACGTTTAGCTGCACCTTCAACTGTCAGGCAGGAATATTCCAGCATCCGATCGGACTGTTCCTTGCACTTGGGAAAGAGTTTAAAAAATTTTGGTTATTCACTTCTTGAAATCAATTTTTTCTGGGAAATAGGGCATGATAATATGGAAAATACCTGCAGTATGGCCCTCTGGATTTCGTTGGGATTGAGAGCATGGGCATGGGGAAGGCAGGAGAGAGCCAATTCGGCAGCGGCTGCCACCATATTCCTATCGCTGCCTCGTGACGCACGGTCCGCCATTGTTGCGGCCTCCGGCGGTGTCAGGTGCCCCTCCCAAGTGTCTTGCAGGAACATGATCGCCTGAGCGCCGATCTCCATCGCTTGACCTGATTAAAGTAACTTTAATCTTAATCCGAAACAAGATTACATTCTTGAACCAAGACAAGAGATGTGTCAGCATGGACCATGGAGGATAAGGATATTCTATACCCATCTTCAAAAATACAACAATAAAATAAAAAAACGTATTTTCAAGAGGTGAAACTAACCTGATATCCAGGATACATGCGACGAATACGTGCGGGATAGCCAATTCGGCACCACGCAATTGTGGAGCCCGAGGGCGTACAGGCCCAGCTGGAATGCGCACATATGGAGCGCCCTGTGCGGCCCGTGATGATTTTGGCTGGTGGACGCCTGGGTGAACAAAGACGTCGCACTGTTCCCACCCGCCTTGACGAGGACAGTTTTGGCCAGTTCGAACATAAAATGAGCCCCAGCTTCAGAGGGCTGGTTTGGAATTGAAGGGTAAATGCGTTTCGCTTTGAACCTAGAAATAAAACAATTTTCAAACTGACTTTCTATTTTTTTTTAATTTGGAGTTTCTCTATACGGTCAGTAGGTTAGAAGGTACCTGAAACTCTTGGCAAGATAAAAGAAAAAAATAATGTACCAACAAGGGATTGAGTTTATCGAACCTTTCTTTAGTCCGAGTGGTTGTTGGTATCGTCGGAGCGGACGTTTGCGGTCCGTGTGCCATTCCCATGCTTTTTGGAATTCCATCCATTTCAGTTCCGCTCGAATTCGGAGTCAGCCTCATTGACAATCCTGCGAAAATTCCATATCAAATGCGTAAGGATTGTCCGATTTTTAGGCTGTTCGGTTTACACATAAACGCAGCCAAAACTACGTTTACTTTTTTAGTATATCGCACCTCGAGAATGAAAGGGGCACAACTCTAACCTGAAATGCTTTGAAGTGCCCCTTCTGGTTCCCACTCAATTCCCAAGCCCAAACTTCCTTACCAAGGTTCGGCTCCAACGGAGGATGTTCCAGATCGTTCATGTTGTACCTCGACGAGAAATTACTTCGAATCGGCGTATGGGCTGAGTAGTAGTGATGGGAGAGCGGCGCTTTCGTCAATTGGTGCACCTCACGATCGAGCAGTTTTTCCATGATGTGAGCTATCCTGAACGGGTCATCCTTGTACAGGCCCAACAACGTGACGGCCAGGTCTCCCCTGGAAGATAAAAAGTAAGAATCGGTTAGCTTTCGCAATCCATTTTGCCTAAAAGGTTAAGAACTGAGGGAGCTATGGTCAATTTTGATTTTAGAGCGATTTTTGATTTTGAGACGATTACTATACTTCCATATACCATCTTTCATTTACTATAGAAAAAAGAGATAAAATACCTAAAAAGTCAATAGAATTTTTAGATGAAAAAATGAAACAAAATCATGAAAAATGTCACCTCTGTCTTCGAGTTCCTTCGCACAGCAGCGGATGGTCGGCTTCCGACACGTTCGCTTTCAAGCCCAAAGCAGCAGTGGCCGCCTCGAAGCCCAACTTTTCGTCACCTGGTCTTCTCAAATGCGACATCAGCAGCTGAAGTTTGGATTCCCGGACTAGAAAATCAAATATTACATTATTGAGGAAATTTGCAGGCAGCAACGATGAATTTGATGCTACCGCGGTTCAAGTGAATGGACGACATAGCATAGCCACGTACCGGGCAAAGTGAGCGCATCGAGTATATAGCTAGCGAGGGTTATTGGTAGCAGAGCGTCGCCTCGGGTCTTGAATTGGTTGGTCCTCAGCAGTTCGGCTCTGTCTCGGATGATGTTGAACTCAGGTTCTCCGAGTGGAATCCTCTTCAGAAGATTCACAAGTTCGGACTCTTGATTGAAAAGTTTGACCTGTCGATCGTCAAATTAGTTAACATTCAATAATATTCGTCTATCTTGACGGGAATCAAGGAAACAAACATACTTCAAGCGGTTTCGTCGTTGCAGGCGGTCGCGCCATTTCCAAGCCGAACAGACCAACTCTGAAAGCTAAATGGTAATGCTCCGCATTCTCAGCGAGGACGGTACACAGGAATCCGCACTTGGCCAAAGTGTCGGACGCCATCACGCTCAGTTGATGAGAAATAGGGTTGATTTGCTGGAAAATGTAGATGTGCGATAAGTACAAGAGGCTTCTGAAGACTTGCAGCATAAAAAGGAGAATTCAATCCATAACTCGTCCCTCAAAAATTCTGATCCACTATACTATAATATATTATATTATTCTACTTCAACTTCCTCCATGTGAATAGGTACCTTCTTCCTCTTCCCTTTGGTGACGACAGGTGGCAATTCGAGCATCAGGTTGGGAGGATTCTCCAACAATTCCTCAGCCAGTTTGGCGCCCAGGATGCACGCTTCTCGATTGTGCCCGTGAGCATGAAGGCCTTCAGCGCGTGCGAACATGATTTCGTAAGGATCCTTGGGTCCCAGTACGACCGGTGTCGCCGGTTTCTCCTCGCCTTCTTTCTTCTCTTCTTTGGCTGGAAAACCAGAGGGGAGGCTTTCTATCAGAAATGGACAACCGATTGACCCAACTGGCCTTCGGACTCTAGTAGTACTTTCATATATCTCAATCAAAATCATCTAATTTTGAGTTTTTAGCTCAAGAGTTGTGCGAACGCGCAAAATTGAAATGGCTACAAGAACCAATCCATGTGAATCATTCAAGTTTTGTAGGCTGCGGACGTTTTTGAACAATATAGAATCGTTCAATCGTGTAGTCCGACAGCCCGAAATCTAAGGGATTGTTGAAACTTGAGATACCTGTTCCACTGGTACTGGCGCCACCTTGGTTCTCCACGGTCTTGGGATCGTAGTAGTAGACGAAAAATTCATCTGACGATTGCTGCGAATCGGAATTGGAAGAGACCGAATCGTCCTTGGACAACCTGCGAGGCTCAAGAATCGGCTGTTTGCTCGTTTCCGACTCGTCGCCAGAAAGGCTTTCAGCCGGTGACGACCGCTTTATCGGAGCTGCGCCTTGCACATCCGAGCAACTTGATGATGATGATTCGCTGAGGCCTGGAACGAAAAATCAAAAGTTGACGTCAAGAGGTCAGAAGAGTTATTAAACAATTGACTAATTTAATTACAAAACAAAAAATGTCAAAAAAATCGAAAATTGAGACTTCAGCGCATTCTGGTCGCTCTCGGTAGCAGTCATTGAATAGGTAGCCTTCACTGACCATAAACGGCCTCTGTCAGGCATTATAGAGCTTCCAAGTTTCTATGATTCCGCAAAAACAACAAAGTTGTGGACAGAATGTTTCAAAAATCAGTTTTTTTACATTGGTTGCTTTTGTAAGGAACTCTTCAGCCGATGAATTTAATTACAAAATATCTCACCTCCTTCCTGGGAGTCTTCCCCTTGATTAGGATGATCTGGCTCATTTTCGCAAAATCCCTCACTGGAAACCGACGATCTGTTGCCCGAAACTGAACCACTGTGAAAATAATACGAAAAATCATCGATTTGTTTCAATATTTTCCGAATAGCAGAACACTTGATTATCTGGGCACTATTTTTTTTAAAGCATTTTTTCACTTCACACTCTCCACTTTGCACTTTTCAATCAAATTTCCGTTTTTTCAAATTAATTTTTGGAAAAGTGGTAGAGTTGAAAAGTTCTTTCAAAAATTAGGCCCCCTGAAAACTGGTTTTTCATATTTTTCTCACTTGTTTTCATTCATGTTGAACAATCCTCCCAAACGCCAGGCTCTCTGATAGCCGTTGTCCCATTCGGCGACCAAATGATGCGGTATCCTTTGGTTGAGGACAGCAAGCGAGGAGGTGACCTGAGACATCGCGAAGGCAACATGTTTTATCAAATAACAAGTCAGATAAAGGGTAAAAAAACACGAGAATCTGAAGTAAAAGACGTATAAACTACCTGATTAACGGTCGACTCGGTTTTGGAATCGCTATTTTTGAAACAAGTTATCGGCTGACTTAGCCAGCTGGCTCCTCCTTGGTAAGTGACTCCAGGGATGGGATAGTCGTCCCAATCCATTTGGCAGGCAGCGATCGCCGGTTTAAAGCCTGAGAACACATCGATGCTCGTGGACAGGTTTTTCGTAAGCCGTTCTGCCTGGTAACCCGACGTGGACGAGTGGATATTCCTATTCTTTTCCACCTGCGAAGAAATGAAGGAATCTCAAGTCAAAAAACAGCGCAAAATGAGCGAACAATTATTGGAAATATAATGGAAGCGATTAAAAAAGTTACGCGATGCAGGTCCCGTTAACCTTTTCGATTATCTTCATGTGCCATTCGGAGAAGTGGTTCTTGAAAGTCGTCCTTTCTTGAGATGACAAGGCTGGGTTGAGGGCAGCCAATCTCCAAAGAATGACGACTTCGTCGCAAAGAGACGCGCACGCGTGTTGGGCGCCATGGCTGTTGACACTGCTATGTCGACCGCCACCGCTAACGCCAACGTGAAGCGCAACTTTGGTGTTGAACCACCACACCATTATCTGGAAAATTAAATTTTTGATAGTTCAATTTTGTATTCATTGCTCGACAGGGCAGAAAACCAATAAATGTTTAGTATGTACCTGTTCACAAGCAAGACACTCGTCAGTGATGATCTGAAGTAGCGGGAGAGCATTCCTATCATTCCTCCTAAACATTTCACGGACGATCGACAGAAGATTCCACATCCCTTCGGGCTCTCGTCCTCTGAGCGGGCGCAGAAGACTGGTCCACTCGGCAGCCGCTGGTGGCGCCGTAGTGCTCAGATAGTTCACATCGCTAAAACAAGTTGATGGCGTATTGATAACTAAAGCCCAGCTTACATGGGCATAATTGCTGAAACACTGAAAACTATGCAAACCTAAAAACGATCGGAGCTGGGACGCAGAACTTGATGAGAATCTTCCTGATGTTGTCGTGCAGGGTTTTCTCGTCGAGATACCAGGACGTCTGTTCATTCACTGAAGCGCCCGCAGTTGGATCTGGCGCGCCGCACACCTTGAACAATCAAACATGGAGGAAATTGATTGAGAAACAAAAATATTTTCCATCGGCTGCTGCTTCATTATAGAGCAATCCACTGACCGAATTGATGGCACTTGGCTGTGAGGAGAGCAATTCATCAAGGATACGTTGAGCTGTTGGAAGGATCTGTTGGGGCAGTTCGCTGATCAAGTACTGAGCGAATTTCTGCAACTGGTCTCGATGAAGGCGCGACAGCGATTCGCTCACCGGGGCTCGGAGGCAAACCTGATTCGGCTGGATATGGAATGCAACAAAACGTTAGAGACGATTTGCATTATTTATGCACTTCATAACAACGTCCAAAAGACCGAATATTTACCAAATGGATCCTATGCAAGCACACAGCGACAATATGAGAGCACCAGTAAGCGCTCGAATTGCAAGTGCAGTTGCAGGATGTGATGCGACGTCGGTCAAACGTGATGGCAACGTTGTACTGCCCTCGTTGAGAATATTGCGCGGGGTGGCAAACAGTAGCGCTTAGGTGGAAACCTGGAAGAAAAATCGCGATCAAAATACACAATTTAGCGAGTGAATCTTTCGGATTTGGGAACTTCTTAAAATCCATCAAGTAGCACACACCAATCTGCAGCGGCTCCTTGACAGCCCGTGCCCTGAACATTTGCTCCCCGCGCAAGAATTCGTCTGAACTGGAATTGGCCAGACATGAGTAGAGTCTGATGTCTTCTTCGTTGTCCGGAAAGCTCCAATATGCGATTCGGAGCTGGAGCTGTTCTGGCACCGGCGGGTAGACGTGTTCGACAAGCTCGAACGGAATGTGAGAGGCGACACATCGCGCAGCAAGCTCGCACAGTTGCGGGAGGCGATTCACCTCTGAAACGTCGTAGGGTAATAAATCAGGGGTAAAATCGTAGAATGATTCAGGGTAATGAAATAGAGGGATGCACCCCAATGTTGACGATTTTCTACAGCAAGTAAGTCAAATTTCTTCATAATAATGGTCAGATACGAACAGTTTTTGTCGCTATTCAAGCCAGCCAACATTTGAAACAAATTAATTTAATATTTTTTGCCAGAGAAGCCGTTCTTGTACTTCTGAAAATTACCAACATCGGATGAGTTTTAAAAGGTCAAGATATCCGATGAACAGAACAGGCGATTTCGTGACGCGTCTGAGTCGGAACGAATGCAACAGAGCGGAACACTCGGAAGGGGCACCCATCGGACTCATTTGAGGTGAAGGTGGAGGCTGATGTGCCTTTAGGTGACCTTCCCTCCCTCAGGATCTGACCCTCCGGTGAACCTCGAATCCCAAACCTCGGGCTTTTACACACCAGCCACGGCAAATGTTGTCAAGGATGGGGTGTTGTAAGATGGGGTTAGCGCTGCCATGACAACAAAAGTTTTTCATTCGGCAAAAGTACCGATTGCCATCATAAGAGTCGGCGTACAATTAGTAACCACAAAACCACAATAAAGGAGAATTAATCTTCCATTAATTCGCGAGAAGGAATGAAAAACTTTCGATCAAAAAGCCAACTAAACGGTCACACTATTTCATTATGTCACTATTCAAAGAATTTTGTTTAAATGACAAGCACAGATTAGATGAAATCCGTTCGAGCATTGAAATCATATTATCCTAAACTAAGTAGGGAGCCATTCCACCTGCCTATCAAACCAAAATGTTGACCGAGTAGAAGACGAAATTCAACAATTAACCTTTCGCAATTTAATGCAGGATTAAGCAAAACATCTGTCCCATTTTGAGGAAAAATTGAAATTTGCCAGAATTCGTTTGGCAATGAACTATCGAATTTTTTCCAATTTTAGAAGAAACCAAGTTACCTATCTAAGTAGGTGCTTTACAATGCGCGTTTTTGTCTTGATTATTTCAGCAGATTTTAAGCGAAATCGTGCCAATTAATTCTTTATAAGGGAGTAGATTCAGAATCTGACTCCGCAACAGAGTCGAACCAACCTCCACTGGAAAGCCCTTCAGACTCGACAGGACAGCTGCAGGGGCCATTCCTCAAGGCCGAGGGACCCGGTGGTTGAACGAGAAGAAAAAGCAAAGCCGACTAACCTACCAGGCTGACCTATCTCTTTGTTTCTTTAAATGCTAATTTATGTTGTCACTAACGGGCGCGTCCGAACACCTGCAAAAACCCTTAGGCAGAGGATGATAATGGTGAAATAATTCTATGAAAGATAAAATACCTATAAAGTGGCTAAGGATCGATTCTACAACTAATTCCCAACAAAAATTATTTTATAACATTTTTTTTACAAGCTTCTAAATGCCACTTTTTTCAACTTTTTAGGTTTTTTTCGTGAATTCGATCACAATTTACTAAAACGGCCATAACATCCTAAATTTATGAAGAAATTCAATTTTGACTTTACCGGTGGAAAGATCGATAATTTTCCAATAACCCTACAGCAGCAAAACAAATTTTTCCACTGGTTTTTAGTCAATTATAATAGCAGCTCATAATTTGGGTTGCAAAACGAGAATTACTAGGAAAATTTTTGAAAGTGAATTTAGTGGGTGAGGGATGGTTGAAAATGGCAGCCAGAATCGGCAGCCACGGCGAGCCAGAATCGTAAAATCGTCATTATCAATCGATCGCAACTTTTAATGCCTACCTGTTTACAAGCAGTAGAGCCTATTACAATGCGCGTTTCTTGTCACGCACGGAAAATGTCACGACATCCACAAACACCTGAGAGGTCATTTTTGGAAAGAAGGGATCAAATAAGCAACTCGATGTACAAATTATGCCTACTAAAAATACGATTGAAATACGTGTTATGAGCAAAACGTTTGAAGAATTTGAAATTTATTCAACCGTAGTCTACCCGGTACATTTTAGAAATTAAGGACTGCAAATAAAAATTCGAGGCTTAAAAAGTTCTCCGTTTTCAACAATTTTTTTTTCTACGATTGACTAATATTGAACTTCTTGCCAGTTCCCATCAGAATTTTTCAACTCACTAGTGGGAAAGAGAAAAGAGAAGGGTCGAGTTCTTTTCTCATTCAGCGTATTTTTAAATCTTCCCGTTCAAAGGCTGAAGGAAAAATTGAGAGGCGGAAGCGGACAGAAAATTAATTAATTCGACATCTTTTCGCTTGTCACGGGTATAAATGAATGCGGGAAGAAGAGGATCGCTACGGTCTCAAACGCGGAATCGCTTAATGTTTTTTTCGTGCAAATGAGCAGCAACATTTCCTTGTGCCGAACGATGGTGAACGATTCTTCATTTCTGATAAGCCAGCAAATAGGCAGGCCATAAGATCGAAAAACGCTCAAAATTGAGTTCGAACTTTGCCTTTGAAATCCAGAATACCTCCGATACGAGAATTCATCACATTTTGCTCTCGACGCCACTGGTTTCCTCTCCTAATAAGACCATCATCCTATCCTCTTCTACTCAAAATAATCGTAAAATTTGTGAATCCCAATTCAGTTGGTTCGAGCGTTTCTTTTATGAAGTTCAAACTAGAAGACACCAAGAGCTCAACATGAACACCGTAAGTGGGACGTCGTGCACCGGAAAGCCTTCTGAATAGTTGATAGCATCAGGTGCTTTACCGGCGGCTTTGTTAAACACGGTTGTTATTAATAATTTGCATGGGGCAGCATAAAGTATTATCCCCATATTGATTGGTTTCGACATCAGCTAGCGAACTGAACGACACGGAAAGAACAACTGTTCTGGACTCAACATTCTCTCGGCCGAGTTTTTTATGCCTCAAATCAACCGGAGGAACTTGAAGGAAAATTTTCAAAACTGGGCACAGGAAATGAAGAAAAAATAATACTTTTGTACAAACAGTGAAGCTAAATTATTTATACCAACGATAATAATGTTTATTTATAAATTATTTATATATATCGATAAAAATGTCGAGCACGATAATGAGGGGAAAATAAGCCGAGCAAATGTTAAAATGGTACCACCATGGCATGAAAAACTGACCATAAATTCGAAGACTGTATGAGACTGAAAAAAAGAAGGGGCTAAAGGGGAGCTAAATGGATAGTATCCTTCGATCGGTGTCAATCTGATTTTAAAGAATGTGTAAAAATTTTACGAAATTGTTCATAATCGAGTTGCGGTTGAAATGAATAACGCATATAACGCCTTAACTGCAACACGATTAGCGATTCCAAATAACCAGGCATCTGTGGCCACATCAACCACAGAATTTGACCACATCTGTTCAAAACACAATGCTTAAAAATTATATAAAAATTATATTATAGGAGCAGAAAAAGTCGTAGGTATGCTTAATTAGCTGATGTTCTGATTTTTCGTTGCTAACGCCATGTGTAATCATGGTAATCATGTCGTTCAAATGAAATGTGGGATCAGAGTACCTAATGAAAGATGAAAGTGCCAAGAACTATTCTTGATAGTACAAGAAAATTGGAAATTGTTGGGTTTGCGAAGCGTCAAACGAGCGAATGTGAACGTCAAACCAGGTTGTGAAGGCACTTATTAAAATGTCACCGTGTTTCTTCCTCAGGAGTATCGATTTCTGTATCAGCAATGATTCCAAAGGCTCAAAAACCTACCTGTCGAAGTTTTCTTTCCGTTGAAAAGATTCGAAGACCCAGTGGGACGTTTCCATCCTCTCCAGTTGTTGCAAACGGACTCGGCCTCAGTGCTCCAGCTGCAAAGCGAATCCTCTTCGAACCGATCCGAATCTTCGAATTCATCTGCCCAAAGGTCGATCATTTCTGATGGGGAAATGGACGGTCGAGAGATAAACCGACCCCCCAAATGGAGTGTTAACGTTCAAGTCGGAAATTAGTGGCGAATTTTTACTACGGAAAATCGGGGGAAATTACCGACGGGGGAGAACTGATCCGAGAGTCCACCTATGAGATCTCTCTCCCCCTAGACGGCCATTGGACAAAGAAACACTTATATAATTGAAATATCCGTCAATTGCTGGGGGTGGACGAATAGCCGAACAAACCGAACATATCTAACCGAGCACGCGGATATTGTAAGTCATAATTATCTCATTATGAACCGATATTTTGAGTACAGAACGAATCAGACGACGACCTAAATACAGGAGCGAACCACTGGCAACATACTCAGCGACCCCACTGAACAACAAACATGGCTTCCGATCACCAGGCAGCAGTGAATCCTCCATTGGCTCTCCCAAAATCCCGATTTCATCAGCAAATTTTACCTTTTCTCAATATCTCCAGAAAAAATGAAAATCAAGCGCACCTTCTTAATGAAATTTCACCCAGATACTTCGTCTTGCTTGCAGTTTGTGCGAAGAATTGAATTCCAACCTGTCTCGAAAAAATTCCAGTTTATATACGAAATCTCGCCTTGTTTACCTTGGCGAAGAAAAGGTGCCTTTTCGGTTTTTCAGGTATCTTTGCAGGTTTTGCATGCTCTGGTGAAGCTCGGGAAAGGAAGCTTCTATTATTATTATAGCGTTTATTATTATACTTCATCATATCCAACCCAGTGGCTGGATGAAACGCAAGGAGGGTCGATCATCTAACTTATTGCAACCGTCATGTCCAATCTTGCGAAGCGAAAATCAAAATTTAATCATGTCCATTTTTTCCTAGAAAGACTTGTACTTAGTACGATCTTCAAAATAATCAACTGAACCTTGAGGAACTGGGATCAACGCATTTACTTCGAATATCCCTCAGAAAGGGAATGTTCCTTGATTACTCCAGTCGGTGAAAGTTCCGATGTACCAAAGGTCCAAAGGGAACCAACATCTGTTCGGGGGAGGGGTGGAGTGGAGGACCAGACCATAAAAACCTTCAACATCTTAATTTTACCTTACAGGGTAAAATAAGTGAATGGAAGTGTTTCAATCATCCTAAATTTGAAAATCGGAGCGGAGCTCTAGAAAAAAACTTTTGAATAAAATTGTACACTTTTCCTTTCCTAAACTTTCTTGGATATTCAACCTGCAACAAACTGGTTGCCTGCTATGCGTTATCATCGTGTTTCGTGATAAGATGTTACTGTTGTTACTCTTCCAATTCCAAACAAAAAACGGGTCACATTTTTCATAGTTAGTACGAAAGCACTATTATTTGTTCGAAAAGATTTTAATTAATTTTTGCTGTTAATTATTTACGAAATGATGCCGGTCAATGAGGAAAATAAGGAACTTCGTGATTTGGTGGCCGAAACACTTAAAGCCAAAGGAGTTTTGGGAAAAGTTCAGGTACTTTATGTTGAAAATTGTTTTGGTAGTTCACTTCATTAGAAATTTAAATAATAATTATTTAATTCCTTCTGTTCTGCGTCTATGTATTTAGCTCACCAACAATTATTCCTTTGGTTTAATTTGTTAATTGGTTGGATCATTTCACATTCTAGGCCGAGATAAGAGCTAGCGTGTTCCTTGCCTTGGAGGAACAAGACGTCTTCAATGTAAGGCCGGTTTTTAAATTTGGTTAACACTTTGATTTCTACTTTTATGCCATCTACAATAAAAATAAAAAACCTGCAATTTTTCACCATTTCAGGATAAATCTCCTTTCCTCAACAAAGCTTTGAAGGATTTCTGTAAAACATCCGACGGTCTCAAAGTGCTGTCTTTGGTTCGTGAATTCCTCGAGTTCTTCAACTTGGAATTCACTGCCATGGTATTCGACCCAGAGACACATGCAGGCATAGATTATTCGTACGAAGGACGCAATAAGTTAGCTACTGATTTGAAATTGGATTCCCCCTCTGGTGGGTATATAATTTTTAGAATGAAATCATCGCTTAAGCAGTAACACCTGCTGTTTGAAATGCTTGAAAAAATTCTCAAAAAATAATCAAAATCAAATTGAAAATCACACATCCGGCTCATCAGCATAAGAAATAATGGGTTGGTCCTTTGGGCCGGATTACGAGAGTAACTACAGCTTCAACATAGACATCCCAGTGGAAGAATTTTTGAAATCGGATCAAAATTGGTCTGTGAGAGCTGAACATAAATACAAAAAAAAAATTGAATAAAATCTCTACAAGTCAATTTGAGTAACCGGTGTTTTTGGAGTGGGCTAAAAAGCTGGTGTTGCTATTTAAGTGGTGAAATTTTCGCTACCTGATAATGTATGGATTTCGTCCATTGATTCTTCGAGTAGACGACGATGTAACGTATTGAGCTTTTGGTTATGTTAAAAGATAGGTACCTACATGCTTATACAGCTTTTTTTTTCTCTTCCAGCTAAATTGCCATTATTGGCGCAAGTCATTTCTCAGTCGAAACAGTCGGATGTTAGCCATTCATCCAGTGGGCTGAATGGGGACGGAAAACGTACAGTTGACAGCAACTCAAAAGACAGCCAGCTGAATAATGACGTATCCCCAGAACCCTGCAGCATGAATGGTGATTCCGACGGTCTCACATCGTCTAAAAAATTGATTCGGACCAGCCCCGATTACCATGTTGACCTACCTCGGAAAAACGGAGGAACAAATCGAGTTGAGAACGCTCGAGAAAAAGCAAAGTAATTCATATTGCAATAGTTGTTTAGATAAAAGACGTATTATCATTTTCAGCTTCGAGGACCTCTTCAAAAATAATAATCCACAGTGAGCATCAAACACTAGAAATGTATCACCATGAAGAGGCGATTTGCCATTTAATTTGGGAAGAAGGCTTCATAGTCGAAAGCGCTTGGACATATTTGCTTTCCAAATTGAAAACATTGTTTCAGTTTGTTTTGACTCGGAGTCATCTCAACAATTCAACTCTTTTTCTGTTTCGCAGATCCAGTGATGCCAACCCGTTGACGTCATTGAGCAATCTTCCTCCGTTGAACGTAAAAATGGCCACATTCACCAACACGAAAGGCAACGATTTGAAGTCTTTGATCGATTTCGGTTTAAGTAAGTCTATCATCATTTCCCGTGCAATGTATTACCCGACTTCAAAAAGGAGGATGTTTCTCAAGTTGATTTGTAAGGTATTTTATATATTAATCTTTATTTCAGATTCCAGCGTTGAAAACAACAGTGTGTCTGAAGGTGACAAACACTCTCAAAGCCGGCGAAAAGACGATTCGGTCAGTGAGGACAGCGAAATCGAAGAGGAGATACCGTCGCACAATTCGAATGCATCGGGTACGACGGCTATTTCAGTAAGTGTCCCGCTCTGAAAATCATGATAGAATTTCAGGGTAAGAACGTCTTTATGGATCAAAGGTTTCTGATTCAGAATAGGCTATTAAGATTCGAAAAAGTATCTACTGTTTTTTGAAAATGTTTATTAAGTTTTATTTTGTAAGAAACTTTTTTTTTGCTCAGAATTGTGTATGTTTCCGAATTCCATTTTAAATTTTTTTGTCTCATTGTATGCACACAGGATGACAACACTGTCGATGTGTCCATATCAAAAGCGAGTGGCCATGGGGATTACGTGGAGGAAGTGTGATGCATGTTTCTCGTTTTATGTTAACTTTAGCGTAAATATAGTTCAATAAGATCGGTCTTCTAGGTTGTGCCTTCTAGCAATGGTAGACTTATTTTTTTACTTTGATTGCTCAAATTTGTGGATCACGAGTCGCCGTAAGTTCCTTCACCTCTTCAAGTGGCCTTACTCGGTGTCTATCTTAGTTAACGTAGAAGCCAGACTGGTACATATTTATTTTACGTAAATGTCATCAATGCCCAATCATCAATAGAAGTTAGTTGCCCTGTACTCAATTTTCGTTATTAATAGTACGATGATAAAAAAATTTAACTTGAACTAGATAAACTGTAAACTCAAAGCGATATTCTTTGGAAGTCGATATCGAATTGCCACGACAAATTCAATGACGATTTTTGGCAATTGTTTAATGATTCGATAGCGACCAAAGGCATATTGCTTCAAATTTACAGGTTAGGCCCCCTGATAGCGTCATTTGTCACTTTTTTAGGTATCTTGCGTCACCATGGAGTTTTCTAGATTTTTCCATTGTGGCTATGCCATAGCGATACTAGAAAATGCCTTTTCTGATTCTCCAATGTCTCGAATCTCTTTTTTGTTGAAGTTATCGCAAATGTTTCCCCATCCCATCTATTATTGTTTCTGTGCCATGTTTTTTTAGAATTTTGATTTAGGGAATTTCCGATTTAACGTAAAATACAGATTGAAATTAAAGTTTCCGAAAAATTGATTGAAAATTGTTTAAAAAATATGAGTTTTTTAATCTATGTAACGTTGTAATATTTATTTTTTTACTCGATCATTTTGAGCCTCAAACTCGCTCCTCAGCTTTTTTTCCAAGCCATTTGACGTTTGTAATATAATTTTCTCAACCAATTTTGCCTGCATCAGTAACAATTAGTTCCTGTCGCTCATTCATCTACATCGAAAACTGGAACAGATTGTCTAGTCTTCAAAGCCATAGTTGGAGCCTGACATTTTTGAATAATTATTGTAATTTGACTGGAAATGGTGGCCTTTGTGGTTTTCTTATGATGAAATGTTTTTGTTAAATATCAAGTTTCAATAAAATTATTTTTTATTGGCTCGGCCTTCGACGGGGCACATTAGCGTTTAGCCTATGATTAAATTTGCGATAAATGGTAAAATTTTGGCGGACAGTGGATCAAACACGATTGATTAGCGATGCGATCATTACTAATGTCTTAACCGTGTTACGCTAATTTAGTGTAACCTCAGCCTGGTTAGTTGACTGATTGAAGGAATTTAAAGATTGAGGGATAGATTAATAAATTAACTTTGTTCAGTTGGATGGACGGTTGGAAGAGGAAGGATGATGGATGCCTGGTTGGATTGGTTAATGCATGGCTGAATAGATTGTTGAACACCTGGGTAAATAGATTGATGTATTGCTAGATGGATTGTTGGATGGATGGAGATCGAATTGAATCATTTGGGAAGAGATTTTGGGACTCCATAATTCGAATGGGAACTCGAATTACGGGAACTCGAATGGGGTTTTATTTTTTGGGTGCTATATTGTCCCGAATTTGAAAAATTTGCTTAACCCGAAATACCGGTTTTAAATTTGGACAGGCGTTCCTGGTGTAATAAACTATTACCATAAATTGTGGGAAGATAAGGCCTCTCGAGTGACGTTGAGATAGATTCAACTTGAAAACCGTCATATTGTCTGATTTCGGTCATATTTTTTCCTGCAATAACCTAATTTTTCCCAAGAGTCGTATTTCGATGTCACTCCCGAGTCTTCATAATTAACCTCCCTGTTTTTACTGTTATAATGACTCAGTATGTAATCTGACAGCTCCGTGTGTTTTTACATCTAACGCGTGTTTTAAATTAATTCGTATATCTACTGCTGTACTGTGCCTCTTTAATAGCAGAGAATAAACATTATGCCTTTTTATTGTTCAGACTTATAACTTGATGTAACCTTCTTCAATTCATTCTGGTTGCTTTCAATTAATTATGAAGTCATATCGAAGGATGCTGAGTCTGAATCGAAGCAAGTTCATGCAGAACAGACAGGTCAACTTAGCTAGTCATCTAAATTTTATGAAATTGAGATTTCGAGGATAATTCTAACGATATAATCCTGAGATAAGAATAATCCTTAGTTATAATTAACCACGAATTCACCATTTTTATATTGTACCCATGAACTCTGGGACTCAATCCCAAAATGGTGAATCCATGGTTATTCTGAAAAAACTCTGATATGGTTAATCCTGAAATTTCCCCGAAATGAAATAATCCATTTGTCCAGTCAACCAGTGGCGGGAGTAATCATGAATCACAAGAAGATTTCAGTCGTAATCGCAGCTAATTCATTCATGATTAAGATTGTATCATGTTAAATGATTATGAGATCTGATTTGTGGTAATTGCAGATCCGGGTTGTAATTGTAATTATGATCGGGGACTCCATGGTCATACTTGTAATCTCAAGAGCAACTGATTATAAATCATAATCATTAAGATTTGGGTTTACTCCTCAGTTTCTTACCACCTGCCAGGAATGAAATTACATTGCATTATAATTTTAATTTTTTTTCTATCACTTAGGTGAAGACTACGGCTGTGAAGAGAGAGAAGAAACGGACTGCCGTAGAGGCATCTGTAAGTGAGGAACTGTAAGCTGGTTTCCCTTCATGTTCCCTCTTTTTAGGCTTTTATTATTGATATCGCACTATTACACTACCAGGGTAACAGGCCATCAGTTTGGTATCCGCCCGTTACCAATGTTTATTTACCCGCCCAGGCGTTAAGGGTTCGATTCCATAGGTGACATGAAAAGTTTGGCCCATATCTGTATCTTTCATGTCATCCCTGGAAATAATCGAAATTGGAAACTTAAACCGATGGGTTGACGCAATTAAATCACCATTCACTTTTTTACAATGTTTTCTTTGTTCTGAACGGGTTCTGTTTTTCCAGACTGAAATTAAAAGCTCTGTCGCTTAGTTTTGTTAAGGAAATACCTATAAAACTTGTGGGCCAGTTGACTCAATCTCTGAGTGACAAAAGTAAGATGATTCTATTATCTTCCAATTCATTATTCTATTACTTGCGTCTGCTGTATTGTTTATTGATTTCGCTCCCACAAGGCAATCTACAACATCGTTATTTCAAGTGTTGAAGTAACGTTGATAACCATGAGCAGGTTAGGGGATGTGATTTGAGAGCTTTGAAGCTGGACAGCCAATCAGGGAGCAGATTGCAATTCAAAGCTCAGGTGGACAAGTCACCTGACGTTCTGATTGCGACTTGTAACCTCCCATGATCGCTTTGTCGCAAATCGTTTACCACCCCGTCATTATCCCTTATTTTTCTTCAGATATCGATTGATCAAGTTCTGAAATTTACAGGTTATTCCGGAGAAGGCAAGGATTTAAGTTGGGCTAGTGACTGTGAAACGATGAGCGACGTTGACGACATTGAAGACGAGACATTTTCCAAAGTGTCGATTACAGAAAAAGTTAGTCGCTGTGAAGTGAACCTATCAGAACATTCAATGATAAAATTTCGAATGGTAATAATTAGCTGTAATTATTACGACTTAATATTGTTACAGACTCTGGTAGAGCGAAATCGAAATTCGCAGTAGCATGATCGAGAGGCGATCGATCAAGGATGAAAAATCGCAAACGATGGGGTGAGAAATAAAAATAGCTCATAAAAAATGTTCTTCTTTAATATTGAAACATTCTCACAGAAAATAATCATGCGGAGTAATGTTTGAGTTTTTGACACGTTCTTAATAATTTTATTAGCGTAAAATCAAAATATGTTGGGTGGTGTTTGAGTGTGTGGGCGGGCATAGCATAATCGACTACACTATTGAACCGACTAAAGTAATGACTAGAAGCACATCAATTTATCAAGAGTTGGTAAACTTTCCACCATAAAATTTCTTCCAAGATCAAGGTATGAGAAAGGGACTGATAATGGACTTAATTTGGAATCAAATCATTGTGGGGCATTTGGTGTACCTATGAGGAAAAATCCCATTTGTACTCTGGGAAAAATGGATTTGAGTTTTGAAATGAACAGGTTAGTTAAAGCGCTCAATAATTTCTGGAAATATTTCGTTTAAGTTAATAAAAATCTGTATTGGTGCCATTGGCTCGTGAGTCATCCTCCTGTGCATACTTTAACCGATCGTACTCATGGAAGTACAGTACTAAAATGGCACATCCTACAATTGAGTTAAGTTAAAACCATCTGGCTAGCTGTCTGAATGTGCGGTCTATCGGGCGTAGCACGTAGTAGTCAACATAGCGGTCGGGTCTCTCGATGACCGGTCTGATGTTAGAGAGAAGACTGCTCGAGGTCGATTGTGCCGGTTTTCGACGTTTTTTGATCCGGTTGCTATTGTTGTCGGAGCTTCCTCCATCGCTGTAGTCATAATCCTCGTTGTCACCGTCTCCACCATTGCTGCCGCCACCATTGCTGCCGCCAAGTCCACCGCCGTTGCTGCCACCTCCGCCAAGTCCACTGCCGTTGCTGCTGCTGCTGCTGGAACTGCTCGAACTCGAACTGCCGCTGCTGCTACCGGGAGCGATCACGTGTATTATCTCGTTGCCGATGCTGCCAACGCTCGGTAGGTTCGGCAGGCTGGGCAAATTGCCAAAACTGGGCAAATTGCCGAGTCCAGAGAGGAGTGGGAACGATTGGCACGGGTTGCTGGACTGTTGCACTCCTCCACCTTGGGTCAAAAAACCAACGTAAAACGCATGAATGTGTAAATTTCTCAAAAATCATCATTACATTTTGGTAAATGAGTTTGATGGAACTCAGAATATGACGGGGGCACCAAGAAAATCTTCTTCGACTTCCTGACTTGACAGAATCTCGCCCCTGGCGCCGCTCCACCGCGCGACAGCCCTGCCTTTTTTTCAATAATTTTCAGATAATTTTTGTAAACTGCTCACCTGGTGAGAATGAAGGTTTGTTTCCGTAGCCGCCGTTGTAGACGTGAATATCCGTGTTGTAGTAGTTGAGGCCTCCCCAGAAGAACGTCCTTCCCTGCTCGTCCTGGTTGGCGGGTGCTGCTCGCCTGTACCTGTTGCTGTACTGTTGCAGGGCCAGCAGGCAGTTGATTTTCTGGCGTTTTTTCTTCTTTTTCAATTGGTGCAGGACGTATGATCTGCCATCAGGGTCCCCATCGTCGGGAGTTTGAAGGCTTCTGCCATCTACAGCTTCATCTTTCGATTCGGGTCGTTCGGTTGGAAAACTGACCGGTGAGGCCGTTGAAATGTTTATTACTTCCAACAGAAGTATAAGCGGGAGCAATTCCTGAAAATAGTAAACTCTTGACACAAATTCACCCGTGGGAAGACGATATTCACATTTAATTTCTTGAACACAAATGTATTCTTATTTCATATTCACCTCATGGGCGAATATTCTTACTTATATCCATTGAAACTTTGATTTTGGGTTCCAGGTTTGAGTTTGAGTTTTAATTCGAGTTTAAGTTTGAGTTTCAGTCTGAATTTCAGTTTGAGTTTAAGTTTGAGTTTGATTTTCAGTTCGATTTTAAGATGAGTTTTCGTTTGAGTTTGAGTAGTTCAAGTTTGAGTCTTAGGTTCGTAATCGGTTGGTATGTTCGGATGGGCAGGGGAACGGTCTGTCGTCTGATTTGGCCTTTTGAGTTATTTTCAGTTACTTTACGACAAAATAGTGAAAAAATAAATCTGAGAAACGATTACCTAACCGTCAAATGTCAAATATGATAGTCTGTCTTCGTTAAACGGATGACTAGCTTTTTTAGTGCAATTGGACCAGAAGAAAATATTTATTTAAATCCGAAGTACAATAAATTAAGTACAATAGGAAACTTTTGGAACTTTGAATAATTTTTTTACACTACCACATTCATCATGCCAGAGCTAAATAACCGCGAAGTCGTTACCTACGTACCTAATTAACTTTCATATTCAGATCATGTGTCACGTGCGTCCCTTTGTCAACTCGGTGCGAACGATTAAAATTGCAAAATTGTCCATTGTTATTGGAGCGGAAGCTTATTGGTCCCATGTAATTATTTAATAGCTCTATAATTAAGTTTGATGTGTTGATCAGGGGTCTTTACCTTTAGAATCATGCTTGACGGCAGACAGGGATCGACTGGAAAGAGAATCCGTGCCAGTTCTCTCGGATCGGAGTTGCAAAATGGACCTATGTACCAACAACCAAGCCCCGACGGCCCACCAAAGTTGCAAGTCCCACGTTGTGATCAAGTCCCGTCGAAGTTGGAGAGATTATCATTCCCTGCATATGGTATTCTAATTTGAGCGAGGGGGCAATTTTCATCCCTCATTACCAGCGAGCAGGTTCCTATTCAACCCTAATCGAGGGGCTATTTCCTAGAATATCTCAGGACTTACGGGTAATTCCTACATGCTTGATCCAATTATTATGGAGTACCTATATCGCGTTTTCGTGAATCGGTTGGTAAAATTTATCCAAGTACCTAAGGATTTTTTAAAATGAAAAGTCAACGATTTTGTTTTGAATTCAGACGCTGCCTCTAAAAAAATATTTTACAATGAGTTCCAGATTTTTTTCATCGGGGTTCAACTTGAGCTTAAATGCCTCCCTATTTATGTAATTAATTTTTGAATGAATCTCGTAGCTTCAAAGAAGCCCAAACATGGATAAAAACCAATTTTTTTCAATTTCAGATGAAAGAAAAAAAATTGGGTTACACTTTAAGATAAAATAAATTAATTGGCTTGAGATTTTCGTGGGTTTTAGACCCAAAGCATAGGTACTAATTAGATTAGCCGTCTCAGAGTTACAAAAGTTAGTAACAAAAAATAATTTTTTTGTTTCATTTGGTTTGTTTTTATATCCTGCTTTTCCAGGGCTTTCTTATCAACCCCTTAATGGATGTACCCAAAAAAATTTGGTTCAAGGACCTTGAATCAATTTTGAACCATCGAGGATGAATTAGCCATTGACAAGCAATCTGATATTATGTCGATTGTTGTGACACCTATCATGCGGCATCTTTCAGTTGTCTTCGGGAATCCCCTCCGAATCCAGGTCAGGTTCTACCCACGCAATGGTGCAACCAATGTGTACCTACCTGCTGTTTAGTCATAGTCGTTTTCGAGAATGGATATACCAAAAAAGAAACCCGAACTTTCAAATTTGTGAAATAAACTGCTGCGATGAAAATAGCGTATATCAAGTCATTACATTTATTTTGTCAAAAATGATTTCTTTAAATAAATTATAATTCCTTTAAATGAAATCGTGTATTCCTACATAATATGAAGAAAAATGTTCATTTTATGAAGAAAAATGTTGACGTTTAGGTAGGGACTTACTTATCATAATTATTTCTCTCTGAGAGACGGTTGAGAGTGTGACTATTATAGTCATGCTCTCAAACGTCTCTCTATATAATATAGGTACCTATATAGGGCGTGAGACCTATATAGGGTCAAGTGGGGTAATTATGAACATGGGGTAATTAAGAACAAAGTATGTTTGCGCTCCTGTGAGCAATGGAAAAATAGGTAAGCAATAAGTATTTGTGTATGAAATAGGTACATATCAAAGTTGGTATAAAAATGAATATCAAGTGTATTAAATTATAACGAATCAATAAAAAAAAGACACAGAATAGGTAGGAACCACACCAAAATAATTATTGACTTTGATCTCGAAGTTGAGTTTGAACTCGAAGTTGACTTTGATCTCGAAGTTGACTTTGATCTCGAAGTTGAGTTTGATCTCGAAGTTGACTTTGATCTCGAAGTTGACTTTGAACTCGAAAATGAGTTTGATCTCGAAGTTGACTTTGATCTCGAAGTTGACTTTGAACTCGAAGTTGAGTTTGATCTCGAAGTTGACTTTGATCTCGAAGTTGACTTTGATCTCGAAGTTGACTTTGATCTCGAAGTTGACTTTGATCTCAAAGTTGAGTTTGAACTCGAAGTTGACTTTGATCTCGAAGTTGACTTTGATCTCGAAGTTGAGTTTGATCACAAAGTTGACTTTGATCTCGAAGTTGAGTTTGAACTCGAAGTTGACTTTGATCTCGAAGTTGAGTTTGATCTCGAAGTTGAGTTTGATCTCGAAGTTGACTTTGATCTCGAAGTTGAGTTTGATCTCGAAGTTGACTTTGATCTCGAAGTTGAGTTTGATCTCGAAGTTGAGTTTGAACTCGAAGTTGAGTTTGAACTCGAAGTTGACTTTGATCTCGAAGTTGAGTTTGATCTCGAAGTTGACTTTGAACTCGAAGTTGAGTTTGATCTCGAAGTTGACTTTGATCTCGAAGTTGACATTGATCTCGAAGTTGACATTGATCTCGAAGTTGAGTTTGATCTCGAAGTTGACTTTGAACTCGAAAATGAGTTTGATCTCGAAGTTGACTTTGAACTCGAAGTTGAGTTTGATCTCGAAGTTGACTTTGATCTCGAAGTTGAGTTTGATCTCGAAGTTGAGTTTGATCTCAAAGTTGACTTTGAACTCGAAGTTGACTTTGATCTCGAAGTTGACTTTGATCTCGAAGTTGAGGTTGAACTCGAAGTTGAAATTGATCTCGAAGTTGACTTTGATCTCGAAGTTGAGTTTGATCTCAAAGTTGACTTTGATCTCGAAGTTGAGTTTGAACTCGAAGTTGACTTTGATCTCGAAGTTGAGTTTGATTTCGAAGTTGAGTTTGATCTCGAAGTTGACATTGATCTCGAAGTTGACATTGATCTCGAAGTTGACTTTGATCTCGAAGTTGAGTTTGATCTCGAAGTTGAGTTTGATCTCGAAGTTGACTTTGATCTCGAAGTTGAGTTTGATCTCGAAGTTGACTTTGATCTCGAAGTTGACATTGATCTCGAAGTTGACATTGATCTCGAAGTTGAGTTTGATCTCGAAGTTGAGTTTGATCTCGAAGTTGACTTTGATCTCGAAGTTGAGTTTGATCTCGAAGTTGAGTTTGATCTCGAAGTTGACTTTGAACTCGAAGTTGACTTTGATCTCGAAGTTGAGTTTGATCTCGAAGTTGACTTTGAACTCGAAGTTGACTTTGATCTCGAAGTTGACATTGATCTCGAAGTTGACATTGATCTCGAAGTTGAGTTTGATCTCGAAGTTGACTTTGAACTCGAAAATGAGTTTGATCTCAAAGTTGACTTTGAACTCGAAGTTGACTTTGATCTCGAAGTTGAGTTTGATCTCGAAGTTGAGTTTGAACGCGAAGTTGACTTTGAACTCAAAATTGAGTTTGATCTCAAAGTTGAATTTGAACTCGAAGTTGAGTTCGATTTCAAGAATATAGAAGGTGACGTCGTTCTTGTAATTTTAATTATTCCTCCAAGCAGTTGGAGATAAAAATGGGGGCTCATCGACGAACTAGGCAGGCACTTTGTACTTGCCATTATGCTAAATTTAGCTCTTTCGTAGGCCGCCCATGGGGCTCTCATTGGGTTTGTCATTTTGCTCTGATAGATAAACATTATTGTAGGTATTTCGCACCTCAAATCACAATGTGACATGTGACGAACTGTCTGGACCCCCTCCCTCCCATGGGCCTATGCAGGTCCACATTCTACTTTATGTTCTTCGTAGCTTAGGGCATTGGACGCAGTTGTAGAAGGTCCTGCAGGTAGAAGGTCGTTCATTGTTCACAGGAGTTCTCAACTTAAAACTAAAAGCAACGAGCTAACCTAAAAAGTAAAAACGGATTTTTGATTTTTCTCCTGTGAACGTTTTGATTTTGCTATCTTCTATTTCCAGTCGTAAGTTTCTAAAACCTAGAAGTATCTGACCTAGAAGTATGATGATATTTTGATCAAAAGGATATTGCTCATGAAGATGTAAGAAGTTGATGCTCATACTTACTCAGCAAGAGCATAGAAGTAATTCATGTTTTTCGTGATATTTTCTCTTTTGTTGCTGGCTTCGCAATAAAATTAAGAGCGAAAATAAAGAAGGGCTAACATCGCATAACTCGAGAGAGCATTGGTAAGTTTGCGAACTTCGGAGGTATAAGTAAAACAGCAGAATGAGTTGCATGGCCTAAACATGAAAAGTTAGGCAAGTTTTCGGAAGTTTCGACTCAAGGTTTCGAATAATTCTCACTAGGTATGTACTAACGCACCAACTATGCACTAGGAGCGTGAAATATAACAAGCACACATTCCCTATGGCTGTTGAAGACAAAACTGTTGAAAATATGGATAAAGCGGATAACGACGACGCAGAATCGATTGAGGAACAGCCTCTAGACATTGGTGAACATTACCTAGTTCGTCGGAATTCGGACGATTGGCGTGAGTATACTTACCTACTTTCGTGTAAACGAAACACACAAAACAAAAACACTTCCTCCAAAAAGTCCTTCTGGGAATTCCCTTCTGCGTGGATCTCGCTACAAACTAAAATTTGGACACGCAACCAGAAATTCGCCATATTCCTGACACACACCCGTGCGTATTTTATAGTTAAGTATGCTCAATGTTCAACTTGACGATAAACTGATGGGTAGAGGTACCTAGGCTATGTAAACGCTGCCTGATCAAATTAAATCGTTAGAAATATTTCATGAATGCTTAAAAATATTCAGTTTAAAAAAATCAACTTTAGCATAACTTTATTCCTTGAAAGTTTTATGTCGGATTAGTCCTATTACCAATATTAAAGTAAAAAGTACTGATCCAGTCATTCGCTGTATGCAGAGCGGCCTCCTGTATGCTTCGGTTAACCTTTTCTATGGAGTTCGAGTGTGATAATTACCATGCCAGGAAGTCACTGTTGCTCAGTAAATACCATTCTGATACGCTTGAATTTCTGATTGCAGTGCCAGCCGAGATAATCGAAGCTCGATACAATGATCAAGAAGGCTGCTATGAGTATTACGTGCATTACGAAGGGCACAACCGGAGATTGGATGAGTGGGTGCTTAGAGACAGGTAAGTTGTCCTAACAGAGCTGCCAATAGATCACTAGTTTTCAATTTTTGAATCTGGTGTTTTGCAGCCTTCCCCGCTGTTGCTGTTGTGTCGTTTCATTCATTCTTAGTCACTTTTTGTTCATTTATTCATAAATTGAGGAATTTGTGTCACAGTTTTTGAATATTTTGTTGTTGGCAACCCTGCTTTACAAGTTGGTGTTAGCTTGGATAAATCATATAAAATTTACCCGTTTTTTGGACAAATCCTGCACTTCTATCCTGAGCGATATTATCATGCTAAACGAATTTGCGAGAGCTAGAACTGACAGCCTTTGGTTGAGGTTAAATTATTCGATCTAATTTGCTCGTTTGCCTCGTCCAAGGATAATGAACTCGAGATTTGACATGTCCGAACAAAAATGGAAGAACGTCGACCGACCTTCGATCGACATATGGGAGTCGGCAGATCGTAAAGTCACCAGAAACCAGAAGCGACGTCACGATGAAATCAACCATGTGCAAAAAGTAAGAGGATGAGAAGCGTCATTTGTAGTTAAAATGCCCAAATTTTGATGTAAAAAAAAAGGAACGTAAAAATTTGCAAGTTTTTCGGCCTAACCGACCAGTATGATCCCAAAATTCACAACAGTATAAACATAAAACGTTCAACTTAAACCAGACCATGATCCACGTTTAGACGTATGCCGAAATGGATCCGACGACGGCCGCCTTGGAAAAGGAGCACGAAGCAATCACCAAAGTCAAATATATCGATCGTATCAACATCGGCCAGTACGAAATCGATACTTGGTACTTCAGTCCGTACCCCGGCGAGTCTGGAAAAGCTTCAAAACTGTACATATGCGAATACTGCCTCAAGTACTGGAAATACGAATCGGTCTACTTCGATCATACGGTAAGCCCTTGGAAGTCAGGAAGAAATTTTCAACTCTTTCAAAAAATTTTCATCCATAGGTCATCATGTGAAAAAAGGTCAAAAAATTGTATCCATCGGTAGTGGGGGAAAAATATGAAAAAATGTCAAAAATGAACCATAGAAAATAATTCAAAAATGTCAAAAATAAACATAGAAATGTCAAAGAATTTTCAAAAATGTCAAAATGTAGGACCGTCAAAAACTTGAAAGTTTCAAATGCCAAAAAACATTCAAAAATAAACATAGAAATGTTTAAAAAATGTCGAAATGAGGTCAAAAAATTTTCATCCGGGAGTCCATCATGGGAATGTGAAGGAATTTTTTTAAATTACCCATTTATAAGGAACAGGGAGCGTTCACAAGTCTGAGGTGTCACTTCCACGACTCATCCTCCACATTAGAGGCTTAACCTGTACCTAATAACCTTCAGCTATCAACTAGAACTTGAATTATTTAACGTCAAAAGAAGTAATTTAGTCAACTTACCAATTTACGTAGATCGATTTTTCTTTTCTACTTACCGATTGGGCAATTTTCAGAAAAAGTGCACCATGCGTCATCCACCTGGAAACGAGATCTATAGGAAGGGAGTCCTGTCGATTTGGGAAATCGATTCTATTCAACACAAACTCTACTGCCAGAACCTCTGCCTGCTAGCCAAACTGTTCCTTGACCATAAAACGCTCTATTTTGACGTGGGGCCGTTCATGTTTTACGTTCTGTGTGTCGTTGACAGGTTCGGAGCGCATTTGGTCGGCTATTTTTCAAAGGTATGTTTTTTGAACTATTCGAAAATTCATCGCTGTTGGTTTCGACTAATTTTTAGATACAAAATTCCAAAAACTGTTCTTTCAAATCTTGAAAAGTGATTGTAAAATTGAATGTTTCTTGGATTTTTAGGAAAAGGAATCTCCAGATAACAATAATGTGGCTTGCATCCTTACATTGCCACCGTTCCAGCGCCAAGGCTACGGCAAATTGCTGATCGCCTTCAGCTACGAATTGTCCAAATTGGAAAAAATGGTCGGCAGCCCTGAAAAGCCGCTTTCTGATCTCGGAAAACTGTCATACCGTTCTTACTGGTCGTGGGTCCTGTTGGACATACTGCGCGATTTTCGAGGCTCCGTCTCAATCAAGGATTTGAGGTGAGAATTCTGTTTCCCAATCGAGATTTTATTCTCAATTCTTGTTGTTTCTGTGTCGGTTTAGCATTGAAAACAATTTTGCACTTTACAACAGCGAAATGACGAGCATCACGCAGACGGATATTATTTCAACGCTACAAAGCATGAACATGGTGAAATACTGGAAGGGCCAGCATGTGATTTGCGTGACGCCAAAACTCGTCGAAGAGCACATACGGTCGAACCAATTCAAAAAACCGCGGCTCACCATCGACTCGAATGCCTTGCTGTGGGGACCGGCGAGGAAAATCATCCATAACAGGAATAGCCGAAAAACGACGGCGCAACAACAAAATCAACACGCCGCCGCTTAGTGCCGTCATTTTGGTCTGTATTTTCTTCCCATGATTGTATATTGTTCTCATTTTTTATATATAACAAGATGTTTCAATTCTTCAATAGAAATTATACGAAAATAATACTTTTTCCGAAGAGATTTTTTGTTTATCCATGATGTGTTAATGTTCAGTACCTTTCCTTGTGGGATACTCATTCTTAAATTTGAAAAAAAAAACACAAATTCCAAAATGAGAGAAAAGAAATAGTCTATTTCACGATTGAGGTACAATTACCTAGCGGGATAGTGGGATCGAAAGACAGACAGCGATTTTCACCATCAAAATAATCTTGTCTTCGAATAATCAACACACTTTTTAATATTTATTTTACGCATCATAACATTTATATTGTCCTTCCTTAAAAGGGTATTGTCTGTATAGCTTAAGACACCTAGACATAATAGTTAAGTGGAGCAGAGAGAAATGTTTATTCAGTTTTGCGAGAAGATCGATAGAAAGTGAAGAAACGACATCAATACCATGATCATGCAGTCAAGCCAACTAATGTCTCTTCTCCCTCTTTTTAAAATCATCAGTCAAATTCAGAGATTTTCTATCTAGTCCAGTAAATGCGTGCTCGAAATGGGCGATTTGGAGAAAAAATGCCAAAGTAGGTTTCTCAACGGTTTTTTAAAATGTTTTTGAGGTGCTGAATTCGAATTTTTGGTTTGCCGCCTCAAAATCGTGCTGATAAGATTTGCCACATTTGTGGCGAGAGTTTCCTTGTTTTTTTACATTTTGATATTGGTATTCGACCCGTAAAACAAGCCAAACTCAAATGTCATTTTGGGAAAAATGACCATTTTTTTAGCAAGCCATATTTCAGGGTTTATTTGAGCTAGAAAGCTGCGGTTGTGCTTGAATTGTCACACATTCAGTCATCTTTAACAATGCTAGTCATATATTTTCCTTCAATACGAATAGTTGTAGAAATACAAGCAGATGAGTAAAAAAAATTCTAAAATTTTGAGGTTTTTTGCGGTTTTTGTTGTGACGCCGCGTGATTTTGAGATGGCAAACCAAAAATTGGGATTCAGCACCCTAAAAAAAACGTAAAAACCCATTGAGAAACCTACTTCAGTATTTTTCCTCCACCAAACCACCTATTTACTGGACTAATTTGTATGTACTTGATATAGGGAAAGGAAGGGATACATTAAAACTTGGAGCGCAGGATGCAAAGTCAGAAAGTCTACCTGTCCGATCTGTAGAACATCATTGATTTTCGGCTGTATTAGGGTGACCCTCAAAATGAGATAAGTCGTATCAATTGGGGCCCAACCGACCAGAAATTGTGGCTCCCTGGTCGACTTACAAAATACTTAGATCCTTGCTGACTAATTTTTTAGGGTAATTCTGCAATCACCTGAAGAAACTGTTTTTCTTTTTTTTTTCAATTGACTTATTTTATTATAACGACATGATGAACGCAAATTTAAGAATCGGTTTTGAGACATCATTATAGAGAGGTATACTTAGCCCCAATAAGCCTCAGCCCTGAATTAGGTCCTTTTTCACCAAATGTTCAACGACCCGTTAGGTTAACATGTAAGTTAATTCGACCAACAGCAACTCACGAGACGTCAATTTGGAGAAAATAACCTTTAAAAAAGTGCAGTAGGAGTTGATAATTTTTTTAAATTCCTGAACGCCTGAAATTTAGACGGCATAACCTCAGCCCACGCCCTTTCAGCTGAATGCAATTCTATAGGTAATCGAATATATTTCCAAAATAATATTCTATCCTCGATATTGGATTTCTGTTTCTAAAATACTATGATTTTTATTGCTTACGAAGATTAACGATAGGCGTTCACGCAAAGTATTCGAATATCGAAAAATAAATCCACTATCGAATCTAACGGTCTTAACATTGGCTAAAAGGGTACAATGTAATCTTAGTACATAGGCTATGCCCTGGAACTTGTTACAATCGAACGGTCGATAAACTAACCTTGACTGCCTAATTTGACTCGAATAGAAAGCACTCAAAGTTCTCAATATAAGAAGTTAAAGAGCACTTTAATGTTAATTGCGTTTCTTCAAAAATACGACGACGGACAGTTAAATCGATTGGTGATTTGAAAATGTTTTGAGTAATTCCTTTTCTCTTACGGTTATCCTTGGATTTCTTTGTAAAATATATTAACCCAAGCAACAGATATTCAACCTAAGAATGGGGAATGAGCCAGGCGTTCTACAACGAAAATTATTACCCACCAAAACAAATCAATTCATTGTTAATGGCAGGGCATCCTATTAGTGATTTCGGCCGCTAAACCTTCTTCAGGAGCAACAATGCTCTCTCAACAACAACAACAGAGAAAAATAGAGAGGACAACAGATAAGCTTTCCTCAACTTGGAATTACAGGAGAATTCCTGCGATATAAAAATGAATGATTTTTTGTTCATCTGCCTATCTGTCCTTCAACATCTAAGAGGAGGTCCACCAAGTTTGATTTGAAATTTTTTCATTCATTTCATTTTTTCATACTCGTTCATAATAGAGTGGAGGTTTTATCGATCCATAAACTTCCAAGTGCAATAAATTGTTAGACAATTTGGTTAATATCCTCAAGAAGAGAAATATAGGGCAAAGAAATCTGCGCATGAGCCTTTCGCGCATTGGTTTCAAAATCCTACATTTCACCAAATTGAACCATAATTTGGATGGGCCATTAAAAATTCTATAATTTCCCTTAATTTCCATCAAAAATGTTTCCAAAACGGTTCTGCGAATTTGTTTTTTCCCGTTTACATCCAGCGATCTAATTGAGGTTGAGTTGTTTCACTAGGAATTTTTTTTTTGGTTTATCCAATGGTAGACTGGATGATATTACCTGGAGCCCACGATTTGGGGAAATTAAAGTGGGTAACAGACGGCCAGCCAACGTTTCCCTGGCGCTAACATGCAGTAAATTAACAATCTAATTTTACATATAATTTTTCCATCTGGGAAAAACCTGAATCTTTGCTTAGTTTGAAATTGATCACAAGAGAAATGTTTATTCGCATTTCCCACTATTGTGCATTGAAGGCTGTCTCATGTTTTGTCCATATTCGAGGGACTCACAGGGTCGTGGCAGTAGATGTGTGAGGCATGTTAACTAGACCAGCAGCTCGTTTGATAGGGTAGTCTAAAAAAAAATCAGGGTTTATGCAAGAAATCTGAATTAAAGCTACAGAACAAAAAGTCGGCCACAATTTCATTCAATAACTCTGTACAACACGCATTTGTGCTGAAAAATATTGCTGAAGAAAATGAAATTCGAGGGTGCATAGAAGGTGCGGTAGACTGATCAATAAACGTCCATTAGTTCATTCATTAGGGAGCCATCTGTTCCATCTACGGACACTTCTACTCTAGAAATACATCGAACCAAATCCTACTGATATGATATCCAGTCATTAACAAATAGTTGGCCACATGCCTTGCCCCACCAAGCCCTTCAAAACGGATGATCCGTAACCTGGCAACGGGAAAAGGGATTGCGTGCAATTTCAAATTATCGGGATGGTACGAGAGCATCGGTGGAAGATTTAGCATCAACTTGTGTTGTCATGCGGAAAATGTTAACATAAGCTTGTGAGCCTGAAGCTCAAAAACAGCACTCTGAAGGCAGTATCAGACGTCAGACCATTCCCATCCCCATCCCACAGACCGTCTGAACACACCGATTCCTTGGTAAATTTAAAATTCAAAATCATTTTTAATTTATCCTAGAAATAAGGTTCCATAGATGAATAATAACAAATATCTGCACCTGCTCGAAAGTGAACCTATCTATAGCATCAGCCAATCAGTAAATAGGGTCTGTGTACGTGGGATGGGGGATTGCCTGACGTGTGATATACCCTTATACAGTCGTCGCAAATAGACGATTCGCGACTTCACTTCACATACGTTAAAGTCACGTTGATAACCTTCCGTAAGCAGGTTAGGGGATGTGAGAGCTTAGAAGCTGGACAGCCAATCAGAGAGCAGTTCAAACTGCGCTTAGTGCCTTTGGCTGTCAAGCTTCGGAACGCAGGGGCAAAAGGCCACTAACGTTCTATTTTTTGTTTTAACCTCCCTCGGTCGTATTGCTTTGTCGCAAATCGTCCATGTAAAGAGAATTAACTAAAGCGCCTTTCAGGGGTCGCTTTTGCCTGATAACCAAAGTTCTCCCAAGCGAGTGGGAAATTGAGGGATGTATTGTTTATGGATCAACAATTGATTTTTCTATACCATTTTAGAGGTTAGGAACCTACCTAGGTGTAACCATTGTAGGAGTATAAAGCCATGCATTAAAAACCCTTCAATTCGACCCGCAATGATATATCCAAAAACCCTGCCCATTCTTCTCCAAGTTGTACCAAAAAACATCCGAAACACTCGAAATTGCGATCTGGCGATTTCGCCCTGAAAACATTGGATAGCGACGTTGAACCACAGAATAAACGTTCAGGTGCTTCATTCAGAAATTAGTGCCAGGCTGAGTTCAGTCAGCTGTTGTAAATGTTAGAAAAAAGTAGGTAACATTGGACAGATTGTTGGAAGATATAAGCGTTAGCTTGGAAAAACAGTGCTGACGTGAATTTGTTTTTGTGCTTCTGTGCAAATAGGAAAGACGTGCTGTGCTAGTATTTACAAGTAGAAGGAAACAGCAAATCGCTAATCACTCAATTTTCAAGTCGGTGAAGAGTTACGCCAATGGCGACTCGGCTGTCCGAAATTGGCAGGTATGCTGAAAGTTTCCATGAATTTTCTCCCGAAGGTGAAACAGTTTTTGGGCTTGACCTACACGATGGGGTCTTCATGGGGCACAAAAGGTCCAGAAAACACTGTTTGAACACCATTTTCACCATCATTACAATTGAATGCGGCAACCATCACCCCAAACACACAATTATCTGCCTTTAGGTGGACACATCAATACGAAAAAGTTCTGTATCCTCGATTTTGTTAAATTGTTGTACTGATCTCTATGGAAAGAGTAACGTCGTAGCTTAGGTAATTTTGCATCCATAATGGTGGGCAATATCAAATGGGATAAAATTTAAAAAAATACCAAAAGGCGTAATATTTCCCGCAATTCCGGATTCGGATGTGCCTAAGCAACAATTCTACTCTTTCCATAGACATCATGGTGTTCAAATGGTGTTTTCCGTACCTTTCCATGCCGCACAAAGACTTGCACTTGCGAATCCTCCTTTAGCCTCACTTCGCATAACCTCATCACAATCTCTATACGTCTTGACTTCCCATTGGTCAAAAATTACCATCTGGTCAGTTGCGAACCAATGGGAAAGCGAACCGTACCGAAACCGTACGACCCAACCATTCGTCATTTGAACTTTTTTCAGTCAATGCTGAATTCAATACTTGTAGCTCACATCAATACGTATTTGTACAAATATTTCATAGTTGTCACCATCCCGATCAACAACGTAGATTTAAACAAGAGAGTCAGTTCGCTCTGCTGATAGTCTCGCATGGCCAGAGGACTCAACTGCCGTCTAAAGAAAATCGGTTTTCTATGTTACTTTGAAACCAACAATTTTCTCAAAACTGGTTCTCCGGAATCCTGCTTCATACTTTTGGACAGCAGTACCTATTCAGCACCACCAGAACTAATATTAAAGTACCTAATTATTGTAACAAAATAATGGCTTCCTTGCTGGCTGTTGGTAATTGAGATGTGCTTGAACACTAACAGACCTTTTCATCAGGAATAGGTACCTAATTTTGATTGGTTAACTGAGGTCCAGGTATTTCATCAACTTCCTACATCCAGATCAGTTCAACATAGATCTGTTGTTTATGTTAACTCAGTTGATCATTTCAATTTCAAAGCTGACTTTTTGACTTTTTCTCGATTTTGGGTTCTTTTTACCCTTCTCTTCTAGTACGATGTGGGCAAATTTCAACAATTTGTTGAGCAGTTGGGACCGAATTACCCAAAATGTATTGAAATAAAGTCATGATAAGATCGGTTGGGACAACTAGGCCATGGGGTAAGTGGGCCTTAGATCGTTTTGGCGTCTTCGAGTGAGAATTTTTCAAAAATAAGTGTTCTTGCTACTGCCTCACAATTCAAGAATTTGGAAAAATTCAAACTTGGGGGAGCCAGAACAGCCCAAGGCTCAGATACCCTTTAGCCGGCAATTTTCAGGGCGATTCTAAAAATCTCCGTAAACGGGTAACGGCCTCTAAATTTCAGCGAAATGTTGAAAAACAAATTTCACATCGACATCTTGAGACAGACGTTTATTCCATGGTTCAATCAGTTATCAATAACGTGCGTACATTTTCCAAAATATTTAACACATAATCCATATTTAGATGGCCTCATACAATGAGAGCGCGACAGTGGAAACTGATGACAAGAACATTTAATCAGTTTTGGCGGATACTATGCGAAAATAGATCCAAAATATTAGCATCCTTTCCCAGACGGTACAGGGAAGATTAATTATTGGTTACCTAGGCCAGTCAAATTCTGAGGGAGAATTTTCAAAATTGACCCGTTCCAAGCCAATAAGGAAATCTTCCCAATATTTGTTCAGGCTTTTTTCGTGACTGGCCAATCCGAAAACGTACAATTTACGTCACAAATCTGAAAAGAGCATCAGCACTAGAATCCATCAACATGCACAGCTAGGCATGCGGCAAAATTTAAGCGTAATTCTAGAGTAAAACGATATGAGCAAAAATAAATTTAGAAAAGGTTACATCTTCCTTCTCGTTCGAAACATCTCCGCGATTTCATTAGGTAGGTAAAGATAGAGATGTCTATACGAAATATAGAGTTGTACACACAAATTTCATAGTTTCAACGATATTATAGAGGGTAACTCTTTTTAAAGTGGAACAGTGAGGCCAACATCACAATTGAAAGATATTTTTTTCCCAGGAATAAAACAACTACTTACACCGCCGGCCAATGATTGGAGTTTTCGCTTGCTTTATGACCCTACAACAAATATTGTCAAACTGTAGCCCTAATGTAAGGCAATAGCTAACATAGCGAGTCATGACTAGAGACAGGAATTTTGATGTTTTATTATTTCAGGCATATTAATTCAACTTTGACGTTATGAAGCCATTCCTGCCAATTTCACTTCAAAATTTGAAAATTAAATTTTTCCAATTTTCAGCAAATTTCACCCGATTTTAAACGGGGATTCGCTCAAATAGAGATTTTTACAATATATTGTGGCTCGATATAATGATCAACGCAAAACACGGTTTTGTAAAAACTACTACACCTACAAAACAACACTTGGAAATAAAATTATTTTCCAATAAATTGCGGGCGTTTTTTCTACCTATATTTTTTCCCCACAAATAACTCCTGTCTCTAGTTATGACCTAAAACTTTTCGTACGGCCGATCGTGACATTTCGCGTCACGATGAAAGGATCGTCCAGCAAGCAGAAACCCTCCAATATTTCGGCAATCGATGAAATGGCATAACTGTCAATATAAAACGAAAAATTGAACAACATTTGAGTCCATCTGGGAGGGACGTCAAACCGAACTGAAAAATCTACCGGTTTTGCGATAATGAGAAACGATAATTGAAATAATTATATGCTAATAATCTCATGTCATATAAATATCTATAATATTTTTATGTACACTCAAACAGACGAAATTTACACATTCTCAACTATACCATAAAAAACAACTCATTGCGACAACATGCATTATTTTTCCAATTCATCAAAATATCCTTAAGCGAGTCACTGTCAAATCATGATAGCAAAGTATAGTGACTGATTCATTATTTTATCGACTTATCATTTTTTTTTATTACTTCTTCCTCTTTTTAATAGTAGGTAACATTTAAGATCGTTCGTAATTTAATAAATGGCTTTGGAAGAAGATAGGGATACAATTTCTCCCGAACGAGAGCGAAATGGGATCGAAATCAATGGCTAAGGATAGGAAGATTCGCTTATCGAAAAAATAAGGCAAGATTACCTAATTAGTGGCGGTTCAGTTACAGTAGGGTTAAATGGAGAAGGGTGATAGGGTTAACCTAATCCGCACGGACTACGCGCACTAATTTTAGATTAACGTCAAAAACAAACGACCACCGTCGGGTTCTAGTGAAATTGCACTCTTCACAGAAGCAGCCACAGTTTCCACTAGAGAAACAGGTCGGTTCAACAAAATCCAACAACATCTAAAGGGTTAAGACTTACGAAAAAAAGAAGTAGTAAGTTGGCTTTACATTAGTGGCATCATCGGCTTATTTTGCTTTTCATCTTTTTCAAATATTGTTACACATTTTTTCGGCTTAAGGAAGGGGCACAACAACTTGAACGTAAGAGACGGGGAAGTATCCAGAGCGGCCGTTGAGGGATCCTTCGAACCAATTTTCATCGATTTTGGTCGTGAGCGTAATTGTATCACCCTCCTGAAAAGGATACAATAGTTTGATAGCCGCCCTTTATTCAATATATTTCCGAAACGCTAGGAAACTGAAGTAAGAAAACTCAGAACGGGACTAACTGTTTTTCTGAAATTTTCGGAAGAGATTTGACATACCTTGAATCCAAGTTCTCCGGGGTTTTCAGCATCGAAATCGTACAGAGCCGTGCAACATGGCACTCGAGACATCGGAGTGCGAGCTGGAGAATTTTTGACAGGCGATGGAAGCGGAGATGCTGCAAGACACATAAAACTATTATTTCTAAAACCAAAAACTACCAATAGTGTCAAAAATAGTACCAATGCGCTATTAACCCTCAGCAAGAAGTTCCGTACATGAAAAAAAAGCTGCACATCAATGGTCAACCGGGGCGTCAATTGAAAATCGAAGGGTGGGAGACGACGGATTCTGAATCCTCAGGAAATTTCCAACATTTTCTCCGAGTATTTACCTATTCCTAAGTTCACGTCTTCATGGTCAAAATCGAGGTCAAAGTCGACCAAGTCCGAATTTCTCGAGAAATAGTGCTATCCTCGCGATTTATTCTAAACGGCTAGTCGGAACCCCATCAACCCGCACCTCAAAATGTTCGTTTTGACCAGACGAATGAATGAAAATTACAGCCGACCCTCTCAAAAGTTCATGGTGCCCAGGGGGGTTGGTTAAATAAATCAACTACCTCAGCTGGTGAGTCTTTCGGGTTTTTTATATCGTACCTTTAAGGGAAATTTAATTTTAAGCAACTTTCGTAAAGAACGTTTTTTCAATAAATTGCTTTGACTCAAGAACGGCTCACCCACTCATCGAAGACAAATCAACTGATCCTACCCATAAGCAAACAAAATTCGACTAATTTCGTCAAATTTAAAATGAATTTCACGCTACATGGCTTTTTGAAACGAGCAAAAAGTCTTGAAACTATTTTCATGGCGTGGTGTAAGCGACGGAGATTTTGTTGTTGATATGGGGCCTCTGAAAATGGGCCTACAACAGTGAATGACAAATTTTGATGATTAAACTACAAAGGAGGCTGGAATAGAACACTTCGAATAGAACACACTGGAATAAAAACACTTTGAATTTTCGAAATGAAAGCACTATCATGCAAACTAATTGTAAGCTTTTCATAGACGGCCATGCACCATAGAGATGAGGAATGTTGATGTTATGCATTGGATGACAAAAAGCGAATAAATAGATACACTTGTTCGAAAAGTTGTTTGTTAAGTCCGTGCTGTGGGCTTTAAAATGCTGCTACCAATGCTGGAAATCGACTATTTACAGATTGTCCATCGACAAATCTTAGATCTTTTGGTTAAATATAAACTACATTGCATTTTTCCTGTAAGTATACACTAATCTATACCAACTGCTATCAATCAGTTACCTACTTGAAATATTATTGTTTCGTTGAACAACTAGGGTACCTACTGTACGAGTAGAGCGAAGCAATGAGGGAAAACGCTTACAGGATAGGTGAACTATTACCTACACTATTGGGTACACTATTAGTATTTGGGAAACGTTGGTGTACAGAGGAAGTAGGTCTTTAATGTGCAAATTATACGCGGCATCCACGAACGTCCCTAAAAACCTAAGGTATGGCACTAAGGGCCAATTTATTGACGAAATTTATCATCCGATACCCAAGCTTCAGATAAACTTCACCATATTTAAAATTTCGATGCAAAAATCTCGTTGGTAATGAGTATTGGGAGCTTCCTAAATATCGGATGGATCAATTTTGCCAATAAACCAGGGGGCCTATTCTGAAACCTGAAAGCAATATGTCTTTGGGAATCAATATTGATTTGCCATGGCAAAGCTAATGACAACGTATGACAATTTGTGTGATGAATCGATAGCGACTGCCAAGACATATTGCTTCAATTTTACAGAATAGACCCCCAGGACTAAGCCTTATGGTTAATTAATGCGCCAAAATCAAAACTATTAGTTTCATTGGTTAAACGAAAGCATTGTTTCTGGATCATCGGCCAATGGATTTTTAGGTACGCCATGTTTACTTAGGAAATTTTTTCTTCTCAGAATCGAACATATAGCTTCGATTTTGGCGCACCTAATAATCACAAAGACTCGATTTATCGTTCGGTTGTAAATAAGGGTTTTAGAGAGCTATGCGAATACAGCCTTAGCACATAAAATATGCTAATGTTTGATTTCAGTAAGGAAAATACTCAAAATAGGGAAGAAAAATCAATAAAAGTGCAAAAAAAAATATATTGATATTGGATACTATTCTAGCAGGTCTATCAGGCAAAAATATGGTGTAACAAAAAATAAAGCTTGTACGTGACGGAGTCCGCTGAATCTAGTTTCTCGAAATTCGCAATTCAACAGGGGTTCAAGACGCTTCTAAAAAGTTACTCGGCAGCATGACAAGTAATACTTTGCTATATTAATTCGGGTTTTTTGTCGTTTTTATCTGTACTTCCAGCTCCAACGTTTTTTCTACTATTTTTCTAGAGTTTTTTGCCTTCCCCAGGAGCACAAAAGTAATAAATTCACGTAGCTCCAATCATATTCAATTTTAGCTAATTTTGACGGTTATTTAAAACCCATTTTATTTAAAACAGGTTTTTAGGCAACTCCCCAGCTAAGACACTTATGTTGTTTAACAAACTTGTTTACCTCATGCCCACACTCACGCTCCTGGAACAAACCCCTTATCAAGTTATTCGGCGAGATGAATTGTTTCTGAATTATACCGGATACATTGAAAATCTAAAAAATTTAGTCACTTTGGTGGGTTTTCTGCTTACAACCCAAATACCTCCGTAGTTACGAAATGGGAAAGTTCAAATTCATGTTTTTGCAGATCAAAAACATAAGGTAAACTCCGCCAAACTTTGCCAAATAAGCTGTTCATCCGATGACAAAAACAAAACTATAATACATAAGGTTCCGCTTTTTGTTGCAATAACATTTTCAGTCAGAAATCGGTTCATGCAAAATTCTGTTTTGAAAATTCGAGAGCAGGCTGGCACGCATAGGGAAAAATGTTGACCCTTAACAGCTGAAGTGTACAGACCATTGGTAGACCTGGCTTGCTGCATAGCCGATATTTCCAGATGGCTCGGTTTCCCATGAACAGGAGAAGAAACTTGGGAGCCACCTGACAGTTGGAAAATATAGGTTTTGTAGCCCCCACAGCACAAACTCGGGACATATGTGTTACATGTAGTGTAAAATACATGTTCATGTACTGGATAGAAAGTAGGGATGGGTATCAATGAATCGAATATTTTTGCGCATGTTTTTCATCCGAAACATATCGATGCCTAAAAAACATCGAATAAAATACATCGATGTTTCGATATATTGATGATTTTATGGACGGGGACAAAATAGTTGAATTTCTTTGGGAATTTGCTGAAAAAAGTTATTTTTGAACAATTAGAATAAATTTCATTACAGAACGAGAACGTAGGGTAAATATCCGTACAACCTACAATTCGACGAAGCGCATCAATGTTTCTCACATTTGTTTACCTACTTACAATTTCATATTTTGAGGATAATAAACAACCACGCCAGCAAAAAACATTCATTTAAAAAAGTAGGATGGAAACTATTATTGTTTAGTAATACAATCAGGTAGGTATCGACCTACCAGTTATTTTTACTGATGACCGAACCAATAACTGCATATCTCGTAAAAACATTGATGTCAAAGGAACATCGTGGAGTAAACATCGATGTGAAAGACAAAGATGTTTTGGGGAAACATCGATGTTTTGGAGACATCGATACCCATCCCTGATAGAAAGTCAGTAGAAGAATTGATAGAGAGCCGAGGAGAGGTAGGCGTTGAAATCGAAAATGTAACCTCAACGGTGGGTATGAATTGAATCATTTGGGAAGAAGTTGTGAAACCCCATAATTCGAACAGAAATCCAAATTGAGGGAACGGAAGTAGTCTGTTCCACAAAATGTTACGAGTTTTTAAACAAGTTCCAGCGATCAAGTCATCGTCATTAATAAATAAAAAATCAAGAGGAAAGGAGGGGAAAATTTGCTCCTGGTGGGGGGAACTTTTTTTCTCGTGTGGAAACCCTGGTTCGAAAGAATTTTGACTCTAAACTATAGCTATGATTGTTGTCATAATTTGGCTGCAAATATGTAACAGTGGACCGATTGGTACGAGACAGCAATGGGCTAGAAGATTGATAACTATTATTAGCATGCATACAACAATAAACGTTGAAAACCAGTGTAGTCACCCAACACCATGAACAGCCGAAGGTTCTTCACTTGCTTGGGAAAATGAACATAGTGGTGATTGTCATTTAAACCCCACGGGGTTAGAGGAATGAGAAGAAATCAAAAAAGTCTAGAAATTAATCCTTGGACCGGTTTATCAATACATTAAAGGGCGGGTTTATCAATTCATTTAAAGCTAGATTTATCCAAGAACCCTTGCATTTTACCTAGGACATTTTCATTGACTGTCATACTGAAAATTTCTTGGAAATTAGTTAATGCTTGAGTCCTTGGATAAATCTAGCTTTAAATAAATTGATAAACCGAACCTCAATCTCGATTCATCCAAGGGCGCTTGCACTGAATTCCACCCGAATGTAAATTGATCATCACACTTAAAATTTTTTGGTAATAATTTATTGCACGCATCCTTGGATAAGTAGAGAATTACGTCAATCGATGAACCTGCCCTTAGTTTGGGAAAATAGAATTGTCGAACACTCAAAATTACGCCAAAAAGTGTCACAACTCAATTGTACTGCAAAACGATGCCACGGCATCGACAAAACAAACCAAATATGCACATAAAAAATATAGCCAGTGGCAAAGGGAAGGTATTATAAAGTGGGGAGGCTTTAAGGGCTAATCACCACCACCGTAAGCAAAAAGATTAGTTCAAATAAGGTCAATCTCAATAATATAAGAGAGGGAGGATAGTTTCTCATGGAGGAGGCGTTAAATTTTGGAAGACCCCTCCCACTCTGCCAAATCTATTTGAAAAAAAGCCCAAATTGACGGCCAAAAAATAATGTTTTTACCCAACACATGAAATGGAAAATGCAATATTTTTACATATTGTGTAAAATAAACTAGGTATTCCAATTGAACGATGGATGGGAGAGTAACAATATTCGTCGACATTTTTTCCCATAAATTCTATCAGTCCTGGATTGAAGAATAAACTAAAAGAAACCAATTACAGTCAATTTCGCAATAATAATAACGAGGGGACGGGGTTAGTTTTAAACGCCAAGCACCACACTGCTGTATAATTACTGAATATGGTCGGATCAAACCTCTGCTGGGTATCCTCATTGACCATGGCTCATGGTCTTGAGTGGCTGCCGATGGAACGTGGAATGTACTCATACCGTTGATGTCCAATACTTCGCACAGCTCGTTCAATGTTTTCGGTACGAATTCCACCTTCGGTCGACTTGCTGCTTCGTCCCGCCTACGGAAAAATACAAATTTGACGATAACAACAAAACAATGTACCAAATATATTAGAAGTATATAATTATAATATTCAAATTACGAAGAAGTTATAGGGTCTTTATCGGGTCGTCCAAAGCCGAAACTGAAACCGGCGATAACACACAATACTTCCAAATTTTGATACGTAAAATTTTGACATCATTTGATCATGTTTTGACTACTTTTGAAGGTTTTTAGGTCAAAAATATCAGAAAAATCACTAGGCAAATTGTAAAACGCCTAAAATAAAAAATCTTAAGTTATCGTAATTTAAAAAACGCTGCTAAGTAGATCAGTGCAAGGTAAAACAGAAGTTTTCTTTAAGAACTCTGCAAATTTTGCACAGGGGTTCATTTTTCTGTAATTCTGTAAAACCTTACGATATAAATCGGTAACTCCTTAAACAGCTAGAAATTTAGCTGTTATTATTCTTTTACTGTGCCATCTATCAATTTGTATTTTAGATGGGTTATTTAGAAAAACGTTTTTTCAACCAGGCAAAAAATAATCATCCTCTTCTCTGATAAATACTTACTTCAATTTTTTCGCAGCTGACGTTCAAGGTACTGTAAATTCACTTAAATCTATTGCTTAATCACCTTCATAATTAACAGAATAATAATAATTATTTTAGCCCCAGTTCCTATTGTCATAATGATGAAATTTAAAAATGCCTCAGAACCTTCGTTGAAGCTTGTCTCGCTCTCACTTGCCAAAATTTCAGTGCACTGGCGATGATATTCCAGCAGACCTTGTTGGTGTAAGTGGCCAACTGCGTATATTTGCTCGATCTAAGAGCCGAGGCCAAATTCTCAAGTTTTTCCAATTGCTGATTTATGTAAACATGCGATTCTCAAATTCTTTAAATCGAGAAATTCGGGGGGACAGAAGTCATTGTGGGGAAAAAACGAAAGAAATGAAAATCAAAAACTCGACGTCATTCTCCAGGAGATGAGGAAATTTTGAACTCAAAAATGCCCCACTTGTGCGAGATGGAGAGACTCCTAAACTTCTCTTCGGCATCTTGATTTCATTCATCTGTAATGTTAGAATGATGCCTCACATGCCTATGTCGTTTGGTGGTTCCTGAAAAGCACGAATTTTTTCGCATTCAACGACATGGGATGAAAACCTTAAACGAAGGGAGAAGAGAAAATACTGCCGAGAAGTAGGACCAACTAAAAGGCAAGTTGAATTTTTGGTAAATAACACAAATTTTCCGATAACTCCTTACAAAAATACAAAATACAAAAAATTGAAATTACAAAAATAAAAATAAGGTTCGGATTCTAAAAGTTGAAACGTAATTGACCAACAAATTTTCAGGGGGTGTTAAAAAAATTTCAGATTACAAACCATTTCTTAAGAAAAATGAAATTTTTTACGAGCGGTTGTGCCAGGTAAAACAGGGAAGCTATACCTGAAAATTTCAGTACCTACCTAATCTTCTGAAATGCAAATGAATGCAAATGTAACTCAAAAAATCAGAGCTAGAAATTCGTCTACTGTGCCATCTACAGATAACTGTTGCACAATTTTCTAGAGGCCGTTGTACTACTGAAATAGTCGAATAAGGTACTGTATCCATATTGCTTTATAGATAAGGACAATTTTATTTTAGCCCCAGTTCCTAGTCATAAGAGGCACAATTTACAACTCACTTTTCGTTCAGTGTTTCGGTCACCACTTGCAAAATTTCAGTGCACTGGCGATGATATTCCAGCAGACCTTCGGCGAAAGTGGCCAACTGCGATATTTGCTCGATCTGCCGGGAAAAAAAATTCGTTATTAAACAGCGGATTCTCAAAAATCGAGAAATTCGTCAAATCATTTGGGAAAAAACGAAAGAAATGAAAATCAAAAACTCACGTCATTCTCCAGGAGATTGAACATCCCCACTTGTGCGAGATGGAGAGACTCGGCGAACTTCTCTTCGGCCATCTTGATTTCATCATCTGTAATGTTAGAACCTGCGTGTCGTTTGGTGGTTCCAGAATCGCATTCAACGACATGGGATGAAAACCAAACGAAGGGAGAAGAGAAAATACAAAAGCAGAAGTAAATAAAAGGCAAGTTGAAGTAAATAACACAAAAAATACAAAAATACAAAATACAAAAAATTGAAATTACAAAAATAAAAATAAGGTTCGGAAAAAAGTTGGAAAAGAATTGACAAAAATCGATTCAATTTCAGATTAACCATTTACAAAAGAAATTTTTTACGAGCGGTTGGCCAGAAATGAGGAGGGAAGCCCGCTAATACCTGAAAATCAGTACCTACCTAATCTTCTGAAATGCAAATGAATAAAAACTCAAAAATCAGAGCAGAAATTGTCTATTCCACTATGTATGTTGCACAATTTTCTAGACCGTTGTACTACTGAAATAGTCGAATAAACAATTTCTGCTCGCATTTTTGAGTTTTCATTCAAATTACGAGGATTCACAATTTTTCCGCGAATGATTCAGTATCTGAACTTTTCAAACTCCAGTCGAAAAACTCGAATTTTGAGCTGAAATACTGCGCTAGAGCTTCAAAAACCGAAGGATCTTCAACGTCATGAAGTAGAATTTTAAATGAGACAAAATTCTAGAATTAAGTAAGAGGGATACGAAGTAAATTAAAACAAAAAACTAAGATCTGAAAGGTCGGTAGAGTTGAAGCAATGTGCTGCACGCAACTAATATAATGTACGCAATAAGTGGGGCAAATAAAAATTACCGATGAAAACTGTTTACATTTTTCTTCACTACGGAAATCGTTACCTACTACCAAAGAAAATGAAAAAAAAAACTTTTTACAATATTTCTAAAATTATTGAAATAATTTCGTACGGTGGGGGCTAACTTTGCTCCTCATTTTTCCATCCTATATATTTTCACCGTTTCTTTAATCATTTTCAGTAAAAAAAATGTAAATGTAAATGTAAATGATGGTTTAATTGTTTTAACCCATAGGGCATCACAAGGAGTGGGTTTAGTTCTCCAATATCATTTAATTCCGAAAACCCCGAATGCCAGGGATGACATGAATCATAAGGCTATGGGCCAAATTTTTCATGGCACCTGTGGGAATCGAACCCACAACTCTCAGGTATAGCCTGCAGCTAGGCAGACGCGCTAGCCACTAGACCAACCCGTGAGCCCTCATTTTCAGTATAATTTTCTTTTTTCTTTTATCATTTAGTATTATTATTAGTATTCTTCAATTTTTCATTTTTTCATAAATTTGTTCAGAAAACAAGGTCGTTTTTAGGCCTTGCCAATGTGCCTATGCAGGCGAAATTTGAAATAAGATTTCTACACAATGCCAAATTGGAGCAATGTTTCCTGGGCAAATAATGCTTACTTTGCACCACTATCGGATTGTCATTCAAAATTTTCCAATTTTGCAAGCAACGGTAACTGGAGTGAATGCACCCAAATACTGGGCTAGGAAACTAAGCATGTCAGGCAATATTTCAATGGGGCAACTTTCATTGTCTCTATCTTTTTACGGATTTTTTCCCCGATTTTGCGGCCATAGGTAACAGAAAAACTATGAGCTCCATAGAATATTAAAATTTAAATTTTTGAGCAGCTTACACCCCACAACTTGTAAATTTGACAATTTCGTAAGGGCCAGACGAAGTTGGGAAATTTCTTTCTACATTTCGATACCTATTTCAAGTTGCAAAATCAAAGTGGTCGGGTGTAAAATGAACGATTCAGAACGCGCCACAATTCAAAATTAGTACCTACCAATAAATGAAACATTAATGCCTATTCGCGAACTTATTGATTATTATCCTACAGCAAGCCTATGAATCCATGAATTTCGGGTGGTAAGTTCATGAAGCACAGTATAAGAAAACCCGCCATGGCTTGTACAAATTTTTCGATTCGAACGTGTAAAATCTGATTGTTTCTCCCATAGCAAAGCGAGCATCCATGCAAACTGATCTGTACAAATATACTCACCTCCTCAAGTAAGCAGTCAAAATGAAGAAAAATTAGAGGAAAAAATCATTTTTTAAGTTCCTAGTCGTGCAAAAGAACGTCCGCGCCGAATAAAAGGAAATGTGTGGAAACTAATTATCAATTGATTAATACTTCATATGGCAATTGGCAATTTATTAATTAAAACTCGCCTAAAATACGTCAAGTTATTGTAGTATAAAAAATATCTTCGTATTCTGCAGGGTAAAACAAAGATTTTAAGGCCAAGAACGGTCAAATCGGTTATTTTTTTTTTTGCCAGGAAAAAATAAAACTAAAAGTGCTAAAACACTAGAAGGCAATGAGTAATTCGAATTCCGGTTAAACAGGGAGATGGGTCATACCAAGACGAACATCCCAGTTCATGAAATTTGAAAAAAGGTCAAGAATTGAGAGAGCTATTGTCGATTTTGTACAGGAAAGTAAGAATGGCCATGATCATCGCACAGTTAGCATTTGATAAGTTTGCAAGCATCTGCGATAAAAGGCTAGTAACGCAAAAAAGAAGAGGATTTTTTTAACTATTACTCAAAAAAAGGCAGTTTGTTCAATGAGCAGTTGCACTGGAAAACGAACTTAGAATCGATCTACGTCCTCACAACAGTTATAGCATAACCAAACAAGCAAGAGGTGGCCAAATTATAAGAAAGAGATGAGGATAACTTTAAAACTGAAAGAACTGATGAATAACCGAAAAAAATTAAACCTTAGGCATGTTTTCGTATTCCATTTAGGCAGCACATTAAATCATAATATTTCATATGATGAAGCATGTTTTTTTAAACAGTCCACATTTAAATCTGTAATTAAGAACATGTTATGGCAAAAGACAATTGCTTTTTACCTTTGGCTTGTTTTCTTCGTTTGCAATCAAAGTCAAGCCTTCGTCCCTGCAGCTTTTTCCTGTGATGCTGGAAATGCAAACAATTCTTTTATGTAAACGCCCTAAACTGAGAAAAGCACAAAAACTTGAACCGAATGAAAAGTGCAGGATTTACCATAACTTCCTTGAGATCCTTCGTCTGCAGCTGGTGAAGCGGCTCGAGGAAATTCTGCTTGGTGTTGTCGTCGAGCGAATACTTGACGTCAGCCATCTGCTTCATAGCTTCACCCATCTCCAACAAAGCTAAGCCTTGAAACCGATTTTCAAAGGTTATCAATAAATTCGTCACGCTAACTTTCGCAGTGGAAATCCAGAATCAGGATGATGCTTACCGAAGTAGCTGTCATCGCCAAGTTTTTTGCCATACATGACCATGCACTCCCCAAGGGTTCCCTCGGGCTGAGGGTAAGTGCTAGCCTTGGCTTGGCCGCTCAACTTGCTGATACCCTTGACGGCAGCCATTTTGGCACGAGCAGTTGGATTTGGTTGAAGATATTCTTTGGTTTTCAGCTGGAGCTCTTCAACCAGCTCGTAAGTAACGTCGGTTTTCTGGATTTCAAGAAAAATTTTAGGTTAACGCGAATAGTAACAAGAATGACTCTAGAAAAAATGACTGAAAAAACTTGAACTTACTCTCTCCATATCCATAAAATCGACGTCGAGTTTCGTCCCTTCCGCTCCTCCCATCTTCTCCGTCATGTACTACAGATGAAAAAAATCATAATGAAGAACCAATTTTTCACGAGATTAGCAAAGAAAAGCCAAAAAATTATTATTATATTAAATTATATTTGTTTCGTACCTGGTTGCATTTATTGATCTGTTTTTTCAACCCGGCGAACGCCATCTTGGGTCCTTTTCTCCTCTATCTACCTGCAAAATTACGGGTACCGAAATGATACATAAAGGTTATACCAGTAGCCACAGAAAGGGTCAAGTTTATTTTTTTTCAATCATTTGCTATCTGGAAAAGAAATTGAATTTTCTTGGAAAAATATTCTCCCAAGATGAAAAATGGATGAAAAATTAAAAAATAAAACAAAATTCCAAAATGAAAAATTTAAAAAAATCCGAAATAAAAAATGAAAAAAATTCCGAAATTCCAGAAATAAAAATATGCAAGAGTCGTCATAATATACCTACCGGAGAAAATATGGGAAATCGCCATTTTTCTACCATATTATGAAAGAACAAATTCGAGGGTTTTTCGATTAAAAAATCATTTTCGCACACTTGAAATTCAATTATGCCAAAAACCCAAAAATTGGAAAAATGAACTTTCAATTATTGTAGGCCAATTGCCAACCCACCGACTATATGGTTTTCACGGCTTATCTGGTCATCAAACCCGTGTTGAGATTCATATCAATTTTGCTTCACTGCTACGAGGATCACGCGAAAACCATCGCAAAATTATACCGATAACACGACCGGACATGAGCCCCAGTACACGGATGCTATATACTATTTTCAAATAAATAATAATATTATTGCATATTATGCATACTCAGGCTTAAAATGGGGTGAAAAATATACTCCTGGAAAACATTAGGAATTTCCGTGCCTCATTTCCGACTCATTCAATACACCTTGGGGAGTATATACCCAAATAACCAACAACATCATGTTTCTTATATTGCGTCGATGTTTATTTAGTGCGAATCAATCTTGACCGGATCATCAACAACCTCAAATCAGCGTCCAGACTTTGTCCAGTGTGGTAGGACCGAGGTCTATCTCCTTCTACCAATAAGCGGCAAAATTAATTTTGAGGGTCTCAGGGCCCGACCTCGCTGTAGTTTGAATCTTGAAGACAAACCTCGGTATGATGGTCCCTCAACGTTTGAAGATACGAAAATCTTCAGGTTTATAACGATCATTTGCATCATGCTTCGCCATCACGATTACGAAACATACCCCAGCCCCCAACATACCAACCGAAAATTGATCTCACCAATAATTTCCGTTATCGCCCACATTCTAGGACTAAAAAGCTCAAATCCAACTCAAAACCCTGAAATGTTTGTGACACTTGCTGCGGGTCCATCCTTTCAGTATCAGAAAAGCCCTTTCGTCATGTCAGGCCCAGTCATAGATCTTGCCGATAGTAAAGCAAAATTTAATAAATTTTACTTCAGGCCACCGATGGGAATCGAACCCCCGACAGCTTGCAGCTAGTGTCAGTCGCGCTAGCCACTAGGCTATCGGTGAGCCTCCAACAAACATGTTTCTCGAAATGTCATGTCGACAGTAAGTATAGGCACACGAGAGAATTCAGGAACATCATTCAATCATCGGAAACTCAGTTCGAGAATTGAATCGTCGCTGCCATTAGCATTCGATGCCCGGCTTCTACGCCGGAAAAGCACTCTCTCTCAGGTTCTCTTTGACCAAACACTTTTCGACGTTACGACGTTATCCTTTTTCTGTCGCGTATGTTCCAGGACGAACAAGGGAAAAAGTTATACGCCCTGGCGTTGGCTCCTACAGACCCAGAGGGAACCCCACCTCTCATCTAACGACAGTAACTGTTGTGACACGAGTTTCCAGAGGTGGAATGAACCCCGCAATATCACGGAAAAGCCAATAGGTAAAGGGGTAGCTTGTTTGCTGTCCTGTATAAATTCAAAAGCACAACTTTGGTATAATGTCAAGGGGGTTTCCTTTGGCTAGCACAAAAGCGTTTGGACAAAATGCGTGTTAATAATAACACAACCAAAAAAATCCTAAAAAGTCATTTAAAAAAAATCTGTAAACCCAAATTGACGGATAGATGAGAATCATTGAACGCTGTTAGCAGGTACCTGAATTGGAAAACTTCAAGCTACATTTTTATTTCAAAAAGTTATTGGTGACGTGCAAAAGAAATTATCGCAGGAATCAAATTAAAAATATTTTGATACGATATGATGGCATGAAAAATCATCATAATATCATATTGATATTCAGCTCGCAAAACAAGCCAAACTCATGAGTGCAACTTATGGGAAAAATGGCCATTCTTTGGCAAGCCATAATTCAGAGGCTATTTGAGCTAGAAAGCTGCAATTGCGCTTGAATTGTCACACATTTAGTCATCTTTGACAGTGCTAATCATATATTTTCCTCTAATATGAATAGTTTTAGAAATATAAGTAAATAAGTACAAAAAGTCCTAAAACTTAGAGGTTTTTTGCGATTCTTGTTGTGACGCCGGACAATTTTGAGGTGGCAAACCAAAAATTCGAATTCAGCACCCCCAAAAACATGAAAATTAATACACGACATGATTCATGCGGTTTCTTGCTTCTCCTGTAAAGTGGAGAAAAATTCGATTGATCCCGATTCGGCTTAGCCCTCGAATACTAACCTGATATTTTATGACGTACTTTTATCTACTTTCAAACTCCTAAATTATTATAATTCAAATCGAAAATTGACAAGTGAGGAAAAACTAAAAAACTCGTGGTCACTGCCATCCGCGATCCAAATTTATGGGGGCAGCCCAAGTTCGTCCTCCCTAAGGCCCTCGGGGCTCTAGGGAGCGAGGAGACTGGGCGTTGCCTACATCGCTTAGCTGAGTGAAATTTATCGTGAAAATGGACCGTTGTCTCAGTAAGTATGAAATAATGATCCTCATTATGGAGAGAACACAAGTAGTGGACGGAAAACGTTAGAATACAGCACGAATAAAAATGACTTGCATAAAACGAATGAAAATTAATAATGAAAAATTGAACTGGTAAAAAATTCTTGCTATGTTTCTGTCGATTTATCTGTTAGAGAAATTTCGGCTGTGTCGTATGTCGGTATGGATATTGGGCTCGTATGGCAGACAATTAAGGTGCCAGGGTTTTCCATGTGATTTTTTAGCGCCCTGAACCCGAGAAAAAAGTTTGTTCAAGAATGTGACTTAACTCGATTTTTTCATAGGCTCTAGAAAAGTTCAAAACATTAATTACCTAATACGAAGAATTAATACTTTTCGACGTATTTAAAACGAAAAAAGACATTTAAATTTAAAGGGAGAGATAAAGAAGCGAGGGGTAGCAGAGACTACGGCCTGCAGATTGAATATAAATGAAAGGAAAACTCAATCGAACAGAGGAGAATCCAGGTTTTCCAAAGCTTCGCCAACGAGTCTGACAGATCTCGCCACTGGGTTGCATCACTGACCTATTTTCTGAACAAGGAGCAGGGAAAGAAGGCGAGTCGCCCTTATATTCTACCCCCAGGTATTACGAGATAAACTCAAACTGAAAAACAAAGTTTTCAACTTGGGACGTTTTATTATTCAGCAGATAAGGAGGTCGGAGTGAAAATTTCTCTTCCGAGACGTGAGATAGAGAGACGGGGGTAACCATAGATACAACGCACACAAGTGGGCGTTACCAGGCCTTGGAGGAGTCTGAAGAAAAAAAAGTGCGAAGCAAAACGCTTTTCGATGAAGCTGATCAAGCAATATGCGGAATAGAAAAGCGAGCTACCCAAGGAAAAAATCGATACCAGGTCCGCGCTAAACTGGGGACGGTTGAACAATAAATTATTTCGCTCTGTGAAAAAATCATATTCATAAAAAATCGCGTTTTCTCAGTGGGCGTTCTGTCGACGAAGAATGAAAAAGGGGGTCATGCGTAAAATGGAGTTAGGAGATGATCATTGACTGAAATGATTGCCTATTTGACCAGTATGGATTAGGTCGTTGAGTTACAACAGACGGCGGGACGTTCAAGAATGACTCCAAATGACGTCAGATGACGAGAGAAAATATACTGACTGAAATGTAGCAGGGATGAGAAAATAAAATGAGTAAAGATGAGAAAAAGGTGAGGGGTAAAATGGTTTTTCAAGAAACAGGAAAGTCGAAAAACTAGCAGCACGTTGAGAACCTCCGCTGCTGCTGTGACGTAGCGGACTAAAAAAGGTGAACCCCCATTCAGTAGGGCGATTTGAGGAGGGCCTGGGTGCCAACTATCTCACGGGGTACGATCAACTTCGATATTGACACTAATAATTTTCAGGGAAACAGTCAATTTTTAAAGATGTTTAATCGTTGAGAACTCACCTCAGAGACACCAAAGGGTCGAAGGTTTAAGTTGGGCTAGGGGCGACACGTCTTGATCGCTGGGAGACCCGCTTTGCACTGTTCACCCCGCGCATGCTCCCGTTTCAGAATCAATGCGTTTGCTTCTCTTTTAACACACTGCCCTACAGTACGCCCCCTCACGTACAGGAAAACTGATGACCGGCCTTATTAAGGGTTGAAACATTGACAATTTTGCGCTTTCGCACGAAGCGAGAACGTCCGAAAGCTGAGTGATGACGGCCGATTAATGAGGATTTTTTAATTGACGATAACCAATGAAGAGTGTATGAGGGGGATTTTTATCCGAGCAAAGCTCAAAAGATTAGGCTACTGAGTTGGCGTAGGTTTTTTCTCCCTTGAAATAATATTCGTATCCCTATTTCAGAGTTTTTGGGTCCCTTTAAAAATCTGGGACTTTGTTCGTGAGTTTTTGTCCAAAAATGAAAAATTTCCATTTCAAAATGAAAAATTTTCATTAAATTTTTCGTTCGATAGAGCAATTTTTTCGAGACATAACAAAAAATGAATTTTATTGAAATCCAGTAGACCACGTGAGGCGATTGCCGATATCATGATATTTATCAATTTGGAATTTGGTAATTAAATTTCCAACCGAATAACTACCTACTCAGAATTGGCACCCAATACTGTCGACGTTTTTTTAATATTTATTCGTTTTCTTTATACCAGCGACAAGGTCATCGCGCCATATGTATATGCGCATATGTATATGCGCCATGCGTATACGCACAAAGTCAAACCCGGGGAGGACCAAAAGGTCGAAAGCGCTCGAGTAGGTACGTGTCGCAAGAGCATGCGAACCATCTAATGCCGCAATCTAAATGAACGATCGTGGAAGCGACTTGAATAACGACGCACAAAATTTCTATTTGTATTTAATTTAATGTATTGGTCAGCTAGTGTGATTTCTAATTTCTTGCCACAATAATGCCGCAATACAGTTTGAATCGAATGCAGGCAAAATTGCATTGAGATGCAGATCCGATGAAATTCCAACTCCTCAGCGGATTTGATACAAATTGACTCCTGAGGGAGTGCTCTATGATAATAATAACAATAATCGAATAACGCGAGATTATGACAGTATAATCGAGTCGACGCGTCTCTCTCATACATATCCTGACTTCGTTAACCACAAAAGGCCCCCACCGAACCGATAAATTAATTATCCAATCATACATTTGAATTTCGATACAGCCTGACATACGAGAACACCAAATCACTTGTTAATACGACATGGGGTCACCATGCTCTTCCCAGCATGGCTGTACCTGAAACAATTGAATATCCAGGGGCTATTCGTCAGGCGTGTTGGTCGGATAAACAAATGTAATGATCGGTTTGAACGACTAGGAGGATGGACTGCATTACAATCCAACATGACTAGTTGGAGCCATGTTAGATTGTTAGCACGGCATCTGAACTAGCACACGCGATCGAGGACTGCGGTTATTATAAGTCAAAGGGTATAATACATTTTTGGACCTGTATGAATTGAATGTGTAGAGTTTGGTGTACAGTAAAACCCCCCCAGATTTTGCATTAGTATGATTAACAAGTAAAACGGGTTTCAAAATGTCTGTTGAATTGTTAAAATTGAACAATATACCACCACAAAAAAAAAAACAGTTTTTTTATTTAATGGCTAATTACCAAGGTGCCACTTTCCCCAGAAAAAAATCAACTTTTCTTTCCGGGGCAATCGGGAAGGAATAGAAACGAAATAATTAAGTTGTCAATTTAAATAGAACTCGAATGTTTTCAGGAATGTTCTCGAAATGGATTATTTTCCCACCAACAACCTGCGGGATCGATGGCTGCCGAAGGAGAAACATCGCTGGAAAAATCACGGTCCCTCTGACTTCTACCTGAGCGAAATGAAACAAGATAAACCTAATCATCCCATCTAGCTCGAGATATTGCGTCCATTTATTAGGAAAAAGGAAGGCGCAGAACGGACTGAGGGAAACCGCCAAGAAAAGCCCCACCGCCATCGAAGCTATATTGTGAAACTTCCGACCGAACTCGCCCTCCCTCTCGCACCCACCGGTTCCAACTAGTTTTTCCAATATACGTTTTTATATAGCTGGGAAGCGCTAGAAAAAGGTTAAATCCGGGCAAAAGAAGATAGGAGGAAGGAAAGTCCCAGTTTTCAACCAACTATGCGCGGTCCCCCAGACATCTGAGTGCTAACTTCCGTTTCAGTCGTCTGTCACAAATATATTCACAGAATAACCATTACACGTAAAGGCCGTTCCCCCATCCCACAGAAAGATTCTTTGGTAATTGTAAAATGCAAATTCATTGATAATTTTTCCATAGATCCATAGATGAACAAACATTGATGCAGGTGCGCAAAAGCGAACATATCCAGAGCATCAGCCATTCAGAGAATAGTGACGGCCTGTCGTGTGATATGGGGTTAACTGCGATGGTACTTACATAACTATTTCACGCTATCCAATTGCTCGCCGTTTCAGGAGAGATGAACATGGCTAAGTGGCTTGAAACGCCAATAAAATGTATTGAGTTCAACGCCGGCGCCACCTCGGCCAATCACAGCAATGCATATTCTTGCCACCAGCAATCGGATAGTGAGTGGCCGACTTAAGACCGAGTTGTTCCGGGTGCGTAGTGTAGGCATTCATGGATGCCTTACGCACGCGCAGTGCAAGGTTTGGTAGGCAACGCTTCAGCAACACTTCCAACCATTACAAAACGTTACGCAGGGTATTCGCACAGTAAGCCCGTATCACACCTCAAACCGTTCTCCTTTTCTTTTGCATGTCGAAATTACCATAGAATCGGTCTGTCCAGACGGTCTGTAGAATGGGGAGGAGAACGGTCTGACGTGTGATACGGGCTCAATTGTATCAATACGGCCCGGGGGGGGGGCATATAATTATCAATTTTTATATGTTTGAAGACTTTTTCTCGGAATCAACGACGATTTATTCATTCATTCATGCAAGGTATGTTCACTCACGCTCCTGGAACAAGCCCAATATCAACTGTTGTAAAATTTTGAAGGCTTGTGGGTATGGGATGTAGCACGATTTTCTCAACTGTCTTCATCTCCAAAAGCAGCACAAGAAGCGAAAATACCGACTGGATACTAGGCGATATAATATTGCGGTACCTATTTTACGCATCGCGAATACCAAAACTAAGAATTAGGAACCCCTCTCCGTTGAATAGCCAATGAATTGAATGAACGATGGATGTACGAATGTAAGATGGATGTATTCAAATCTGAAAACATCAACAATATAGGGGTTTTTCGGTCACAAATTTTCCAGCTCTTTAGAAAAATTCAATGAATTATCAAGAAGTTCCGTTGGGAACAAAGAGAGTATACCGACGTCAGATTTTCAGCTCGTTCGGTGCGATAGTGCAACGTTGCACGTAATCGCGGATCGCTAAGCCTAGTCAAGCACCATTGAAAGGTCGCTATAAAAGGAAGCATCGCGCGGAGAAATTTTTGATCCGTTGATAGGAGACGTCGTTTTTTTTGGAAGCTAGGTGCTCGTTAACAATCGACAAGGTTTTGAAGTAGCTGCAAATTCTGCATGAAGGGAAAATAAAATACAGGCATCTAACTATGGCAATCGGGTCAAGATTTTCTTGTATGATTTGGACCCTATTCCTACGTACACTTTAGGGCGGGGCGACTTTCCGTCATAATTGCGGAAACCTCGAGTATAAAAGTGTTTTTAAAAAAGACATCTGCACTGAGTCTTTCTGGTCCGAAGGATTTTATCGCTTTTCTGGCAAATTCAGCGGAATCCGCCCTCGATATTTCTCATAAGAGTGTAATAACGTCGGGTGACGTCAAAACGCCCAGGACTGGCGTCGTCCAGTCTGTCCCCCGACCCAGAAATCGACTGAAAAGTCCTATCCCTAAGAAAAGGACGAGGAGAAAACAATTGTTTCGTTTTTGGAAGACTTTCAACAACAATGAAACTCAAGTTCAACTTTGATGAAGTTTGTATCTTAACGCGAACGAAACGATGACACCAAAACAGCTCATTAGCTTAACCTAGGAAAAAATTGTTAGTAAAATTGGCCCACAAGCTGAACAAAATTTCTTTCAGCGTTTAACAATCATCAAAAAATCCACTCAAATTTCGTCAAAATTTGAAGCTTCCCCAAGATTGTAATTGGCGGAGGGTGGAGTGAAAAATTAGGTAAGAAATCAAAAACCCTAGTTTTTTCTTGACCTTGATGGTAAGGTCGTATTTTGACACAAACAAAACCACGACATCAAACATTTTTATTTATCTTGACGTAGGTTTCCATTTTTGGAGAATTTCCACCTTCTGCTTTACTTGCAACTTTAGTTTTATTTTCACCGAAAGTTTGGCCAGCAACTTTAGTTGAATAAACAATAGAAATGGACACAGCTTTTACAAAATATTAATAAAATCATGATTCGGTATATTCATAGTACAAGAATAGCACCAGTATCAGAACAAACTTATGCTCCAAATTACTGTGAGAATGACGAGGCGTTTAGAGTGATTTTGCGGTAAAGGGGATCCAGGAAGAAAATAACGATAGGGAAAAGTTGTTGCGTTCCCTCGATGAAGTTCCTATCTACGACGGATACAGTCTCCTCCGCACTTCAGGCCTTGAAACTCACGGTATCTCCACGCTAAAACGACGGGGTCGGGAGTTTCCGACATGTTTGTTTGACTTGTGTACAGAAAACAGAAAATACGAAAAGCCGAGTGCTCTTATGTTCACAGTGCCGACGGCCATACGTTCATAATAGGGTTTCGCAGCAATTTCGAGTAGCCTCTTTTTTCAAGAAATATCTAGTAGGCAAATAGAATAATCTCTATTTGGAATCTTCGTTCCGCACCGTTTTCGACCACTCTCGACACACTCGCTTTTTCTCGCGCTAACTACTACCGGTCATGACATTGGCTGGAAAAATTCTCCAAAAAAATGTCCTACAAAGAATTGCTGTAATGCAGATTTGACCTTGAACGTATTCAAATTTAAACAGAAAAACGCCCAAGTATAATATTACAATTATTATATTATAATAAGTAATATGTAGCCTACTATCATGAAAGAACTTCTTCCATGCTACTGTTACCTATAGACTACTAGAGGTACGTTACGGGAGCCGTTTTGGGGCATTTCATACCTACTTCAGGAATGTACCTAAATTTATTTCCAGCAGGCCTATCACGTATAATGTCATCGCGATCTCCAATAAAAATTTAATTTACGAATCATACTCCCTTTTCAATTTCTTGACCATCCCCTCTCGTCTCTTGTCTTGGATTCGGAACCCAAGAAAAATCAAGGGTTTTCCCAGAATTCAGGGCTTTCCAATTCAGTTACACTCCCAGCCTGACTTGACTCATCACACACCTACGTGTGAGGAAAGCCCCGAGAACGTAACACTTTTTCGAATTCCGTAGTTAACGTTGAGAATGCTAGGTTATTGGATAGAGCGTAATCAAAAGACATTTACAGATGATAGGACGTTACGTCAAATGTTTACCAATTTATTTATTTACGAGGTAGGTACTTGTATGGTACGGCAATAATTAAGAAATATTTTCTACTCACCGAAGATGAATTCGAATCCGGTTCCGAAATCCCAACGGGTCGACAATCTGTGTCACAGCAAAGGACCACAAAATCAATCAGATAGTTGAACGAAGGTTAGGATGATGTATTCGTTGGGGTTGGGCAATCGTAGCACTGAACTGTAAGTACTCGAGAAAAACGTCAAGTACGCGACGCTTGGCTGTTTTTCGAAATGTATATTGAAACTTCGGGGGATCAACGCGGAGACTTGAGGATCCCAGATCCCACACGGCCCAACTCAAACACTAAACAGGAACGGGATAATGATGTTTCTTTAAATTGAGTGAAGAAACTTTCAGCTAATGAAGAATCAAATTGAGTCTCCCGTAGTTGTGAGAACTGTTCGGTGCTCACTAGCGCTACGGTTAAATCAAGCATTAAAAAGGAACTAGTGATTACGTTGTCTGATAATTTTTTTTGCACGCATCTGTACCATGTGAAGCATCTGAAGTATCGAACTTTCCACATTTATTTTCTCCGACCAACCCTCTCAACAATAATGTTCAAAACATTGACAGCGAAGAACCTTAATTATGTCACATTTCAGTGCACAGAGACAAACGTTCTTTCGACACTCATCAGCCAAATAAGTAACTGTCAGAAGCGTCGATGACAAATTTCTATTAACCCAAAACCCAACGGTATTATGAATTAACAAGAATCAGTTAAGTAATTTTGAAAAACTTTCAATTTCAAGTCGTTTTGAATCTTTAGAAAGGCGTGAGGATGATATAAGGCGTTTCGTTTCTTGATTCCCCAACAGAGCGTGCTGGCAGTTTGAACTGACACCCACATTAGTTCTCAAATCACTCACCATCTTTAAGAGGCGTTAGCACAAGCGAAACTTCAAGAGTGATAAACGAAATGTTATAAACTGGGGTACAACCTTTCAATAGAGCTCCTTTAAGCAATTTTAATAGTTAATTGTTGGTGAAATGGGCCCTTAGAAAGCATAGATAATGAGATAGATAAGTAGGTACCTATACAAATCGGGCTTATAGCCCTGGGCTATTGAAAAGAAGGTATTCCTACATTAAAATTTTACTAACATTTAATGTTGTTAACCAAATTTTGGTTATGCTAGGCACGGGAAAGACAAAAACAAATTTAACAAAACTCTTTATTAATTACATTGGTATATTTTTTCTGAAATCCTCTCGATCAACATTTTCACCAACGTGGTGGAGGCGGACCTTGTTCATACCAATTGGGTGGCCCATTTTCGACAATCACTGTATCATTCCAGCATGGGCCGGATTCGACAATGGTTGTACGAGGTCCATCATCAACGATTACGGTAGAAAACGGTGATGGAGTCTCGACAATGATCGAAGGTTCTGCTGGTCGATCCCAACCAAAAGGAAAGGGTGGTGGCTGATCCCATGGGGGAATCGGAGGTCCGAATGGGTCCATTTTTGTTTGATCGCTCCAAATGTGAGTGCCTATGTGTATCTGAAACCAGTAGTGCGTAGATAACACACAATACTTCCATATTTTGACATGTAAATTTTTGATGCATGAAACAATGATTTCTGAAGAAAAGGTTAAGGTTTGAGGAAAAATTGAAGAGGGAATAATTTATTTGATAGCAGTAACTGCTAGAACAACTGTTGTTCTAAACTGCAGAAATCCGAGTTTTGACTAAGATGCAATTTAACGGTGGGAATCAGCTCGAGAAATGGCAATCCTTCCCTTCATGTTTCCGATAAATGATGTAGCTATACCTAAGCTGCCTAAGCTATCCAAGAAGTGCCAATTTAGAGACTTCCATCATTTCTAGAAAAATATAGTAATTATGTTAATGGTAATATAGTAATTGACCAAGTACTCCGATTCCCAAGTTTTTGAGAAAACCTTTGGTGTGACAAAACTGCAAAAAAAAAATAATATTTCACAACTTACGTGCAGCAGGCAGTTGGTTATCCAATAGCGGTTATTTGGCAAATCAGTCTCGCAAAACCTTTCCCATAAATATTTTTATCGAGCGGCTCAAGTAGAATTATGGGATATGAGTTATCTCGCTCAGTTAGGATGGAGGGTAACCTCACCCATCCTGTATTTCTGTTTAGATACGAAATTAAACTCCAACCAGCTGTATTGGGCTTAAATGTCGTACGGATTCCCTTGAAATTTGCAACTATATTGGCAAGCGGACATAATTTTTTGAAATCAAAAGTGACCAGTGGTCATCATAACTATTGTTAAAGCGGTTTCAAAAAATACGAATATTTTTATGCATGTGTGTGTTATTTTTGGCTGGGCCATAATCAACAATGATGGGGTTTCCGTGATTTTGACGCTTTCAATCACAAAATCTGGAGGCTCCCGGTTTAATTAACAGGAGTTTCGTTATACGATCTCTGAGATAATAAGTCGACTTACTGTTCACTCTCAGGCAAACGCTGTTAAATGCTCTTAAAATACTCTCAGACTTAATTGGGCATTCTGTAATAGTTGTTGAAGTGGCTTTCCTGTTCAAGAGGGATCACGACGTAGGTATTTTTGTTTTCCCTTCATACCGATCGTTAAATTACTCCTATCACGCCGCTGTTGCCCTACAAGTAAAACGAAAAGGCCTGTGGGATATACAAGTCAACCGATTACGAAATTTCGCTGATATCCTCATATTGAATTTTTATCGGCCCAGAGGATGGTATTATACCGGTAGCAGTACCTAAATTTAGGTATATTTATATCAAAAGCTTACCGATAAAGGCGTCCTCATTTGGATATAGAGCACGATCCCGATTTGTTGGCGTGCATAATCAGCAAGTGAGGGCCGGATCACGTCTGCAAGGATTTCTTCCATTGAAAGAAATGGGGTATAATTGATAATTAATATCTAATATTAAACACTATAGAGAAAACTAGTTCCCCGTGTGCATTGTGAACAAATATATTTGTCGTAATTCAAGTTATTCCGAAACTATAATTCATTATATCCGGTAAGATGTGGGTATAGGACTTGGAAATACTATATTACAACGTAACTAAATATATCCAAAGTTCTCAAATTGTATCTACATTTTAGGTAGGTATAGCTATGCAAGTGGAAATGTCATAATTATCAACACAACGCGTTGGATGTTTTATTTAAAAAACAGTCAGGTATCACTGTCATGATATTGATACATACAAGGTCAGCTTCTGCATGCCAAGATATCTGTAATGGCGTAACGGGGTTTTCCAAGGCCATGTACGCCAGTTGGCGTAACAGGCGTCCAGGCGTTCGAAATAACCGGTTGAAACCGGAATGCTGTCTGAGGTCGGACGGAAACGGCGCCCCTTGCTGAGCCTCCCGATTTCACCATGTTACGCCCGGCGAGACTACGCTCGGGCGTTGTCTTGACCAGTGTTTCCACATGACCGCAACCTATTTCCCTCAAGTTCGAGCAAAATTCCCTTTTTTTTCCCTCCAAACTTCTATCGTTTCCCACTACGATTTCCCTCGAGAAACGGATTTTTCCTGCTCGTTCACTGAGTCAATAGCAATTTTTTCTAACGTTTTAGCGAATTTTCGAAGGAATTTGGGTCGTCGAGAAATTCCGACGTGCGGCAAAATCGACCGGGAACCAACTCAAAATCCGTTTCATGCATCAAGGATCAAAATATGAAATTTTAGTTTTAGTGTGTATTTATATATAGATAGGTGTCACTCATCCCCTTTGTGTCATTCATCACGATAACTTGAGTAAATAGAGAGATAAAAATTTCGTTCTGGTCTCAAAAAATTCGTCTAGCGAAATACTTGGACAAGTTCGTTAACCAGCCCGATCCGACTGTTCCAAGTGTGCCAAAAATTGTACAGAAGTGTTCGAACTTTTTCAAAAAAACGGACTTAGTGAACGAATATGGGCATATGGGGGGTCATATATTATGTTTTTTGGGGTGCTGAATCGATTAGAATAAGTTTCAAGTCGATTTTCCACCCCCTGTGTTCCAAATTTCAATTTAAGTGTTCAAACTTTTTGAAAAAACGTTACATTTTCAGTGATACGGACTAGTTGCGCAAAAATGGGCATGTGTGGGGTCGCATTTCTGTGGAGAAAAGCCATTTTCCCTCGTTTTTCCCTCAAAATTTTTTTTCCCTCAGAAAGACCGTTTTCCCTTGAAAAGGGAAATTTCCCTCGATGTGGAAACGCTGGTCTTGACGCAGCTTCTACCAAACTCCAAACCGGGCCATCAAAGAATAGGCAGCTGACCCTAACCCTAAACTCCCGACTGCAGAGTAATAAGGGTCAATTATCTATCACGAAAAGAATATACACGTTTTTCCGAATATTATACGCGTCTTTATTTGAATGAAAAAATCTCGATACTTAATCAAGGAGGCTCAATTTAAGAGAATTTAATCCTGATTTAATTCTGATCCTAAAGAACATAAAGTCTTGAGCAACGGAAAGGAAAGAGAGAAAATGAAATTTGGGAGAAAACTCAATCGTCGATTGTGGTTCAAGCTCCTCTTTATCGTCCAAACTAGTTTTTATTTTATTTTATATTATTTTGCTCAAAAATTGTAAATAAACAAAGTCTTGAAAATTCAATTTGCTTTAGGAATACATAATAAATGCATGACTATGCTCATTTATCCTCCAGCGGTTGCAAATGTAAGGATTCGACGATTTTTGCAAAAAAAAAAATAAATAGAAAAAAAATAGAAATCTAGAGGATTGTGAAGTACGGATATGTACGTGTACGTTGGAATTATAAATAATATTATGGGTGTTCAATTCAATATAAAATTGATTTCATTATAATAAATTAAAACAATAAATCCTTGAAAAGATGACTGCTTTCCAAATAGTAGTGAAAATTAAGCCATTGAGCAAAATTTGCATCAATTATACGGGCACGTAAGCTATGTAAAAAATAACACACAGAGTACGATTTTGCAGCGTTTCTTCTCTTGATAAACGTTCATTCAGTTGAATATCGTGACGATTCACGTTCTGAATTCTTCATATACCTACATAATTATATCGCTGTTAGCCAGAAGTATGAGCCATCATTTGATAATTTTTATTGATTAGGCGGTTATGTGCTCCAGTTCGATCTTGAACGTTGCTTGTCACTTCCAGCTCGAACAAAGGCTAGCTGTACGCAAGTGGCGTAACGGCGTACAGAATAGGTCAGCCCACAGAGGAAAAGTAGTGGTGGGGCGTGAACGGGGGTTACGCCGGCGTATAAAACAGGCGTACCTCATACGTCCCATCAATAAGCAAGTTCATCGTTCTGCACAGAAGTTGACGCGCCGACGAACTCCGACTCTAATCTGCTACTAAACTACGAAGTAAGCCATTTTTACTCTCCGTAATTCGATTATTCAATTGAAAAATAGGGAAACCCTTGAAATTCCTCCTAGTTTAGGTTGCAACTCATAATGAAACTCGGAGTCAAACTCACAATTAACAAGAACCCCAAAATCATAATCGAACTCAAACTAACAATGAAACCGAAACTAAACCTCATAATCAAACTCGCAATGAAATCGAAACTCAAACTCATAATCAAACTCGAAGTCAAACTCACGATGAAACAGAAACTCAAACTCATAATCGAACTCAAAGTCAAACTCGCAATGAAACAGAAACTCAAACTCGAAGTCAAACTCACAATGAAACAGAAGCTCAAACTCATAAACAAACTCACAATGAAACCGAAAATCAAACTCATAATCAAACTCGAAGTCAAACTCACAATGGACGAGAAACTTAAACTCATGATCGAACTCGAATTCAAACTAACAATGAAACAGAAACTAAACCTCATAATCGAATTCGAAGTCAAACTCACAATGAAACAGAATCTCGAACTCATGATCGAACTCGAAGTCAAACTCACAATGAAACAGAATCTCAAACTCATAATCAAACTCGAAGTCAAACCTCTATGAAACAGAAACTCAAGCTCATAATCGAATTCGAAGTCAAACTCACAATGAAACAGAAACTCAAACCCATGATCGAACTCGAAGTCAACCTCACAATGAAACCGAAACTAAACCTCATAATCAAACTCGAAGTCAAACTCACAATGAAAGAGAAACTCAAACTCACATTGAAATCAAAGTCAAACTCACAATGAAATCGAAACTCAAACTCATAATCGAATTCGAAGTCAAACTCACAATGAAACAGAAACTCAAACTCATGATCGAACTCGAAGTCAAACTAACAATGAAACAGAAACTAAACCTCATAATCAAACTCGAAGTCAAACTCACAATGAAACAGAAACTCAAACTCATAATCGAATTCGAAGTCAAACTCACAATGAAATCGAAACTCAAACTCATAATCAAACTCGAAGTCAAACTCACAATGAAATCGAAACTCAAACTCATAATCAAACTCGAAGTCAAACGCACAATGAAACAAGTCAAACTTATAATCAAACTCGAAGTCCAATGAAATAGAAACTCAAACTCATCTGGGTATGAGTTTGAGTTTCGATTTCATTGTGAGTTAGACTTCGAGTTTGATTATGAGGTTTAGATTCTGTTTCATTGTGAGTTTGACGTCGAGTTCGATTATGAGTTAAAGTTTCTGTTTCATTGTGAGTTTGACTTCGAGTTTGATTATGAGGTTTAGTTTCTGTTTCATTGTTAGTTTGACTTCGAGTTCGATCATGAGTTTGAGTTTCTGTTTCATTGTGAGTTTGACTTCGAATTCGATTATGAGTTTGAGTTTCGATTTCATTGTGAGTTTGACTTTGATTTCACTGTGAGTTTGAGTTTCTCTTTCATTGTGAGTTTGACTTCGAGTTTGATTATGAGGTTTAGTTTCGGTTTCATTGTGAGGTTGACTTCGAATTCGATCATGAGTTTGAGTTTCTGTTTCATTGTGAGTTTGACTTCGAGTTTGATTATGAGTTTTAGATTCTGTTTCATTGTGAGTTTGACTTCGAGTTTGATTATGAGGTTTAGTTTCTGTTTCATTGTGAGTTTGACTTCGAATTCGATTATGAGTTTGAGTTTCGATTCCATTGTGAGTTTGACTTTGATTTCACGGTGAGTTTGAGTTTCTCTTTCATTGAGAGTTTGACTTCGAGTTTGATTATGAGGTTTAGTTTCTGTTTCATTGTTAGTTTGACTTCGAGTTCGATCATGAGTTTGGGTTTCTGTTTCATTGTGAGTTTGACTTCGAATTCGATTATGAGTTTGAGATTCTGTTTCATTGTGAGTTTGACTTCGAGTTCGATTATGAGTTTTAGTTTCTGTTTCATTGTGAGTTTGATTATGAGGTTCAGTTTCTGTTTCATTGTTATTTAGACTTCGAATTCGATCATGAGTTGGAATTTCTGTTTCATTGTGAGTTTGACTTCGAATTCGATTATGAGTTTGAGTTTCTGTTTCATTGTGAGTTTGACTTCGAATTCGATCATGAGTTGGAGTTTCTGTTTCATTGTGAGTTTGACTTCGAGTTCGATTATGAGTTTGAGTTTCTGTTTCATTGTGAGTTTGACTTCGAATTCGATCATGAGTTTGAGTTTCTGTTTCATTGTGAGTTTGACTTCGAGTTTGATTATGAGGTTTAGTTTCTGTTTCATTGTTAGTTTGACGTCGAATTCGATCATGAGTTTGAGTTTCTGTTTCATTGTGAGTTTGACTCCGAATTCGATCATGAGTTTGAGTTTCTGTTTCATTGTGAGTTTGACTTCGAATTCGATCACGAGTTTGAGTTTCTGTTTCATTGTGAGTTTGACTTCGAATTCGATTATGAGTTTAAGTTTCTGTTTCATTGTGAGTTTGACTTCGAATTCGATTATGAGTTTGAGTTTCTGTTTCATTGTGAGTTTGACTTCGAGTTTGATTATGAGGTTTAGTTTCTGTTTCATTGTCAGTTTGACTTCGAATTCGATTATGAGGTTTAGTTTCGGTTTCATTGTGAGGTTGACTTCGAGTTTGATTATGAGTTTGAGTTTCTGTTTCATTGTGAGTTTGACTTCGAGTTTGATTATGAGTTCGAGTACAGAATCTAATCCATTATACAAATAATCAAAATTTTAATTTTCTATAGAAATGCGGTTCAGAGATCTTTATTGGTTTTAAAATATGTTGATTCCAATTTTGTTGCAGGTAAAAATCATGAAAATGACTTGCAACTTTGAGAAAAGACGTCACGGCTGGCACCATGGTATCAAGCATAAAGGAGGAAAGCACCATGGTATCAAGCATAAAGGAGGAAAGCACCATGGCTCCCACCATGGGTTCTGCATTGGAAAACTTGGCCCTTTGTCTGGCAACGTTTGGGGCAAATCCGGTAGTTGCTGCCAAATGAATGGTGACCACTTCGGCCCACAACGACCCGCCCATGGCCTCACTCAAAGACTCGATCAAGGAGGCCCTCATGGTTGGGGAGTTCTTCAAGTCCACTACGGTGGGCCTCACGGTCACGGTGGCCCTCACGGTCACGGTGGCCCTCACGGTCACGGTGGGCCTCACGGTCACGGTGGCCCTCACGGCCAGGGTGGTCCTCACAAACATGGTCACTGTGGCCTACACGGTCACAGCGGCCCTCCCGGTCACGGTGGCCCTCACGGTCACGGGGGCCCTCATGGTCACGGTTGCCCTCATGGTCACGGTGGCCCTCACGGTCACGGTGGCCCTCACGGTCACGGTGGCCCTCACGGTCACGGTGGCCCTCACGGCCAGGGTGGTCCTCACAAACATGGTCACTGTGGCCCTCACGGTCATGGCGGCCCTCACGGTCACGGTGGTCCTCACGGACATCGTGGAGTTCACGGCGGCCCTCACGGACATCATGGAGTTCACTGCGGCCCTCACGGTCATTGTCACGGAGGCTCTCATAGCCACAACGGCAATCACGGACATGGTCCCAGGGGCCCTCATGCTCAAAGTGGCCTTCATGGACCCAGTATAGACTCGTGTCATTCCACTCCACGCAAACATTTTGAAATTCATGAGCCCGGGCTTGAACAAATATCGAGCCACGAAAGTCCGACCAAATGCTGCACAAATTCATCAAAATTTGGTTGTCGAAATTCAGTGGGGTTTCATGGGAAAAAGTTTCACCATGCCCAGAAACATCATCATGGAAAGCCGGGCCATCGCTTCAGGTCGCGATCACGATCGCCTTGCCAGTGCAATCGTGGTAGTGTCAGCAGATCACCATCTCCCGATCACCGGGACAGCGCTCCCCACCATCAAGAGGCGAACAGTCATCCTGAAGGAAATCCTGAGCAAGGCAGATGCGCATCTCCATCGAGGCGTTCTCCTTCATCCCCTGAGCAAACAGCGGCTGAAAACTGCGAGTGCGCTCCACAGGATAATACTACCACCGCAGAAGACTGTGAATAGTTGGCTCCAGCTATTATGAAACTAAAATCTAGAGGGTACCTAGTACCTACCTATTCACCTAAATAATATTATTCTTGGTTTTGGGGTAGGTGCACATTGATTGCGGCTCTTAGACTGGGGTTTCTTTGGATCAATTCCATGTATTTGTACTTAATCTGGAAACTGTTTCATTCCTAATAGGGTAGATGGTTTTGTTATTACGACTATAGGAATATCCTACTACTTATAGTATAATACCGATTGATGGTAAATTTTATAATTTAATACCTATCTTTCGTTTTATGATAGGTGTGTGAGAACAATGTAACGATTTTGGGATTGAAAAAAAATCGAAGTTTTACGACCTAGTAACGTGCGAATTTGATAATGAATTTTGAATGTCATCATTGTGGCTGCGGTAATAAAGCTTAAATAACTTTAACTCGTATAAATCTTTTTCTGACCTACGATGCCCTAGTCCATGGATTTGGGTTAGGTACGTCATTGCAGACGTTGCTATGAAGTGTTGTTTTATCACTAATTTTGGAGGGTATTTGCGTGTCAGCAAAAAATGAAATAAAACAGGATTCATTTCCCAGAAAACGGGATACGATTCTTCTGTTTTCGTACATCATACCAATATGAAACCAGTATTAACTGCTACGGTAGCTCCAGGCTTGGCGAGTTCCAAAAGTCCTTTGAACAGCACAACAGAAAAACTTTCTCGAGCATGTGAGAATCAATTGAAAAAGGAGAGGGTTTGTTTAACTTCAAATAAATCTTGCCAGAAGGGGCCGAAGAGACACAGATGTCAAAAGTTTAAGTGGCCATCAATATAAGGTTAGTTGCGTTCTGTTTATCTCAGCTCACGTATCACCGGAAAGTTCAGCTCTCTTCAACCGTGAAATGGCTGTTTGCTAAGAACAGAAAACGAAAATACGTACCTTCGAGGAATTGTTTGCCACAAATGTTTACGAAAGATTTACTTTACGTATTACTACACTACACACAAGTTTGAGACTGGCACTTGAATTTTTTCTTAGGCCCAAATGTTTTTACCTAGACCAAATTGGTAATTAGTAGACACCTGGCATTGTAATTGATAGTTAGGTACCTTCAACCCTCGCAAAAAAAAAACTTGAAATATCCAAAATGTTTTGACTTGCGTGCCGTCCTGTCAGTGAAGCAGTCAAATGTGATTCTCCATGAACTCTGCCTGATCGTGTTGCACGCCAGCGGCATCTGCCCACCCGGTCTAGAACTATTGACTGACCCCTGCCACCTGTTGATGGTTCCATTGGTGACATAATAAAATTTATTATGTCACCAATTTATTATTTAATGATAAATGTAAATTCCGAACCTGGGAAAGTAAGCAAGTTCATAATTATTTTTGTGATGAATCGTCCTCCGTGCATTATTCTTCTGGTGGAAATAGTCGGGATTCGGAAAACCCCCGACTATTTTCGCCAGAGATTACTTAGAATTCGGAAAACTTGGAATGTTGGGAATCAAAAAAACTCAAATTAAAATGGTGGATTTTTCCATCTCGGGTTGAAGTTAAGCGGTGCGAAGTTGCTATTAGTTGAATATCTTCAAATTAAGTTACCAGATGTTTGGATATTAAAGCAAAAGAGCAAAATAATTTAATGTTTTCAACTTTCAGAAATGGAGGAAGCATAAAAAAACGAGACTAAGAATGAATGAATGAATGAATGAAATAAAGGTTTATTGAATACAAATTAATACCGTTCTTCTTACATCTTCCTTTTTTTACAGGATGGCTTTCTAAGCCGTCACCTGGGTTGGCACTCAAAAGAAAATTACTAAAGTAAAATAATATTGACATTTCTTTCTTTTTAAACTATTACATTTTCTTAAAATCTATTAATAATTGAATTCCTGTACAAGCTCCCACCGGTACCGCCATGCCGCCGAGCAGAATCCGGTCACAGCCCTCAAATCTGGGGCCCGCAGAATCTGGAGGCATTCCTCCTCCGTTAGAGCACCAGCCCCAAACCACTTCCGGCGGACCTCATTTAACACCGGGCAGCAGGCCAGGAAGTGCACGATGTCCTCCCTCACGCCCATATTGCAGAGCGCGCATCGCTGCGCCGCCTCATCCCGCCACGGCACATAATTAAGGTACAGCACGCCCCCCCGAGCCTTGAGACCCCACCGCGCCTGTCGCAAATCCGTGATGGTATTGTAGTTGGGCGGGTCGTGACTGTTGATGATCCGCACGTAGTGCATGTGGAAACGCGACATCGACGCCCCCTCCATCCAGCGCTGACGCTCCCGCACCCTAAGCCGCTCGTAGATCCTCTGCCAGTCCGCCTTCAGTCGCACTGGGTCCCAGGCGCCATCGAGGTCGACCCCACAAGTCCGCGCCATACTGCGCCACTCCACTACCCAGGGGAGCTGTTGGCGAATTCCTTCCCATGCCAGAATCCTTGGCAGTCGGCCACCCGGCAGCGCCAGCGCCCGTAGAATGTATTGCACATGTATAGGGAGGGCCATCAAAAACATTGAAGTGCGCCCGGTCTCCAGCATGAGCACGTATCGGGGCGTGTGCATGGGCAGGGCGAACAGTCTTCTAATGAAATTGTATTGGGATCGCTCCACGATGCTGGACTCCCTATATCCCCACACCTGGGCGGCGTACAGGGTCACAGACTTGGCCGCCGAGTCGTAAACTCTCCACTTGTCTCCGATGGCAATGCCCGACCTGGTCATCATGGGCCGCAGCTTGTTAACGGCCATGCTGGCTGCCATTGCTCTGTCCTGGAAATGGTCCGTGAGCGACAAGGATGAGGTCATGGTGACACCCAAGTACTTGTAGCCCCGGACCACCTCAATTGGCTCACCCCCCAACCTCCAGGCTTCAGCATTTGCTTTTTTCCCTCCATTTTTAAAAATGGATGGTCAGAGACTTCGATGCATACTGCAAAAAGTGGAGCTTGACAATAAATTTGGATAAATCGAAAGTTATGATTTTTAAAAAACGAGACTACATCCAGTACATAACTGGGAATAATATGTTTGGAGGAGCTCACAGAATGCCGCGGTAACATGATAATGCACAAATCGGCAAATCCATTCCCCTGTCACTTTTACCGAATTCGCTTTAACCCGGAAGAAGCAATTTCACTTTGGAAAAAAGCTCGCCGAAGCAAAACGAGGTTTTGTTTTTCGGACGATGTTTCAATCAAAAACAATCCGATAGAGCCATTACCGCATAAGACAAATCGGTAATAAAAAAGATAATCCCAAACCAAGGGATTGAGGTTGGCAATCTGCGGGGTCAACCAGCCGGAAAGTTTCTCAAACAACTCGGGCCGATATGATGGGCTTACAGCTTCACTCTGGATTTATCGAACAGATGTGATTTTCTTTTTCATTGTCTCTACCTCCCAACGTTTCTCTCTTTTTCACTCCATGTTACCTCTGTCCAACTAACTGTATTTTTTCAATCGATTAAAAATAGTTCGGATGTCAATAGCTGGTTTATGCTAAGCCGTAGTTTACCGTTTATTGTTAATAAAATAATAGATATTAAAATTCAGTCGTGATAAGCTATAAACTACTTATAACGTCGTATTAAAAATTGCTGCAAATTTTAAAAGCCTTAACATGGAGCGCTTGGATTTTAAAAATTTGACTAGCGTCGGACCAAGATGGAATTTTCCTGAAAATTTCCGATTTCCTTCAGCCTGCCGTTTGGGAGAAAAAGTGCACAGGGCAAACGGTAGACAGACATTTTTTAATCACAGATTTAGATTCTTCACTCGTTGAAACGTAAACCATCAGCTTAGGCTAGAAATTAGTTTCTAGAAAAAATGGCTTTATTCAAAATAGGTACATTTTGTAAAATTTTTTTTTTTTCATCTTTCTTCGATTTATTGAAAAAACGTTCTCTTGATAACATAGTAATCAGAATATGGCGTTATTCAAATGGCGTAAAGAATAACTCATTACAATTTTTGGCGGTTTTCAATTTTTCCCCCACTTCCTAACGAGTCCTAGACAAATATTTTTGTTTAAATTCAATACAATAATATCATTTTTGGGGTGTTCTCTCATATTTCGGATTGTTCAACATTGACTCGGATTGAACAAGGAAATCTTCCAAAATCGAACGCAATGCCTTTTCACGGATAATTTGAAGATGGTGGTATTTGAAGATAATTTGATAAGATGTATCAGTCAAGTGGTAGGTAGTTGATTCGTTGTCGTTTCCGCTTTCCCCAGCGACTCATTCCTTGAAAAAGGCCCGGTTTATTTAAATGTATATGGATTCACGAACGAAGGCGATGAGCCTTCAAATTGGAAAGAGAGGAATTCGTCTTTTGTGGACTTTTCGGAACGCGAGTTGTGCAGCGTTGAACGAAAAGACGTGACTTGTTTTTACTTTTACACCTGAATCCAATTCCGAAATAGAATGAACGGCTGTTGGTTGTTCACTGTGGAACAATATAGTAAAGTTTACAGTAAACCTTTACATTAAACTAGGAGCGTCGTAGGCTGGAGATGTTTTTGGTTTTTTACTTCCATATTTACAGAGTAAATGGAAGTATTGTGATCGTCCTAAAATCGAGAATCGGAACGGAGCTTCAGAAAAAACTTTTTCTTGTACACATTTACTCAGAATCACTTCCTGAACAAGTGTCTGTGTGTCCGTGTGTCTGTGTGTCCGTTAGTCCGTCTGTCCGTCCGTCCGTCTGTGGTCATTTACAAAAATGACCATAACTCCCTCAATTCTCAACCTTTTTTCAAATTTCTTGAACTGAAATTTTTTTCTCGGCAAGACCTAACACCCTGTTTAATCGAAATTTGGATAACGCACAGTACTTCCGATATATTTGCATTTTTAGTGTTTTCTATTTTATTTTTTTCCGGCCACAAAAATGAACCGATTTGAGCGTTCTTGGTCTTAAAATCTTTGTTTTACCTTGCAGAATATGTGGATATTTTTTGTATTCCGATAATGTGGTGTATTTTTATTTTGGGCAAATTTTAAAATTTAAATAGTAAATTTTTCGATATTTTTGACCTAAACACCCTCAAAAGCAGTCAAAATATGATCAAATTGTGTCTCAATTTTACGTTTCAAAATATGGAAGTATTGTGTGTTATCTACGCACCACTGGTTGTAAAATACCACAGTTCGCGAAGTATTCTCAGTAAAAGTGTAAGAGGAAATTTTCTTTGAAGTTCCAATCCGATTTTACGACGATCAAAATACTAGCATTTACCCTGTAAATATGGATGTAAAAACGGTTTTGAAATTTTCAATTAACCTGAATTTAACCCCACAATTGACAAAATGCCTTACAACTTCGTAAACGGACTTCTGGTTTCCTGTAACTAGAACATGCTGCAAGAATATAATTTTTTTAATCCCGATTTTTTGTAGGCTTTACAAACGAAAAAAAAAGGTGAAAACAGATGAAAAGACTTGGTGAATTGAAGACACTCGCTGATTTCAAAACTTATTGTATAAACGAAGTAGGTATTTAATTTTTTTGTATTTTTATTTTTTCGCCCACGCAGCGACTTTTTTTTGTTAAAAGACAATTTTAACTAGTATCTAAAATACAATATACACGCCTTAAAAGACAACTTAACGCAGGAAAACACAAAATTGTGTGAATTTTCCGTTTGAACATTGGTCGAGAGCCGACTCTCCCGCCATGGAGGCGCGCCGCGCTGCCGGAACCCGAGCCGGGCGGTACCGAGCCGGGCAATCCAAGTGTGGACCAGCCGCCCGGCACGGCTCAGCAAGCCGTAGGCGCTACGATTCCGAGAATCAACGCCCGCGCGCATGTTCGTTTGTGTAATTTCATGTTCGGCTATCCTGCTAGCGCGAATCGCCTGTTCGCAGCCTCAGTCTTCCGTCGTGTTCCCTCCGGGTCGGTCGCGTCGCGCTCGCGTAAGTAAATTTTCCTTTTTGCCCCCCTAGGATAGGAAAAAACACTTCGAAAAATATTTTACATAGAAAAACTTCGTTACTAATTGTCCTTTTTCTGATTTCCTTCTTCAAATTTCTTGAACTAAGAGATTTTTCTCAGTAAGACCTATCACCCTGTTGAATCGAAATTTGAATTACTCGCAGTACTTCCGATAAATTAGCACTTTTAGCGTTTTCAATTTTATTTTTTTCCTGACCACAAAATTGAACCGATTTCAGCGTTCCTAGTCTTAAAATCTTCGGTTTAGACTGCAGAATACGTTGGTATTTTTCATGTTCCGATAACGTTTCCTATTTTCAGGCGAGTTTTAAAATTTGCATTATGAGCCCTGGTATTTCTGAGCCATAAAGCCTCCAAAGTAGTAAAAATGTGATACAATCGTGTCGAAAATTTGCGAATCATAATATGGAAGTATTGTGTGTACCACTGGTTTGAGTGAAGGTTTTCGACAATTCAATTACCGATTATTTCGGTCATTTCTGCGTGAAAGCAAGTGAGTTCGGCATAGTGCGGGCTTAATATCGATAATAAGTTAAGAAAAATGCCATTGTTTTCGCCCGTTAACCGAATTTATCCCGAATTTTACAGAATTTTTCCGATTTTATCGGAGAGAGGGTCGGAGCTAGTTAGGGCATGTCGCTCTAGTCTCATAGCTTAATATGTACTTTGGTACACGGCGGTCATTGCCTCGCCGCTCGAGCGGACTGGATCCAGAGTGTTGAGGGCGTTGTGTCCATCGCGGTCCATCGCCTCGGGTTCAGAGTTCCGGGCTTGGCCAGGAATTGTCTTGCTCGCTCATGAGGGTGCATAGCGCTGCGTCTACGGAAGAAATAGTCGGCGGCGCATCGCCGCGTAGACGCAGCGCCGCGCTCCCGGATTTCGCCAGTGGGGCGGGGACGTGTAAATTGAATTGTGCCCTCGCTAATCGACACTATCGATAGTTTGTGTTTGTTATTCAATAACAAATCTTTGTAATCGCCCAAGTTTCAAATAATTTTAAAATTTTTCGTAGGTAGGTACTCTCACGATTATTTCTCATTATCCGAAAATTTCTTTCTACTCCGACTGGTTTATTTCTTGGTAAGAAAAGATAGTTTTGGTCAATTTCTTGGACTTTGGTTGTTAATAAAGATAAATAATATAAATGTAAATATAATATAAATAAAGGTAAATAGGTAAAGATAGATTGGTCAATTTGATAAAAAATATAAATAATATTAATAAAGATAAATAATATAAATATAAATACATAAATAAAGGTAAATAAAGATAGTCTTGGTAAATTTCTTGGACTTCCGTTGACCTATCGATAGTATTGGTTAACTTCTTGGACTTTCGTTGGTAAATAAAGATAAATAATATAAATAAAGTTGAATTAGGATAGTTTTGGTAAAGTTTTGATAAATAAAGATAGTTTTGGTAAATGAGGATGATTAATATAAATATTTATAAATATAATCTATAGTGTAATGTGTCTGTCTGTCTGACCGAGCTCTCCAGCCAAACCTATCGCACGCAGGGACCTGGGATTTTTTACACGGAAGCACAAAGGGGCTGGCCACCAGACCTCGAAGCCCGATTTTCGATTTTTGAATTAGATAAATTTGAAATTTTTTTTTAATTAAAAAAAATGACCTGTTCTCATTTAAACTAATTTTTCAACGATTGTTTCTTTTTATCGACGGGGAACTCAACTCAACTCAACTCAACTCAACTCAACTCAACCCAACCCAACCCAACCCAACCCAACCCAACCCAACCCAACCCAACCCAACCCAACCCAACCCAACCCAACCCAACCCAACCCAACCCAACCCAACCCAACCCAACCCAACCCAACCCAACCCAACCCAACCCAACCCAACCCAACCCAACCCAACCCAACCCAACCCAACCCAACCCAACCCAACCCAACCCAACCCAACCCAACCCAACCCAACCCAACCCAACCCAACCCAGCCCAACCCATCCCAGCCCAGCCCAGCCCAGCCCAGCCCAGCCCAGCCCAGCCCAGCCCAGCCCAGCCCAGCCCAGCCCAGCCCAGCCCAGCCCAGCCCAGCCCAGCCCAGCCCAGCCCAGCCCAGCCCAGCCCAGCCCAGCCCAGCCCAGCCCAGCCCTGCCCTGCCCTACCCTACCCTACCCTACCCTACCCTACCCTACCCAACCCAACCCAACCCAACCCTACCTACCCAACCCTACCCTACCCGAGTTGAGTTGAGTTGAGTTGAGTTGAGTTGAGTTCCCCGTCGATAAAAAGAAACAATCGTTGAAAAATTAGTTTAAATGAGAACAGGTCATTTTTTTTTATTAAAAAAAAAATTCAAATTTATCTAATTCAAAAATCGAAAATCGGGCTTCGAGGTCTGGTGGCCAGCCCCTTTGTGCTTCCGTGTAAAAAATTCCAGGTCCCTGCGTGCGATAGATTTGGCTGGAGAGCTCGGTCAGACAGACAGACACATTACACTATGTGTAAGTCTTGCTTTTATTATTATAGATTATATTTATAAATATTTATATTAATCATCTTAATTTACCAAAACTATCTTTATTTATCAAAACTATCTTAATTCAACTTTATTTATATTATTTATCTTTATTTACCAACGAAAGTCCAAGAAGTTAACCAATACTATCGATAGGTCAACGGAAGTCCAAGAAATTTACCAAGACTATCTTTATTTACCTTTATTTATGTATTTATATTTATATTATTTATCTTTATTAATATTATTTATATTTTTTATCAAATTGACCAATCTATCTTTATTTACCTTTATTTATATTATATTTACATTTATATTATTTATCTTTATTAACAACAAAAGTCCAAGAAATTGACCAAAACTATCTTTTCTTACCAAGAAATAAACCAGTCGGAGTAGAAAGAAATTTTCGGATAATGAGAAATAATCGTGAGAGTACCTACCTACGAAAAATTTTAAAATTATTTGAAACTTGGGCGATTACAAAGATTTGTTATTGAATAACAAACACAAACTATCGATAGTGTCGATTAGCGAGGGCACAATTCAATTTACACGTCCCCGCCCCACTGGCGAAATCCGGGAGCGCGGCGCTGCGTCTACGCGGCGATGCGCCGCCGACTATTTCTTCCGTAGACGCAGCGCTATGCACCCTCATGAGCGTGCAAGACAATTCCTGGCCAAGCCCGGAACTCTGAACCCGAGGCGATGGACCGCGATGGACACAACGCCCTCAACACTCTGGATCCAGTCCGCTCGAGCGGCGAGGCAATGACCGCCGTGTACCAAAGTACATATTAAGCTATGAGACTAGAGCGACATGCCCTAACTAGCTCCGACCCTCTCTCCGATAAAATCGGAAAAATTCTGTAAAATTCGGGATAAATTCGGTTAACGGGCGAAAACAATGGCATTTTTCTTAACTTATTATCGATATTAAGCCCGCACTATGCCGAACTCACTTGCTTTCACGCAGAAATGACCGAAATAATCGGTAATTGAATTGTCGAAAACCTTCACTCAAACCAGTGGTACACACAATACTTCCATATTATGATTCGCAAATTTTCGACACGATTGTATCACATTTTTACTACTTTGGAGGCTTTATGGCTCAGAAATACCAGGGCTCATAATGCAAATTTTAAAACTCGCCTGAAAATAGGAAACGTTATCGGAACATGAAAAATACCAACGTATTCTGCAGTCTAAACCGAAGATTTTAAGACTAGGAACGCTGAAATCGGTTCAATTTTGTGGTCAGGAAAAAAATAAAATTGAAAACGCTAAAAGTGCTAATTTATCGGAAGTACTGCGGGTAATTCAGTGCCCAGTGGAGCGGGGCCGTGTAAATTGAATTGTGCCCTCGCTAATCGATACTATCGATAGTTTGTGTTTGTTATTCAATAACAAATCTTTGTAATCGCCCAAATTTCAAATAATTTTAAAATTTTCCGTAGGTAGTTAGGTACTCTCACGATTATTTCTCCTTATCCGAGAATTTCTTTCTACTCCGACTGGTTTATTTCCTGGTAAGAAAAGATAGTTTTGGTAAATTTCTTGGACTTTTGTTGTTAATAAAGATAAATAATATTAATGTAAATAAAATATAAATAAAGGTAAATAAAGATAGATTGGTCAACTTGATAAAAAATATAAATAATATGAATAAAGATAAATAATATAAATATAAATAAAATATAAATACATAAATAAAGGTAAATAAAGATAGTCTTGGTAAATTTCTTGGACTTTCGTTGACCTATCGATAGTATTGGGTAATTTCTTGGACTTTCGTTGGTAAATAAAGATGAATAATATAAATAAAGGTGAATTAAGATAGTTTTGGTAAAGTTTTGATAAATACAGATAGTTTTGGTAAATTAAGAAAAATAATATAAATATTAAATATTTATAAATTTTATAAGTATAATCTATAATAATAAAAGCAAGACTTACACATAGTGTAATGTGTCTGTCGGTCTGACCGAGCTCTCCAGCCAAATCTATTGCACGCAGGGACCTGGAATTTTTTACACGGAAGCACAAAGGGGCTGGCAACAAGACCTCGAAGCCCGATTTTCGATTTTTGAATTAGATAAATTTGAAATTTTTTTTAATTTCAAAAAAACGACCTGTTCTTATTTAAACTAATTTTTCAACAGATTGTTTCTTTTTATCGACGGGAAACTCAACTCAACTCAACTCAACTCAACTCGACTCGACTCAACTCAACTCAACCCAACCCTACCCTCAACCCAACTCAACTCAACCCAACCCAACCCTCAACCCAACCCTCAACCCAACCCTCAACCCAACCCCCAACCCAACCCCCAACCCTACCCCCAACCCGACCCCCAACCCGACCCTCAACCCGACCCTCAACCCGACCCTCAACCCAACCCTCAACCCAACCCTCAACCCAACCCTCAACCCAACCCTCAACCCAACCCTCAACCCAACCCTCAACCCAACCCTCAACCCAACCCTCAACCCAACCCTCAACCCAACCCTCAACCCAACCCTCAACCCAACCCTCAACCCAACCCTCAACCCAACCCTCAACCCAACCCTCAACCCAACCCCCAACCCAACCCCCAACCCAACCCCCAACCCAACCCCCAACCCTCAACCCAACCCTCAACCCAACCCTCAACCCAACCCTCAACCCAACCCTCAACCCAACCCACAACCCAACCCCCAACCCAACCCCCAACCCAACCCTCAACCCAACCCTCAACCCAACCCTCAACCCAACCCTAAACCCAACCCCCAACCCAACCCCCAACCCAACCCCCAACCCAACCCCCAACCCCACCCCCAACCCAACCCCCAACCCAACCCCCAACCCAACCCCCAACCCAACCCCCAACCCAACCATCAACCCAACCCCCAACCCAACCCCCAACCCAACCCCCAACCCTAAACCCAACCCTCAACCCAACCCCCAACCCAACCCCCAACCCAACCCCCAACCCAAACCCAACCCAACCCCCAACCCAACCCCCAACCCAACCCCCAACCCAACCCCCAACCCAACCCTCAACCCAACCCTCAACCCAACCCTCAACCCAACCCTCAACCCAACCCTCAACCCAACCCTCAACCCAACCCTCAACCCAACCCCCAACCCATCACACAACCCATCACCCAACCCAACCCCCAACCCTCAACCCAACCCTCAACCCAACCCACAACCCAACCCTCAAGCCATCCCTCAACCCATCCCTCATCACAACTCTCAACCCAACCCTCTACACAACCCTCAACCCAACCCCCAACCCAACCCCCAACCCAACCCTCAACCCAACCCTCAACCCAACCCTAAACCCAACCCCCAACCCAACCCCCAACCCAACCCTCAACCCAACCCCCAACCCAACCCCCAACCCAACCCCCAACCCAACCCTCAACCCAACCCTCAACCCAACCCTCAACCCAACCCTCAACCCAACCCCCAACCCAACCCCCAACCCAACCCCCAACCCTCAACCCAACCCTCAACCCAACCCTCAACCCAACCCCCAACCCAACCCCCAACCCAACCCCCAACCCAACCCCCAACCCAACCCCCAACCCAACCCCCAACCCAACACCCATCCCTCAACCCAACCCTCAACCCAACCCTCAACCCAACCCTCAACCCAACCCTCAACCCAACCCTCAACCCAACTCTCAACCCAACACCCAACCCAACCCCCAACCCAACCCCCAACCCAACCCCCAACCCAACCCCCAACCCAACCCCCAACCCAACCCTCAACCCAACCCTCAACCCAACCCTCAACCCAACCCCCAACCCAAACCCCAACCCAACCCCCAACCCAACCCCCAACCCTCAACCCAACCCCCAACCCAACCCTCAACCCAACCCCCAACCCAACCACCAACCCTCAACCCAACCCTCAACCCAACCCTCAACCCAACCCCCAACCCAACCCCCAACCCAACCCTCAACCCAACCCTCAACCCAACCCTCAACCCAACCCTCCACCCAACCCTCAACCCAACCCTCAACCCAACCCTCAACCCAACCCCCAACCCAACCCAACCCTCAACCCAACCCTCAACCCAACCCTCAACCCAACCCTCAACCCAACCCTCAACCCAACCCTCAACCCAACCCTCAACCCAACCCTCAACCCAACCCTCAACCCAACCCTCAACCCAACCCACAACCCAACCCACAACCCAACCCACAACCCAACCCACAACCCAACCCACAAACCCACCCGCCACCCCAACCCCAAACCCAACCCAACCCCCAACCCAACCCCCAACCCAAACCTCAACCCAACCCTCAACCCAACCCCCAACCCAAACCCCAACCCAACCCCCAACCCAACCCTCAACCCAACCCTCAACCCAACCCTCAACCCAACCCTCAACCCAACCCTCAACCCAACCCTCAACCGAACCCCCAACCCAACCCCCAACCCTCAACCCAACCCCCAACCCAACCCCCAACCTAACCCCCAACCCAACCCCCAACCCTCAACCCAACCCTCAACCCAACCCCCAACCCAACCCCCACCCCTACCCCCCACCCAACACCCAACCCAACCCACCACCCAACCCTAAACCCTACCCTCAACCCAACCCTCAACCCAACCCTCAACCCAACCCCCAACCCAACCACCAACCCTCAACCCAACCCTCAACCCAACCCTTATCCCAACCCCCAACCCAACCCCCAACCCAACCCCCAACCCAACCCTCAACCCAACCCTCAACCCAACCACCAACCCAACCCCCAACCCAACCCCCAACCCAACCCCCAACCCAACCCCCAACCCAACCCTCAACCCAACCCTCAACCCGACTCGACCCGACCCGACCCGACCCGACTCGACCCGACCCGACCCGACTCGACCCGACTCAACTCAACTCAACTCAAAATTTTTTTTATATATTTAAAAAAATGACCTGTTCTTATTTAAACTAATTTTTTAACAGATTGGTTCTTTTTATCGACGGGGAATGTTATGTGTGTGGGGGGGGGAAGAGAGAGAGAGAGACAGTCTACCTAATTACTTAATCAATTAATCATAATTTGTTTGACACGGGCAACGCCGGGGGGTTACAGCTAGTATAAAAATAAAGGTAAATAAAGATGGTTTTGGTAAATTTCTTGGACTTTCGTTGACCTATCGATAGTTTTGGTTTATTTCTTGGTAAGTAAAGATAGTTTCGGTAAATTTCTTTTTTCACACCGACTCCCTTGCTAATTTGGACTACCGTTGACCTAGTGATAGTTTTGGTTTATCATTCAGTATTAATAAATCTTCGTAATCGTCCAAGTTTCAAAAAATTTTACCTTTGTTCGCATTCAACTGTAACTGTAAAGTAGAATTTGATTATTTTATTATTATTATATTAGGTATATATTGTTTCATATTATTATGGCATAATACAGATAATCCATTGTATCATTACTTATATACATTACCTATTATATTATTATTTTTATTATTGCCAACCTATCTATTATTTTATTATTAATTAATAGTTCAATACTTAGTTAATTATTGTGTCTCTAGCTCGGTGTACTGATATCTATGGTAAGATTTGGTATCCAGCATGGTTTTTTGGGTCATCTAGATCCGGAATGAGGACAAATATCTTTTTTTAATAAAAGATTCCAAATAATTAGGAAATTTAATAAGATCATTATTCAGCATCATTATTACGACCCATTAATCAGCGTAAATGCTGTCTTCTTGATTTATTTTTTTTTTTAGGACTTCAGGCTATCATAGTAGGGACTTGAAGAGCGTTTTTCGTTTTTTAGGTTGAGTAAAAATTTTCAGGTTCAAATAATATATTTATAATATATTATTCTGTCGACCTATCGATAACACGGAACTATCGATAGCACCGATCGATTAATACTATCGATATTAAGCTAGCACTATTCCGTAATAATAATTCCACGAAATCTCGGATTCGATGAAAATAACCGACAATTTTTTGCAAAATACTCATTCCATTTTCTTACCGTCCCGTTTCGCTCGTTCCGATTCGCGTCCGTCCGATTTCTCGTGCCGGTTGAGGGAACAACAATTTTTAAATGGTTCTGTGTTGTGTCGCTGTGTTGTGTTGTGTGGTGGATTCGCTTTGGACTTTGTGTCTGCCGCCCTGGTAACGCCACAAGTCAAGACTCCATCGGTTCGATGAAAGTAAGACTTACTTTTATGCTTACACTAGCACTTAGTGCTAGAATAGTGTCGAAAATCTTTCATCCTATGCTCGTGGCTGACGTTTTCATAATCAACTTGGAAATTCAGATTTTTTTATGATTGAGATTTTCATCTTACATTTTCATGAACTCGTCCTCGCTGTAGTCTACAGCTAATCCAGTGTAATAAGCAATATTTTTTTCTCTCGATTTTATTCAAAATTTGACGTCTAACCGCAATGCTTCTTCTTGTTTGTTGCAGGTGTGATCAAGTGCCGTGTTTATTCTCAAGGGAGTGCAATTCCAAACATTTGATCAATATTAGTAGGTGATTACGTTAGGTTTGAAAATTTCGGTTTGGTGTTCATCTGATCAAACTTCAAAGTTCAAAAAGTTTCAACTCCTGACTGGAGCCTTTGACGATTGAGTCGGTAGGTATTTCTTTGCTTTAAATTTTCACCATAGAAAGCAATTTGACACAAAAGCTTTGAGTAAAACCTAGTTGTTAGAAAAATTCAAAAATCCCTTAAATTCGTAAATTGAACTGTTTTATGGATTTTTTCTCCTAAAATCAAGTTCTATTTTGACAAAAAAAGTGTCGTGCTGTGGAAACATTCTGTGGTTCGAGAAGTGCAACACCTCGGAGTATGCAGCCGGAGGACATCGGCCAACGAGGAGCGACGCGGCCAAACGTAAGTTACCATTAAATGATAAATTTTATCATTTTTGATAAATTTATGATTTATATCACACTATTTCTATTATTTTTGCTTCCCTGAAGCAAATGGAGCTTTAACGGATTTTCCATTTTTTTGTTACAGGTATGTCCGAACTTGTCTGCGTTTGGTCCAAAGGTAAGAGTTTTTCCATTTGAAATCGAAGAGATGCATGGCTTACGAACGAAAAATAGGTAAATGGGTAGGTATTGTAGTGAAGGATCCCCACATTTTGGCACTTTATCGACCCGTTACATTCCCATAAACTAGAATTTCGCGTTTTTTATTATCTCGTGTCCTGTCCAGTTTTTCTTGACATTTCTGAAGTGTTTCTCGAAAAGTCTTCGCGATTTATTGTGACTCGGGTTTCTCCTGATGTTCGAGCGTTCAATTAAGTCGTGGGAATAGGTAAGTACGATTCATTAAAAAAAATACCAATTATTAGATACAAAAATTACCTTGAATAATTTTTTGTGCTTTGAATATCCACTTTTCGTAATCATGTTACGGCCATCGATCAGAAATTAGGCTGTAACCCGATCGGAAATTCGAGAATTTTACAGGAGGCACAAAAAACTCACCAAAACGACTTGAGGCATCATCCGTTTAGAAAAACCACATCCGTTGCATTTTTACCACATGTTTTCACACAATGTCATTGCAGTGATGGACAATACTACAACTATCCGTAACATCTTCGGGCTGAGGATTCATATAATTTCGACCGAACTTCAGGTAATTTCGATTGGTCGTCAGTTTATTAAAATCATCATATTATATTACTATGAGTATAAGTACCTATGAGTATGAGTACCTCAATTTTTTGAAATTTTTGATTTTTGTTACCTAAATAATATTTATTTAAATGAATAATAAAAAATATTTATTTTTTAAAAAGTATTAATTAATATTTATTTAAATAAATAATAAAAAGTATTTATTTTAAACAATATTAATTATAATAAGATTTATACTTGTATTGCAGATTATGCGATAAGGAAAAGTCAAAGCAAGGTGCTCCTTTTTGGGATTCTCCAATGTTTCCGACAACTTCAAGTCATATTTCACACTGTCTGGCGCCGGAGGGTGAAAATCTTGATTTTGTCACCGCCTATCGGTGACCACTGGCGCGGCTCCAATTCGAGAAGGTAACACTATGAGGCAGTTTCAAGTTGGAAGGGCTTGTTTTTGTAAACGATGGCACCGAACAATCTCTGGTACCATTTGTCGGCAAGAAAACATCGAATATTTGGCCAGGGTCCACATTTGTTTCAGAAAGTTCATTCCCGCGACCTTGTTGGAAAGAGTTAAACGAGACGTGTGAGACGAGATGAATGGAGCTCGTATGGAATTCCATCTCCTGAATGAGTAAGTATGTGGTATGCTCTGATTATCAGACAATTATCATAATAGTCCCAGCTTTCGTAGCTCTCTCAACAATGCAGTTATGTTATTGTTACATTAAAAAATACTTGAACCGATCAATTAAGGGCTCACAGAAAGTAGGTCAAAAACATTTAAAATCTATTTTTTTTAAATTACCTTAAAAGACTTAAAAGTACCTAATTTAATTCAATTTCTAAGTTTGACCATTTTTCAATACATTTTTAATAACAAAGAGTAATTTTTCATTATTTTTTCTCAATTATTCAATAAGTAATAAACCATTGTAATCGCCAAAGATTTTTTACTTCCATATTAAATATTACGTGCATTAGGGATATCTCTGAATAAGTGCGATTGCGGTTCGGCTGAAGTACTACATATTTCGGATCGTATGCTTTTTAGCAAAGAAGAAGCAATTCAGGCTTTCCCTCCTTCCAAATTTGGGATCCCCTCTGAATGCAAAAAAGTAAATTTTACAGAGTAAATGGAAGTATTGTAATCGTCCTAAAATCGAAAATCGGAACGGAGCTTCAGAAAAAACTTTTTCTTATACACATTTACTCAGAATCACTTCCTGAACAAGTGTCTGTGTGTCCGTCTGTCCGTCTGTGGTCATTTACAAAAATGACCGTAGCTCCCTCAATTCTCTACCTTTTTTCAAATTTCTTGAACTGAAATGTTCGTCTCGGCAAGACCTAACACCCTGTTTAATCGGAATTTGGATAACGCACAGTACTTCCGAGATATTTGCATTTTTAGTGTTTTCTATTTTATTTTTTTTCGGCCGCAAAAATGAACCGATTTGAGCGTTCTTGGTCTCAAAATCTTCGTTTTACCTTGCAGAATATGTGGATATTTTTTACATTCCGAAAATGTAGCGTTTTTTCATTTTAGGCGAATTTTAAAATTTTAATAGTGAATTTTTTGATATTTTTGACCTAAACACCCTTAAAAGCAGTCAAAATATGATCAAATTGTGTCACAATTTTACGTTTCAAAATATGGAAGTATTGTGTGTTATCTACGCACCACTGGTTATCTATAGTTTTTTGCAATAAAACCAATTGTTAAAACCTTCCATTACCAATCAAAGTAATTGTTAGTTAAAACGGCCTTGATTTTCACTTCGAAGTAAAGCTGGTAATGAGAATCAATTTTCACCCCGTTGCAATACCAACATATTAGCAAAAATATTCAATGTCCCAAAAAATTTGGTTTTTCAAACTTTCGATCCTATAGGAGGAATCTTCTATAGAAGCTTCGATCCTATAGGAGGAATCTTTCAAATTACTCCAAATATGATCGATTCAGTCCAAAATTTCACTTATCAACTCCGTTCTTACTTACCAAGATCGCAGTTTTTTCCAAATGAAGGAAAATGTGCAAATGGGAAAGTGTACGAATCCAAAGCTCAACGAGGTTATTCCCGTTTGTTAGATGCCCATAAGAAACCGTGATTTGTTTGTTGTAGGGCTATTTTAACAAGGCGTTAAAAGAACGAAGGTTCCCAGTTAAGGCTCTGGAGACCCTTAACCAATGGACGGACGGCCGACGGACCCCATAGTTTCACATCTCTTAATGCGATCCCAGGAGGGAGAAGGCGAATACTGATACATAATGCATGAACGCCTTCCGAATCAATCATAGTAGGTACCCGTTTTTCCCTTTTCTCTCCAGGGCATAGGATAATCGAATGCCCAAACTCGACGCCGACATCGGCCAATTGAAGCGACGCGTGCTAGTTTTCAGTTAATAATTGGCCTTCCTTTTGGGAGTTTTGGGTGCTCATAACAGCATACATAATGGTGCCATTGGAATAATTTGACAGTTTCCAATATGGCTTATTACGGAGATTGAAGACTTCACCGCACATAAGGGAAATGCTAGGAATCATTAGGATAAATAAATGTTTTCTTTTCTGGAATGAGGGACCATAAAATATAGACAGGGTCGAAGGAAGTTCTTCTCATTTTCCTAAACTGCATCCCGATAAACTTACTTTTACGTCATTATTGTCATTATTTTGCCAAAATCTTCTTTTGGTTTATTATTCAATAATAAAGCATTGTAATCGCTAAGTAAAAAATTTTTCTAACCTACCCTGAAATTTTCATGGTTTACGTTTCAAAGGGTGTAGAATCCGAATCTGCAATAAAAAAATATCCGCCCGACCGCAATACACCTTCCGCCGTCCGCTGTGAACACTTTTTCAATCAACCTATCTATTTTCAATGTCAAGAATTTGTAATTGACTACCTACAAAATAATATTAGACTAGTCATAGATAGGCAGTGAGTAAAAACTATCCAATCCATGGATTCTGGAGCCTGTGGATTTCTAAAAACCAGCTTTCTTTTGTATGTCTATATTCAGGTGTTCCCGGAATCCCTATTTGACCCAGCGACCGAAGGTGTCGTGGACGTGCCCTGTCTTCGGGTTTCGTTCGAAGCTCAAAAACGGTTCAAGAGGATCTCAACAAATCGGATATCAAAACGATAATTCAAAAGCCTCCAATTGTGTTTTTACCATGGTAATAAAAGTTTTCCTTGTGAAGAATGTTGTTCCGTGATTCTTGGACATCCCTTGAAGGAATCCTCACAAAATTGACGTCCTTGATGACGTTCGCACGTGCTTCAACGTAACCACCTGGGGTCAGCGCGCATGATGAAATGGCCGCCGTCAAAACGAGAAAACGTAATCTGAGGCGCCCGAGAAGTATAGAAAAATGTTGGTAATGAATCTATGACGTTCCATGATTTTTCTGCTTGAAGAGCCAGGACACCGAAGCTGCTTTTTCTTCTTCATGATACGTTTTTTTTCTTTTTACATTTTTTAGCAATTTAAATTAAACTTTACTAACGTGAGTATTTTTGTTGCCCAATATTTTCAAAAATACTTACAGAAAATCAGGTTTCATGAGATACTTCCTTAACAGATTTTCAGTTTCAAGGTTTACAGTTTTTCTCCAATTTGAGGAGGTTCTAGGACAAATTTCAATTTTTTTTTTAAATGGATTTCTAGAAGGTTTTAGCAGATTTTTCATACCCCAGTCACCCATCAACCGGCACGGTTTTCAGTATACAAAAATTAATGGTTATTTATTTATTCAATTTTTTGCTGGCCCTCCCAAATTAGCTTGAACTGGAAAGGAACATAAAATGACACAATTTTCCAGTTAGAATACTCTTTTATTTTCAAGCCATAGAAACTGTGGATAATGAATGCAATTTTAAATGCACATTAATAATTCATTCTACGGTTTTCCAAAATCACTCCAACGTTATTCGCCAGTTTTCCAGAAAGATACGCATTTATGGACTATAGACTTTTAATAATCAACAAAGAATTATCACAACAGGGAAACGTAAGATCGTTAATACTTAATAATACTTTAACACTATTTACACATAATTCGTAAACACGTACAATTACCGTAATTTACCTAATTACAAGCCATGAATTCTACGTGTATCTTAGTCGTAAAATGCCAAGTGAGATAATTGCCAAAACGCTTGCCACTATTTGACTAGAACGATGTTGACTAGTTGATTAGTGTGTCGACGAATAGGAATGACAAAAGATTGAAACATTTTTCCAACAAATATTTAAATTTGAAAAATCTAAAACAGTGGGTGAGTATTCGAGTTTTACAATCCGGTGCCTCTCAAAAATGAACGGGCTGAAATGTTCTGGCATAATTTTCAAACCAGAATAATTATTTCAGGAATTAGTTCCTAAGAGTCCGCATAGGTATAATTAGATTTCTTTACAATTTATTTCAAAGCATTTATTATAACAAATATCGAGGTAGGACCAAACCCAACGCTTGGCGCGAAATTCAACTCCAAGGATGTTGGAAAAATCTCCGCCCAATATATAAATTTATTTACGTAATGATCAACCAAACCGATGATTGGTATGATGAAATATATAATAACGTAGCATACGAGTTTTATTGGCAGGCATGAGTATTATGGATTATGTCATTGCTTATGCGAATGAGGCTGGTTATACAACAATTAGTGCCGTAAGTTTCACTTCTCTCTCCTTAATTAGAGTATTATCATTAACGAAAGCATTGGAAAAAATAACGATCGGGGGGAGAATTAAATTAATTCAATTTCCTTATTGATTTTGAAACGTCAGTTACTAAACTTGGATAATTAGAAGCGCAAGTAGTGCAGTCCACTGGTGACAACCCTCCGTTCTGATCGGTACCTGAAATCATGAGAATCATTATGCCGTATCATGCGTCAGACCCCTCCCCATCCCACAGACCGTCTGTACAGACCTTTCGCAATTGTAACATTTAAATTGATTATTCAGTTTTTCGAGAGCCAAAATTCTAGATTTATAATAACAAAAATTGATGCAGGAGCGCAGAAGTTAACACATCCATAGCATCAGCCCATCACAGAAAAGGGTCTGCGCGTCTGTACGTGGGATGGGGAGGGTCTGACGTGTGATACGACCAACAAACGTTCAGACGTTTTCAAATTACATCGAAAGTGTTTGGGACCAAGATACCAGATGAACAGAAATGTGTATCATGATCCCCGATAAAAATTCGAAATTGAGCAAAAATCAGGATTAAAGGTACCGAAAATCAGGGTGAAGGCTTTATAGGATGAAGTTAAATTTACCTGACAGGTTCGGAACCGTTGAATCCGGAGAACGGGCCACTGGTTTGAAAGGTGGCGGCCCAATTATAGCACTACCAGGTGAGACAAGTTCTGGAATCATGAAATGAAAAAACCATGAATAAAAAGTTAACCGTAGATATCATAGGTACGAACGTCTCTGTAATTTTCCATATAATCTGGGAATTACATTATCATGTGAGGTCTTTATAGATGTTTAGGAAACCCCTTTAAGGCATTTCAGCTGAATTGTTCTGGCGCAAATGTTTGGATGCCCAGCAAACAGAAATTCTGGGCACTTGTTTCAGTTTTTTGCAAATAACTCCTAAAAAACGCATCCTACGGGAATTTTTACTCCGTTCAAAATTGAAGACTGTAAAATTCTGCGTCAAATGGCCACCTCAAACCTAAAAATCGGATCAGCCGTTTAGCCGCAATCAATCGTCAAAGTTATAATTCCAGGAGTTTCGATTTTTTCCGCTCAGCCTCCAAAATAGTCAAAATATAAGCAAATTTTATAAAAAATTTGCGTATCGAAATAAGGAAGTAGATGGGAGTATGGAAGTACTGTATGTTATCCACACAAAACTGGCTTTTCATGGTATGCATGCGAAGTCCATAAAAACCTAGTTTTTCCGTACTTCACTCATTCAAAATTGAAACTTAGATTGAGAACGTCATCGACTGTTTGCTATTAGCTCAAACTCGGAGGGATGGCGGAGTTCTATTTTCATCACAACAAGGTATCCCTAGTCCGATTGTCGAAATCCCCCATTATGTCGGAAAAGGATCAATGGTATTTATCCAACAGCAGGCCCGTGTATCTCGATTACTGCGAAGGCCATCTTTTCAATACCACCAAAGTAGGATTAGTGGTCCGACCATCCTGACGTTTTCAAAGGGTAGATATTTGTCCTGCCGTGTACATTTTCAGTCGTATGTGTACGTCACTCCTTAATGAAACCAGCCCTCAGCTCAGGCAAGGGGTCGAATAGGAACCAGACGTACCTACACATAAAGGGCAAGGGGGTGCCACTCACAAACAAAAAGCGATCGCACTCGTCGAAAGAGGATTCGAAACGGGTTGTAATTACCAGGACACCTTGGGGGTCGAGGCGACTACGGTGTAAACATAGTTCGCCGGCAGTTCTCCCTCGTAATTGGACAGTGTGATTAAGTCTTTGGGCCGAGGTTTTCAATGAGGACTGGGGTGGAAGCTGCGGTTGCCCCATTCAATCGAAGTGCTGTCTCCGTGTTCGGAGGTTCAGGAGAGCGACACCACCTCAACCAGTCGTCAACCAGGACAGACGGATCCTTTCAGAGCGCCACGGACGCCAGAGCTTCACGCCGTTCGTTCCCTTTTCAATCGAAGCTTAGCGATCACAGTTGCCGATAAGAGACCAATTTGGGGGCTCAAGGGCTAACGTATCGTTTACAAAATACAAACCTACGATCGCACACACCGATCAAAGGCATCGCCCATGTATATTTCATCAACAGGGCTGCCTGATGGTTTGGTTAATAAAACCTCAATACGAGCGAGGTTGACAATTTTTCAAGCCAGACGTGGATTCTTGATGTACCTAGGTGGGTTGTTGTTGCTTCGGAAATGGTTGAAGCACTCAGGTGAATACTGAAATCAATCTCTGATTTAAAATGCTTCATGAAAGGTTCCGTTACTTCTCGTCTGACTCATTGAAGGAATTATCAGGGAGCGCTCAATTCTACGATGGCAGCCTTTTCCAAAGAGTTCAACCGACAAAGAAAGGGATCGTGCTGGAGCTGATTCACACAGCATCGGGTTATCATGAGACTTGAGACATGTCACCTAAATCTTACGTTTCAGGCGATGTGGACACCAACCTAAACGAAAATTAATGAATCATTGATCGAGACGATAACATTTTTTGGCAGCCACGAAAAGAAGGAGTATAGGGTGAGGCGCGGGGTAAATGCGTTTCTTCGTTCTCTCTCTTCATGAAGTCAATTCAATTAATTCATTTCTAGGGAAATAATAAAACAGTTCTCCATGAACATTTGAAAAAAAATCACGGCTCCCCCTCTTTGTTCTAAAATCTTCGTTTTACATTGCAGAATACCTGGATATTTTATGTATCACGATGACTTGACGTATTTTAGGCGAGTTTTGAAATTTGCAAAGGGAGGTTTTTGATATTTCTGGCCTAAACGCCCTCAAAAATAGTCAAAAAATGATCAAATTGTGTCGAAATTTTACGTTTCAAAATATGGAAGTATTACGTGTTATCTGAGCACCACTGGTGTATACAATAATGTGTAAGAGGGGACAATAACTGGCAATCTTGCATCCGAGTAGACATTGGCAATTTCCCGCAGAAAGTGTGAACCGAAGTTGAACTGAAGGGGCGGGCGACTTAGGCCAACTGTCATTGGTCCATCGATCCGACGCCAATTAACGTACAGCAGCACCGCCTGTATTCCTCGTTCTTTGAAAAGAGTGGAAAAAGGTTATATAACCCGCACAGGATACAAGAAAGGGAGATAGTCGGTTTTACCGCACACAGTCACTTCACGTGATCGTTCTCCTGCAAAGTAAAAATGCGGTGAGACGTCTGAGTCATGTAAATGTACAAAGCCTCTTACCCCGCTCGATGTATGGGATTTTATTCCTCGTCTCGAGGTTTTCTCCGTCTTCCGCAAAAAAAGACGGCCAGGGGTTTTTCACGAATCACCAAAGCTTTTTCCAAGTTGCATTCTACACCTTTCATCACATCCTTCAATTGAACGACCCAACTTAGGGCGGCAAAGTGGTTTTCGAAAGACCTTTTCCGCCAACTTCTTTTACCGTATTTTCCTTAAAGGGCCCTCCTTTTGTAAGGCACTAATTCTCTGTAATGGGACAGCGTCTTTCCAACGTTTCGCCTCTTTTAACAACCTCGAGATTACGGTTTTATCACAAGTTTCCCCTCCCGGCTGCCATCATACTTGTATTGAAACGACCCTCAGAAAACCCTTTGCTTCGGCAATCTGATTTTTCCAACACCTGCACGGCCTAATCCAAAATTAGAATCCAGATTATATGAACGGTTGAATGGGAAAGAGCGGATTGAATGGAAATTCCGCCTTTCTGCGCGATCCACAACTAAACGAAAAAGAGCCTACTTTGAAGCGTACATTAATCCTTGAAAAGCCTCGAATCCCAAGCTGGAAATTGGAAGCTGTAAGCTTGGAAATCTGCCAAGGAATTCTCCCCCTACAACTTCCCTCCACTCTCAGTTTGAATTGAATGATCACTTCTCTATTTAAATAGTCCTCAAGATTCACTCATGTTGGGAAACTATGGCCACAATATTATACCAGGAATATTATCAAGATTATTGAGCCAAAAAACCCAAAATAACCACTCTGGTCTCTAGCACGGTAACTTCAAATAAATAAAAATTCGCTGGTAAACAAAAAAAGTTTAATAAAGATCATAAAGCCGAGAGAATACGGACTGCCAGTGGTCGGACTTCCTAGTGAGAAGGTAGCCACAGAATGCTGAACAATAAAATAGGTACTTCCCGCCCGGAATGTAGTGCAGTTATAACGTCAACGTTGCAACGTCATCTCCGGTGATTGAAGGCTCGATAAATCGTAATTGTCAGCTGAAAATCTGAATCTGGGAGATTTGGAAGGTGCTGGATCAGAATCGATGACATGACAAAAAAAAAAAATTTCGGAAGTACGCTTACCTCGCATGAAGTGGAGTTGCCTCGCCATGTGTTCTCGATAGAGTTGAGGAGCGTCCAAAGGAAAATGGTTAACCCACTCGAACGCTCTGGGCTTCACTTCTGAAACATAATTTTGTTGTTCTTAAACTAATGAATGTTCGGATTATCATCACTCAAGTGGCAATGCTATTTCCCATGGTAGCACATAAAGTTATCCATTGAGCGACGATATTCTAAAAACTGAAATTATCTTGCACCACCACCACAACTGCCACCATCAATGACAATACTGACCTTCAACAATGTGAGGAGAACTTGATTCCTTCTTTTCGGCTACCTTCGAGCTTCCCTCGTCATTCTGCAACAGAATACACCCCCAACTCATTATATCAAAAATATTTTTCGAAGCGGCTTTTCCTTGAAATTGGTCAATTAGGAAATTGGTTCAATATCACAATATCACAATAGTGTCACTAGTGCTACACTGAACTCGTTATTTAACTAACGTTAAATTTCGTCCAACACAGGTATCAACACGGCTATGTTCATAGACAGGGATCTCCAACTCGAGAGGAACGTTCCAAGGAAGGAATTGTCGGAGAAAGAAAAAGGAAATAGAAGAAGGTTAGGAAAAGGATGAGCCTTACGTGAGTGAGATAGCCCGTGAAATAAGGGACAGCAGTATAAACAGACTAGAACGATGAGCCGTTTGGTGAATGGTTTTAACAGCAAAACAACAGTAGCTACTGTACTCAAAATGTTCTTTGGCGCTTTGATCAGATTTTGGTTTATTGTTCAATAATGAACCATTGTAACCGCCCAAGAAAAAATTTTCTAACCCACCCGACTCCAAACTTGCAATAAAAAAATTTCCGTCCGTCCGCCGTCCGCTGCACGCCAATTTTCTCACAGACGGCAGAAGATTTTTTAAATTTCCTGAAAACCCCTACCTTGGTTCGGGACAGGCCCAATTCTTTAGCCAGCCCAATAAACGATTGTTTTAGGCAGTAAACAGTAGGCTGCAAGGACTTCATGGTTTCGCCATATTCGCAGGAATCTTGCGTCACAGCCAAGCTTTTCGAACCAAATTTGAATTTTTTCAATGATCAAAAATTTAGGAATTTGTTTTTTGAGCGACTGAGAAAATTATAATATTGAATCGGTAGTTTACCGAAAAGAAAACACCTACTGTGGGGTTGGAACTAATTCACCACTGATAAGCGAGAGTATGCTGAATAGAAATATTCTCCAACAATGTCGCTGTAATTTTCAGGCACATTTTTCCTCCTTCTCAGCTTGAAAGAGTGAGTACGAAACACCATGGAAGCCGTTCCAAAACAATAAATGTGAAAGGTTTAGGGGCAGAATCAATGACAATGATACCATAAACATAATTCCATGAAGTATATGACAGAACGAATCAATAATACGTGGAGAGTAATCAAGAGAGTGGAACAAGGTGGTCTCCGAAGGGTGACTTAGACAGATTATTCGCTGGTTACGGTTCGTCGTTACCCACCTATTACATTAATTTTTTCCCCCCCGACTTTTCTGTTTTATCAGTTGCGCATTGGCGAGCACCGACAAACAATTTGGTAATCACTGATCCAATCTTCGGCTACCTTAGAGGACTTCGTTTTGATCAATGAATAAGCTTGAGCTATATAAAAGAAGTAGCAACCTCTAGGCACTTCGGTATGGCACCAGTTTACAAAATAGGAATTACCTATCGTACTTAGGACTTAGGGGCCACTAACCACAAAATTGAGTTTACAAAAATAATGTCCGAAAAAATTTTCAAAATGGCAGTAGCACCCATTTTGCAAGTGAACTTAAATATCAGTTGGAATGAGAGTTTTCCAAGTGACTTTTTCGTCAAATCAATAAGCAAAAAAAAACTTTCATCGTCAAACCAAAAATTTTTTTTGTGTCTTCACATCAAAAGCGCTTAACACCAAGCCGACTTCAACCAATAAATACAAACCCACCTAATTACTCTTTTTTCAATACTAGTGTTTAATTGTCACAATTGTTTTGGGTATTCACGAGGGGGGTTTTGGACAAAATATCTCCAAAGCCCAGCTTTCCAAAGGAATTTCTTTTTTCACTCCAAAGTAGAAAAATCACGTTTGACGGCAAAAATGTTAGGATTTTCATAATTAACGACATTCTAGGTTTGTCCTTCACACATTTTAGGGCAGATAACAAGAAAAGTTTAGTACCATCTTTAAAAGTTAATTAAAGTCGATTCTTTGTCGAGCCAAGTGACGAGAACTGTAAATTGAATTAAGCCACCAGTGAAACCAGATCGTCGACAAATATCGTGACACCTGCTCCGAACTCATTCCCACCGACACCCAACAGTAGGCCATTTGGTTAATTATTGGTAGTGTCCGAGTCAATAATGGGGTCCCCATTCCGTTACCCGAATACGAGGCAATGGTATTTTCTTGTGTTTTCACGGCGATTAGTTGATCCGAGTGTAAAACCAATCGTCTTCATTTCGAAAAGAATCGATCGATTTTCCAATCCGTCCCGTTCGAGCGAGGAAAATTGAATTTCGTTTCGGCGAATATGAAACACCGGGAGTGTGTAGATTTTCCATAATAGACGTTAAGTCCCCGAGCAAAAAAGGGGTCGAATCCGACCGGCTCCAAACAAATCTGGACTAAGCTAACAATCCGTTGTAAGCATACAATTAGTTGATTACACAGACTCCTTTTGAATATCGGCCCAACTCCGGCTCCCCTTTGGCAGACTACCTACGCCCCATTTTCACCGGGTACCCCCCAGGGCAGATTCCCTGGATCCATTTTATCTGCCAAAATTTAAACGCTTCGCCCCTTTCACGGCATCCTTCTCTAATGTACTAATATTCGCTTAATTCGCCATCTCCCTCTCTATCGGGCCTCTATTCTTGTCCACCTTTTGAAAATGGATTGCTTCGCTTTCGTGGATGTGCTCGAATTGAAAGCCCCGCCGTGGGCAAAGGGGCGGGTGGGTCACTTTTAAAATTAATCCTCCCCCTTCGAGCTGTCCCTGCATCATTAATTTTGCCTTTTCGGCGAAGGCAATTATGACAGTTTACTCTTCTTTTGAAGGCAGAATTCGCCATACCCCCTCTGTAAGCTTTTCCCATTGAATGCGACCTTTCTTCGCCATATCCTCTTCTCACGGAAACTCTGAAACCCACCCTTCGTTTAAAAATCCATCTTCCTTAACCGAAGAGGTGAAAAGTGGAGGGGGAAGAAAATCCGCCCAAGCGCTTTACATATTTAATACGACCGTCGGAGAAAACATCCCCCTAATTAATTTCACCCGTTCGCATCGTTTCAATGGTTTTTTGACGACTCGATCAAAAGGATCACCGGTCGTTTTGGATAAGGACCAGAAATTGATGTCCTCAACTTTCGGCGTTGAAAGCCCAAGAGCTAATTGAAGTTGGTTTCGGCTTACCAAAAAGTCAAATACCTAGTAGGTGAATGTCATTTTCAAGCTTTGAACCGCTTTTTGATGATTTATTGACACTTTGACCTTCGCGCACGATTGGTTTGATTGGTGCTCCGGAAAAGTAGTTTTTGAGTGACTTTTTAGTGAGAATTCGGATTACTCACAGTACTTCCAAGGTATTGGGACTTTTAGTTGATTCTATCTCATTTTTCCCGGTGAACCGATGAACCGATTTCAGTGTTCTTGGTCTTATAATCTTTGCTTTACATTTCAAAATATGTGGATATTTTTTATTCCGGTAACTTGACGTATTTCGGTTTTACGTGGATTTTAAAATTATCTGAGTTTTTTTTGACGTTTCTGATTCCTATAGCTTGAAAAAAGTTGAAGTAAAATTAATTTGTTTCAAAAATGTTTGGCAGAGATATGGAAGTATTGTTCACGAACCACTGGTTATGTTTAATGACAGGATCATGTTCAATATTATTTATTGTAGCTAGGCACAGATAATAAGGTAGCGCAGAACTTATAGGTATACATTTTCTGCTTTTCTGCTATATATCATTTTCTTATTTGAGCCAATGAATAATAACTAGTCTGGCTTTCAGCAGCACGCCAGTGATTCCTATTAAAGCGTAGGTACTCCTTTCAAAACTACCCAAAGTGAATTTTCTCCTCGACCGTGAAGAGGAAAACAAATTAGCCTGACATGAGCCATTTAATACACCTTAAGGCCCTATTATTACACTCCGTTTAAGGATATCGACCCAAAACGGGAGAAAAGGGTACAGAAATGTTTGTTTTCCCATGATTGATAGCGGTGGTCAAACCCTCGCGTTTTGATCGATAATTCGCGGAGTATACGGCATTTTGTTTTACATATGAGAAGTGTAGTAATTTTGAGTTTTTGGAAACAAGTTAATGTTAGGTATCAGGTAGGATTTTATCGTTAGTGAGATCAGCAGGTACAATTTAAGGCATAAAAATATCATTTTTTATTAATTGGAGCACAAGCGCTTTCGGAGGTACGGCCCTCTTCAGGAGCTATCTGCAATTTCATTCAGGCCTTTAATATTTCTAACATGTACTTCACTTCGATTTGAAATTAAAACTATTATGAATACTTGTTATTCACTTTTCACCATAGACATACCGAAAAACTGTGTCGGAGCTATCAGCAATTTGAATTTACTCTTTATGCACAAGCCGCTAATCGCAGATGTGCCAATTTTGTGTTCGGGTAAGTGGTGGGAAACCGTTTAAACCCCCGTCACCAAAATTTTAATTCACCATATTCACTTACACACATACATTCCTACTTATTCCTCAATATTGAAAAAGTTAATCGCTGTTTGAATAGGCTGGTAAACAAGGGACAGTCAGAATGGTGTCTAAGCAAGTAAAACCCATTTAGCGTGATTATTCCAATAGCTCTGTCGTCAGTTTGCCCAATAATGGCAACGTTCCCTTTGAAAATTCTCAGTCAATTACATGTAGTATAACTTCGATCAGAACCAGCTCGCCGCTGTTTGTTTCTTTGTTTATTCGGCGAACGCGACAATTTCGGACGTTTGTCTTGTCAGAATTTTCAATTCGATTCCTGATCTGCCCGCTAATGTAATGATGTTTGATTAGAAGCGAAAGGGTTTTCTTGTTGACTGAGTTTCTATTGATTTCCAAACCAGCTGCTCCGGGCAATGGGAAGTTTGTCGATTGTTTGTTGATTGAAAAAGCGGAAAGTCAGCATCAGTAATTCGAAGGCGATAGATGGATTGCAGAAATAGATATTCAAATATTGCGATGATGGGATGCGGAAGGTAAAATTAGATAATGCAGCCTCCCATGTCCCGAACCAGTTTTTGAATTATAGGTAATTACTTCCAGGTTTACAGAGTAAATGTGATCGATAGATGTGGTAGTCCAGTAAATAGGTGGTTTGGTAGAGGAAAAAATATAGAAGTAGGTTCTCTGAACGGTTTTATACGTTTTTTGCGGTGCTGAATCCGAATTTTCGGTTTGCCACCTCAAAATCCCACGGCGTCATAACAAAAATCGCAAAAAATCTCAAAAATTTAGGTATTTTTTTACTTATTTGTTTATATTACTAAAATCATTTGTATTTAAGGAAAATATATACTTAGCATTGTTAAAGATGACTAAATGCGTGACAATTCAAGTGCAACCGCAGCTTTCTAGCTCGAATACCCTCTGAAGAATGGCTTGCCAAAAAATTCCTTGCGAAAGACAATGAAATTTGCTCTCTATGGACTAATTGCTACATAGGAGGGCAAATCAAGAAGAAAAAGAAAGTTACCTACCTATCAAGGTCACTGATTCGAAGGCAGGATACCCTGATACAAGTACGTCGGGATTTCCTATAACTCTTCAATCAAAATCTACGTTCACGTGGTGAACTCCATACGAATCCCTCAAAATTTGAGGGATTTGACATTTATTGTTGTTGATTCACTGCTTAGTGCTTGGATGCCCCTTTGAGTACGCGCATGCGTACCATACTCGAACTGTATCATCATCGAAAGCACAAAGGGCATATCCCAGAATATCGATTTTGAGATTTCGGTTCCGAAAGAATCTGCTCAACAGGACCTATCGATCTTTCCAAGAATCATGATCCTTGGATATATTTTTGGGGCCAAAAAACGATAAAATAGAAAAACGACAAATATTTGAAGAGCTTTTATCTTGGAAGTGTTAAGTGAATTTTTTTTATGGAATTGAAAACTATGGGAGAAATCTTTATTTTTGTAAATTGATCAAAAACTTATTTTGCTTTTTTCTCATTATGCCATTTTCGGACATAATATGCCCTTTGTGCTTCAAGGCATAGACATGATCATACTACTTATCATGTACTACGTACATTTGGCGTGCGAAAACCCTATTGACATCCATCAATGGAATCTTGCTCCACCTACTAAGAATCGTATGGAATCCGCAGAGTTGACATGGATACGTATCGAGTTGAAAGTGCCTGTCCCAAAATTTGGTGTATTTAGGGTCCAAAAACTCTTCATTGTTGAGTTCTCTTACTTGAGATGGGGTTTGGGGGATCGAGTTACGGAATAGCCGGTGCCGAACGACCGAGATGTGAAACAAGGGTCGATTTCGACTTGATTGTCTCCCTTCGGCCATGGTCGACGACTCCCGCCAAACTTTGCCAGGCCCGAAGTCCATTGTCTTGTTGACATTTAAGGGCAGACAGACACGGGAGAAGCCCTTGGCTTCGGATATCGAGGTCCATCTCCGACGAACGAAAGAGAAGAAAAGGGTCGGCCAAAGGTCTCCCTGACATTTAAGGCTGTCGTTTGTGTAAGAATGTGATTAACTTTTATGCAAGGCATTAGTTATAGGACCCCCTGCCATAGTTTGTCCCTCAACAGTAGCGCCTTCCTTCTGTCACCCTTTTGTAGTGCCCTCTTTTATACAATCTTGTATTTAAACTTGTTCCAGCCTAATGGCTTTTCTTCGGGCCAGTTCGAGAGTCGTTAAACGATTCGCTTTCGTGATTACAAGGTACATCCGATGACGACCGATGTAGGGATGGCCATCGATAGTCGATAGTATCGAAATATCGATGTTTCCCGCCTATATATCGATATTTTTCCATCGATGATACAAGGACCGATAGTATTGGGTATCGATAGTTCATAGCCGATGTCGTTCGATTGAGTTTCGATGTTTTTTAAACCGATATATTGGCTTTTCCCGATAGGTTGACTCGACCGCAATTTCCATGTTTTAACATCACACAAATTCAAAAAATATGGGGTCCCTAAAAATTCCCAAACCATTGAGTTCATCTGGCTGGAATATCAGTAGGATCGACAGGAAAATTTTGTACTTACCTTGTACATAGAATTGTGTTTTTAAAGTTGTTTAAATACAAATTTGGTGTTTCTTCTTCCCAGTCACTATCGGTGGTGTGTACTATCGATAGTTGCCCTACGATATTATATCGGCATCGATATTCTCCACCCATAATATCGAACATCGATATATCGATGTATAAGGTATCGATGGCCATCCCTAAACCGATGAGCAACCTTGCCCCTGGGGATAGTAAAATCGAGTATAATAATATTATATTATAAGAGCATATGCTTATTATAATACCATATTATGCTATGAGTCTATAGGTATGGGTATCTCGATTTTCTATCTCAATTCTCTCTCCTACGGTATAAAAAAATTAAAAACCCTGGGTTGCGTAGATAACACAATACTTCCATATTTCAATACGTCAATTTTCGACACAATTCGATTATATTTTGACTACTTTTGAGGCTGTTTAGGCCAAAAATATCGCCACAACAAGAGGCAACGCCTTGAGGCGAAATCGGTCCCCAAACCGCCGAGATCCACCCCAACCCTACCCGCACCAAAACCTCAAAAAATTTTCTGGTTATCCAGGAGAATAAAGCTAGAATAAGTAGGTGATAGAATTGTGTATATATAGGAGTCGAAATTGGTAGTTAGGTTTATAAAGTTGAAATTTATAGTAAATCGCTTGATCAAAAATGTTATTCAATTTTTTCTCTAATTTTTCGAACAAAATAAAAAATAATTTTTCAGGTGGTTTTCAAAATTTTTCTAAAATTTGATAGATTCCCTGCAAAACAATTATCATAAAAATCGTGTAAGCTTTTCATTCATCGAGTCATGCAAATTCGACAATCGAAATATTATCATCTCGTTTGATCTAGGCACATGTCACGATGGTATTGCTGTTAATGCGATGTTAATAACCACGAATTGCGAAAATCGTGTCCTCCGTGTAATATTTAGTAGTTTCGCTGTCCGCTAGCTGTCAAAAAACGGAAAGACGGCAATTATCATTTTTTAAAGCGTGACCGCGTTGGTCTGCCGTGCGTCTGCCACCTGTCACAATCGATAAGATACTTAGTTCGAGGGTTTCTCTCAATTACCACCAAGTGCTTCCATAATAATAAGAATTATTCTGAAAAAAATTTTGATTTTTAGTTCATTTTTCTTAAGAAATAAACCTTTGTAATCGGTCAGGAAATTTTTTAACACCCCCGGAAAATTCGTTGGTTTACGTTTTAGAGAGTGTAGAATCCGAATCTGCAAAAAAAAATTCTGGTACATTTTTGAAATTTTCACCAAAAATCAGGTTCTGTATCTGGTTGGTCCTAACGTCTCGACAGAGCTCTACCTTAATTAAAAGGCCAGTAAAACAGCTGTTGAAGTGGGAAAAAAAATTCTTGTTTTCAAGAAATTTGCAACATAGGCATGTGACGTATCATTTTCTATAGATTTTTCGATGCTGGATCGAATGACACCATTGCCACGGTGGTAGCTCCAACCGTTTAGGATTTATTGCAGTTTTAATGAGACGTTTTTGAGTTTTTAAAAATTTCCCCGATTCTTAATAAATCGAAGAATCCGAGAGCCGCAAAATTCGTTTTTCACTTGTTGGAATCCCCACAAAAACTTCTGCCCACCCAATATCTTCAATTTGAAGATTACTGGTTTATCTGCTCTCTACCGGCGAGTTTCTACACTATCGAAATATAGAGCAGAAATGTAGATCTCGTCAAGACGAATCCAATGGTATATTTAACTCAAAAACGCCATTTTAGGAGATATACCCCTACCACTCCGAACGTGCGATATATATATCTAGGTATACCTAGGTAGACATATATATCTAGGTAGACATATATATAGGTATACCTATAACATAATTTACTTTTTTCTCTTATCGCGTATTACAATTTTGCACATCGCATTACGATTTCGCATCGCAAATATGAATGTAAAACCCTGAGATAGACCGCGAGGCCCATTCCACCCTCTAACAATCAAGAAGAGGGAAATTGACGTTTTCGAGAGCCTTAATTCGTAAAAGTTGAACTTTTTCAACCGATTACGCCGTTTTCCCAATTACACGTCGAAATCGTCCTAAGCTCCGAATAACGACCCTATTTCTTTCAGTCAAAACTCTCGACAAACCCCTGAAGATTTCGGATATTTTCCCCGTGGGATGTCTGGAGAATAAAACCTGGGTTTCCCTGGCGCGGGAATCGGGAGATGGAAGTATTTACTTTTGTAGACTTGCGGGCAGTTAAGAGAACAGGGTAATTCATCTGGGTTTTTTCGAGGTTTTTTCCGTCGGGTTTTTTTCCAAAGTAAGGTAGGGATTCTAATCACGTCCTATCGCTTCGTAGCTAACATCTGCGTTCACCCTTCGAAGCGTTTTCGCCATTCGGTTCCATCCCCCGAGATTCGGACCGATTATTGCTCCAAGTCACATGTGTTCGGTCCCCAGGCTCTCCAAGATCATCCGGGATGATCTTATTTCTGCGGTCGAACGGTCACTCGAGTGGAGCTCAGTTTTAACCGTCGGTCGTGACCGGCAAAAAACCGGTGGTGCACAGATAACACACAATACTTCCATATTTTGAAACGTAAAATTGTGACACAATTTTTATCATATTTTGACTGCTTTAAAGGGTGTTTAGGCCGAAAATATCGAAAAATTCACTATTAAATTTTAAAATTCGCCCAAAATAAAACCAGTGGTGCGTAGATAACACACAATACTTCCATATTTTGAAACGTAAAATTGTGACACAATTTGATCATATTTTGACTGCTTTTAAGGGTGTTTAGGCCAAAAATATCGAAAAATTCACTATTAAAATTTTAAAATTCGCCCAAAATGGAAAAACGCTACATTTTCGGAATGTAAAAAATATCCACATATTCTGCAAGGTAAAACGAAGATTTTGAGACCAAGAACGCTCAAATCGGTTCATTTTTGTGGCCGGAAAAAAATAAAATAGAAAACACTAAAAATGCAAATATATCGGAAGTACTGTGCGTTATCCGAATTCCGATTAAACAGGGTGTTAGGTCTTGCCGAGACAAACATTTCCGTTCAAGAAATTTGAAAAACGGTTGAGAAATGAGGGAGTTATGGCCATTTTTGTAAATGACCACAGACGGACAGACGGACACACGGACACACGGACAGACGGACACACGGACACACGGACACACAGACACTTGTTCGGGAAGTGATTCTGAGTAAATGTGTATAAGAAAAAGTTTTTTCTGAAGCTCCGTTCCGATTCTCCATTTTAGGACGATCACAATACTTCCATTTACTCCGTAAATATGGAAGTAAAAAGCTTTTAGAGGGGAATCGACGTTTGAATGTAAAAAAATAGGTTATCTCGAACTCTTTGTGTTTTTGAAACTTTCATTTTCGATATATCCTTTCCTCTGAAAAACCCCGGTCTGCGAACGGCGGTTTATTGCAAATTTTGATTCTTGGATCGTAAACCAACAAATTTTTAGGAGGTGTCTGGATCATTTCCGACTAGTTTTGAATAGTTTTCTAGCATGACAAAAGTTGGTCTGAAGACGAATTTTGACGCATAAAATTCGGTCGATTGGCAACAAAATTAACTATAAAAGCACGGAAATACCGTGAGTGACCTCACCTGGGACACGGGGCTCCAGAGCGGCTTGGCCTCTTCTTCAGGGCAAGTCTCGATATCGACGGTCTCTTCGGAATCGGAGTCGGCGGACGACGACGAGTGCCCCCCCTTGGCCGAGGAGGCGGGCGTTGCGGACAGGGGAGGGACGAGGGCGGGCGAGGGATAAACGGGAGTGAAGGCCGACGGATATGGCGGCTTCGGGTCTGTGGGAGGCAGAAGAAGCGGCCCCGGCGGTAGCCACATCGGGTAGAGCGGCGCCTTCCATACGTAGTCCATGACGAGCGGCGGGACGCGGGGGGCGGTCGATTGCGGGACAGGAGCGGCCGCAGGAGGCGAGTGCGGCCTTCTTCTGGACTTGCCGCCTCCGCCGGGCGCTCCGCCGGCGGCGTGGCTGCTGCCGCCGGAGAGCATACGCTTCCGCGTGCCGCCGTTGAACATAGCCTTAACATCTTCCCAAGCGTGTTGCACCTGGGAACAAATTAGGCAGTGAATTGAAAAATTTATTGACTATTAGTACCTAATTATTAAGTCCGTTAGCGAGTTTAAAGAATTTTTCTGAAATATTCAGTCCCTTAAATCATTTCTAGATATTATTGATTTTACCAAAATTATCGCACCAAAACCCATATTTTTGTGATTACTGCTCAAAAACGTAATTTTGCGCTGCAGATTAGTATCATGGTGATTTAAAAGGTTATTAAATAATAAATACCAAGAAAAAGGCGGAAATGCAGAAATTTGACATCCTTATCTGTATTTTTCCCCCCAAATTTAATTTTTATCATCCTCAAAATTCAAAAATTTCAAATTTCACACCCACCTCTTCCGGAGGGCTGCCGCTGAGACGCATGTGCCTTCTCCACGAATTGAAATTGGCCGCATCCGGCTGCACGTATTTGGCCGCGGGGCCGTTCCTGTGCGAATGGAATATGAACTTGTTGGGGGAGAAGAACAATCCGCAAGTTGAACATTTGATGCACTTGGCCCTCGACGAGTTGTAGCGGGAGGGGAGGAACGCACCCCTGCACCCCCAGGCGCAGTCGTGATGGACGGCGAAGGCGAAATCGTCGGGGAGCCGAGGGGGTGAGTTGTCGCCCAGGAAAGACTTGCACAGCCGCTCGGCCTCGCGTCTTGTTATCATCCCTAGGGTCAAACAACAAATTGCAAAAATTGGTCAGTCGCCCGATCGATTGGTGAGGTCGAAAACTTTTTTAAAAAATCGATAGTACCGAAAAATCGATTGGAGGTGATTGCTGCTAATGCAGTCCTTCTGCAAAATCCTGCTATCACAATCAGTTCAGTGCCGTATCAGCGAACTTCGATCAAAGTCGATCAAACTCAACATCGAGATCAAAGTCAACATCGAGGTCAAAATCAACTTCGAGATCAAAGTCAACTTCGAGTTCAAACTCAACTTCGAGATCGAAGTCAACTTCGAAATCAAATTCAACTTCGAGATCAAAATCAACTTCGAGATCAAAGTCAACTTCGAAATCAAAGTCAACTTCGAGATCAATGTCAACTTCGAGATCAAACTCAACTTCGAGATCAAACTCAACTTCGAGATCAATGTCAACTTCGAGATCAATGTCAACTTCGAGATCAAACTCAACTTCGAGATCAAAGTCAACTTCGAGATCAAACTCAACTTCGAGATCAAAGTCAACTTCGAGATCAAACTCAACTTCGAGATCAATGTCAACTTCGAGATCAATGTCAACTTCGAGATCAAACTCAACTTCGAGATCAAAGTCAACTTCGAGTTCAAACTCAACTTCGAGATCGAAGTCAACTTCGAAATCAAATTCAACTTCGAGATCAAACTCAACTTCATTGCTTTTTCCACTATAGTTTTCGGGTACTTCGGCAATATTTACCGCAACGGCGAGAAGATACAGGCATAGCGCCAGCCCTGCGTAACATTTCCAGCTGCACGGGCGTACATTGGACGCAAGTGATGCCCAGCGCCACTCGCCTGTTGTGGATTTCGTTGTACGAGAACGATTTCAAAAGTGTGTTTGAAATTTGGGCGAGGCAGAGCCGCTCTTGGTTCTCCATGACGAGGGAGACGATAGGAACGCCGTAAAGGATGACTGAACCCACCTGAGAAAGACGATAATATTATAGATGTAAATTTGAAAAAATATGGTAGCCGAGCAGAGTCTACCAATTATTTTACTCACTTGGTTTTGCTTGGACTGGTGCAATGTGATGTTGGCATTCTGCGAAGTCGGAAGGCTTGATACAGTCATCGACATTCTACGAACAGAATGCATATATAATTTGTTCGATTTGTATTCTCCTTCTCAAGCGCAATGACTCACAGCAATAAGGAAATTGTTCTGTATTATATTCATACAAAAGCTTCGACAAAATGTCAGCCAAGGTAAAAAGACGCGACGCGCCTAATACCTACTCATTTTTTTTCTGCTCAGTTTTAAAAAACATTTTTCGACATTCGGCCATGAAAAAGATAACTCGGGAAAATGAGGGATACAATTATGCAAATGTGCTTTCCTCGAAGTCGGAGAGGCTATCCGGCAAAATGAAAAATCCTTTCAATTCACTTCACGGAGGAAAATATTATTCATAGCGAGCGAGAGAAAGAGGGGAATCCGCATGCCGTCGGAGTTTCCGAGAGACGAAAGTCCTCCAAGAGTGAAGTTAATAAATATGACAATTGTGTGCCAGTAATGTCTTTGGCAAGCTATAACAAGTCGCCTTACAAATCCGATTACTTCTCTCTCAGCAAAAAGCCAGAGGGGAAAAGCGAAGGGGGCGAAAGGCGGGGAGCTGGTGGAATTAAATTTCTCCTAGGAGGGAAAACAGAGACGGAGCTGAAGTTGAAGTCGGCGGAAGACCACCCCTCCAGTGATTTTTAATTTGCCAAGTCAGGAAACCGTGAAAACCCCTGGGAATCGCATCTGGCCGGGATTCCGTTGTAATTAATAGAGTCACTTCTGTTACATGTCAGTCCTGCGCGGTTTTCGGATCCTGGTCCTGTTGCTGTAACTAAATCCAATTTTTACGACATCCGAATGTCAGTTAATTACCTTTTACCTGTCTAAATATCATGTAATATGCCCATTCTAGCGGTTCGGTCAAGGAGAGGACAAATTAGTAATTGTGGGCCAAAGTATCGCCATTTAGGGCCGGGTTTTCAATTTATTTAGAGCTAAATTTATCAAAGGATGCATTCATTTCCAAAAAATTTTCAGTATGACCGTCAATATGTCCTAGGAGGAATGTAGCGTTGGCAAAATCGAAAAACTCAAACTTTGATTTTGAATTGAATTGAGCATTTATGTTGTTTTCCAATATGCATGGTGTGAATTTAAAATGATTCAAAATCAAAGCATACTTTTTTCCATCTCACTATCGCAGCTACAGTAAGCCAGCCCTGAAGATGCGCAATAAACTGCGCGAAACGTTGGAGCAAAATTACTAATGTGTCCACTCCTTTACCAAACCTGAAGAATACCCCCATTACTTGTAACTGATCGTAGTCGAGAACCGACAAACTGTTATCTAAATGTCTGTTTGAGTAAAAATAAATAAAAACCTATAAAAGAAATAAATTCAACGCGTAATTCCAAAGGAATGTCACCGAAATTGTAATTGGATCGCCGTCGATGGCCTACAAATCATTAGCTCGAGTCTTTCCGCTAATGATGCACCGTGAGGAGTCGTAAAAAACAGATGATGAGCACACAAACACCGTTAATAGATCGGGTCAATTTGTCCTTTAAGAAACGAAGAGAAACTATAAATACTAATGTATCACTCTCAGACAGTCACAGTTCCCAGTTGGACGCCGAAGATGACGGGTTTTCTAGTGTTGCTATTCGCCGGGGCTGCCGTGGCCTACCAGTATGAGATGCCGTACTACCAACGTTACCTGTACCCCCGGTACCAGACGCCTCAGTACTCGCACGATTATCCGTACTTGTACGACGAGTACGTCCCCATCTACAGGAGGTATCCGGAGTCGTATTCCAGGTATTGGCCCGGCGGTTTGGTCCCCGAGTACAATAACTACCCTCAGCAATCGGCTCCAGTCTACCCCAGCTACTACAGAGGCCTTGACATCAACGCTCCTCTCAACCAACAGATGTTGCAACAGCAGCAGCAGGTACTGCAGCAGCAGCAACAGCAGCAAGGAGCCTTGCTCTTCAGAACAGGCAATCAACCCCAAGTAAGTTCGATCGGGCAGGTCTCAACACAAGAAAACCCCATCGCGGGCAAAACTCTCGAAGGGATCCAGCAAAACTCCGCAAACCCTTTGACGACTTTTGTCCCCCAGCAACAGAATATGGAAGTGACCGGGCGACTTTTGAACGGTATGCAGTTGGGTCAGCAGTTGGTGATGACTCCCGTCGAAGGTCAGCAAGCCTTAAACAAGATCAAGGAAGCTCAAATGCAAGGAATCGTCGGGCGAGACGGACGTCTTCTACAAGTGGGGCCTCTAACCCCTGGAAACCAAGGTATCATGATGGTAACCCCATTGATAAATGGACCGATCTCTGGAATCGATCACGATCAACATCAATCGGCTGAAGTCCCAACTCAATTGATGATGGCTCCAGTCAAGGAAGTTAGCCGCAAAGAGCTTATGGAAACCCCGGTCATGGGCAATGTTGCCATGATGGCCAATCCAAGCGGCCAAGAGCAGATCGTTGGAATGTTGGGCCGCAAGCTCACCGAGACTCCAGCTCAAGACATGACGATGAACCAGCTCAAGGAAGGCCAACAGATGGCCAATGAAGGACGGCAGCTCGTCGAAACTCCAATGATGGTTCAAAAAGAAGTCACCCCAACGACGATGGTGCCAAAAATGTGAAAAACGCCAATACCTAATACGTGAAAATGCAACATAGCTAAAAAGAAGTTTCATCCAGCATGTGACTTGGTTCCCCACTTGATTCACAACACTTGGCTGCTTACGTTTTGAAGCATTTGCTTCAATGTTTTGTAGTCGCCAAAATGTCGAGCGCAGCACATACAGCAACCACGGGCATCCTTTTTCCCACATGTTTAACGAGATTTGTGATAAATCATGTTGGCTTTTGGTGATCCAATTGCGATCAAGTTTCGGTTGGTTGGTGACTCAACTTTTCCTCCCATGATTTCTGTAAGCATCCCCTTAATACGAATGTGTCAAATCATACGCATCTGAATCAAAAATAAAATTGAATAAAAAAGATATGCTACAAAATTCTACGAAATCCCCTTGGAAAATCCAGAACCATATTCGGTACCGATGTCGTGTCCATTTAATTTGGCCGACAATTTTGACTTGCCACGTCGCATCGAACCACTGATCCGATTTCGATTAAATAAGTTTTAAAAGTAGGTATGGCTTTGCCCCAGCATCAGGCATATTGTCCGGGAATCCAATTTTAAATAATCGGCATTGGCATGGTCCGTTTTTGTCGAACAGAAAACCCAGTTTTTGAAGGTGATGCCTCCGGGTTTAAAATTTGGAGAGTACGCATCTATTTTTCCCGTATCCATTTTTACTTCCATATTTACGGAGTAAATGGAAGTATTGTGATCGTCCTAAAATGGAGAATCGGAACGGAGCTTCAGAAAAAACTTTTTCTTATACACATTTACTCAGAATCACTTCCCGAACAAGTGTCTGTGTGTCCGTGTGTCCGTCTGTCCGTCTGTCCGTGTGTCCGTCTGTCCGTCTGTGGTCATTTACAAAAATGGCCATAACTCCCTCATTTCTCAACCTTTTTTCAAATTTCTTGAACTGAAATGTTTGTCTCGGCAAGACCTAACACCCTGTTTAATCGGAATTTGGATAACGCACAGTACTTCCGATATATTTGCATTTTTAGTGTTTTCTATTTTATTTTTTTCCGGCCACAAATGTAGCGTTTTTTCATTTTGGGCGAATTTTAAAATTTTAATCGTGAATTTTTCGATATTTTTGGCCTAAACACCCTTAAAAGCAGTCAAAATATGATCAAATTGTGTCACAATTTTACGATTCAAAATATGGAAGTATTGTGTGTTATCTACGCACCACTGGTTTACCATAGAACAAGGTATTTTTACCGGAATTTTATACATAAATCCCTTTTTATGCCCCTCCAATGATCCTAAAACTAAAACTCCGAACTTCAACGATTATATCAAATGAGACATCTACCTTGCGTCGTAAAAAAGATTTTGGGTAAGACCAATTTATTCAAGATTTCAACCAGATTTTCAGGAGCCTGAAAAACACAGCATTTGTCTAAAGAATTAGGGCTGAGTCAACAAAGTTGATTTTCCCTGAAAATTTCAAAACAATTTTCAACTGTCTGGGAGAAAAGGTGTTGAGTACGACTGACAGAAGGGAAATTGTTTATTGTAGATTCGGATTCTGCACCCTTTGAAACGTAAACCATGAAATGTTCAAAGGAAGTTAGAAAATTGCCTTTCGTGAAAAAGTTATTGAGTCCAAACTAGTTCGATTGAGGTTGATGTGATGCTTTTGCGTTTTTTATCTGCATTGATATCTCGACGTTTTCAATACCGATTCACTCCCGTGATTATTTGGAACGCTAAGGCGTGACACGGATAAAATATAATCGGCCGGGGGGTTATTAATATTGAAAACAGATTGGTATGAAAAAAGTCCAAGTTTGGCGAACGTGATTGGTGGATGTTCGCGTGACTGACACCCGAACTAGATACACGCTCCCCTTTTCACCGTGACGCTATTATTGCGAGGGAAAACAACCACTTCAGCTTTAGTGGCTCCCGAGGGTGAAGCATGTGCTTTATTTTAGTGATTAAGGCCAATCAACAGGCGGCATCTGAAAACCAACACGCGCCCGGTGCACATCCTTAATTTATAACTACCGCGTGTCAGCCACGGGGCCACGAATCGGACTCGTTATATCGCTATTAATTAAAAAAAAGTCGATACGCCTTGAAAAGTCGAAAAAGCTTTTCAGCGAGCTTAGAATAATAATATTATCTATTATTGCAAGAAAAATTTATCAATGCACGTGCAACTTCATTGTTGTGAATTTTGTCAGTTCAGAAAAATTTGTTAGTCATTAAGTTTACACAAGTTGACGCTCGGGGTCATGATTTGCTTTCATATTTTCCTCACAGTAAATTGAAATGTTCCAGAAGGCTGTAAAAAATATTTAAAAAAAAATTATTTTCTTTTTACTTTTGAAGAAAAAATTTTCGAAGAAAATTTCTTTAGCGAGCGCGCTCATAATTTGCAAAAACAGTCATTACTCCTTCGGTTCTCAAATTTTTTTGATTTTTTCGGTGGAATGTTCATTTTGGAAAACACCGTTATCCTGCACAACCAGAGTAAGGATTACGTATTGAAAGAAATCCTCTTCATCTACCAAGATATACTCCAAGATAGAGAAAATAAAATATCGGTTCGGCCCCCGATAGGAGAGCAGTTAACCCCTCATATTCAGACAAACCCTTCACCCTTTTTTGTCGGAGGGTGGCTCCATTGACGGTGCAATGATTTGGTGGTGATACTAGTGATCAGCGAACGGATATTCCCTTCTAAAGTAAACCCCGCAAAATATTGTAATTGAGGGATGTTCTAACCCTTGAAATTCGGAGGCGTTGTGGGGGAAATAAAAATGAAGTAATTTTTCAGGCGGCACGACGAAATACCAATGTTTGAGGGGCAATTTTTGGATTAGCAGCACCCAAAATTTTAACGAGGTTTGATAAAAATAAATGTATTGGCTCATTTTCCAGTATTTATTACCAAATCAAAGTCACAAAAGTAGCTCAATTTGTGAGAAATCGTTTTTATCCGCTCGTCAGTGAATCGCGTGGCCTAGCAGATTTTTCCCAATGTACAACACTTCCTATTACACCAGTTTAGATAATCTCCTTTCAATTCAGTAACAAGTGGGAGGCCTCAATTAAGTTAATACCGCACACGCTGATAGAAGTCTCACCCTAACCCCTCTGACAGTATCGCCCCTTCAGACTCACTCCCTGCCATGAGGTGTGACGAGAAGTGACCATATTTGATCAATCGGAGCGTACATTATTATTGTATAACTCAAATCTACATATTCGATAAATCAGAGCTTATTTTATCATTGTATAACAACCCAACATCTCCTACGCTAGGGGCGTGAGAATATGTTGCGAACATGTTTTCAATATGGAGAAGAAATTAAGGTTGATTGAAAAAGCATCCCTTACGCCTGAACGAGGATACATCCAAGAAGATTGAGCATGGTCACTTAAAATCGATATCAAATTATGAAAGTCTAAATTCGTTTATGGGTGACGAAATGTGAACGATAACTAACACTCAAACTTGAACTGGAACTCAAGCTCAAAGGGAAAGTCAAACTTGAACTCAAATCGAAAGAGGAACGGAGATTGAAACTCGAAATCGAAACCCAACTCGGACTGAACTCGAGAAGAAAATGAAACGCCAACTTGAACTGAAACTGAAACTCAAAGGTTAAGTCAAACCTGAACTCAAACCGAAAATGAAACTCAAGCTTACACTCAAACTTGAACTGAAACTGAAACTCAAAGGTAAAGTCGAACTTGAACTCGAACTCGAAGGTTAAGTCAAACATGAACTCGAACTCGAACGTGAACTAAAACTTAAACTGAAACTGAAACTCGATGGTAAAGTCGAACTTGAACTCAAACTCGTTCGCGAACTAAAACTTATATTCAAACTCAAACGTGAAGTCAAACTTGAAATGAAACTGAAACTCAATGGTAAAGTCGAACTTGAACTCAAACTCGAAGGTAAAGTCGAACTTGAACTCGAACGTGAACTGAAACTCAAACTCGAAGGTGAAGTCAAACTTGAACTGAAACTCAAACTCAAAGGTAAAGTCAAACATAAAGTTAAACTCGAACTTGGACAAAAACTTACTCTACTTACTCAAACACAGTTTCGATTCCAGGTTGAGTTCATGTTTAACTTTACCTTTGCGTTTGAGTTCGACTTTGACTTTACCTTTGAGTTTTAGTTCAAGTTTGACTTCACGTTCGAGTTTGAGTTGAAGTTTGACTTCACCTTCGAGTTTGACTTCAAGTTCGACTTTACCTTTGAGTTTCAGTTTCAGTTCAAGTTTGACCTCACGTTCGAGTTCGAATTTAAGTTTTAATTCACGTGCGAGTTTGAGTTCATGTTCGACTTTACCTTCGAGTTTGAGTCCACGTTCGACTTTACCTTTCAGTTTTAGTTTCAGCTCAAGTTTTAGTTCACGTTCGAGTTTGAGTTCAAGTTTTAGTTCACGTTCGAGTTTGAGTTCATGTTCGACTTTACCTTTGAGTTTCAGTTTCAGTTTCAATTCAAGTTTGACTCCGCGTTCGAGTTTGAGTTTAAGTTTTAGTTCTTTTTTGACTTTACCTTCGAGTTTGAGTTTATGTTCGACTTTACCTTTGAGTTTTAGTTTCAGCTCAAGTTTGACTTCACGTTCGAGTTTGAATTCAAGTTTTAGTTCACGTTCGAGTTTGAGCTCAAGTTTGACTTTCCCTTCGAGTTTGAGATTAAGTTCGACTTTAACTTTGAGTTTCAGTTTCAGTTCAAGTTTGACTTCACGTTCGAGTTTGAGTTCAAGTTCGACTTTACCTTTGAGTTTTAGTTTCAGTTCAAGTTTGACTTCACGTTCGAGTTTGAATTCAAGTTTTAGTTCACGTTCGAGTTTGAGCTCAAGTTTGACTTTACCTTCGAGTTTGAGTTCAAGTTTGACTTTACCTTCGAGTGTGAGTTCAAGTTCGACTTTACCTTTGAGTTTTAGTTTCAGTTCAAGTTTGACTTCACGTTCGAGTTTGAATTCAAGTTTTAGTTCACGTTCGAGTTTGAGCTCAAGTTTGACTTTACCTTCGAGTTTGAGTTCAAGTTTGACTTTACCTTCGAGTGTGAGTTCAAGTTCGACTTTACCTTTGAGTTTTAGTTTCAGTTCAAGTTTGACTTCACGTTCGAGTTTGAATTCAAGTTTGACTTCACGTTCGAGTTTGAGCTCAAGTTTGACTTTACCTTCGAGTGTGAGTTCAAGTTCGACTTTCCTTCCGAGTTTGAGTCCATGTTCGACTTTACCTTTGAGTTTCAGTTTCAGTTCAAGTTTGACATAGTTGAGCAGATATAGTAAATACCGCATTACCCTATTTTTTCCTCGTATTCCGCGCACGTTGCAAAATAAAAGATCGGAAGTATTCAAGGGACAAATCGAAATGACATCCGAGACAGTGTTTAGCCGGAGGAGGTATTCTATTCTGGAAAGCTTCGCTTTACTGCTTGCCATCACAATGGAAAAGCACCCTTCCATCTGAAATTAAATAGTCTTCCAACTCAAGCCGGGCCCTGGAATTAAAATGTTTATTTAAAGGGTGTCGAGACAATGGGAGGATGTTAGCTAAAGAGGAGTTTGCGCTCTCAAATAGTTTGTACAAAGGATTGATCAACTGTTAATGGCTTTCCTTCCGTTTTCATTGTGATACAAATTTATTTGCAGGTTAATTCGTTTTTTACGCCGATGATGAATCAAGTGTCGAGTTTGACTAAGGCGAATTCCCTCCAATCAGTGGGGGGTTCGTAACACACAGTACTTCGATATTTAGACACATCATTTTTTAGACCTAATTCAGGATATTTTGACTGTTTATGTAGCTGTTGGGCCAAATAACGCATTGCCATATATTTACGTTTGCAGGCATCCTCTGTCCAAAAAACTTGATTTAACAGTCGGTGGGCAGGTTTATGTCGGGCAGTCAGCAAAATGCCTATCAGATTTTGAAAGGTTCCCGATCGAAATTTCACCATCGAAAACCGCATTTATTCACGCCTAATCTCCTGAAACGTAATGCGTCCGCTGATCCCCATAACGGCTCGTATGACCAGCATACGATGTACCTACTCGTATTATGCTCATCGGATCAGCGTATCTCTCGAGCCGACAGGAGGAAACGTGTAGTTCATTATCAGTGAGATGGGTTAGCATGAGGTCTCTGTGTTGATACGTTGTGTTGTGAACTGGCAGGGATTAGTAATTACGGCAGCCTCTCCCGACTCGAAATTGGAAACCTCGCGGAAACCGAAGGGATCGTGGGCTCAGAGGTGGAAACGGTTATCAAATCATCTTCCCATTATCTGTAAATGTCGGTTGTCATGGCGCCCCATTAAATGGCTCCCGACAGACATCGGATTCTCGGGCCCAGCTAACTGAGTTTTAACTCCTCCCGTTCTGTGTTATCGGATGGATATAATCGGATAATTTAAAATATATCGATAACGCGCAGATCTAATACAATATTCGATCGATGGGATACCCTTGGGAACAGCGTTTCCAATTCGAGGAGATATTCCCTTTTTGAGGGGAAAATCGACGCTCTGAGGGGAAGGAAAAGGAGAAGAAGAAAAAAGGGAAAATCGGGAGGAAAATGTTACTTCGATACCAAATAAATTTTAATTTGACTAATTGGCCTTTTCGCCCCCCATTTTCCTACGAGAGTTCAAGTTGTTTATTGCTAGTTTGAACCTTATTTAACGATACCAATTAAAAAACTTGCTTTGCTTTTTTAGAAAAAAAGTTAAGTAAGTTTTGATTTTTTTACCGACTTAAAAAAAGGAAATTCTCGTACACGAGATGTACCTATACATAGATTTACATATCAACCCCGAAGTTGACCTAAAAATGGCGCAATAGACCGAACCTTACTTTCCTTAAATCATGACATGAGTACCTATAATAAAAAAAACCTTAATATAATTTTAACTTAATTTTAAGATTTTCAAGCAAAAGACTCATCATCTTAGTCCTTCAATTGTGATTCCTAACACTATAATTACGTCTCGGATTATTCAGACCGCTAGTGCTACTAAATTTATTGACATCCGAACAATCCAAATAAAATACTCAATTCTAGGGATTTCGGCGCTAATTCAAACCTCCCCTCGCTCCGTATTCGGTCTGTCCTCGTCAGCATAATTCAATCTTGGTTTAAAATTCACCCGACGACAGTGAGTTCAACGTATCCGGCGGCAAAGTTCATCCCAGAATCCATTCCGTTGTGTTGGCTTGCATTGATTAGGTTGGCTTAGTTAGATTAGGTTCAGAATTAATTCCGAGATTACATTCGAATTTTCGGAATTGTGGTCGTCGGAGGGGTAAAATGAATTCTTGATTATTCGCGTTCCATCAACGTTATATCCGTTCCTAATCGTAAGTCAATCAGCCCGTGATTTAAAAATAGCTCACAGATCAGATATAGATAGATTTTCAGAAATTTTGAGATTTTCAAATTTTTAAAAATTTTCAAAATTTTAAAAACTTTGGAATTTTTTTTAATAATTTAAGAATTTTTGAAAAATTTTCAAATTTTCTTGAAATTTGCGATATTTTTTGCCTCATTCTTCTAAACCATGGGATTGTCTCACATTCCTGTCAAAAAACCTCAAAAAAGTAGGCCTACCGAAAGCGCTCTAAAATGTGCACACTATGAGCCTCCTCAAAGCAATAATATAATGCTCAGGCGCATTTCTCCTGACCCGCAATACTCTCATGTCTGGAGGGTAATGTATGCCTAGATAATACTGAAACTGATGACGCACCGTTCATTTTTTGCCGGTAAAACCCCAATTTTCCGGTTTTTTCGGTTTTGGCGGCTCAGAAAATCGTTAGGTCCACGGATGCCTAAAACTCTCTTCAAAATTGACAACAAAATTTTATTGAATTTAGGTTAGTGATTTCGGGTAATATGCGATTAAGTAAATTTAAATAATCCAGGTTTGATTTGGACACATTCTGATAGTTTTTCCGAGGCGCGAGATATTGACCTTTTTTCTGTAAACCTGTACCTTTATCATTTTGAACCATACCCGTTATATCCCGCTAAAACCAAAATTTAGAAAACATTCGGGTACTTACAGGCTCAAACAATCGAAACTTATTCTTCAGTTATTGATCCCCGATGTCCTTAAAACGCGAAATTTCCCGAGAATTATAATTTTTTAAAACGCGGACAACAACAGAATGCTAAATGCTCTTCGGCAAACAGATTTCGCGCCATTGTTGCCGGCTCTCCAGTAATTGGTCATGCAAAATTGATCAAGGTATTCGAACGTGATTCGGTAATTCCTCTTCTTACTGAATTAATTTGAATATGAAATCCTCTTGTTCGGAGAACCAATAGGGGCAAATCCTTTCTCCCTTCATCATCGTCGACCTCCGAGTTGATACGGTCGTTTTAATAATTAATCACTCGCTTTTGATTCAATTGATTGGAATTAATCACTGAAGATTATCCTCTGCCTCCTTATCAGATGTTCTCGTACTGCTGAGCTCAGGGGTCCCCGGCGTAGTCACTCGCTAATAGGTCTGAATAGTATTCCCTCTCGGTTGGCCTCATTACTCCGTTCCACGAAATTATAAAGGGGGTGGGGTAAGTACACAACCCTAAGGTGCTTTCTATTGTCGGTGTTACAACTCAACACGATGTGGAAGAACTGATTTGTTTTTGCCATTATCGAACGCTATTTTTATCAAATTTATTTACACCGGATGGAAAATATCTATTGTCCCGCGAAAGGAAACAATTCGCATTCGTAGATATCTAAATTTAATTCGAATCCTGCACGAAGGTTCATGTCCGTTGAAAACAAATCTAAAGGTGCCCACTACTATCCGATTGCAGGATGTTGTCGCGGGGATGAACATTTATTTGAGTTGTTAATTGAGTCATCTGGACAAATTAAATCAATGAATTGTCTTGGGCCCCGTGACAAGCAATCGGATAGTGAGTAAAAATTAAATCTAAGCGAGCAAAATAAGGCAAAATAAGCATCAAATAAGGGAAACAAGCGACATGAATAATAAACCCCTTAGTAAACATTTGCAGCTTTTTTTCGAGAGATCCAAGATGGAGTCTTCCATTTGCATATGAGGTTACAGAAATCGGTCTCTTTAGTCTCTCATAGTCTCTATCCCGATATACTCTTTGGTCTCCAGACAGTCTTTCGAGCTTACAGAATAGCACATGCACCCCGTCGATAACTGCTACCCGAATCTCTCAGCCGTTTTTAGCCCAACTACCTCCCAGAATTCTTCTCTGCGTTAAATGCTGCCACCCGAACCCCAACTATACGTTTTTACCCAACTGCCGACCGGGGTACCCGGGGACAATCGTCAGTCGAACTACTACCAGCCATGAAAAAATTTTGTTCTCAGCAACGCGCTTATTAAAATATCTAATAACTAAGAACATCGTCCTGCCCACTTTGGGTAAAAAAAACCGTTAAAAGAATGGGGTGATTTTTTCTATCCCAGTTTAAAATTGAAATAGGCACTGTGTTTTTCGGGTTTTTCATCCTAATAGCCTTCAAAACAGTCATATAGGTACCTACAATTGATTTTTTTTCCAATTATAAAATATCAATCAATCAAAATCATTTCAAATAAAATTTCACAAGTATCCTCACCAAAATTTGTTCCAAAAGTGTGTTCAAAAACCACCAGCGCCAGTTCTGCGGATGTCAAATTAAGAATAAAAAATAAAAACAATAACACAGGGTACCCACCCAACTTCACCTTCAGCCGTCATGAAACTCTTGAACAAGGAGTTAAGCATAAACGGGTAACTTGCCTGTTCAACCGAATTTTCGATATAATATGAATAATGGACCAGCTGTCTACCGGGAGCTTCAGAATTTTGGTGCTTTCCAAAGCGCTGAGTTTTTCTTTTTTTACCTTGGATTTCGATGTTTATTGTCAAAATTTAGGGTTCGTCGTGAAGACTACGCCGTTAATATACGTCCACGCTCGGTTAACTCCTTTTCGATAGGTATCTACTATTGTAAGTTTTCGAAACATGTTTCACTTTTTGCGTATTCGAGCCTATAACAGCCACAAAACCACTCGTACATATACCTAACTAATCCAAAATTTTCTAAATAATATATTAATCGGTACATTATTTGAAGAAATAATGTACCTATGTAATCGGTCGGGAAAATGTTTTTTGAAAATTCCACGGGGCCGATAAAGTCTATTTATTAAAAACCGAACACGACGAGATAATTGAGTTATGTAAGTATTAGGCAGGTCTCTGCCAAACGCCAAATCAAAATAATCGAGATAACTCATGAAATAAGCACGTAAATTTATCGAAATATTCGTACAGATAAGAAGAGCCAGTGGCATGAGTAACAGACCTGCTTTGCACTCCTGAGTCCACGCCAGCAAGGCGATGCAAGTGATGGAACTGAATCGCCAAGATGCGACGGAGGCGTGGCGCCGAGGACGGTCGGCGTCTGCGCCAGCTGTCGACCAATGGCAAAACCGCATAAGCCACCCCATCGCGGCCGAAGCCGCGAGACCAACCCTCAACCCCCGTTCCGAATCAAGGTCCTTCTTCCTGACGATTTTGGTTAACACCCGCCACCTGTGATTAGTTGTTCCTGGGCCCTTTTCTTCGATACCGCGAAATGCCGGGCGGGACGTGGCCTCAATGGTGAGGATTTAGATCGGCACTGTAAGGAATCGTGAAAACTTGATTTTGATCTCTTGGGGACGAAACAGTGGGGCGAATAGTGGAGACATCAAAAGACTGGTCCGCCAGCCAGATGTCCTCGTAAAAAAAGTGAAGTACATACCTGAACCGCCGTTTCAGGCGTTTTTGGTAACAGAAGCTGTCCCGGGCGTGCCCTGCCGCCCAAGGAGAGGGTCGGAAATTATCAGAAAGTTTCTCTCTCGCAGCACTTATGTACAAACAGATATCCAGGCACTCCTTACCGAATCATCGATAAAAGACTTGAAAGGAGCCCATGCATGGAAATCCGTTTTGTGATGAATCGACCTTTCAATCTCAAGATTCACGATTCCAAAAGGGAAGACATACCGACTAACAGAGGCGTGCAAGGGTCACAAAAATTCCAAAGCCGGAGCAGGATTTGAACCCGCTGAGTCTGTTCTCCGAAGCAGCAAATTCCTTCGACTTCTCGGTCTCATTAGCTCCGTTAGAGACCTAGTAGTGAAAATGCCAATTTTTATTCGACCTTCAAACATGATTTTCTGGATGGAGGAGTGAAATAAGGCGGAAATATTTCTAGAAAATAATGTACCAATACCATACCTTGGAAAGTTTAGGGCAACATTTTTCCTGAATGCGTTCTGATTGACTGAGAGAAAAAGTTTGGCATAAAAATCCAATTGAAACGAGTGAATTTTGCCTGTTTTCTCTTCAACATCATTTTCCCGTATAATTCACGAGCTTTCCAGTGGTGTCATCAGATTTGAGATTACTCGAAAACTGAAGGAGCTAAAGCCATTAAGTGAATTGTGAGCAATATTGCAAAAACAGGGTTTTCTAGCGTTCCAGAAAAAAATGGCTTCGAGTAAGATCCGTGGAAATTACTAGTAGAAAATTTCCCTTCAAGAAGTGGACACCCTGTGCACAAATTTTACCCGGAATTGGACAAATGTGAAATTTAGATATAGCCTTGAACATCTTCTCCGAAAAAAAATGTAAAAAACCGGTCACAATACAACTAATTAGGTTTCGGGTACAGAAGTCAGATGAATGGGTTTTCAAGTATCGGCCAGATACCGATATCAGATTTCGCACATTGATCGAAATAACTTGAAAACCTGCAGATATCTTGATCATCTCACCTTGCCCCTCCACAAGGAAGAAACTCCCCGCACTGATAGCCCGGCGTCTTCACAATTTGAGATAAAGCTGGACGATGGTACGTAATACGGGCTCAGTTTGTTCGGTTCACATGCACTTGATCGGCGGATTCACGAGACCGTCATTATCTTGTTTGGATCCGGGGTATACCTTTTCGACAGTATCAATCATTCCTTCGAAAGTGTTCGATCAGCAGTAAAATTAGAAACCCATAAAAGATGACAACTGCAACACCTAGAATCAAGCGAAACAGTAAGTCAAAATTGTTAACAACGATACAATACCTTGCTTCTTTGACCATTTTTTACGTTACATACTTACCTTCTTATTTATATAAAAATTTTCAACCTTCAGCCTTCTATGATGATGAATGCTGTAACTTTTGGGATAATTATCTCAATTATAATCATCTACTTAGGTATACTTTTTGATGGTTTTTCAAAATAGAAATTTGTTTTCGAAAGATTGTTATTAAGACTGTTATTACCTATGTATATGCACTAAAATAGAGAAAATCTAATTTTAGGAAGTGATACTCTAATGGAGTATAAAAAGGTACATCGGTACATTATTTCTCAACTTCCGATCCAATTTTTAAATGAATCACGATGAACGTATTCCATTGAGTAGATTCATTTCCGATTCTTAAAAGCTGACATACCAAAAAAATCCTTATGACAAGTCAACTTGCGTTTGAGTAACCTCCGTTTTTTTAAAGTCGGTTTTCTAAGCAGCAACAAAATTATTTCAAAAATTAATATTACCAAAGTATGATGGTACTGGATTTTGAAAAAGATAACCGAGGAAGACACAGCCATTTTTGTGAATGACCACAGACGGACACACAGACAGTTGTTCAGAAAGTGATTCTGAGTAAAAGTGTGCGTAGTAAAAATTTCCTTTTTCTGAGCACTGTTCCGATTTTGAATTTTAGAACAATTACAATAGGTAGTAATTCCTTCAAAAATATGGAAGTAAAAACAATAAATTTAAAATAAAAAAATACAGAAATTATAAAGAGTGAAATAAAAAATAAAATGGAAGTGAAAAAGAAGAATTTCTGGAAAACCCGCTGCCAAATAGGAGTGAACCCGGCAAGCGTGGAAAACATCCAAGGAGAAGATAGTCAAGATATCCAAGATAGACTGGAGACAGGCGAAGATTAGTGCGACGAAGTGAAGGGCCTGATGTGCTCTGCAACCGGACCATAACGAGGAGGCCCTCGGATATTTGGTCTCGCAGTAGCCATCCTTTCTCTTTTAGAACGCGTGATGAGCACTCGCTTATTTCAAGCGACCATTCAGGGTTGATACAGGGGCATCGCTTGATAGTGTATCTTGTATGAAAACATGTTGAATGAATAGAATAGCTTATAATTAATATTTTTATCATAATTAATAGCGAATAGATTATTATAATATAATACGTATTATTAATTAAAATGAAATAAAATTTAATAATATTCAATTTTTTTACATTAAATTTTATTTCTTTTTAATTTTTAATATGTTTTTAATTAAATTTTTTTTTAAATACTATTTAATTTAGTTAATATATTTTATTAACTAAAGTGCGCCGAACCCCATGGAGTAGTCCTTTAAGGCTGACATAACAAGTACAGGTGCACTTGATGGGAAAGAAATTATCTTTAGTAATCTTTTGGGAAGATTGGCACAGAACAATATAATCAAACCCTAGTTATTCTCATTAATCGTATTGCCGTGATTAGACCGCGACACTGGTTCAAAAGAAGAATAATAATAATGATAAAATTGATTTTTTCCTCATTAAAAACTTTGAGCGACTCCGATTATCTGATAGAGCGTGTCTGCGTATTATAATCTATTCAAATGATTGATCTCGAAATTTCATTTGGATAAGAATAAGTATTTTGGTATAATTATACTCCTTCGTGCAAGGCGTTAAACAATATTATTTTAATAATATATTTTGCTGAATGTGTGGGAGTTATTAATGTGACGAAAAATATTCTCAAACTCGTATGAGAAAATTATGCAGAATTTTTCGTGCTAATTGATTTCACTTCCTGACTCCAGACGAAGGTAGGTAATTCATCACCAATGCAAATAACTGCACGTGGACATTCATGCAATAGGTATTTTACAATTCTGGGAAATCAGAGCAGAAAAACCACCCAATAGCTACCTGATAAATGAACGTTTAAATTGTTGCAAATATTTTTAAAATGCAATATCAACCTGTGTAACCTATTAAGGGCAAATCCAGATAATTTTAAATGTAAAATAAATATCCAAGATGATTTGAAAGTGGTTGGTTTTTCTCGGTTTCCAGAACCCACAACGAAATTGGCTCCCTTCGAAAAGAAACCAACGGAATCGAGTAAAAAAGGAAAGGATTTCCTGGCCCTCAGACGAATTTTACACGCCGTAGTACTCATTTCAAATGTGACTACCCTCGTGTACTTTTTGATGGTCTGCGTCGAGGCAGTGAAATTACCAATTGTCCACACGGACGAATTTCTTCGCCACGAACTAAAATACGTCCCTTACTTATTCAGCCTATGGGTTACGGTGAGTTACGTTTTTTCTCTACCTAAGATCAGTTTATTCCACAATTTATTCGTTCGTATATTTTTTTATTGTTGTATATTGTTTTTTATTGCATATATTTTTTTTCCACAGACTGTTCAATACATATATTTCGGAATGTACAACGTTATCGACTTCCTCGAAATCTATTCGGCGGGGAAGCGCAATTTCCACCAGCTGTGCGAAAAAATGCATAATATCGCCAGCTATCTTTTATTCACCTTCGTCTTTCCACTTTCAATGGTAAGTGATAATAAGTTTGAAGTTGAATGAAAATGAAGAAGAGTAGGTAGATAAACCTGCTCAGGCGGGAATCGAATCTAGCATCGCCTGATTTCTAGTCATACGTACAATCCGCTAGGTGAGAGGCCCAACTGAGTATAATATATTATATTAGGTACTTATATTCGATACCTATATTAGGCATTATGTTCAATTCCTCGACTGAGGTTTGTGGGCCAGGTTTTCCAGTTTTATCTTCTTTCCGTCGTGTATCACTAAACGCTAAAAAATCATATAAATGTTCAGTTTCCATTCTTTTATTATGTATCGTATGCAGTAAAAATTGTTCTTCTTCAGTTGGTCCTGATGCTCTTCTGGTCCTTTTACTTCTACGATCGAAACCTGATCTACCCACCACTGATGGACGATTACATCCATCCTTACGCGAATCATGTGATGCATACGTTTCCTGTTCCTCTGAGCATTATTTACATGATCATGTCGAATAAAAAGGAGCCATCCAGATTTCAGTCGTTTTCAGGCCTAGTGGCATTCCTCGGCTTTTATGCAGCGATGTGAGTAATTTTTGGCGTTTGTTTGAACAAGAGAATCCTCCAAAAAAAAAGCTTGGAAGAGGAATCTTTTTGATGAATTCTCGCTCATTTTCTGTGACGTTAAATCGCCAGTAAATCAGAATCTACGAGGTATCGTCCTTAATTCATTTGGTCAAAAAAAATTTTCCAATTTTTCAGATTTATGAGCCTGAAACTGGCCCATGGACAATATGTGTATATCGGCCTCGAAAAACTGCCGCCCACCCAAGTCAAATGGATTCTCGGATTTGCAGTTGTGGCTCCCTTGATTTTCCACACCTTGGGGTTCAAAATCAACGACATTTTGAAACGAAAGCGTTCAATTAAATAATGATTTGGGTGAGTAACCGCAAAAAAGAGAATTTGTAAAAAGGAGTCATGCATCATGATCAGTGTAATATAACTGTGCTAAAGGCCTAATTTCACCGATATTGGAATTGCTGTTCATCATACCTTCGTTTTCTGTTTCTTATTCGTTTTATTAAATTATCTATTTTTATTGTTCAATCAACATTGTTGGGAACTGTAAATTTGTTATTTAGTTTCTGTAGATAAGTACCAGTTTAACCTGACATTGTGATCAGCCTAACAGGGGAATAATTTGATCATGTTAACTTCGATGATAGATGAGCAAAAGCATATCGTATCAACATAGTCCAAACGTTTGCATTTTGGTGAAATTCGACCATTTGGGCTAACCGACTTTTTATATTTTTGTATTTTCTGTACTTAAGTACGTAGTTACCAAATAAATTATCATTTTCTTTACAATTTTATCAATCCCTATTTCACTTTGTCAGCCGAATCAGGAAATCATATATTTTTAGTTCATATAAAATAATTATATATACACTAGGTACATAATTATATTATATTTATACAGTGGCAACATGAAAATCGCTCATATTTCATAAACGTTGTTCATCAATTTCAACGTTTTTTTTTTTGCTACCACTACCAATACTCTGAGCACTGCTGCTTTGTGAAAGACAACAGTCGGGTCGCATACTAATCGCAAAAATATTGATACACCACAAACGGAGCTCAATGCAAAAATTTGTTCAAACCACAGATACGATTTTCATTGCCACAGATACATCCATTCACTCATTTTTCTAGCATTCAATCCAAGAAATGAGTGAATGGACGTGTTTGGCAAATTTTGGTTTATTTTGGTCAATCTTGGAAAATGTTGGCCATTTTTCGAATTTTTGGTTGATTTTTTTTTGCGAATTGTGGTGAATCTTGACAAATTGTGCCAATTTTTCGAACATTTCACAGAAGTACTGCTGATTCATAGGACTCAAGAACACGCATCAAAATCTGATTTTTATTGTATAAGGCCTCAGCAAACAATGGCAATTTAACAATAAGGAACTTCGCAAAACAGACAAAATTGATGTTCACATTTGGAATTTGGAAGTAGTCACTGGAAAATCGAGGGGATTCAAGGGTGAGGTGTGATGCGAATGTATTCTTTGCCAGATGGCACTTGTTGGGTTTCGAATCCTTTGGGGAACAGTTTGTTCGCCTCCTCGTTCAAAACAGTTGGCTGTATCATACAAGCATCGCCCGGCTTCCAGTCAGCGGGTGTCGCCACTTTCTTGGCATCCGTCAGTTGCAGGGAATCGACCTGTTGAAATCGCAAATCGATGAATTCGGACGATCTCAGAGGAACGCACGAGATTTTACAATCGATTTTTTGAGGTTTAACTTCCAGACAAAGAAGTGAGAAATTTTATGATCAAAAATTGAAGTTATTAGAAAATCAAGGATTCTGAAAGCAAAGGATACTCACCACGCGAAGAATTTCGGTGAAGTTCCTGCCCGTCGTAGCCGGATAAAGAATCGACAGCCGTATCTTTTTGGATGGGTCGATAACGAAAACGGCCCGACAAGTGACAGGGACGCCACTTTTGTCCTTCTCGTCCGGATCGATCATTCCCAATTTGACAGCGAGGCTGCGCGATTCGTCAGCGATGATCGGAAACGGGAATTCCGTATTTTCGGAAATTTTCGAATACGACTTCACATCGTCGAGCCATTTTTCGTTGTCGGACGAAGTATCGCAAGCGCATCCGATCACCTGAAAAATAGGAAATTTTTCAAGTATTTCCGAACATGATGAAAATTCTGGGCACGAAAATCGGATCAGAAGTTGAGAAAAATATTCCTTCAACACTATTTAAGGCTATTTCGGAATGTTTCGATATTTTAATTCATTAATTAATTTATTACCTTTTTCATTTTATTTTTTTATGGCTAGCCTAATGCATACTTATGCAAACTTTATTCATTCCGATATCTGACTATTCAGCTCGAATATAATTAAAATAACTTCTATCTACCAACCACTGCTCACATTGACAGTTATAGGTACAGAGGGGGAAGCAAAGTAATGGGATTTTCGGATACGTAGATAACGACGATCAACATTATACGGTAAGCCAATTGTGTTAGCAAGTGCCTAAACTTAAACAACTCAACCATCAGCTCTAGATTAACCCCTGATGGAGAAATGATGTTCTGCTCAAGAAGTACATGATTTGTCATCTCAATCGAGAACTTGATTTGAATTAATATTCATTCCTCTGGATAGCAAATAAATTTTAACAATAATAATTTAACATTTCAATAATAATTATTATTAAACCACCTAACAAAAAACAGATAGATAAGTTTGGTAGTATTTCAGGGAAAATTCGGTTTTATCTGAGTTTTTGGGATTTAGAAAGAAAAATGAAATCTACCGAACCCGCTCAAAGTTTGGAAACGACGAGGGGTATGAAAATCTGAAGCTGATTAAGTAATCGTAGTACTACGACGTGAACTCTAATTCGACGTCATTTACCCGCAGGATTGACGGTTTAATCTGAATTTTAGTTTCAGGCCTAAAAATCGAATGGTTATTTTTGGCGGAAATATTCACTGTTTTCAAAGAGCTGCAACTCAATTACCAACCTGTAAAGCTTTCGTTTTGTCTAATCTGACACTATTCTGATAATTTCAAAAACGTGCACAGTTGTGTGCAATTTTTTTACTCAGAAACAATTATTATAAACATTTTTATAATTTGTAAAAATTCTAGTTTAAGGGATTTGAAGAGCCAGTCGTAGGCATTCGACATCGAGTTTTGAAAAAGGCTAAAAACTTTTTGTGGCAAATTTTCATCTTTATCATACCTTGACATTGCGGCTTTGGAACTCCGGCACTAGTTGAGCCACACGGCCAAGTTCGGTTGTGCACACAGGAGTGAAGGCGTTGGGATGCGAGAAAAAGATGCACCACGAGTCACCCAACCACTCGTAGAAATTGATATCACCTGAAAATGTTCGAGGAAATGGAGGTGGTTATAGTAAAGTACTTATTGGGGGTTTGGTCGTTTAGGCGCCCTCAAACGCTGGCGCCGATCTGTTCGAAAGATAAGTAAGTATTTAAGCCTCAAAATAATTATTTGCACCAACCTTTAGTCGTTTTAGCGGAGAAATCAGCAATAACATCACCAAGAACGACCATGGTTCACGTCCAATGCTGAATTATCTTCTTAGCTCTTACCTCAATACGATAAATCTAACTCGAGAGAGAAGCACAAATCTCCGGAAAAGAAAATTAATGGTAAGTTAACTCCAAAACGTGGATACGGTCTCGATTGTTCTCATGGACATAAACACAGATCTCTCAGTCACGGCAGGCCGGTCGACGGTGGTCCGTAGCAGAGAAAACAACACAACGGTGGTCCGTTGCCGTGTTTCTCGCTTTCTGGTTCTGAGACCTTCGAAATGGAGGGGGAGAAGCTGATAACCGTTATCTTTTTTAACTACAACAACAAGAAGTACGTACATCCCTTCGACCGAAGTAGGATGCACGCGAAAAATTGAAATTTCATTATTTTCAGCTCTCGGCCTTATTTTTATTGTACGGGTTTTTTTTAAAGGGTAAAACGAACCCACTAAAGACGCCCTGTGTAAGTATACCTAAAGCTTTAAGGAAATCATTGCTAAAGGCTCAGTTGCCACCAATGTATCTTTCTCGGTCAAAATTTGTTATTTACCTAGTACCTACCAATGTTTCCTCAATTGTGTATACCAAACTGACGGCCCTATGAATCCCCAATTACTTATGTTAATTTTACGTTCATTTTCGCAGGAATAATGGCCATATCAGTTGGAAATGTCGTGCAAGGGATTTTTCGCTCTAGCTACGCAACCTCAGTTTCTACACTCTTGTTCAAACCGAATTTCCTCTCTAATTTCTTGCCGTGTTCTACTTCAGCTCCTTTCATGATGGCAGGACAAGTAAGATAGTTCAAATAATACGTAAATACCGCAAATAATACGTAAAATAATGCATAGAAATATTGTCTCCAAATAGGTACATCTACTGTCTGAATGTGCGGGCTACCTCGGTTTTCCATATCCAAAGACATTGGAGACAAATTAGAAACTGCCTATTTCTCAGTTATTAGTCATAGATTTGAAAATTAAATTTGAATTTTCCTCTGCTAAAAAGCCCCTTCAAATGTTGACAAATCAAATACACTCTCAGATATAGTGGGGTGCGGATTCGTCTTATTGGGTAATTGATCAATGAGTATCATTTTTCAGAAATCGCACTTCTCGAATTTCGGCTTTCGAACTCCAGCGAGCCGTGCACTTCTAGCCCCTCCGATGACAGTATCCGTCAATCAAACGGCTGGATTCAAAATCAAGTATTCATTGAAGAAACGGTGCAAGGATTGCTTCATTTATGTCAAGGACGGCCGAAGGTAGGGCTAATATAAACGTTTTTGATGATCAATGAACTGAATAATGCAATTGGCATAATTTTCAATAAATTCATTACTTAGTGGAATGGACTTTTTGTGGCTTTTCTTTCAGATCGATATTGTGCCCAACGCACGGCCGCCATAAACAATTGAACCCTGTAAAGAAGCCCAGATACACTTGGACCATCGCTCTTGCAATGCAGTCAAAAGTTCGCCCTTGGTAGTTCATTAGAAAACAATTTGTGTAAAAATAATATAATTAGTGGTTTGTTACGTTGTTTCTTCACCCATCCGACCATTTCCTCGAAGCACCTCGGGAGGGTGCGATAACAATTACAGTAACTACACGCTCACTCCAACCAAAAGCATTTTCGATATATTCGGGTTTGAAAGAATGCTGAATTTGGATTTCAAGACACAACCTCAAGCGATTGATCAAATTCAAATGTCATTATACTGTGCCTATGCCAACCAAAGCCACAGTGCAGTCCTTCAGCTGCCACCCGGAATGACGTCACTTTACTTCATTTTTGGTACCAGGCCGTATGATCAACATTAACGTCACTCTTACTTTGCCCGTATTTGTCATCGTAAAAACGTAAGTAAATCTAAAATCGCGTTTGAATCTAGGTCACTTAAAGCTTAATTTAATTTTGTACTTAACTTCTTCGGAGTAAAAATAGTATTGTTCCTATTTGAGTAGACATTGTCATCACTGGTATCTCCTCGGAGCCAGGTGAGTGAATTCATTCCAATTACCTATTCACTGCACAGTCAGCCTGTCAATGCTTGAACTTGTTTTAAAACATTTCTGTCGTTAACTATCATACACCAAAATGATTCAAACATGACAAAAGAGCAAGCTGAAAAAGCGTGTCAATTTTCAACTGGTTTGGAACATTTTACATAAACACACAACACACGGAAACACAATGGGTGTGGTGACGTTGCTCGGCGTCCAATAAAGTTAGCAACGGTATCCTGCCACGACTGGGTTAGACTAAACATGTACCTCGGCATGTATAAAACATGATTATGGGGTAAAAACATAAAAATGGGGGGGGGGGGGTTAATTCAGGGGGCAATGCCTACACTCACGCACGCACTCAAACAGCTCTGATCGGTGTTGGCCTGATGCGTATGCCATATAAGACTAAACGGGGTTGTTATTTTCCGAGCCGATTTCGGCGAAAGCGCTACTGTTGTCAAATGAGCTTGACTGGGTTGGTTTGTGTACATGGTGTTCCATCAATGATCATGAAAACACTCAAAGTGTACTTGTACGTCACCTCGTAATACATTTTCACAAACTTACAGAAAATGAGAGGGTTATATCTGGTTGTGATCGCCTTTGGCCTCATCGTGGCACAAACGGCAAGCGACGAAAGAGCTAAACGGGCGAATAAGTTGGGCGCGGATGTCGACAACAACGAATTCGCCGAATTTGAAGAGTTCGAAGTCGAGGCGGAAGACAGGCCTGAAGAAGTTGGCGGCTCTGCCGGGCAGTACGAGGACGTCAAGGTGGAACAAGACGAAGCCTATGACCCTGAGGAAGATGTCATTGTTGAAGTGAGATATTGCAAATTTCGGATTTGTGATTTTCATTCTTTAATGTAGTACCGCCCATAATTTGTCTCGGTTTTTTAAATTTTCCAGGACGATGATAACGAGTTCGAACATTTTCAAGATGAAGAAGAATTCGAAGGGTTCGACAATGATCGAGTCGGCGTTGGCAATCGGGGTGATGAGAAAGAAGCGCCAAAGATCACGATAGCCAAGGTGTGTCAGAATTACCATCATCCGAGATAATTGTTTGCAGTTTAGATAGAACTTAAATTGAGGAGAGGGAGGTTCCTTCCAATGAAATTTCTTGCGACAGCCATCTTTATCAATTACAGCAATGCATTTTTCACCCCCACCATCAACGGTTAGGTGGTGAATGGCCAATCAGCTCTTTGTTACAGGGTGTTCCGTATTTTTTACTAAATTCGACTTCACTCTTGTTCCATACTTAGGTCCCGCTTCATTTTCGCTCGAATTGGGACAGCTTCTATCTAGAAATGCTGATGATCGCCGGACTTGTGGTGTATTTCATCAATTTCTTCTCCGGCAAGAGCAAGAACAGCAAAATGGCCAACATGTGGTTTTCCACGCACAGGTCTATGTTGGAGGATAATTTTTCTCTAGTCGGTAAGTATTTATATAGTTATTTAATATTGTGGTATGATTTATTGGATTATTCAAGGAATTTTTCTTTAATTGGTTATAAATTGATACGTTATTATTTATCGATTGAAGGCTATTCATTTGTATGCAAAGACAAGGAATATTTTTGGATTTCAGGCGACGATGGAAAGATGGAGATAGAAAATAGAGGCCTGATGAAAGAGTCGGAACACATGTACACGCTGTGGTGCAGCGGAAGAACGTGCTGTGAAGGGATGCTAGTCGAACTCAAGTTCCTAAAGGTTAGCACAAAAGTTCAAAGACTTCAAGTAGTTTTTGCCAAAAAAAAATCTGTTAAATAAACCATGAAAATTTTAATTCGAAATACCATCCATAGAGACAAGACCTGGTCGCCGTCATAGCTCAGATGATGAAACCTTCGCTCGATCAGATCCACATCAAGGTCGATATGGGCAAAGATGATATGGACACATTCGTGTTCTGTGTCGCCACGAAAAAGACGGCTCTTCGTTTGTCGAAAGACCTCACTGACCTGGTTGGTTTTGCGAAAAATTCGATTTCCAAAAATTTCCAACCCATCGGCAAAATTAACTCGATTTCTATTTCCAGAGTCTTTTCTGCGGGGAACGGAAAAGCGGCGAGAAATTGGGTCTCCCAGCGAATTTCAATGTTCTGTCGGAAATCGGCGAAGTCGCTTCGGCGATGCTCGATACGAAGATGACCGCCCTCATCAATCGTTACCCAGACCTCATCGATTACATTCACTTTTCCGATCAGTATTCTGGACCAAAAAACCAAGAGTGAGCGAATCGAGAAATTTAGTCCTCTGATACCAACTTCCCTTAGTTTTTTTTTTAACCGAAAGAATTTTGCAGGGATACTAGCCCGACCAAATTGCCGACCACCAAAAAAGTGCTGATGTTCGGTTTCAACATTCAGCTGAAAGGACGTTCGCTCCAAGAGGCCATCGAACAACATAAACCACTTTTGAGTTTGGTTTTCCATTGTATGGAAAGAGTCCGTCGATTCCGTCTCGGCAAGGAGGTCAATTCTGTTTATCGAGTTCGTTTTTCACCACAAAACTAACCTCTCCCAGATGACGAGTCTGACTAAAATCTTCCTGATTTCAGGGAAAGAATAAGGCTGATAAAAATAGACTGAGAGTTGAAGAAGCTTTTCTGAAGACGACTCATGCCGCTCGGGCCGAAGCTGCCGCAGCGAGGCGGGAGGAGAAGAGGAGACAGGAAAAAGAACGAATCCTGCAGGTAACACATTATGCACATAGAATATGGAACCTTTCTGAAACAAATGGCCGTTACATTATCCAAAAAATGGTCAAAACCCAACTGTCAATTATCCAAGCCATCTCCATGAGAATTTGAGGAACGAGAAGACGAATCAGATGCTTAGCGTTAGAAGACCTTTACCCGAAACCTAAGCTGAAAATCGCTACATCATCCCGGACACAAAGATTCCCCGGAAACTCCCCCTCCCCCTCAGCCTCAATACAAAAGATATTTCTTTAAAAAAAAAATTTTAATAAATATAATTTATTGTAAAAATTGTATTTTATCATAGAAATTATATTTCATTGTAAAAATATTATTTTCCACAGGAGGATGATCCCGACAAGCAGCGTAAATGGGAAGAGAAAGAAATGAAGAGGCAGATGAAGAAAAAAAATCCGAAAATGAAACAGTTGAAAGTGAAAGCGCTTTGAGGAGTTCAGCCGTTCATTGAGTTGGCAGTACTCTATAAATTACTGACTCGACTGCCGGGTAGGCTTACTAGTAAGCGGTCTGTATTAATGAATTATCACTAATGGCTTGAAACTAAGCCGTTCAATATTCAGGCGACTACTTCCAAAAATTGCAAATTTTCCCTAAGAAACTCGTAGGCACGCCTAATTATATGGTAAAATATTGTTTATTAAACCATTTTCATGATAGTGGCAATTTTCTGTATAATCTACTCCTATTTTGTGCTCTTGTTAAAATTGATCTAAAGGCACCCTTTGCTATTTGCAAATTTAAAAAAAGCTGTATTTTTCCAAACACTTCTCCAATCATCCTTGGAATATAACTTCAAAAAATCGGGTTTCTAAAATGTCCCAAAGATTAATAATTGAAATTTGGTGTCCCTTCCGCAAGGGGGTCAATTTTGAAAGAATAAATTAACCTAGATTGATCAAAATCTCAGAAGTCGATTTGTTTCCAAGGAAAACGAACGGTGTTTTGTGATTGCTGTAGGAATTGTTGATACACAGGAACGATTTTGAGAATTTTATCCATTCACCCTCAAAACCAACCCTTTGTGTAACATTTCAAAAACCTGTTTTTTTTTCAAGGTTGCATTATTTCCAAGTCAAATTGAAAAATTTCCAAAACAATTTGAGAATTTTCCAAGACGATTCGGCTTGTTTGAAAAACTCATTTTTTTGGAAATCTCAAATTGATTTGGACAATTTTTGAATAATTTTCAATAAAATGTCAAGTCAATTTTATGTATCTCAAGCGCCATATATTAATTTAATTAAAGCGCCAAGTATATTAATGCTGCAATAACTATGTGCAAACCCATGCTTATCTATTTCCATGGCACATTTTACCACTCGAAGCACCCACGTCTGATGAGTCAACGGTTTCTGTCGGCAGTTGTAACAAACCGGACACTCGGGTCAAGTTGATTATTTCGATTGTTATTTGGAAATTTCTACAGTACCTGAAAGTGTTCTTAATACAAATCTTTAAAGGCTACGTAAGTTTTATATCGCCTGTAGAGTCTAATAATTCAATTCATGTTATGATTTCGTTGAATGTTCGCGCTAAATGTCAATAAAAATTTGTTACCTGAAATAAACGAGTATTTCAATCGCCCGTTCTTTCTGTAATTGAGTTTATCTAGTCCCAATTTTTTTTTCTCAGGCGAAGTATAAAAGCGAGAAATTCACGCAATGGATACAAGCTAGAATAGAGTCGCGTTATTTAAAAAATAACCACTTTATTTACAGTATTTACGTGGACATCTAATGAAATATTTAGAGAACAAATGGTAAAGACGAGGTGAATTGATTGATAAGAAAATTGGTAGCAATACAGCAATAATACCGGAATATTGGTACATCGTTCTCGAACATTTCCAATGAGATTTTTACATCCAAATTTGATATAAATACCACCGCGGTGAATTTTACCTGAAGCTTCCTTGGATATCGGATTGATAAATTTTGTCAATAAACCGGGCCTGCTGGCTTTTGCTTCGGACTTTTTCCAGGATTAGGACTGGCTTGCAATGCGCAATTTTTTCCCCCATTGTTCACACATTTCCGGTACATTTGGATTTTAGTTTTGCAATAACAAAACCGTCCACAACAAGGTGATGTTACCCTCATGATGTTACCTCCATTGATAGAAGTGACGGACTGAACTAAAGTCGAAGTTAACGTTACGCCATCATGCGATATAGTAATCTCTGCACCATATTCGCAAATCGCACATTACCGCTATTTCGGAGCGATCTACTCAAAAAACAGAAGTTTTTCAGCAGAAAATTCGCTCCGGTCCTGAACATGAGCATGTTTAGAATGTATGAATACCAGTCGATCACCACTTGATGCCGAGCGGGTTCGGATTGTAGGTGACCGCCTCGAAGGTCGTGTGAAGTTGTTGTTCAACTTCGGGGGAATTCACGTCACCGAACCACTTGTTGTAAAATTGAAGCAAATCGCCGACGTTTCGAACGGGCAAATCGTTGTAAGCGCCTTCCACTTCTTTCAGCTGGCCTTTGACCTGTGCTCCACCGTTGAGACAACCTGCGAGTGATTTGTGATTTATTGTAATTATCGCATTTTGATCCTAAGACCTACAGCATTAACCCCGATTACTTGAGCTTTCGATTGAGTTTTTACCTGTTGGACAAGCCATGACTTCGACATAGTGGTAATCGCATGTGCCCCGCTTCATTTTATTCACTAGATTCTGTATATTTCTGAAACCGGTGACAACCGCGATTTTCAATTCCAACGTCTGGAGATGAGCCATTTGCATGTCGACTCTTCGGCTGAAAAATTAAAACGTAGAATAACAACAGTTTTGAATGATACTGCTGTATAGTTGAGAAATAGAATCGTACTTCACGTTGGAGAACGGAGGGATTTCGTCGATTCCCATTTCTTTAGAGAATTCGGCGAGTATGTGCTGAGCGTAGCCGCCCGAACCCGACCCAGCAGGTCGGGTTAGGGGTTGGTATTTCTCGAGAAACTCCCAAGGCCAGTCGAGATCTGATTCGTCTTCAGACGCCAACCCGCACTCGCCGCTCACTTCTTTTATCAAGGAAACAATCTCAACTAAGAACACAGAAGCATAAATTAGAAATTGGGCCAAAACCGAAATCGGATAATTTTCCAAAAATCGTAATGTTCACCTACAATCGCCTACCTGGCGTAACGACGCAATCGACGTCTCTGACGTCGGAAATGGTAAACTGCGTCCGCGAGGCTTCCAATTTCTTGTCATAACACGGCATCAATGTGACATGGTAGATTTCCGACGGACTGGCGCGATCCGAAAAATGACTTTTGACGAGACGGCCCATAATTTGCTGGGGCGATCTGCAGGAGCTCAAATTAGGCAGCAGGTGGCTTTTCGTCTTTTCAGTATAGCAAACCCATCCTGCGGTAATGAATCGAGTGCAATATGCTGCGATGCACAACTTCAAATTTGATGAATGTACAATTTTCTTAGCAAAATAAGGAAAGTAGAGTTTTACCGGGGCAAGTGGAAGCCAACATGGGAAGAGCGCTTTTGTCGCCATTGACGAATCTCTTATACCGAGCTGTAAACTCTTTGAATTCTTCAATAAGAGCTAAATCTTCCGCTAAGCCGATGTCAAGGACCATGTCCGCCCCAAGTCTTCTGAACAATCCTGGATGAGGGAAAAATTCATTTACTATCTACTTGTTGAACGAGAGTGACGGATAACATATTTCCAGGATAAACAGCTAACAATAATTGGATAAGTACCTGTAAGCTTTCCAAGACATGTTTCCGGTGCAAGGTTCACAGCTTGCGCGATGGAAACAACAGTTTGAACGGCAATTGAAACAACAATCAGTTTCTTGTTTTCCTGAAAAGCAAGTAGAGCAAGAGTTAGGAGTTTGTACAAAGATAAAAATAATTGAGACACCGAAACCCAGTTCTCGCTGATTAGAAGCTTCCTTGCCATCTCCAGACCGAAACTGAAAATACGTATCTATCGTAATTGTTGAATCCAAATTGATTCCAAAGAGGCCAAAACCAATGAAGGTATCCCCTCCCCCCCAGGCAGGAGACTCCGTGAATTTTGGGAAGGAGAAAAGAAGAGGAAAAGGAAGCAGCTTTTTATCAGTGGGGAGACGTTTGTTTTAGGTTGGTTCAACCGAGACAGCAAAACTGTTGTTGTTGACAATCAGACGCGAAATCAGTTGACTCCTCAGCACTTCCAATGCAACAACAGTGCCCGTCCTTAAACCATTCAAGTGATAAGTGAATGAGATCGTACGGCTTCTTTATTGCGAAAAATCCGAAGCATCTCTTCATGGCTCTGTTGAGTGACTAAAACGGTTTCCGCAGTTGTGATGCATCCGCTGCAAGCCAAACAGTCAGCCAAAGTTATGTCCACCCTCACAAGTTTTTCCACTTTGTCCCCCTGGCGGAATGAAATCATGCAGAATGATTAATAATTATTAATCATAATGAGTACAAATTATATATTATAATATATAATATCTTCAAGGGATAAATTTGTATGAGAACATTTTTTTGCGTCATAGGTTGATTTCCGAAGAATTCTTCACACTTAAGTCGGACAAGCCGATTGCTGGAGCAGGTGGAAAATACATTGCGGTGATTGGTCGAGGTGGCGCCGGCGTTGAACTCAATAAATTTGATCGGGGTTTCCCAGATCCCATGTTCATCCTCCCTCAAACAGCCAGCAATTGGACAGTGTGTAGCCGATTTGAGTACTGTTCGGAGAGGCAGTCCAGGACTACTCCACGTCTAGTTGAAACGACGCCTTACAAATTCAAGTCATATGATAGGATGAATTAGCTCTAGAAGTTGTTCATCCAATCACATGGCTTCGCATCCTTAGCAACGATACCTGGAGTAGTCACGGACTGCCTCTCCAATCATTCCGAAGTAAACTCACGACAGTCCTTAGGCACCTAGATGGGTGTCCAAATGGAACTTAGTTGGGCTCATAATTTTGACTCACGCTGACGTTTACGTAGCTCCCATCTTCTTCAATTCGTATTTTGGAACCGGTTCGGGGTTTTTCCTTTTGGATTTCCACCGGCTTGATGCATTCCTGTGGGCAGGAAATGTTAGATCCTCAATCAATACCTTGAGAACCATAAAATTCACAGATCTGTCCGCTATGAGCATGAAAAAAATGCGTCAAACGTCATGAAAACTTGTCATGAAATCAAAACTTGCCTGTGAAGGGGTTATGAAATCGTCCAAATTGGCGATCTGTATTGCTCCACTGAACCTGCTGGCCATTGCTCAACGCAGCATTAGTTTTTCACTCGCGTGAAACAACGATTTCTGGTTGGTGGTTGAATGACAAGGGAAGGATTTTTTGTTGAGCGTGAAACGTTTAGTAAGTAGGTAAGTACTAAAATAGAAGCAAAAATGAGAATTTCAGACAGAACCTCAGAATTTTAGGATGCTCGCCAGATAAACCAAAACATAGCACGACGCAGTAAGTACGAATCGTCACAAAACTACAAGCCAGAATGATAAGACTTATCTGAAAAACTCAGATTCTGAAGATAAGATAATTATCCATAAGTTGCTGTTGTTACATTAAAGGGTGGCTAAACAGAGTCCATGATGGTATGAACATGACTTTTGTTCTCGTTCCAATCGTTCCCCACGGTTAACGTGGGGAAGATGGATGATGGACTTTGGAAGAAAAATGGGTAAACATTTGAAATATCCCCATGGAATAAGAAATTTCTTGGTTTGAACATTTAGATCGTGTATATTGACTATTCATCATCCTCACCATGGAATGTACCCAGGCGCCTTACTCAAAAACCACCTATGAGTTGAAAGACAATCCAACAATGTAAAGTGGTGCTTCGGGCAGGATTTAAAATGCAAAATAATAGTATTATCACAATGTTGATGGTACATACGCTGCATGTTTGAGTCAGATCAGAGTTTGATCAGATTGCCACCTCCTTTTCCGTCCTCAAGAATCTCCCACTTCGGCGTCTGGAAGGACGTGCGCTTCCCAGACAAGAAGTCATCTTGTAGCCACTTCTCCGGCTCCCGACTCAACAGGCCAATATCAAGACACATTTCAAGTCAAACGCTCAGTTCTTCAGCCTTTCTTGCGTGTGGAGGTCGGTCTACCTCTGTACGTGTCTCATCCTGTTTCCCGTCCTCAGCTTCGCTTTCTTCTACGGCCTCTTTGTTTACAAACATTTCACTGATAACAAGAAGAAAATCGTTCTTCTCCGTTACGCACCGGAATTTCATTTTTTCCGCAATTATAAAATTATCGCATTTTTGACCAAATTCCGTCACATCCAACATATTGTCCGCGGGAATTTTGGAAAGTAAACGTTTCTGTACAGTGAACGAATAGTTTACCGGTAGCGTTGTGTCTCGTTTGATAAACCGCCGGTCGCTGATAAAACGTCGGGCTATTTTTTGAGTCGCGTTAAAACCGTTTTTGGAAATTCGCGATGAACGAGGAAGATCTGCATTTAGCAAAGGCTATGGCCAGCATGGACATGCAGCCCATGGCCAACAGTAAGAAAACCGTCGTAAGCAAGCTGCAGGATAAAATTCAAGGATTCAGGTATGAACATTTTTCTGATTGTCTACGCCCACTTGAACATACCTACTTAGGTTTCGTATAATTAAATCAAGTTCTCAATTCTACCTCGCTAAAATTTATGCCGTTTTAAATGTGCTAGTTATTTACCTCGATGCTATTTTTGAGTTGTTAAAACCCTGCCACGGACCGAATAATTATCATCAAATCGGTCCCACACTAGTACCTTCCAAACAAAGCTTCGGTTTATGTGCCACACAATTATATCATGGGTTGAGCAACAACTTATTTGAAGTTTGACGCTTCAGAAACTAATGGGAAATCTTGATAGCTCCGTTGATGACACCACGAAGACAGATCCGTGTCCCCGACGGACGCACCATCAACTGGGAAACCCATGATTTTGATTCCCTATTGATAAAATCTATCCGCTCTGGTCGGCAGATACCTACTAGCGATAATAACACTTTGAAATCCCCAAGTTCCATAAACATGGAGCAATTACAAACCATTGGAATACATACAACGTAGGGGCCGACGTCATTAGCCATCCTGGCCGTCAGTTGGGTGATTTTGACTTTTGTATTAATTTATTGGATTAGGAATGATTTCAGATCAATATTTCGCAGTTGGATCGATAAATAATTCCAATTCATATTTGAAACTTGTTGCAAGTACACAGAATGTGTGCAAGTAACAGAAACAGAATCTCATCCTCATACTGATAAACAGGCATAAACGCGAACTGTTGCTCAAGGCTTGAGCCTCAAGCTCAAACCGAAACTAAAACTGTGAGTTTACTCAAAATGATACTCAAACTCAAAGGTCGGAAGAAAACTGTTACTCATGAGTTCCATTTTGAGTTTGAGCTTTTGGGTTTTAGTTTCAGTTCTAGTTTTAAGTTCAGGTTGAACTTGGGTTTGAGTTTACCTTTCTTTCGACCTTTGAGTTTGCGCATTCCGATGTTCCGTGAACAGTTGAACTTGTAAAATTTTATTACTGGCCGATAGAACTTTTTCCAAGCGGGGACACTTTTGGTTCTGGGATTTTTGTATTTTGTTTTATCGCTGCATTTTCATCAAACTCGCATTTTTAATGGGGCTCGTCTGAAACATCGAATGCTGCTCGTACGCATGATGCAGATAGTAGATCGCGCCAATTATTCGTACTAGATTAATGTTGACGTGACGCGTGACAACCGCGACGCGACCTGTCGCCCTACGGCAGTTGTTGCTTCATCTCGAGGCCGTCCTAAATTGGTTTTACCTCGATATGATATTAAGTTACTTCCCGCTTATGTACCTATACCTACCCCGAAGTTATTAAAAATGTCTTTGACCTTATTTTTTCAAACATAATATGACACACTTGTAATTTGTGAAATTCTATATCGTCCGCCACCTCGCGAGCTTGGCCGTGATACCACCGTGTTGAGTACGTCCTTTTTTTTCTTTCCTGAATCTACCTTAAAAAATTCGGATTCTGGGTTTATTCAGATCATTCCTTAAATTTCGGAAATAGGTGCTTGCCGACTTTAACAACACACACTTTAATCACACCTATCTACCAAATTGTATTCTGTATCATGGTACGGATGAAAGCAGACTCACTGGTCAAGGAGCTCGAGAATAATTTGAATAAAACCACCCTGAATAAAAAAGTTCAGCCTTAACTGGTTCGGTCAGTTTGTGTTAAACTGGAGAAAAAAAATATTTAGGAGTGCAAATCGATCCTGCCATCCCGGAATGTTATCATCCCTGTTGTGGTATCACAATCAACTCAAAAGAGGTATTATCCCACTGTCGAAATCGAACAGAAGTCTTAGCAACATTTTCTAGACATATTCGATGAGAAACGAGAGACCCCCCAGTACAAAAGACATTTCGAAAAGTGGTTTTTTAAAGTTAATGAATCCTTGAAAAATCGATTAGGTTCCATTATTGTTGTACAACAGATCGTGCTCCAAAAAGGTCAACTTCGATGAAGATCTGATGGTGTAGGTCAATGGAAAGGGCGTGTATGAAGGACACCGTGTAGGCTAAGGGGCAAAGGCCCTCAGGGGCTGGTGTTCTCTCCTCAACAGAAAAAATTGAGTCCGGCCTTTTCTCGTTAAATCGAGCCCAAACGCCATACAGCCGCAATATTTATTGAATAATCTCTCGGAGAAATCAGTATTATGCTGTCTTGGTCCCGAGGCTCGACCCTGAACCCGTCCGTTGCAGAAAATGTCCTTACATGGGTTAATTGGATCGGTCCAGGACATACGTGTCGTTCTGTGATCGTTCTCCGTCTGGACGGTATATTTTATGCATCCAATTAGGATAATCATTGGCGCATTGATTGGGCAAACGTTATTATTCGAGTTGTCCTTTTTAGGAAATACATGCTGCCTTCTGACTCTTGTGCCGATATTTTTCTTGGAAATAAAATTGCATGAAATTTCGAACGCCACCAGATATTATGTTAGCACTAAAATCTCGTTAGCGTGGGACGATCTAGCTATGACGTCACATTAGTTTCTCCATGGTTGAAAATTTCTTTTTGATTTTCACGTTCCTAACTTGATCGAAAGTCTCTTCTCAATTGGGTAATCCTCTACGAATGAAGGCATTTTTTAACAGTATTAACTGAAACGAAAATAATGCTACAATCGGAGTGCTTCACGTAGAAAATTAATTTCAGATTTTTTTATTAGCATAAAAATTTCCTGATTCGAGCACTTTTTTGTAGGAAATTCTTACTAGGAATTGACTGTTGCTCAACATATCCATCTTCTGTGCTACCAAATTATGTTTGTCTTCAGTTGGAGATTGTGCAATTTGGTAGTGTGCAAGTCCATGAACTTTTACTGTTTTGTTAGTTTCTGGAAACCGATTGAAGTCCCATTATTCTTTTCTTGGGGTCGCCTGATAAGCCGAGGTCGACCTCGGTCTCGATGTGGTAGGCCGCGATACCATTTTTTTTTCATTTGTTGAGGCACAGTACAGTAATGTACACTCGGATACTTCCCTCATCCATCCGACATGGGCGGAAAATAATCGATGGCCTGAATTTGATTTCCTCTAGAAGGTTCGTAATTTAACGTGCTGGTATCTCTGGCAGTTTTGTTGGCCTTTGCGTTTTTGGTTGTCCCTAATTTTCGGGTGATTTCATTTTTGTGGCACAAAGGATGGTATTGTGGTACAATTTCTTCATCTGGCCGAATTTGCATGTTTCGAATTTCCGGTAAAGCGGCGTTAAGTCGAGATTAAACTAACCCTGATTTTTAGTGTATTAACCCATCAAACCACATCTATATTTGACCGAACGGACAAACATTGCTAAAAGCATGCCGTCCCTGACCCTGACACCTACGAAAAATCGCAGTCAATTACCAAACACCTCAAACTGTCAGAGAACACGTATAATTTCCATATATCACACGGTCCATGTTAAACTGTTATTATGCACCTACGGGCGAACAGCTCACGCCAACGGAACTTCGAATGAATGGGCTGGGGTGACTCGATCGGCTTGGAAACTGATCAAAACTTGTTCGATAAAACCAAAAACTGATAAAACAAGAACTGGTAAAAACAATTATACGAAATCGGTTTCGTCGCCGTATGTTTTTCGACTATGAAAATTCCGAGATGTTTCTGGGACTGACATCGACAACTATGATATTTGGGCGTTCATGTTGAACTTGAGAGTTATACCTACCTACAGTTCTAACATACATGTCACCATCCGCTTTGCAATTTGGGTGGCGTACTTTGATAATTTTGCGTTTCATAATTCTTGGTATACGTTAGTCAACAACTAAAGTCGTTCACGAAATTAAACGCCGAATAAATCGATCCACTCACCCCGTATAAAGGCATACGTCCCTGTTAATATGGATTCGTCATTCCAAGGGGTACGTGCTGACCGCCTCACTGGTTTTGGAATTGAAGCCTCGAGGGGACACGTCCTTGGTTTGTAAGAACTTGTCTAATGGTCAAATTGAAAAACATCCGAGGCTGGACCTCAGTAATTGGAGATGATATAATTTATCATGTATCGCTCCCAGTTTGGAAGTGTGCGTTGTTCTGACCAGATAAACAATTAGGAACGAAAAAATGGAGTTTTTTGCAATTTCGATTAGAGAGCATTTGCCGCACCAAGAAAACTCCAGGATGGGAATTCGACATCATCACTGAAATACAGAGGTTTTTGCTTCAACCGTTTTTAAAAATTTATCGAATTCGGCTCCTCAGAAACCGACAAAAAAATCGGACAGGCCGTTTAGCCGTAGATTCGCTAGCTATGTACAGGTACATAGTAGGTCTACTAAGGTTGGTAGCTAAAAAGAAAAAAAAAAAGAAAAAAACAGTACGACAGTTGCAGAAGTATAGAAGGTGCGTGTATCATACCCAGTCATGCTAAATAATGATCTACAACAGCTCAAGTTCATTCACGGCCGAGAGGACTTACTGACTTGAACTTGACTATTGGTATTGGGGTAACTGATTACTTCACATTAATTTTAACTAATTATTATGGGATAGGTTACCTTTCAGTAGACGAAGGCTGAAAGATATAAGGCCACCCAAGCCCTCGATCGATATTCAGACCACGATTCAATATTTCAAGAACTCGGCTCTCAGGGTGACATGAGCTCATCATTCTCCAAGAGACTAGCGCCGAACAGTTTCAGTCCGTACCTCCGACGCCCAGATTCACACGTTGAGCGAAAGGCGCGGCGTTTTTTGAGGATCCCCCCCAAAAAAACTACACTATTCAAAATAGCTAATTGAAGGATGGACGATTTTGCTGTTTTTATGATGCGTTATCATCTTCTTTTATAGTTATCAGCTTAAAATCTCAAACCCCTTTGACAAGCAATAGTGTGAAAAAACCTATGATTCGGCTCTAATCGTTCGGTCATCGATGGCTTACGGGATGCCGTCGTATATTATCAATTGGACTGGGCATACAAGAAAGTCGAGGGAAAAGCGTCGTGTTTGGGGGAAAACTGATTACCTTTCATCGACCGAGAGCGATTTCCGACAACATTTGTGGAACTGGGAACCTTCGTTTTCCGCAATTGTTTCACCGTGTGTACCGGACTGAACTTGCGTCTAATTTCCCTCCTATTTCACGCGATTTGCCTACGCGTCGAAGGAACTTGAAATATGAACTCCCGCGTCTCGTCCTCGTCCTTTGGAAACTAAGTCAATCTCTGACCAAGAACGTTTAAGGTCAGCACTGGCTGAATCCTTTGCCTCGATGATGCCATCAACATCATCGGTTCCCTTGATGTTTCACGACAACTCGACGATTTCGTAATGCGGTCTTCGAAGCTTTTAGTCGGTCTATCGTGCGAGGATCCTTCCTGACTGATTGCCAGGTTTTCGTTACCGCAGAAGGCCGAGCTACCGGCCATCTTACGTGAGGAGCCGATAAAATAGAAGATGATCATTTGTTCACAGAATCGTGAAATTGTACTTTTTAGTGACAGAACAATCACCTGTTTGGTGGGTCCAGTCTGCTCCCTCATTACGTCATAACTCAAGATATATGACAACCTAATGACGTGTATTTTTATGTTCACATACACAAAAGAAATGATCTTAAACAGGTTTTCTTAAACATAAGCGCAATATAAAACGCAAAAGTTTTCCGTCTATTAACTCATCACTCAAGACGTGGAAGTCGGTAACATGGGAAATGTTCCTCAACGTGTTTAAGATACCTGCAGGTATCGAATTATTTTAAGTGATTCTTATTTTGTCTTGACCGAAACGGGGCACTTGCACCCAGTACTGCAATAAACGTGACCATAACTTCATACAATACTGAATAGCAGTAATGAAAACATGCTGATTTCGTCCCTGATTTGAAATCCTGCTCAAAATCTTCGTTCACGTTTGAAATGGGTTTGCTTTTGAATTGTGTGATAATTTGCTTTTTGATTTGTAACAATCAAAATGTTTCACATTTATGACGCATTTCGTTTCAGTGCCAAATTAAGTCCCGTCGCTGTGGATGAAGATGGCAGTTCAGGGTCGTCTTGTTCAGGAATCAATTCCGATGCAGACAGGTCAATGATTTCATGAAACTGCACGGTTGTTGTGTTTTCTGGTTTTTTATTTTCCATATGTTCTCCTTCCTTACGGTGCACGAATCTTTTTATTTCGTGGGGTTCATTTTTTCCTGTCTTCGTCTCCTGTAGATAGAAATAGATGAACAGTAATCGATGGTCTGCTGTGCTGAATGGTTATTAGAATGTAGAACAGCGGTAGAATATTGGTCAACATTACAGTTTGGATTATATTTTTTTCCAATTACATGTTGTGTGCCCAGTATACGTGAAAGTTGTCGCGTGATTGCTGTTATTCGATCCTGTACGATCATAGTGCACGGCTCTTCTGGTATTCAACGTCTGTTTAATAATTTTTCTTTTGTTTTCGTTTTTTGTGTCTTTCGTTTCGAATGAATCTCTCTGTGTTCCTTCCTTCCGCCACTTTTCACAGTTTTTATGCCTTCTTTTACTGCCATGCTTTTATCTGTAAATAGTTGCATAGTAGTTTTTAGAAAGGTTTGAAGAGTTTGGATTTACACATTTATTATTGCTAGTCACTTGGAAATTTTTTAGAGTGTGTTGCAGCGCGTTTATTGTCATTTTTAAAAATTTTCAGTCTTTCCTACCTCCTCAGCGTTCCTAACATTTTCTGCTTGCACAGATTCAATCGCATACCGTGTATGTGACTGGGGGTTTAAAGGCTGATTATAATCAAGATTATAGCCAGAGCGTTCTTGGATAATTATCCAAGAACGCTCTGATTACCTAGGTATCTATTTTTCCGGTGATTTTATGGTGAAAAATCATAGTATTGTTCTACGGTCAGAATGATAAAACTGTGATGGTAAAGTAGAATTTTCACCGATGCCTTCGAATTATCAGCTCTTCAGGTCTTTTCTCGTGCCTTGTCCAAGTCGATTGGAAAAGTGGCATAATCATTTTGCAACAAAAGCAAAATAAATGTACCTCTCCTCCACTGCTCCGGGTTTGTTTACCCAACTCGTGAGCGTGGCGAAGTCGTGATCATTCTTCGTTCTATTTGGCCAATGACTACAAGATGAATGCCAAGACGTGCTCGTCCTTAGCCGCCAAAGAATTGATGGCAACCCCTCGCTTGACGAAACAGCCTCGAGTCACTGTTCCCAATGTCCTTTCAAGGCTTCGGCAGCTTTGCAAATAATGTAATCTCTTGTATGTTACACATGTGTATTTTCCCGAATTGCCCACCCTGGAATGTCCGATGTAGGTACGTCAACCAAGGTCCGCAAAACGTTTTCAGCTATCGAAGTAATACGATAACTTTTTACTCTGCTTTCGAACGAACATAACTAATAATCGCAAATTAATCTAGCTACAACAGGCCAGCCGATACTCCTTCACCAATTTATATTTCATGGGTTTCATTTTACAACGTTATTTTTCATCGCTATACCCAATGAACTATGATGAATTTATTGTAAATCTTCAAATTTGCCATTGAATTCTTAATCGAGACCGGTTTTGCGCATTTTTCGTCACTTGGGATCAGTATTTAGATGAAATTTGGAGGAACATAATTTTCATTTGTTTCTACATTTTGCCCTCGTGGCAGTAGGTAAAATCTCTCGTGGAATTCATTATCTCCGTTCCCGATGAACAGTTTTGAGAGTTTTTTCACAAAATGCTTTGCTTATGCTCACAAACTGAGAGTAGAAAAGTAACGACGATGAGGTACATTTACGCACACCTGTTGTTGATCGTTGAGTGCCTGAGTTGGATGTGATACTAACCCTCCAAGCAGCGGCGTATGTCTGGTCCCATCTACGTTTGTTTGGTAGGAGTACCTCAATGCACGCAATCCAAGTTGGAACTACGCGAGCTTGTTATTATATTATTAGTTATTATGTTATTGTTATTATTATTGTTATTATTGTTTTTATTATTGTTTATTGTTATTATTGTTATTGTTACGTTTGTTTGGTAGGAGTACCTCAATGCACGCAATCCAAGTTGGAACTACGCGAGCTTGTTATTATATTATTAGTTATTATGTTATTGTTATTATTATTATTATTATTGTTTTTATTATTGTTATTATTGTTATTATTGTTTATTATTGTTATTATTATTGTTATTATTGTTATTATTATTGTTATTATGTTATTATATTGTTCTGATTTGCAATTTTTCCAGAATCAAACTGTTTTATTTTTCTTGATCTCCGAGACTCAAATAATAAACTAAATACCAGGGTAATTTTGAAACCAAGGAAAATTCCAGGAAATCCCTTCACTTCTCCCCTTCTTCTTCTACAGGAACGAGTCGGTCCGCATGCACGTTAAAAGTTCGTCCTGTGGGCAGCTTGATCCTGTAGACGACGTCAGATATTTTTCGAATGATCTTGCATGGTCCCGTCCACGGAGATTGAAGTTTTGGGGAAAGCCCCACCTTTCGTTTGGGATAGAAACACCACACATCTTGACCTTCAATAAACAGCTGGGGACCTCCACGCGCAATATACCTCCGCTTTACATTTTCTGCAGCATTCAGCAACTTTTCTTGAGCAGATTCATGAACCCGGCTTAATCGATCCTGTAGTTCCCTAGCGTAGTCAGTAACCTCAGACTCTTGCGGAAGACGTCCACGCAACAAGTTGACTGGTAGCGCCAGTTCTCTACCGTACAACAGCATGGCTGGTGAAAATCCCGTGGAGCTGTGTTCGGTTGCTCTATACGCCAAAAGTGCGATGGGTAATTGCTTATCCCAGTCTTTTTGATCCTCGCCCACCGTCTTTGAAAGCAGGTCTACCAGCGTTCTGTTGAACCTCTCCACCATTCCATTACTCTGGGGATGGAGAGGTGTTGTTCGCGTTCTCCTGATTCCCAACACCTTGAGGGCGTGTTGAAACACCGCAGATTCAAAATGCGTCCCTTGGTCGGTGTGTATTTCTTGAGGGATTCCGAAGCGAGAAACCACATGTTCGACCAGGCCTTCTGCGACGGTTTCAGCCGTCTGGTCAGGCACTGCAAAGGCTTCCGGCCATTTGGTAAAATAATCCATAGCCACTACAACGAAGCGATTTCCTCTGTCTGATTTTGGAAATGGGCCTAAAATGTCGATGGCTATTCGCTCAAAAGGTGCTCCGACCACATACGTTTGCAACGGCGCTTTCCTTCGTACGCCCGTTCCTCCCCTCCGCTTGGCACAAACAAGGCAACTGCGAATGTGTGTACGAATGTCCTTGTGCATACCTACCCAATAGTAATTATTTCGGACAGTACTCAACATTCTTCTCATTCCAAAGTGGCCAATCTGGTGGGACGTCCGAAGTACTTCTTGACGATAGTCTGCTGGAACCAGTACTTGCTCTAGCGTTCGAGTTCGGGTTTCCCATTTCCGCTTCACTATTCCATCTTCCAGCATGAGTGAATCAAACATAGCCCAGTATGCTTTCAGAACCTCGCCTTGTGGTGATACAGAGTCCCAATTTGGTCTCTTTCCTGCTGCTACCCAGTGAATGACTTTTCCCAGCACCTTGTCTGATTCCTGGGCTCTGGCCCAATCGATTTCCGTCATCAGTGTTGTGCGATTCAACTTCTCTTCTGATTCCTGAGTGTTGCGTTCTTCCTGGCGAGAACAGTATTTGCAATTCTGGGGTAAACATGGACGACGAGATAAACCGTCTGCATTTTGATGGGTTTTTCCTGGACGATGGTTTATTTTCAGATTGTACGGAGCCAGTAATTCCAACCACCTTGCGAGTTGTCCGTCCGGGTTTTTGAAGTTTCGCAACCAAATCAGCGATGCATGGTCAGTGCGAACTATTACCGGTTCTCCATTATCTAACCCGTAAGAATCAAAATGTCGTAAAGCTCTGACCAAACTGAGCAGCTCCTTCCGTGTAACGCAATAGTTCCTCTCATGTTTAGATAGGCATTTTGAGTAGTAAGCTACAACCTTTTCTCCTCCTCCGTGAACTTGGGACAAGGTAGCTCCAACAGCTGAATGGCTTGCATCTACATCCAACACGTACGTAGAATCTGGTACTGGATGACTGAGGACAGGAGGGCTAGTTAATGCCGATTTGAGAGACGCGAAAGCTACCTCACATTCTTTCGACCACTGAATCTTCCCTTTACTGTCCTGTAAACGATACAATGGAGCAGCTATGTTAGCAAAGCCTCGAACGAAGGGACGATAGTAGGAGCAAAATCGAGACTCAAATAATAAACTAAATACCAGGGTAATTTTGAAACCAAGGAAAATTCCAGGAAATCCCTTCAATATTATTAGTTAAGTTATTATAGTGGTGTAATTAATTATTATTCAATTAATTAATTAAATTAACAACGACTATTATTTACCTACCTAATTAATTAATATTATTTGTCTGAATTAATTTATAATAGAAGAGAACCTGGGGTAGGCATTACTATTATCATAACAGGCATTCCATTAACCTAGACGGGTCTTTCTGACCTTAGGGGTAGCCAAAAGTTGATGGTCATTAACGAAAATGGCCATAGCTCCCTCAATTACTGAACTTTTTTCAAATTTCTTGAACTGGAATGTTTGTCCCAGTGACTGGTTGTTGTGTGTGTGTATCGCCCTGTTCAACCGGAATTTGAATAACTCACAGTACTTTCAATTTATTAGCACTTTTAGTGTTTTCTATTTTATTTTTTCTTGGCCACAAAAATGAACCGATTTGAGCGTTCTTGGTCTCAAAATCGAACAGCCTCAAAAGTAGTCAAAACATTATGAAATCATGTCAAAAATTCAAGTATGGAAGTTTTCTCGACGTTGAAAAATGCATCGTTTTTAAAACTATTATGTACCCAATTCTCTTCTGAAGACGGAACTCTCGTTCCCTCGTTTTTTGGTAGTATAGCCTCCAAAGTTTTTAGCAGTTCGCTAATCGGAAGCCAACTGGGTTGTTCATCTCGCAGCCTTTCGGCAATGGATCGGAAGATGAACGCTGGTCGCTTTGAGCCTTCAACTGGGGATCCCCACTACCGGCCATAGGCGATGCCAACTGTTTTATTCGGCTGATGATCGCCTTATCTCGCGTTACGTGCCCGACACGTCTCTCTTCAATGGAACCGTCAGCAGCAATCGCCGAGTAACCTCTTTATCGGAACTGGAGTGGTCTGATTGGGGCGCAGGAGCGACGGGTACGCGCTGTTTCTTCTTCCTTCTCTCACGCGAGTGTCGAGTGTTTCGGCTGGACGATTATGAGAGATGCAATGGAGGCATTGGAAATTAATTTCCTTCTATTCCGTTCGGTGTCGTCAGCTTCTACGCTGTCTCGAACAGGATCTGACACCAAGGTGAGTGTTTGAATCAGGAACGCCAATTTGCTAGAAATTCGACGATCGACCCCTGCATCCGCTAGGGAACGCGAATAGACGATTATGAGGTACGCCTGGAATACAATCTTCTGCAGATCCGCATGCAGGCATTTGATATGGTGTTGTCAAGAGTTGCATACAAGTAGATAAAATTAAAAGTGTGTAGGTAAGTACCTCTAAGGGCATGATGCCCTGTTCAAACTAATGCGTGAAATTGTTGGCCTCATCACGTCCAGAAGTACGGAGGCGAAGTGCTTCAGAATTTTTGGGGATGCATGCTGCAGCCAGTCATGACTTGGCTTCAGAGTTCATGGGGCCACGAAGTCCAAGCTCTCCCATACATGTCATTCGGACTTTGGACCAGTTCCTTGGGCTGCCCTCTGTTGTTGGGGTTTGGGCCCTTTATAGGCGATAGTTGATGGTCACCCATCTCTAAAGCTAAGTTAACTATATTGATTTCGAATCCCAATACTGGAAACCTCCTGCCCATCTGCCGGGTATCCCTCCGTACAAAAATACATCATAGGTACTTTTTTGCACTTTTGAGGACCGAAGCTGACGTAGCCTCAGTGTGGCGCTTAGACCAGGAAGCTCTGGAGTTCTCCCACATTGCTGGAGGATTGACTCGTCTCAGAATATGACCTTTCATGAACTAAGTTGCTCCAAATAGTTAACTGTCATGGAGCCAAAAAAGTCGCGTTTCGAGATGTATTTTCTCCTGTAGGACTTACGAACATCGTATTTGAGAGATGGTGGTTGGATTAATGAAGCCTTCCGGTTGCCTTCTTCGATTATTTGTTTCTGGATTGTCCTACCTACCTACTGTTATTCCGTAGTTTTACATTTTTCGTATGCATTTTATTGCCAGTCAATTTTACTCCCCTTTTCCTAGTCAAACGTGGATCCTAGTTACTGAAAAATAAAGAGTTTCCTATTCTATAACGCGATTTCCGATCCGAACTTCGGCCGACCACAAAGCCATAATGCTCACCGCCTCATGGGTGTTACAATGTTGTTATGTAGCCGGAATCATAATAATACTCTGTTCGTCCACTTTGCTGAGGAGTGGACGTATCCGTTTTTACTACTGGTGCTGCTCCAACTATACGCAAGTTGGAGACGGTCGGACACGCGAGAAAAAGGAAACACATTTTGCCGAAAAAGAAAAGTAAGGTTACAAAATGCCTTATGGCTAAATTCCAACCGGTTCTTAGGGTTTCAAAATTGCACTTCGCCTATATGACTATTGCAGAATTTTGCATCGAATCGATAACTTTTGGACTGATTCTGGAACGTGTGCTATTAAATGTAGGAATCTTATTAAAAGTAGGACAGCAGATCTTGTTTAGCTAGACATTTCAATGGGAAAACATTGAGTTAATACTTGGGCTTGATGGAATGGCGTACCTATTCAAAATTGTATAATTACTTTTTGACAGTATAATGTGTACTAACTGTAAAAAGTAAGAAATTGATCCAAGCCGCGATTTTTTTCTTTTGAGGGTATTTGAATTCAATGCGGAAATTCGTTGCAGTCTGATTTCTATTTTAATCCTTATAGTGCATTATAATTATGCGGGTATTTTGTACAAGGAATGTTCGATAATGTCGTTGAAGTGGTAACATGCTAGTGGTTTTTTGTCTTATCAAGGTTCCACCTTGTATGCATGGTATCGATTCAGCGAGCGCGGAGACTGTTTACCGTCTAGTTTGTTGGCATAAATGGCCGACGAAACCGTTTGCTAATGGGAGGCTTCTGCCATGAGACCCGAGAGCGAGGTGAGATGTAGTGTCTACTAAGGAGGCTAAATTGAAAACGCTATGGTAGCCGATATCGTCGTTGCCCTTAAAAATCCAGTGAAAATTTATGACAATTCATGTTATGAGTCGATACCGACTACCTAAGAAATGCCGCTTCGAATTTACAGACAGGGTTCCCCTGTATTTTGACTTCAATATTTACAGAGTACAATTGGCTTGAAATCGAAAATCGGGTCGGAGCTTCGGAAAAAACTTTTACTTATACACTGTCTCAGAATCACTTCCTGAACAAGTGTCAGTGCCGAACTCACAGCACCTGACTCGAAATCGAAGTCAAACTCACGACGAAACAGAAACTCAAACACATTGTCAAACTTGATGCCAAACTCTGGATGAAACAAAAAATCAAACTCATAATGAAATCGAAGTCAAATTCACAATGAAACAGAAACACAAACTCATAGTCAAACTTAAAGTCAAACTCACAATGAAACAAAAACTCAAACTCGAAGTCAAACTCGCAATGGAACTCAATCTCAAGCTCATAATCAAATTCGAAGTCAAACTCACAACGAAAAAGAAACTCGAACTCATACTAGAACTCGAAGTCAAACTCTCAATGAAACAAAAAATCAAACTCATAATTGAAATCGAAGTCAAACTCAAATGGAGCAGAAACTCAAACTCATAATTGAAATCGAAGTCAAACTCTCAATAAAACATGAAATCAAATTCATAATTGAAATCGAAGTCAAACTCACAATGGAATAGAAACTCAAACTCATAATCAAACTTGAAATCAAACTCTCAATGAAACAAAATATCAAACTCATAATGAAATCGAAGTCAAACTCACAATGAAACAGAAACTCAAACTCATAGTTGAAATCGAAGTCAAACTCACAATGAAACAGAAAGACAAACTCATTGTCAAACTTGAAGTCAAACTCTCGATGAAACAGAAACTCAAACTCATAATCGAATTCGAAGTCAAACTCACAATGAAACAGAAACTCAAACTCATAGTTGAAATCGAAGTCAAACTCACAATGAAACAGAAAGACAAACTCATTGTCAAACTTGAAGTCAAACTCTCGATGAAACAAAAAATCAAACTCATAATGAAATCGAAGTCAAACTCACAATGAAACAGAAACTCAAACTCATTGTCAAACTTGAAGTCAAACTTACAATGAAACAGAAACTCAAACTCGAAGTCAAACTCGCAATGAAACTCAATCTCAAGCTCATAATCAAATTCGAAGTCAAACTCAGAATGAAAAAGAAACTCGAACTCATACTAGAACTTGAAGTCAAACTCTCAATGAAACAAAAAATCAAACTCATAATTGAAATCGAAGTCAAACTCACAATGAAACAAAAAATCAAACTCATAGTTGAAATCGAAGTCAAACTCACAATGAAACAGAAACTCAAACTCATAATCGAATTCGAAGTCAAACTCACAATGAAACAGAAACTCAAACTCATAGTTGAAATCGAAGTCAAACTCGCGATGAAACTCAATCTCAAGCTCATAATCAAATTCGAAGTCAATCTCACAATGAAACAGAAACTCAAACTCATAATCAAACTTGAAGTCAAACTCTCGATGAAACAAAAAATCAAACTCATAATGAAATCGAAGTCAAACTCACAATGAAACAGAAACTCAAACTCATTGTCAAATTCGAAGTGAAACTCACAATGAAACAGAAACTCAAACTCATAATGAAATCGAAGTCAAACTCACAATGAAACAGAAACTCAAACTCATAGTTGAAATCGAAGTCAAACTCACAATGAAACAGAAAGACAAACTCATTGTCAAACTTGAAGTCAAACTCACAATGAAACAGAAACTCAAACTCATAGTTGAAATCGAAGTCAAACTCGCGATGAAACTCAATCTCAAGCTCATAATCAAATTCGAAGTCAATCTCACAATGAAACAGAAACTCAAACTCATAATCAAACTTGAAGTCAAACTCTCGATGAAACAAAAAATCAAACTCATAATGAAATCGAAGTCAAACTTACAATGAAACAGAAACTCAAACTCGAAGTCAAACTCGCAATGAAACTCAATCTCAAGCTCATAATCAAATTCGAAGTCAAACTCAGAATGAAAAAGAAACTCGAACTCGAAGTCAAACTCAGAATGAAAAAGAAACTCAAACCCATAGTCAAACTCGAAGTGAAACTCACAATGAAACCGAAACTGTTACTCATAATCAAACTCAGAAACATAATACCAATAATACGTTTGATTTCGAGTTTGATAATGAGTTTGAGTTTCTGTTTCATTGTGAGTTTGACTTCGATTTCGATCCAGAGTTTGAGTATCTGTCTTCTTGTGATGTTGACTTCGAGTTTGACTTTGCGTTTGAGTTTCTGTTTTATCGCGAGTTTGAGGTCGAGTTTTACTTTGAGTTCGAGTTTCAGTTTCATTGTGAGTTTGACTTCGAGTTTGAGTTTCTGTTTTATTGTGAGTTTGAGGTCGAGTTTTACTATGAGTTCTAGTTTCTGTTTGATTGTGAGTTTGTCTTCGAGTTTGATTATGAGTTTGAGTTTCTGTTTCAATGTGAGTTTGACTTCGAGTTAGATTAAGAGATTGAGTTTCTGTTTCATTGTGAGTTTGACTTCGATTTCGATCCAGAGTTTGAGTATCTGTCTTCTTGTGATGTTGACTTCGAGTTTGACTGTGAGTTCGAGTTTCTGTTTTATAGCGAGTTTGAGGTCGAGTTTTACTATGAGTTCGAGTTTCTGTTTCATTGTGAGTTTGACTTCGATTTTTATTATGAGTTCGAGTGTCTGTCTTCTTGTGATTTTGACATGGAGTTTGACTATGAGTTTGAGTTTCTGTTTTATCGTGAGTTTGAGGTCGAGTTTGATTATGAGTTAGAGTTTCTGTTTCATTGTGAGTTTGACTAAGATTTCGATTCAGAGTTTGAGTATCTGTCTTCTTGTGATGTTGACTTCGAGTTTGACTGTGAGTTTGAGTTTCTGTTTTATCGCGAGTTTGAGGTCGAGTTTTACCATGAGTTCGAGTTTCTGTTTCATTGTGAGTTTGACTTCGAGTTTGATTATGAGTTTGAGTTTCTGTTTCATTGTGAGTTTGACTTCGATTTTGATTCTGAGTTCGAGTATCTGTCTTCTTGTGGGTTTGACTCCGAGTTTGACTATGAGTTTGAGTTTCTTTTTCATTGTGAGTTTGACTTCCAGTTTGACTAATATCCCTTTCCAGTGAGACCAATGGTGCGTACAAAACGCAAAGAACTTCCGTATTTTCTTGCTTATGCAGAATTTTGCATCGAATCGATAACTTTTGGACTGATTTTGGAACGTGTGCTGGAATGTTAATAAAAATAGGATAATAGATCTTGTTTAGCTAGACATTTCAATAGGTTCAGTAGGTGGGATTTGAAATCAGAGGACTCCTGTGATCATGGTCAGTGTTTACCTACTCTTTTTTGATACCTGTAATTTTCAAATCGCGTCGAGTCAAGGACGCTAATTTGTTATTCGAAGTCACGACCGCATTAGAATTCTTTCAAGAAGGTGTACGGAATATTTGACATTCGTACAATTTCTTCCCTGGTATTTCGCTTGACGATTAGCGTACCGATCTGTTGGAAAGTTATTCGACTGCTGGACTGGCGGTGGGGAAGGAGGTGGTTATTGCGGGGGAGGGGCACTCGTCGCTCGAGAGGCTCCTCAGTCGGTTTGGTCTCGCGGCTGTGGCAGCTCTGGCTTTGGTATGGAGCTCGATCAAGACGAGTGAGTTTCTTATCGTCATTCGTCGAATTACATTCGGGGTTATCTTTATTGCATTTTTTCTTCTTCCCGTATTAAGCAGCTATCGTGTATCAGCCAAGTTGCTTCTTCTATTTTCCCCAGCTTGACTCCTATCGGGTTCCGCGATTTTTCCTATTATTTTCATCTTACCTACCTACCGATATTGTCCGGTGTTTTCTTGCACAACGGCGCCCATGAGAGTTGTTAGCTGCCAGACAGACAGAGGCCCATCGGCTGCTTCACTTCACAAGCCAGTGACGTGGTCATTCCAAACCGAAGGGAAAGCTCAAGCTCTCCTTGGATCTCCAGGTTTCTAGGCGATTCGTCCGTTTACAAACCGACAACTGTTGAATATCGATTGTCCCCTCTGTACTTGAAATCAATGGATTGTCTAGGTCTGGCAATGATTGCTGACTTGCTCTACTTTATTCAAGACTAAGCAAACATTTTACCCATAAAATTCAAATTTTTTTAAATAACATGAGGCCAGTCTTTTTGTATGAAGACGTCATAAAGTATCCTCATATCAGCTTATAGCCCGAGGTGTCGATGAATGATTCTCATGATTTTCGTTAATCTCCCGAAAAGCGCTTTCGTCATTAACGTCCTCCTCAAGGACTTTTAGGCCTCCTCATTTCCGGTGTCGATATTGGCGGTTGATTCTGTGCAGAGCATGTTCCAGTCCCTCCGGCTTGTAATCTAGAGTAAGGATCATCCTGGTCATCCTTTCTCCATAATATGGATTGAATATTATTCAGTAGGTACGTAGTATGAATTGATGATGGGACTCATCTCCCAGGCTCTACCGCTATAAACGAGAAGGAAATCAAGTTGGAAAAACTAACACGAAATTCCCACCATGCGTGCTAATCAAATTGATATGCAAAAAATGTACCACCCAAAAAGCGATGAAACATTTCCATACGTCAAACTACAGCTGTGTTTCATGAACACGTCCTTATCGCTATCCTCTCGATTTGCCTCAAGAGCCTTGTTCATTATCACGCGCTCACAGCCCAAATCAAGATTATCTTGTCTGCTGTACTCCAATTATTTTTGCGCTAATAATTTAGACTGCTAAAGGTAACATTGTAATTGGAACAGGCTTTGAAACGTACGTGAGATTGTTTCACAAAAAGCCGAAATAAGGAAAATATGTAGTTTTTTGGGTCAATTTTCTTCCGTCCTAATCGCGATCGTGAACAGTATTTTGGTGTTTTGGAGAACGCATTGTCCAATCTAGTTTCTCTAGCCGGTGTCTCTGGATGTTACTTTGAACCTCGTGAGGTACGTACGAAATCGTTTTTTGAAATCGCGGTCTAAATATAATATACCTAGGAGAATTGATTTTTGTTTAGTGAAATACTTCGATTTCGATGCGAATTTGCCACTAATCAAAAATTAAAAATTTATATGGTGCCATGTGTAAGTGTACGTGTACAAATGTAAGTGCCAAAACGTCCCTTAACTTATTGTAAGTACTATAGTATGTCATTTGACCTTTTTTCTTGATATTGATTGGTATGAAAGTGTTGTCGCTTTTTCATCAGATCTCGAGATAAGTTAAGCTGAGAGCTTGAGCAAATAAAGTTAAAACAGGATTGTCATCGTATTTTTTCCGCACGTTTTCAAAACTGCGAAATACCTACACAAGACCTGTTTGTCGCTTGTTATTTTGCAATTACGGATTCTGGGATTGATGTATCGAATAATTTATCGTTCTGATCGTCAGTTAGCCCTATGCCGTCGTTCTGTGGCAGTGTTCGGTAAAACCCATCAACCCGACGAAATGGCAGTTCTGCGTTTCGAAGCGTTGCACTTTCCCCGCCGGCTGTGACCGCTAGCAGGCGCCTGTGGAGGTAGTGGGAATACGGAATGAGTCACTTTCTGGCCTAATACTTTCAGAGACCATTATTAATGTTCTCGCCCCAATTCCGGCCGTCAGAATCGATTTAATATAAAGTTCTAGGTTTCTAAAGAGTTCTGCGCTAGCGATGACCTCTACTGAATTATGTATGTCTGGTGCACGATATTGACAATCTGCCGACACTGCGTGCAACGTAAACCATTAGTGCGTAGGTAACACACAATACTTCCATGTAACGTAAAATATTGATGGGTACAATTAGATCACATTTTGACTAATTTTGAGGGTGTTTAGGTCAAAAATTTCAAAAACTTGATATGCAACTTTCAAAACTTGCCTAAAATAGAAATACGTCAAGTTATCGTAATATAAAAAATATTCACATATTCTCCAAGGTAAAACAAAGCTTTTAAGACCGAGAACGCTCAAATCTGTTCATTTTTGTCGCCACGGAAAAATGAAATAGAAAACACTAAAAATGCAAATATATCGGAAGTACTGCGAGTTATTCAAATTCCGGTTCAACTAATTTTTTTTTAAATTTCCTTGTAATTTTCACTCCAACATTTCTTACGATCTATTTGTTTACTCTCAGGAATAATCGGCTTAAAACCTTCAATCCCCAACTTCCATGTTTGTCCTGATGACGTTATCCCAGCGTAAAACGCTCCATTAGTTCAAATTATCTATCCTTGCTAGCCTTGAGTACTAGACAGCTACTGCAGCATCACTCTAATAAATCAGTTTTCCTTCCTCGCCATCCTGGTGAGATCCCTGTTGTCCCGGTTCGTGTCGCTTACAAAAACGATTTTTTTCCAAATTTCGTAATTTATTAACATCGACTTGGTATTGTCCAACCTTTCATTGTCAATTGACCGTAGACAATTTTGGTGAATTGATCAAAAAAGTAGTATCCCCTTTTTATTGAGCCAGTTGTATTATTATTATTATTTCCTACTTCATCCACCGACGATATGGAATAGGGTCGAGAAAAATCAATTTACTTTGTTGCCGACGTTTCGATGTATGTAATATCTTCTTCTGGGCTCAGACGTTGTTTTGATTGGTGGATGAAGAGTTAAATGATAAAAAAAAAGTATCATTGCAAAAATTTATTCTACTATTTTTGTATTTCCTACCTAGTATGTGAGGCGTGATTTTAAAGCATGTAAGCAAAAATCTGAGATTTTGAACCTTTTTTTGCATTGAGAAATAATTTTAATTTTTTTGTATTTTCTGACTTCTGTATTTGCGTTCATTTGTACGTTGTGACAATACGAAATGGCATTTTTCACTATTTTATTCGAACTAGACTAGTTGTATTTATTTTTGCTACTATTGCATGAGGAAGTGTGAGGTTTCTAGCTGTAGGTATACGTTTTCTGACATAGTTCTTATCTGTTCTGACGAAAACACGTTGATTCGTGGCGGTACAAGCCTAGCAAACTTCGACTTGGAAGATAACCTGAAACTTGTTCTGAGCGTGAAATACGTCTGTCTCAAAATAATATTATCTATGTTACAAGTTCGAGTTTACTTCTGTCGCTTTGCGAAGGTACAGATTTCTGGCCCAATTATTGATGTGGTAATATAAGCAAGGTCTACCGTTTTGATTTTATTTATCAGTGCGGTAAATCGAAACTCCACTCAATCACTCCGAGATAAAAATTAGCTAAAATGTATTAAATATCTTCCAATTCAATTGTTCAAAATCGATTACTGTCGTCAATCCATTGTACAATTAAATTTTTCTAAATTAATTTTATGCCATTTACAGGAGGACAAGATCTCTGAATGCCCCCAGCCCGGTTCCCCAGTTCGGCCCTTGTGGCCGTATTATGAAAAATTCTGCAATGGTCATGTAAGTACGGCTTTACTCACTATTTGCTTTTCTTCGGAAACTCAAATTTGACTTAGTCGTACCAACCTTCACGTTTTATAAATTTTCTTCTCTCACGAAGCTGAATACATTTTTTAAATAATTGCACCCCCGTTTCGCAAGTTTCAATATATCCGTAACCGCCAGTCATGGGAATAATTACGCAATTTCAATAATTACGCGCAATAATTTGAAGCAGTGCCATACCAAAGTCTCAACTGCCATATAACTGTTTCAATTTACTATAAATCCTATTTTGATATGCCGTCAGTTAACAGTTATTCGATTCCTGGTTGTCAACATGAGAGAATATAATTTATTGTATTCAAATCAGACGTTCTCTCGCTGAGACGAATTCCCAGGTCCCTCAGTAGTCAGTTGGTATGACATGTCTCCGTCATCTCACCGTTTTGTCTTGCAGTTCGTATATTTTTTGTTCTTTTTCCCAACTTACAGTACCTGTTTTTCCAATCAAGTCGAAGAAAACTAATGTTCCATTATTTTGGCGGTTAACAAAATCCCATCTTTAGTTCCTTGATATTTCGTTTCGGAAAACCTACCTCGTTTTTAGGTATCCATTTCGAAAAATTACCACGAATCAAAATTACCAGTTAATTAATTAATATGACTTTAACTGATTCAATTGACTATTTTAATTTGATGATTTCTACATCTTCTTCGTGGTTCTCCAAATTGCCCTAATATCTTGCCTAAATTGCCCAATCTGTAGGCAAAATCATATAAGTGTTACTGTAATGGGGGAATATCGGAAAATCACCATATTTGTTATTTGCTTACAAAAATATGGAAGTGTTTAATGGTTTTCGTAAATATATCTTTCCGTGATCAAATATCCCCTTTCGTGAGCCTTGAAATGTTAAAAAGTCCTCTTTCTCGGCAGAAGTGCCTACATGTTTAGAATCGTTTTACTTTCCTTTTGTTTTTCCCTTCGTCCTTAACTGCCGAATAGTGTCCTGCGGACCGTGCGATTGTAGTATCGTTTGTCGGGCTTCGATCCTTTGGCACGAATATTCAGCACGAACCCGGATTTCTCTTCTTTGAAACCTACTTTCAGCCAATATATGTTTGATTCTTTGACCTTTTTGCATATTTGTCGAGAGCTGCTCAACGTGAGCAACTATATTCAATTACGTAGATACTTTTGAGCTCGCGATAGATATTTTTGGAACTGAATCAATAAAATTCTTCAACTTTGTCGCAATTTTGATTTCAATTTTCAATATCTGCGGATGGACCACGCGAGCCTCGGGTTCCTATGTATGGAAAGGTATCCTTAAGAGGTATCCTTAAGGAATATGGAGGTTTTTCCAGAAAATTTTGAAAAATTGGCTTTTAAATCGGCTTGGCTCGAATTTCTTGATGCGATTTCTCCTTTTTCACGTTTTTGCTAATTTGAGGGAGTTCTACTGAACCGATTTTGAATTTTTTGAGCTTGTTGGATTCCTTGAAGGTTTCTACGCCGTTTTCACTCCCTGGAAGTAAAAATCAGTTGGATTTTAGTGATCAATAACTGATTTGACAACATTTTTTGACATTTAGAAAACATATTTTTTTTACCCTTCATAAAAATTTTAAATTTCAAAAAAATATTCTAAGCAGGCTTTGGGTAGGTGCATGGCGCAAAAAGTTGGCAATTTTCTAAGCCTCTCCAGGACTGAGAAAAATGCAAAAGGGTCCGTTTTTAGGCTCGGAACTGTTTGATTCTTTGACCTTTTTGCATATTTGTTGAGAGCTGCTCAACGTGAGCAACTATATTCAATTACGTAGATACTTTTGAGCTCGCGATTAATATTTTGTCCACTAATTTGATTTTTACTGTCATTTTAGAACCATTCAAGACCCGGCTAGCCAACGATTGACATGGTACAAACCTCCCATGACCGTCCTCGTCATCAAGAAAATCCGCGATGCCACTGTCCTCCAACCTTTCGTGCAGTTGGTTCGCTGGTTAATTGATGTAAGCTCTCATTATAAATTTTTTTTTCATCATAATTTTCTTTAATGGCATTGTCGGAAGCCGGATTAATATCATCATGAAAATAATATCGGCATAATAATAATATAATTAATATCGTCATTCTGCTCGAAGGAGAAACGGATGGTCGTTTTTGTGGAACAATCGGTCATGGAAGATGCTCTCCTGCAGAACAACAGCGAGTTTGGCCACATACAGGAGAAACTGATGACTTTCAGGGATGGTAAAGACGATCTGACGGATAAGATAGATTTTATCATCTGTTTGGGCGGCGATGGCACTCTCCTTTACGCCAGTCTACTTTTCCAAGTGAGCGGTTTAGAAATTTACAAAATTAGATGAAGAAGAATTTAGAAAATTACGAAATGAAACGTTTTGATTTTTCTGCGATATTAATTTTTTGTTCTTTTTTCAGCAATCTGTACCTCCTGTGATGGCGTTTCATTTGGGCTCTCTTGGATTTTTGACGCCCTTCGAATTTGACAATTTCCAAGAACAGGTTACCAACGTCCTGGAAGGTGGGTACTGCACACACAATAAAACTCACCATGAACAAAGTTTCAGGCTCAAAACTGTTTGGATGCAGCCTTGTCTTCCAAACAGGATAAATTTACCTATTTTTGTAGCTGTAGAACTCGTAGCCTGTTTATTTTGATTTTAAAACATTCATTTATCCCTCATGGGCACATTTCATGCTCAGATCAGATGATGCAGGACCATCCTAGGACATCTAGGGAGTTCTAACTTGAATGAAAATTTTCCATTTCAAAAAATCGTATTTTCCGCTTTCAGGGCATGCAGCTTTGACGTTAAGGAGTCGATTGAGATGCATCATTGTCAGGAAGAACGAGGAAAATTCGAAAAAGCCTCCAACCAATCTTCTAGTTCTGAATGAGGTGGTCGTCGATCGAGGGCCCTCGCCTTATCTGTCGAATATCGACCTCTTCCTCGACGGGAAACACATTACATCTGTTCAGGGGGACGGTGAGAATTTTTTCAAAAATCGCTTGGATTGCTAAATAAGGGTACCTGCTCGTGGTCTGATTCGACCATGTCGGATCAATGCTGTCTTTATTTATACCGTTGAAGGCAGAAAGTGACACATGGACATATCGGACTTCCCCACTAAAGGGGTTGAGGCAATGAGTAGCCATGTGTCACACTACATAAGTTCTTTGAGACTAGAGCGACATGTCCTGAATAGTTCCGACCCTCTTTTTGTGGGCGGCAGGGCACGCCCGGGACAACTTTGGTTATCAGTGAAAAGTTACGTTTACATTTACAGCCGGAAATAATTATTTCAGTAAATTTCATATATCCAATATCTTTCTGCAGGGCTGATCGTGTCCACGCCAACTGGAAGTACAGCATATGCTGTGGCAGCGGGGGCATCAATGATTCACCCGAGCGTGCCAGCGATAATGGTGACCCCGATCTGTCCTCATTCGCTCTCCTTTCGGCCAATCGTAGTACCGGCTGGTGTTGAACTCAAGGTAGGATGCCAATTGAGTCTGTACCAAACAGTTTGTCGAGAAAATGCCACCGAAATTATGTTTAAACGGAACGGAAGTTCACAATATGTCAGTTTAACCATAAGTATTTTTTTATTCTCCCCCCCCCCGTTTCATTAGAAATAAGTCAGCAGGTTGATAGCCGTATTACTTGATTTGCAACGTTATGACATTGATACCGTCAAGTATCCTGATTTCCTTCCAATTTGAGCACAACTTGCAACATGACATCCCCCAATTTCTCAGCGATCCCCCGATTGGCATGATTGACCCGAGGGTGTTTGATGTCCCTTTCGAAATTCGAATTCCACTGTAGAGCAAGGTACCCTGGGTTGTGCTGTTTCAGATCTCGGTATCGCCCGATAGTCGGAACACATCGTGGGTGTCTTTTGACGGACGGAACCGCCAAGAGTTGTTCCACGGAGATAGGTACGTCAACGGAAGTCCAAACTTATCAATTGTGCGGGTAGCGAATTTTTGAAATGAGCTGTGCGTTTTGGCTGAAGATCGTCCGCTTTTTGTTACTGTCCTTGTTTTTGTACATATATTTTTCCATGATCTGAAAGATGAACATTATACATGGGAATCTGGCCGATCAAATTCTCTTGCCAAAATCAGTCAACTCTTCAAAATTCGATTGGTTCCAAATATCTAACGCTGTTCTGGATTCAAATTCGCGTCTGCGAACGAATGCTTTCGAGAATTCGCTATTCTACTCATGCTGCATGAATGAATTTTCTTTTCTTTCCTTACCAGGGTACCTTTGCAGACTTATCCACTAATCGTATTGCTGTTGTTGTCCCGTACTGTCAAGATGAGTCCGCGTTTTTTTATTAGGTTAACTTTTTGGCTTGCCGCCTTCAATCTGGCGCCTCTAGGCCTCAAAGCAATGCTTGAGATCCACACTAGTGCGTTTTTTAATTCAATTTTAGGCAAATACAAATTTTCGAGGGTTTTTGGGTGCACCCACTTATGTCCCGCGGGTCTCCAGAGATTTGTTGTTCCCCCAGGAGATAGCTCATTCCGCCTCGCGTAGTTTTTTGTCGTGGATGATCTCTAGGGTTCATTATTGTTAACATCTAGCCCAAAAAGTAGCAAATCGGATCACGAAACGTAACAAATCGGATTACAAAACGCTGATAACCCCTAAAACTGGTGCCCGACTTTGCTTAGGGGTGCGTCCACCCAAAACAAACCTTGAACCTCCATGTTTTCCCGAAAATTTCATTTTACCATCCCCAAGAATTCACTCAATGAGCTGGTCCACCCCTTTGTTGTCTACTTGACAAGTCCCCTTCTTTAGAGAGATTGATGGATTGAAAATTCCGAAGCGAATGTAATGATTTCTCTCGACTGAAGTGCCGCTCATTGTTGGCGTACCCTGGTGTAACTGCGACACATTGATTCCTTGGGACTGTTCAGACACTCAATCCCGGACTCGTTGAGGGATGGGATTTTTGAGGGTGGCAGGGCACGCCCGGGACAACTTTGGTTGTCGGGGCAAAAGAAACGCTTGGAACGGCTCTGCTTCACTGAACAGGAGACGAGAAAGCATAGGTATCAGCTTTACACTTGCGATCAAAAATGTTTCAATTTTTTTTATATACAACCAAATTTACAATTTATTTGCTGTAGAAGTCCGTTAGATTCGTGAACATTCAGCCGTCGGCGTTTCCCTTCATTTCTTGTTTCATTTTGTACAAAATCTTCCGGTCCCTAAGTTCAAATCGGACATGTTTACAGGTTATGTTGAACAACGGAGCCCGCAACACAGCGTGGGTTAGTTTCGATGGCCGATATCAGCAGGAGATGCGTGTCGGAGATAGGTCAGATTCTCAAATCCGCAAAACCGAAAACACCAAAAATCATCCAAACGCTTAACATTAATTAACAGATGTTACTAGCCCTTAGTCGACGTAACATCCATTGGTGGTTGGAAAGGTCATTCGTTATTCGGGCGATCTTTTAAAAAATAGAACAAGTTTAGACCGGGTTGTTTAATAAATCGACGGTGCAGAATCAATACTGCCCAATTCGTTTGCCATGCAATCTATGGACGCGTGATTTGCCAAGTTGCCACCAATCCAAGTTTTGAGAAGTAGGCAACCCAGACGCCCCCAAAAGACACGATGCTTTGAATTGGGCAGTATTGCAGTTTCATCGTCGAAATGCTACCATCTTAGAATGTGCTTCTACTAACAGCCTTCGCAAGTCTTCAGCACTTTGATTTCTGCGCTTTTGCTTTCTGTGTTGCATTGCTTTTGCTTAGGGACGGTTTATTGACAAAATTTAACCGATATACAAGGAAGCTTCAGATAAATTTCTCCCTGTTGGTATTTTACATCGAATTTCATCGTGAAAATTTCATCGGATATCGGTTAGATAAATTTTGTCAATTAACCGGGCCTTAGATGCCTATAACGTGATTCCCTAAAGCCCCGACCACACTGTCCTGAACATCCACGAACGAAATAAGGCAAACAACAAATTCGTGGATGTTCGCGTTGGTGTGGCCGTGAAGGCGAATGTTCGTTTGCATTCGTGGCCATTCGTCAAATCAAGAATCTTCGTGTTTGTTCGCAATTTTTTTGGGCAAGTGTGGACGCCTATTTTGGTGTTCGCTAATAACCGTTATTCTAGTTCTTTTTTGAAATTTGAATTCTTGATCCGGATATATCTCGACTTACCTATCAGATTTGTGGGAAATTTTGAGATTGTGTAAGAAATTAAAGTCTCAATAGAAGAAATATTTCTATACCTAGAAGTTCTCTTATTTTGTTCTCCCGAAATATTCCGAAAAAATATATTGGGGTTTTTAGTCCATATGAAATAGATTCTTACAAATCAGCAAGATTCGTTCCTCTATTGCAGTATTTTAACCCCCCCCCCCCTAATGTTCAGATCAGCCATTTTAAAATTCCCCCCAAAAATGTTTTTTAACTCGCCGCCAACTCAGCGATTGCTCGTCTCACAATAACGAGCTGATAATTATCCGTAGATGAATTTTTTGTTGCTAGAATTTTGTCCTAAAAACGAAAATCCGATGAGCGAAGATAGAAACATTATTTTAACCTAGAATCACTGTCCGTAGTAGGTACTTGTTGTTTAGAGTTTTTTTTTTTCGAATATCAGAACATTTCCCATCTTTTCGGCAGTCTGACTGTGACGACATCGGTGTACCCGGTGCCATCGATCTGCGCCCAGGATCAGATCTCCGATTGGTTCGAGTCGCTGGCTGAATGCCTCCATTGGAACGTGAGGAAACGGCAGAAACATCTCGACGAATTGTCCGATCTGACGAGGTCAAGTTCCAACGATACGCTTGACTCGTTCGGCCACAACGACAGCTAGCACCGAACCCAGGTAGCGAGTGAGTATTTTCCATTTTTGGTTCATTTTTCTTAAGAAATGAACCTTTGTAATCGGTCGGGAAAAAAATTTTTTTAACACCCCCTGAAAATTTGTTGGTTTACGTTTCAAGGGGTGTAGAATCGGAATCTGCAATAAAATTTTTTTGTCCGTCCGCCGTCCCCCGTCCGCCGTCCGCCGTCCGCCGTCCGCCGTCCACCGTCCGCCGTCCGCCGTCCGGGGTTTTTTAGGGGGAAGGAGTTATCGAAAATTTTTGAAATTTTTACCAAAAATCAAGTTCCGTATCTAGTTGGTCCTAACGTCTCGACAGAACCCTACCTTAATTTTAAGGCCAGTAAAACAGCTGTTGAAGTGAGAAAAAATTCGTGCTTTTCAGGAAAAGTTTAACATAGGCATGTGAGGCATCATTTTCTATAGATTTTTCTATGCTGAATCGAATGGGACCATCGCCACGCCGGTAGCTTCAACCGTTTAGGAGTTATTGCAGTTTTAGTGAGACATTTTTGAGTTTTTCAAAATTTCTGCAATTCTTAATAACTCGAAAACTACTCGAGCCACAAAATTCGTTTTCCACTCGTTGGAATCCCCACAAAAACTTCTGTCCTCTCGATATCTTCAATTTAAAGAATTTGGTCGCATTACACAAATCAGCAAAACAAAAATCGGAAAAATTTGAGAATTTGGCCTCGGCTCTTAGATACGGTTGATTGATCTACTTACGACCACTAGCCTATTACACCAACAAGGTGACGCACTCACACTACGACCAGTTGCGCTTGGCAACGTGAGAGCGAGTCAGGCTTTAACAATGGTTCTGAGGCATTCTTGAGGCATTTTTAATAGTTGAAAAAGGTTTTTCTAAATCCCCATCTAAAATACAAATTTATACTGAAATTATAGAATAATAACAAATAAATTCTGTGTTTAAGGAGTATCGATATATCGTAAGGTTTGTCTTTGCAATCGAAAAATGAACCCCTGTGCAAAATTTGCAGAGTTCTTCGGACATACCGAAAACTAATTTGCACATGCCACTGATCTACTTTTTTTGATATTTTTGACCTTAACACCCTTAAAAGCAGTCAAGATACGATCAAACTGTTTTTTTTCCGATCAATTTCGGTTATTATAAACCGTTTTAATCGCCCGAGAAGAAAAATTTTCTAACCACCCTACAATTATCTGCAATAAAAAATATCCGAAGTAAGAATTTTTATTGTACTTTGCCCCAATCCGGCATCACTCAAGGCAAAATAAAAATATCGGTCGAGTGGTTAAATTCTCATAAAATGTTACGATGAGTCCGATTCTGAAGTAAATTTGTATCACCCGATAGTGACACCCTTCAACTGTCAAATAACTTTTTCCATCATTAATATTTTTTCGATTTTTCTGCGTGGCATTAACGGCAGCCAGCACCTCCAGAACTAATGAACCGAATTGATACTTCAATTCTCAAAATGCAACTGACTTTTTTCGCTCTCAGAAATTTAAATTACGGATACCAAAATGATGTTTCAGGTAAACAACAACGGTTCTATGTGGAAGGACTCGAAGAGGTGCGTGCGAGTGAGGCGGATGACTTCATCTGATGAAGTACCACCAGGTGGTGGCCATGCTAACCTTGCAGAGCGACCGCAAATGTCCATCTCTCTTTTTCAAAAAATAAACCCGCTGTAAATAATGTTAGGCATTTATGAGTAGCTGAAAGCATTTTTAAACATATAATGTATAAAAAGAAACATGAATTAAATTATCGATTGTTATTTTTATAATATTTTTATCAACATAGTTTGTTCAAAATACAAAAATGAAATAGCACCTGGCGTATTGATTGGTACCTCTATATTAGCATCGAGGGGATGGAGATGGTATTTAATTTATTTTTCAAAATAAGTTTATTCAGCAACATTTCAACGTACAATTCATCCAACTTCATGCACACGGACTGAAATCAGTCGTTAAATGCTTGTGATGTGATTTCAGTCTTAAAGTTACAGAATAACAACTAATCACAATATTTATAATAGGTAAGTACCTTTGGGAAAAATCAGTAGAACAGCCTAAGGCTGTTGTACAATAAATATCAAAGTATGCGATGAGTAACATTTTTGGAATGGACAATTAGAATGGATTATGTATAATCATGGTGGAACAATTCAAGGAATGAACTTTCAAAATTCGTTTGTGAGCAAACGTGGCAAATAGGGCGCTCATTCAATTTCCCTATTCCGTGATAAAAATAATTTCAATGTTTTTTGACAAGGGCCCTCCGGTAAGTTGATGTGAATCTTTGAAAAAAGTTCGACCAAAAGTGGTGAATTTCAGGGGAGAATGGGTAAATCTATCGGGGATTTTGTTTTACAAAGGGTGGATTCTAAAATTCAGTTTATTTATAAAATATCCATTATTATCCGAATAGAATTTTCCATGGATACGGTTTACACGGAAATTCATAGTCTAATTTTCCAGGAAACAACTTGTTAGAATGATGGATATTCGATGGTTAAACTGAATTGATGAACCCACCCTAATAAGTATAGCACCTAAGTTTCTAAGAAAAAGGTCTTCTACTCGATTAAGTAGTTTTTGTCACTCCTTACAAATTTGAGTTTAAATAATGGATACTGGCACTTTTTGAAGAGAGCTAGGATTTATAATAGTAACCACCAAATTGAAATGTACCAATTGGACGTAAACGATTAAAAGGGGCACTTACACCAATATTTAACGTCTCTATTCACAAAGTTACCAACTGCAACCAACTATCGCTGGTCAAGATGTTTGGCAAAAAATTAACATAGGAAAAGGTTATCATTATTGAGAAGGTTAATTTCCTAAAATAACCTTATTGCACCTCTGCTCTTCAAACCACACATGGAAAAAATATTCATCTTAAATAAATAAGCAATTATTGTGATGTAAGTTTCATGAAAACGTGATGCGTCTTTGGATGATGTTTCAAGTCTTATCTGCCACTTTCCTAGTGCTCATCTTTGATGTTGGATTTCTTCGCATTGGCGTTCTGTTTCTTGAAGAATTCTTTCTTCTTGATCGGATCCGGAATAATCTGGAGATCAAGAACAGAAAATGAGGAGTGATAACTTACAAGTCGATAGCCCGACTACTCTACCAACTGAACAACTCAAATAAATTTCATTGGCGTTCGAAACCAAGTTCCCATGTTCGTACCCACGACATCATCCTGCAATCGGATAGTGAGTGCACACCTTAAAATGAAACTTCTCCAAATTCTTGTCTACCACTGCTACCAACCAAAGTACACAAACATTTTTGAGCTCAAAATTCTATTCCCATGAGCAGTGATCCCTCGTTTTCCACCGGAAAAATCACTCAGAAACAGATCTAACAACAACAAAAATCACTCACCGTATCCTGTCCAGGTTTCCATCCAGCGGGGCAAACTTCGCCATGATTATCTGTGTATTGGAACGCCTGTACGAGTCGTAGAGTCTCGTCCACGCTCCTGCCGACTGGAAGATCGTTCATCGTAATCTGCCGAAGAACTCCCTTTTGATCGATTATGAAAAGACCCCTGGAAAAATCGTCAAATTTAGCGTGCTGAGATGAACAATTTACAAGGCATAATGAAATAGGCAAAGAGAAATTCTAATTTTTGATATGAGTTCTGCCAAATGAATTCAGTTGGCCATGTGGTTATCTCAGTTTCAGACGATTCGGAAGTTCTGACAAATTCTGAATCAATTTTCGACAAGGACATTCCCATAACTTGAATAGTTTCATCAATTTCCATCCGATCACAGGAGCAATATCAGATCTTTAGCCTACAACAGCTATCAGCTGCACGGAGTCTGATTTCAGAGCTTAATTTTCTTCAATTCAACACGGAAAATTTTGTAATTTCATCTTACCTGAGCGTGTGTCCGGCGTCGTCCAAGTAGACGCCGTAATCCTTGGAAATTTTATGCGTCAGATCGGACAGCAGAGGAATCCTGAGGTTACCCAACCCACCATCTTTTCTGGGCGTGTTCATCCACGCGAGATGTGTGAAGTGCGAATCAACCGAGCAGCCGACCACTTCGGTATTCAAAGCCTTGAATTCGTCAATTCGATCGTTGAACGCCAGAATTTCCGTCGGGCAAACAAAAGTGCTGAAATCCGACCCAGATGGATTTTAGATTATTTTTGGTTAATTTGATCTCAAATGACGAGCAAGCTGACCCCAGTTCATCGATCACGCATGAAACACGATGGTCTAATTTTGGTTTATCATTTTTTTCTTTGAGCTGGAAGGTCATGGTTGCTCACGCGAGCCCAACTGAGAGGCGCCACTGACTGCGGTACTGGAACGCCATCTAGACTCAAGAAAATCTTGTCATTCGAACCCCATTTTGGTCCATAAATGTTTTAAGGATTTGTTTTTGGATTCTTTAAGATTTTTTTGTGTTTTATTTTTAAAAATTCCAAAGGGGAAAACTTACAAATCCAAGGGGTAGAAGAAGAAAACCAAATATTTCCCAAGGAAGTCGGAAAGCTTCAATTCGGTCAGTGCTCCATTGATCACGGCTGTTCCTTCCCATTCTGGAGCCGGTTTCGATACTGCGTGAAAATGAAAATTTTTACCAAGTATTAATCTTGGGATAACGGTAAAAGTACTCTTATAACTTTTTTGGGCTATTTAAACCCGCTAGAACCTAATTAAGCTCCAGATCAAGTGCAATAGTTTTTTCGTGTAAACAAGGCCAATTATTTCTGATTGAAAAAATTCCCAAAATTTTCATTAAAATCAGCCGGCCTTATAATAATCATAACTGTCACTTACTGACAGCTTTCGTATACTGCAGTTTATGGTCGACGATTCTAGGCGACGTTTGCGGATAAACGGAGCCGCCGGCAAAAGAATGACAGCTTTCCTCGTTGAAACCTGAAGCCTGGATGACGCCAGGATAAGTGACAGCCAAAACAAACAAGTAAGCCGGCAACATGCTTACTCGAGTATCGAACTTCTTAGAACTCCGCCTCAGGCTGAAAATCGAGATTTTAATACTTCAACTTCCAAATTTGGAATTGAAACTTTTAAATTGATTGACAGAGAGGGGGAAATGTCAAGTACTTACTTTACTTTTTTCGCAATTCGGGACTCGAATCTCGAATGAAAACACACGTCAGCTAAAAGTGGTTATGGAAGCTAGAGTAACACCAACGTCCAGGAAGGATCATTCGGTTCACATTTTACCCATTTCCAAAATTTTGGTGTCCCAGCAGATGCGGTTTTTAGTTTTCTCTTTTTCGTAGCTTGTGTCAAAAGTTGAATTTTTTGTTACTCGCAGTCACTTCCCCATGGAAAACCAATTTTTGCCGAAAGAATTTTTTCAAATGGACATTCTTAGGCAGACGAATATTTAAAGCTTTCTCTACAGACCTCCTATCATGTCTGCCAGGAGTTCAAGATGCTGACCCCCCCCCCCTTCCTGATTAGAATTACCATGACCATTTTTTAAATTTTTCATTCTTGTTTGTATTGTTAGCATTACCATGGTATTACTTGATACGTTTTTGTAGAGCCAAAAGTAGCACTCATGTACTTAAAATAATCTATTTTTTGCCAATTTCGTTTCTGTGAGTCGCCAGTTTTACACAACTTATTGAACATATAATTATTTAACTTTTATTAGACCTTTGATGGCCAGAGGCAAATCGTCGTAATAATGTGACAACCGTATTCAATGAAAAGCTGACGCGTTTATAGTCTTCTAATTTTTGAGAATCGTCAAGACCAAAAACCATGGAAGAATCTGACGACGAACGGCGAACGTGGGATGAAAACCAGATACGGAAATACGATATTAAAATGAAATCTGTTCCTAAACATAGTTTCGTCGATCCCATTGTAATGGAAATCATGCTTGAAGGCGTAAGTACTCATGTTCAACCTGCAGTACTCTTGTATACTAAGTGCCTATTTGCCCGTTGGGAAATTATCCAATAACGTTTTTGGTACGCTTGAAGCATGGGGTCAACGAATCAAAATCCAGGAAATAGAAAGCTGATCATGGTTCTGATTCAACCAAAACTACCAAAATCACCCACCGAATCGACGTCAAATGTGTGTCAGTACATACCTAAGATGGGTGGCTTGCAAGTGACGTCATCCGCCATGTAGACATAGTTTTGAAATAATGGAAAATTGGCGGCCACTTTGTGACCAATCTAGAGGCACCTGTCGATCCCATGAAAGGGAAAGTTGAAAATCGCTAACTGCATTGTGCATAATTTCAGCGCCCTGTGATCATCACCGACTCGAAAATGGTCGAACCAGCTGCCAAATGGAATCTGAAATATCTGGCGCGGCACATGGGCAACACGAATTGTAACGTCATCGTTTCGAAAGATCACAATTTCAAATACTACGACGACAAATGCGTACAGAAGGCCGTCAGAGCCAAATTCGTCCCGCCCCATAAAAAAGTCACGATGAAAATCGGCGAGTTTGTTGATAAAATCAAAGAAATGTCTCCCGGAGGAGAAAGGCAAGTGAGACATTATCTCATCTGCTGCTGGGTTTTCGGATTGACTCGGTTGTCAATCGTGTAGGAATTGGTATACAACGTAATATCGGTTGTCGTACCTGTCAAGCTTCAACCTCGATTTCAGGTTATACCTTCAGCAGGCGCTCACCCACAGCGTAGGTACCGAGATCGTGAAGGATTTCCTCCAATTCAAATGGGACTATATCAAAGGGATACAGAAAGAGATGGGTTGGGGCTCTCTGACATCGAATCTCCTACTAATTGGAATGGAAGGTACGGTCGCCCCCGGAATTATAGGTTTGGAGATCAATGTTCGTCTCCTTGTCTAAATCTTAAAAGTTCTGCATTGTAAATCCCGAAAACTCTAAAAAGTAATATAGATGAAAACTTTTTAAGAATTCTGCTCCAGGCCATTAATTTATTGAAACATTGAGACTGATATTTTATTTGTGTTTCCTATTCTTGAATTGATTTTTGGAAAATAGTCGAAGTTATAGGACTTATGGAAAATTATCAAGAGTTTTTGAGTTTGAATAGTTCACTTGCTCGCTGCTTGACTTGATGGATAAATTCTTTTAGGTACCCTAACTTACTTATTTTCTTCGATTTCAGGCAATGTGACGCCATGCCATTACGACGAGCAGGAAAACCTATTCGCCCAAGTGAAGGGCTACAAGCGGATTTTGCTTTTCCCTCCCGAACAATTCGAATGTCTATATCCGCATCCAGTCTGGCATCCACACGATCGGCAAAGCCAGGTGCAGTATTCAAAAATTCAGTCCAATTAAAACTTTTGAGGGGGGGTCGAAATTTGAAGAGCAAAATCAACGTTTATTCGTGCAAAATGATGTAAAAGTAATGAGGTACAGCTACTGTTTATTTATTTCCTAAATGATAATCACCATAGAAGCATAGTATCCCTCTCTATCTCATAAGATACATCTTGAGAAGTCTCCAGAGGGAAATTTCCTTTCCAGGTGGATTTTGACGATCCTGATTTAACCAAGTTTCCAAAATTCGCCAACGCGATGGCTCAAGAGGCGATCGTAGGGCCAGGAGACGTCCTTTTTATTCCCAACTACTGGTTCCACCACGTTGAATCGTTGCAAAATGGCGGCTACACTGTGTCTGTCAACTTTTGGTACAAGGTGAGCATTGATCAATTCGAAAAGGCAAAATTCTTTTTTCAATAAATGTTGAACGATTATAGTGGATGACTTCGTTGACTGGAGTTGAGTTTGGGCTGAATTCACTCAAACTTGACCCAGCTTACAAACTCAACTCACAAACTCATCACTAGCTGAACTTGCGAGCTCAACCAGGGCCGTCGCATGGTGTCTCGGCGCCCAGGGCAAGAACCTGTCAAGCGCCGAATTCAATTAAAATCGTTCAAAACTCATTGTTTTCAACATTATTATTATTTTTTCCTAATGCAAAGAGCGAGTTTCGAAAGCGTTGAATGTGCCACAAACCAACACCAAAAACTGTAGCCTCCTGAGGAAGAGAAAATTCCCGTTTTCCCTGCGTCGCCCCGCCCACTTGAGGGCCCTGAGCTCAACCTTCAAACTGAACTCACAAACTCCGCTTTCCGTACTCATAATTTGGACTTTTAATCTAACCTAAACTTTTTCTTCTCCTTTTGTTATTTGTATTGAGGGCTGTCATATATTGTCCCGCAGTCGAAGTCCACTGGCGCAGTTGCCTACCCTTTGAACGCTACGCAGAAAATGGCCATTATGCGAAACGTCGAGAAGATGCTTGTAGACGCATTGCGCGACCCTGATGAGGTCGGGCCGCTCCTGCGTAACCTCACGCTTGGACGCTACCACGACTTCTCCTTGCCGCCAGAATCGCAATAATTCTAGAAGTGAAGAATGCGGAAATGCAGGGTTCCAGCCGGCCAAGGTTCTGCCAGAATTGACCCGATTGGTTCAAATACCACCGTCAACATTGTGCGAGTAGCTTGACGCCATGCGCAGGAAGTTGAAGATTGAGCCCCTTTGGAACGGCAGTGTCGGGTATGAATTGCAAAATTTAATGCTAGCTTCGGGGGTTCGAGACGAATGTAAACGTAACCTGAACAACTAGATTTTAAAGGAAATCATTGATTTCGACTGTTTTCAGGTTATTGGTGATTGATTAGAAAAGCACGGGCCTTGAACGCTTGAATTTATTTCAGTATTTCAGAGATTGCTCGAGTAAAACAAAAACTGGTCCTCTGGGTAGCTTTCTACTGCAAGAGTGAAGGTATATTTTTTTGGCCTTGATCCTGAAACGAAAAATTTAGTTAGCCAGTCACATTTACGGGCGGGATGCATTGCAGTTTTGAGAAGCAAGACTCATGACATGACATGGTCACATTGTGACCTTGCATATGCGGTGGGACTAGGAAGACAGCTTCCTAGTCCTACCGCATATTAGCTCTCTAATGGTCCTAGTCCTGAGTTTGAAACAAATTAGGCTTCAAAATTGTGTAATTGAGTTTTTGTTTATCCCGAACAGCATTTGAAATACTGAACCGATTTTCACCGTTGAATACTCGATCTCTTTTAATCAATCGCGCATAAATAAGACCCTAATTAACGGACCACTTGTCTGGAGACATCTGTTCCTACTCATCTAGGCCAATTGATATTATTATCTAGAGTTATAGATAGACTATGAATATTAACCATTATTTTGGTTTCTTAGTCCACAATCCGCTCTCAAGGTTGTGCTTAAGGCGTGCACCACCTCCTACGATTGGTGTCGTTAAACGATTACTGGGCAAGGGCAAGAAATCCCTTGCTATGACATGTGTTATGAGGTGTTATGTTGCCATGTATGCCAGGATAGGGTGTATGGCATGGGTATGTGGAGAATATTTGCGTGCAAAGAACATTCAAGACATTCCTGTGAGGTTTTATGCAATTTTCCTGCTATTTTTCAAATTGCCTACAAGCTGCAAGTTTTTTTGCTCTTGTTCCATGGTCATCACTCTATAGATATTGGCAAGTACACTCGTAGAGGCTGAAATTTCGCACTGCTTTAAACAACGCAGTAACTCATAAATTGCCGTAAAAAGCGTCATTGTTATTTCCTGATTTCCAGCTCGAGGTTAGAAGTTCCTATTATCTTTTTGAGTTCTCCAGATATTTATCTAAATTAATAGGTAGATTCTTTTTGAAGTACGCATACCTAAGAATTGTAAAAACAAGAATATCTCTTTACCTTGGTGCTATATTGGCCTGTTTTAGGTAATTTTTTGACAATGAGTTTAAAATGTTTTAACATGAAGCTGTGACTGGGTCATTCTCACAGAAAGGGCAGAAGTGATGTCCAGAAGGTTTGTGGGGGCCCTCTTATGAATTTGAAGTTGGGCAAAATTTTAAATTGTACTATTTCACTTTTCGCAAAATGCGATTTTTTTTTGTTACGATCAATTAAGTCTTTCACTAAGAAAAAAAATTAAATGCGTCGATTTGTCACGGCCCTGTCCTGTCCAGGCACGAGGTTCCCAACTTCAAGCTTCTTTCCTATGTCTTTCCGATGCTACCAAATACCCGGCGCTTCTAGAATAGGTCAAAATTGGTCTCAAGATACCTAAATGACAGTTTTTATAATTTTAGAACGGAAAGATTACGGTACTGAGATGAAAATAGAGGTGTCCAGAGGTTTGCAGTCACGGCCCTGTCCTGTCAAAGAATTCGAATTTTCGCGGTCCTCTCAGGGTTTTTTCCGGATTTTCTTCCCTCCATCATTTTGGCACGAGTCTCAACGGTCCAGAACACCGGCTAGCTTTGGATTTTTGTCGAGATTTAACCCAGTGACGAGATAGAACGTCGGCTGGAACCTTGTTGGTCGGACACAACTGTCACGGCCCTGTCCTGTTTCTCAAAGTAGGTATTCAAACTTAATTTTTTTTACTTCTCAGTACCTCGTACGCAGCGTGGAGCAGTTTCGATTACGATAATAATTTTTGGAAAAAAAATTACTGTGTGGACAGGAGCGTCAAAAAACCTATGTTTTGTCACGGCCCTGTCCGTCACGGCCCTGTCCACATCTCTGAATTCGAGGACAGGGAAGGGATGAGGAGGACAGGACCGTGACAGTTCCAGCACTCTGCAGGACAAAATAGTTCCATTCTTCCCTCTTTTAGCTAGAATTTCGCCATTTTTAATCGGTATTTGAATAACTCAAAGTACTTCCGACATATTTGCATTTTTAGAGTTTTCAATTTTATTTTTTTCCGGCCTCAAAAATGAACCGATTTGAGCGTTCTTGGTCTTAAAATTTATTTTTTTCCGGCCTAAATAAGGCAGCCACTGTTTGGATAGTTTTTGAATTTCACTTAGAACATTCAAGAGAGGGTTTCCAAATTTTTTGCGCAGAATTGGAGGAAAATTTTTATTTTGAAAACTCCAACCCGAAACTGCCCCTTTCTGTGAGAATGACCCGACTGTGACACGAACTCGAAGTTTTGCTGATCCCTATGCTTTTCCTGGATTCCTTCGATACCTTAGGTACTGACCCACCATAAATAATTGTTCGCGGAATTTCCCGTTTTATGGGCATTTTTGTTTTTGTGGTCGGTGAAAAATTGAAAATTACCCAATATTTTGTACGATCTAAAAACTCGGTTTTTGATGGCCATTTTTGTGCACAAACGTCACATGGAAGCTTATGCTGGAAACGATTCAGATCACAACAGAGTAAGATCATTGTACTCCCGAAAGTGTGTGACAGCACAGCCGTTGCAGATCCCTAAATTTACGGTTGCACGCGTTTTTCTGCAATTTTTCTATCACGAGTTGAGTTGTTGCAAATTTACACTCAAGTGCGTGTATTCAGCCGATTTTTAAACTTATTGTAATATTCGAATTCCTTCTACTAAAGTTTCACCTGTATCTTCGTACGAATAGGACAGACAATTGAATTACTCAAGTCGAAAGTACAGTAGTATCTATTGTTCATTATTATGCAAACGTTGATAACAATAATTGATAACATTAACCTCAGAGGCACTTACTTAGTCAGGCTACGTTCAGAAGCTAGTTTAGTGTACTTCAAAAATATATTTAAAAACAAACAATGAAGACTAGAACTGATAGACGTTCCAACTGCTCGAATGCGTTGTATTTACATTTTGAAAAACTGACTAATTATTGACGAATTTATAAATAAAAATAAATAAGCATGCGAAATAAATAGAAGGGAATGTATAAATCGACTTCGAGGCAAGATAGCGTTCGTTTGTATGAATTTACACAATAACAATGGAGTAGGAAAATTGTTCAATAAAAACAGCAAAATATTTGTACGCCGAAGCTGTATGTAAGAATTATTTATCTTCCTCCCGTCTCTTATTAGATTACTTTTGATTCCATGAGTATGTTTCTTTTTAAAAATTTATCAAATTTACTATCTGGAAGTACTATGTGTTAAAAACGAGCCACTGCTTTGGCGTTTCATGTTTTTTTTGAGCGAAAATGATTAACAAATCTTCCTCACGCAGAGCTTTAAGAATCTCGAGGAGAAAACTTTTTGACGTTGACAGTCCATCAAATTCTTTACCATAATTTCAAGATCGTAAAGAAGATTCACCATCCCCACTAATAACACCTAATGATATGAGTTTCTTCCCCTTCAACAAAAAAACAAAGGAACATTTCTGCAGAATATTTTGTCGGCAAGTCTTTCTTCAGCTGCTTCAGTCTTTCGGGATAACAAAAACCGGATACCGTTTCAAAGAGCAGTTTCTAAAGTAATTTTACTCTTCTTGTACGACTTGTTTTGATTGGAGGAGGGAGCCAGCGTCGGTTTAACCGATGGATTTTCCAGCCGTTGGCTCTGCGTCTCGTTGAGTTCGTCTTCGTCGCTGCGATCTTCCGGTATCGTGGACGAGAGAACGTCATAGTTGATGGGCTTGATGTGCGCCGTAGCTCTACCTTTGAGCCTTTCCATGGCTGATTCCTTGGCTGGCGGAGCACCACCCCAGCCTTTCTGAAGCAGGAGGCGTTTGAAGTCGTTTCTTGACGTCGGTTGTGTCGGTCCCAGTCTGTCCGACGCCAGGGACGTCCGTTCTGGAGGTCGCGCCAATGCCGGTGAAGACGGTATCAGCTCTCGTCTGGGGTACACCTTTCTGGCTGCCAGATTCTTCGGTGATTCGTCCAGTTTCTGCACCTGCAGTCTGGGCAACGAATTGTAGCCTGACGTCTTCACATACTTGAGCTGATTGATGTTATTCAGCGGCGGCATCGGTTGAGGAATGCCTTTTATAAAACTGGAGTCCAACGCTGGTGAAATCGGAGCTGCAGGAGCAATAACGCTTTTTGCCGGGATCGCCTTCGGCCAAATTGGGCCTGCTTTCGGTTTCTGCAAATTCTGAATCCGCTTCTTGGATTCGTGAATCACCGCGTACAAATCCATGGCCGATCTGGCGGTTTTCGGCGAACTGACCGATGGCGATTGTATGGGCGATGGAACCATTGAAAAGTCCATAGGTGAAGACGCCGAGTTGGATTTGGTCGGCGTGGATGTCGACCGAGGCCACGTCAGTTGCCCACTACGGTCAGGCGTGCCATAGCTTTCCTGACTAGAATGTTTGCTGTAGCTGGTCCTCCCATCCTGATCGAAGTCTTCTTTGATGCTGCTGCTGCTTCCTTCTGCACAGAGCAAAAAAATGCAATACAGATACATAACACGGAGGAAATGGCCAAGGCAAAAGTTGATTATGGGTGCGGTGTCCGAAATTTCTCAACGGATACATCTGGCTCACCTGTGCAAGTCCATTGCTAGACCCGGACCATTCCATGCGAAGCATTACTCTGTGCAAACACATAAGTCGTGCAGGGCGGGGATTACTGTGATCTTGTCTCAATGAATCACTTACAAGCTGAGGATGGATGAGAGTGGAAATCGATGAGATGTATGTTACCTATTTACATCTTACGGTACAGCTATCCCACAGATTGCTGGGAAGTGATGCGAGAAAGCCTGTGCTGTGATGGCAGCGTTTCTTTTTTAATTTAACATCTCTCTTGTTACCGTTGGTAACAAATGGGCCGAATCAAACTAACACCAACCGAAGAGTCTTTGAATTCAACAATCTAGAACGTCCAGGTGAACAACAATGGCAACCGTATTATCAGAAAAGTCTATAGCATGATAACGTTGTATTGATGTGAATGACCGACAGCTACATTGGATGCCAGCAATGAATGATTTGTTGCCAACGTTTTGAAGCGGGAACAAATCCGATTGGCTGATAGGATTGCGTCTCAGATCGATAAGATCTTATCAGCCAATCAGTGCGTTGCCAACCATGAAAATCCGGCTTGACAAGCTTCCAGGAACTCAAGCCTCCTTACCTTTGGAATGTCCCTAGACGATTTTACTGGTCATTGGAAGTCAGTAATTTTTCCTCTCAGTGGGTAGTTAGTTGAAACATGTTAATCCGTTGAGGTGCCCAATCAGAGTTTGAAATGTTCCACCTTAGTAAGAGTCCATCGTCCAAGCTTTTTGCAGCAAAACGGGAAGTGAAGGGCCAAGTGCGTTACAACAAACTAAGTGCGTTATTGTAAAAAATCAGTATATTAAATTCTGGAACGTTCTCCAACATATAAAGGAACTAAGTAGGCGTTACAACATCGGGATTAATCACAGGTACCTAAAAAAGCCATGAACCACATCTGCCGTGAAGAACGACATGCATTAGCGAACTGTACAAAAATGGTAATAGACTGAAAAAAATACTAAGCACATCTACAGTATAAATATTTACAAAGTTATTTACAGAGTGCTGTATGATTACAAATGACCTGAAGAAACAGAACAAGAGTGCAAGGTGAAAGGCCAGGCGAAGTTTTATTCTGCAAAATGGTTGAAGGAATGGCAAACGTTTTGAAGTCAGTTGTCCTATTTCACCATTTTTCTATTTGAACAAAATTATGAACTCAAGCCTGGGTGATCATAGCTAATGCAGTGAATTGTTAAAAAGTACCACACTAGAATGGCAAGCCACCTGCGGTATGTTGTCAGTCTGATTGAGTCAGATTTTGACCTGCTTGAAAACTTTGGTTTTTTGACAGGTTGATGGGAGAACATCCACCCCAACCAGGCCACCAATAAAGCGACCAGATTAATTTCAGTAGATGGATAATCGACCCTCGAATAATGCTATATGATGTCAGCTGATCAGGGGTGGGGTCAGATAAGAACACTTGGCTCCTTTGCCAAGCAAGGAGACGTGTGTTTTAATCTGACCCCACCCGTGATCAGCTGACATCATATTTGGTTAACCTATGCATGTATGCATAAGTAATCAGCTCTCAGTTAGCTCGTGTTAAAAGGCAAGCATCTGAGAACCTAGGAAGCCACCTTTAACCTTGCTCAGGGAAGGCTCCCGAAAACCCTTTAAACGGCCCTACTTAAGTGGATTGCGAGAGCCCATTATTCTTAGTCTCTCGAACATTTGGTGAACTGGCAGGGGTAGTTGTTGTTTGAATGGATTTTCTAATCACTCTTTGCTCGATAGTCTTGAACGGCTCCAACCTTTCCATTACCTTGCCTTCACCGTATTCTTCCTTACTTAGCTAAACAGCTGTCTCAATTCTACCATTCCATTTTAAAATCCGAATTTGAAAACAGCAATTGCACCAGCCTCTTTGCAGGAGGAAAAAATTGCTTATCAATCGATGAAAAACACACGCACACACACGTGCATAAGGCGTACGAAAATTGTTGTAACAACTGTGCAAAATTTCCATGGAGTGCTAAGCTACTCTAATAAGTGCTAAGCTACCAAATGTCCGTGTTGCCAACCCGTGTGAAACGGTTGCGGTTGAGATTCAGGTTGTTACCTTTTGTGGTTCGAGCAGAATTGACGGCAGAGATCAGGGGGCTCGGAGTGGAGCTGGGGTACCTCCTGGCACCACTCGAGTCGAAGACATCTTCGTTGGCCAGCCGATAGCTATCGCTCCGTTTGACAGCCAGCAATTTGTCATTTTCATTCTGACGATTGACGTTGACATAGGCCCCACGAACGGCTACGGGGCTGTGAGGACGACCAGCGCTCACAGCAAGTGCCTTGACGACCATACGAGGTGACGTCGGATTTCGCGTTAACGGCAACGTCTTTGTTGAAGATGGCGGATTCCGAGGCAAGCTGGATGTTGGAGAAGCGAGCGGTGAGATCGGTTGCGATACGGTTGTGGTATTGTGTTTCTCAAGCCTACAAAGGAAAGATGATTTTTCAGCATTATAACAATAAGGTAACAACGTTTCAGCAGAAACTCTATGTCCCACCAACCCAGGTACTGTCCCAACCACAATTTTTTGAGGTCCCAATTTCAAAGTTCCTTGCCACCAACCTCAAACCTCTTTTGGAAATTGACTAAAAAAACAAAAAAAAAAATGAGCAAAATCTATTTGGCGCTTTGGACGGCTCTTGTGCAAAGAAACTTTTCTGAATATGGACCTTTGACTGTTTTCATGAATGACAAAACTAGGGATAAGTTTCTATAAAGCATCAAAGAAAAATCTGCATTCTTACAATTGTCCAGTTTCTGGTGAGAAGTACTGCTTGTTGTTGATCGGCTTCCTCGAGCTTGGTGGAGACATTGCAGCCACAATTACCGGCTGCTTGGTTGGAGACCTGTGCACGGGGTTGGGTGTGATGACTTTTCGATTCGCGAACAGTGGACTAGCAGCATTCATTGGTCTAACGGCTGCTGTATTGGCCCGTTGCAAGACTGTGGTACAGCCTTGGTTACTGGCGACTGTGTCGATTGAAGCTACGCATGGCCCAGGCTCGAAGGTCGCTGTTGTTCGAACAGCTTTGATGCGCTTGAGACTGTCCGACGAGAAGACGACTTTACCCTCGGCGTTTAACGTCACTCGGGCTCCAGTTCGACGTGATTCCGAATCCTGGAGAAACAGAATGAGCAAGCAGAATTTCATTTTACCCTTCGCACACTGTCAAATTCAAGGAAAGTGTCGAAAACCATCTGAAAATGTTTACCTCTTGAACGGCTGAAACAGTTTTTGGCAGTTCAGTCAAGCAGACGAACTCTTGAGGGCTGTAGCTGAAGTTGTTGAACTTCCTGACTGGAGACTGATGAAGGGCCGAAGCAGGTACTATCGTTCCCTTGACTTCTGCTATGGTAACATATTCGTCGTCGCTATGGGGCGGCGTGATGACGCACATTGACGGGATACGGCTGGCACTCATGGTCGTCTTCTCGCGTATTCTTTCAACACGTTCAACGCCTTCAAGATCGGAACATTCGCTGAGGAGCTCGAGATCATGGGGAGAAGAGGGACTCGCAATGGAATCGACGGGCGAACTGCACGTATTATGGCCGGAGTCGGGTGAGTCGCCGCATTTCTCCGGTAGTTGTCGGCTGTTATCGTCATCATCGTCCTGTAAAATTGATAAAAATAGTTCAAAAGCATGAGGCAATTTTGAATATGAGTAAAATCATCATAAGAATTTTGCGACAAGGAGCCCAGGCTAGGTTTCTCACTTCGTCATGGTGAACATCCACTGTGATAACGCAGTTCTTTGCTTCAGTTACATCGTGTTTCGTCACGTTGCTTCGAGTTAAGTTCGACTGGTTCGTTTCGTTGTTAATCTGTTTCACTTCTTCAAAGGAGAGCATTTTCAGGTCCGGCTTCTTGTTCAGCTTGAGGCTTTGCGTTTCCCTGGTGTCCATGCTGATCTTCTGAGTTCTTTCAGGTAAAGTCTTGTTGCCTGAGGAGAGTTGACTGCACACCCGTTCAGGCACACTGGGTGCAGGAGGGATCAGCAATGTTGTGCACACTGTTCCAGCTGAACTAGCTGTTGTCGAAGTCGAGCCTCTGCCAAATAGTTCGTATTCGCTTTCAGCTGTCAGAGTCGAATTGTTATGGCTACTATTCACTGAGAGCGCTGAAGACGTGTGCGCAGGTGCTGGTGGCTCTTCTTCGCGGAGCGTCTTCAAACCGCTGTCTAAATGGAACGAGGTGTAATAGCCTTCGGTATCGCACGAGTACATGGAGCAAGTCTCCCCATCGTCAGGTGTCAGTGTCGTGCTTTCACTTGTCACTGATGAAGATGCAGATGTCATCGGAGGCCGTTTATGCTTGGGGCAGACACTTCCGCTACTGATACTTGATCTGCAAAAATTTTTAAAAACCATTCTTGGAGGAATCAAGGAAAGCAAAAATCTATCAAAGTCATCTCAAAATTTTCATCTCATACACAAGCTAATGTGATATGGTACGGATACTAACCTAGGAACATGTGAGGTGGCTGTGGAATGTCCACTTTCACTGGATTGACTCCAGTTACCGCTGGAGGAATGGACACAAAGTTCTTCCTTGTCCAGCTTTCGCCGGCCGCCCTGAGTCCCACCGCGAAGCCGAACTGCAGGCTCCGAATTTTTGATCAAGCGCAGCCTTGATCGGCCCCATTCTTTCAGGTTTTCCAGGTGCGACTTCTTCTCAAAACTATTGGGCGCCACGTCCACTTCAGGTGAAGTCTTGCCTAGGTTGGTATCAGAAGAGTCCCTGTGGGAAAGAAAGCGATGAATGACCGGTATAGCGATGACGGAATTGCAGATATTCCTGGCATCATAATACGTGGAAATTCTTCAAGTTTGTAGGCTGAAAAAAAAGTAAACTGACCCAACGATCACGGCAAGTTCTTTCGTGGTGTCCGTGCCAGCAATGGTGTTCCGTCGTTTACCACGCGGTCGTCTCTTGTTTGACCTGCGCTTCACAGCTTCGTCACCAGAGACAAGAGACCGCCTCAAACTGCTCATCCGTTCAAAATTCCTGCCCGTCACGTCAACAGCCACCACTTCTGGTGGGAACCTGGAAGAAGGCAGAATAGAAGGAAATTTTAGTAAGCTATAGGTTCGGCTTGAGCATCATATTTCTATGAAACTTGGGTTAGAGATATCGCCAATCTTTTGGCGAGAAATTGACCACTGGTATTGCTGCAAGGTCCGATAATATTGAGATCATCGATTCAAGAATGTTCAATTGTACTAAGATTTTCATTCGCTCAAAACGTTCAATGTTCAAAACTGTCCTTAACGCGTGGTATTTGGTATGGAATGCATTCATGTCGATCAATAGCCGAACTCACTTGAGGGCAACAGCTTGAACTTGCTCTTCAGGGGATGGCAAGGTGTGGTCGGTGACATCCTGTTCGCCTGGAGCCACCTTTATTGTACAGTCCGCGTCCACCGTCACGCTTCCCAGCGCCTCTGATGACGTCCATCGTCTCAGGTGATTGATGATTGCCGGCTATTAACAGAAAGTTTTCTCCGATTATTGATGGATAGCTCGATTGAGTAAAATAAAGTAGTACCTAAAGAGTCACTATACCGATTCTGCTGAAATGTGAGATGTATCGGGAGTGTACAAATCAAACAGTCTCTTCCCTCAATTAAATTTTGAAAACCCATAATTTCCTTACAATGTTTCTTCCCCATAAGTGGTGTCCCATATGCAAAAACCGAATCACAGAAAAACACGCTATTTGGGCGTGGTGCTTGTACCAATTCAGAATTCATTCAAACCTGGTGAAAAAATGTATTGTCCAATGTGCCAGGAAAAATTCCTTCGGTAGTAAACGTTCAATAAAATCCAAACAAAAAAAATCTAAAAAACGAAAAATTCTGGCAAAATACCATAATTTGCGTTACTTCGAAGGAATTCATAATTCAGTGCAGGTGAGAAAGGTAGACAATTGTGTAGGAAAGATGTAGGTGCTAACGATGGGTTTATAACATTCTCAACGCACGGGCTTTGAGCTCAACCTTGATTGGTCCAATCGTCCATTAATTGATGAATGTCGGAGCTGAAAGGAGGAGCGATAGAAGCAGCAGATCGACTGAAGGGAGATGAAAACTCATCGCTATATTTCGTGAGGAATTGGAAGGAGAGGGTCGGAAGGGCCTATGTTGCTTCGCTTCCCGATAGACTCCTCTTGTTATTGGGGAAGTATAACTCGGAAAGTGCTCGCAATCCACTTCCAAGTTAATGACCGAGGATCAACCCTTCAAGCCCAAGCTTTTCGGCCGATTCTGGTAGAACATACAACATGGATGAACTTGAAGCCTCTCGAATGAAGAACTCTCACTCACCCAATCGTTGACGGTTACATTGAACACAAGGCTGGAGCGGAGCCTTAGAAACTCAAGAGGTCTCCACGTGTTCCATCCTGTGCATTTGAAGGATTGATTATACCTACTAGTGTTTATTGTTGAATCAGCCCTCAATTGCCACTAGGTGTAGGATATATGGGATTTCTCACCTAAATTGACTTCCACCGGCTCACCCAGAAGCAAAGCTTAGTTTGAACATCTATTGGTTAACCGACTTTTTAATAGCATTTTTAATCGGCCGTCCCTGGTGGTATTATACAAAATTTGCATGTCATATATTTGATATACGACAATAATCTCTTAATGGGGCAAAAAATGCAAGCTTGAAAAATAAAATCGTGTTTTTGTGATAAATGATGTTCAGGATTGCTACAGGTAGAGTAACTCAAAATGAAAAATTGCCAGCATGATCAAATGGCGACATAATCCTATTTTAATCTTATCAACGATCCTCTTCCATCGATTATAGCCATCCATATTATCAATCATAAATCATCGATAGCCTAGCAAAAGATCCAAGTCGGCCTCGTCAATCTGCCATAGCGCTTCCCTACGAGATATTTCCGCCGGCCATTGGCGATAGAAGTGAATCAAAGGAGTGCCCGCCAACAGGAACAAAGGGATTTTGACTCCGGTTGGTCTCGACTCAGATTCGAATGGTCACGAACTTGAAGGATGAGGCTGCGTTCTGGTCTCGCCAGCTCTGGGTTCCCAATCTTCAGTCTCGACCTCGACTATGGCCTCCGAGGCCACAACACTTCACTAAATCGTCTTCTTCTTTTTTCCACTTCAGCTCTTTTATTTTCTCTTCTCTCGCTTTCGAACGAGCTCTTTTGATTCTTGGAATCCACGACGCACCGTTGTCGCTGCTTACTGTTTCTTCGAAATGGTAACGCCACGAGGTGAATTTAATAGTGATGTCCTTTTGAATGAATTTCCAGCTGATACAGAACGAACGAAAGCAGCGGGGAGGTTCGAACCTCAAATAGGGTTGCCAACTCCTATACAACTTGGGGAGGAAAAAATGAATAACTTGAATTTGGGACGAGCAGGTTCAGGAAATCCCAGCATTCATGACGAACCGGTGCAAAATTAACTCAACTTCGAGTTCAAAATCAACTTCGAGATCAAAGTCAACTTCGAGATAAAACTCAACTTCGAAATCAAAGTCAACTTCGAGATCAAAGTCAACTTCGCGTTCAAAGTCAACTTCGAGATCAAACTCAACTTCGAGATCAATGTCAACTTCGAGATCAAAGTCGACATCGAGTTCAAACTCAACTTCGAGATCAATGTCAATTTCGAGATCAAACTCAACTTCGAGATCAAAGTCAACTTCGAGATCAAAGTCAACTTCGAGTTCAAACTCAACTTCGAGATCAATGTCAACTTCGAGATCAAAGTCGACATCGAGTTCAAACTCAACTTCGAGATCAAAGTCAACTTCGAGATCAATGTCAACTTCGAGTTCAAACTCAACTTCGAGTTCAAAGTCAGCTTCGAGTTCAAACTCAACTTCGAGACCAATGTCAACTTCGCGTTCAAAGTCGACTTCGAGTTCAAACTCAACTTCGAGATCAAAGTCAACTTCGAGATCAAAGTCAACTTCGAGATCAATGTCAACTTTGAGATCAAAGTCGACATCGAGTTCAAACTCAACTTCGAGATCAAAGTCAACTTCGAGATCAAAGTCAACTTCGAGATCAATGTCAACTTTGAGATCAAAGTCGACATCGAGTTCAAACTCAACTTCGAGATCAAAGTCAACTTCGAGATCAATGTCAACTTCGAGTTCAAACTCAACTTCGAGTTCAAACTCAACTTCGAGACCAATGTCAACTTTGAGATCAAAGTCGACATCGAGATCAAACTCAACTTCGAGATTAAAGTCAACTTCGAGACCAAAGTCAACTTCGAGATCAAACTCAACTTCAAGATCAAAGTCAAATTCGAGATCAATGTCAACTTCGAGTTCAAACTCAACTTCGAGTTCAAAGTCAACTTCGAGTTCAAACTCAACTTCGAGACCAATGTCAACTTCGCGTTCAAAGTCGACTTCGAGTTCAAACTCAACTTCGAAATCAAAGTCAACTTCGAGATCAAAGTCAACTTCGAGTTCAAACTCAACTTCGAGTTCAAACTCAACTTCGAGATCAAAGTCAACTTCGAGATCAAAGTCAACTTCGAGATCAATGTCAACTTTGAGATCAAAGTCGACATCGAGGTCAAACTCAACTTCGAGATCAAAGTCAACTTCGAGATCAAAGTCAACTTCGAGATCAAACTCAACTTCAAGATCAAAGTCAACTTCGAGTTCAAACTCAACTTCGAGATCAAAGTCAACTTCGAGATCAATGTCAACTTCGAGTTCAAACTCAACTTCGAGTTCAAAGTCAACTTCGAGTTCAAACTCAACTTCGAGACCAATGTCAACTTCGCGTTCAAAGTCGACTTCGAGTTCAAACTCAACTTCGAGATCAAACTCAACTTCGAGATCAAAGTCAACTTCGAGTTCAAACTCAACTTCGAGTTCAAACTCAACTTCGAGATCAAAGTCAACTTCGAGATCAAAGTCAACTTCGAGATCAATGTCAACTTTGAGATCAAAGTCAACTTCGAGTTCAAACTCAACTTCGAGTTCAAACTCAACTTCGAGTTCAAACTCAACTTCGAGATCAAAGTCAACTTCGAGATCAATGTCAACTATGAGATCAAAGTCGACATCGTGGTCAAACTCAACTTCGAGATCAAAGTCAACTTCGAGATCAATGTCAACTTCGAGTTCAAACTCAACTTCGAGTTCAAAGTCAACTTCGAGTTCAAACTCAACTTCGAGACCAATGTCAACTTTGAGATCAAAGTCGACATCGAGATCAAACTCAACTTCGAGATTAAAGTCAACTTCGAGATCAAAGTCAACTTCGAGATCAAACTCAACTTCAAGATCAAAGTCAACTTCGAGATCAATGTCAACTTCGAGTTCAAACTCAACTTCGAGTTCAAAGTCAACTTCGAGTTCAAACTCAACTTCGAGACCAATGTCAACTTCGCGTTCAAAGTCGACTTCGAGTTCAAACTCAACTTCGAGATCAAAGTCAACTTCGAGATCAAAGTCAACTTCGAGTTCAAACTCAACTTCGAGATCAAAGTCAACTTCGAGATCAAAGTCAACTTCGAGATCAATGTCAACTTTGAGATCAAAGTCGACATCGAGGTCAAACTCAACTTCGAGATTAAAGTCAACTTCGAGATTAAAGTCAACTTCGAGATCAAACTCAACTTCAAGATCAAAGTCAACTTCGAGTTCAAACTCAACTTCGAGATCAAAGTCAACTTCGAGATCAATGTCAACTTCGAGTTCAAACTCAACTTCGAGTTCAAAGTCAACTTCGAGTTCAAACTCAACTTCGAGACCAATGTCAACTTCGCGTTCAAAGTCGACTTCGAGTTCAAACTCAACTTCGAGATCAAAGTCAACTTCGAGATCAAAGTCAACTTCGAGTTCAAACTCAACTTCGAGTTCAAACTCAACTTCGAGATCAAAGTCAACTTCGAGATCAAAGTCAACTTCGAGATCAAAGTCAACTTCGAGATCAATGTCAACTTTGAGATCAAAGTCGACATCGTGGTCAAACTCAACTTCGAGATCAAAGTCAACTTCGAGATCAATGTCAACTTCGAGTTCAAACTCAACTTCGAGTTCAAACTCAACTTCGAGTTCAAAGTCAACTTCGAGTTCAAACTCAACTTCGAGACCAATGTCAACTTTGAGATCAAAGTCAACTTCGATATCAAACTCAACTTCAAGATCAAAGTCAACTTCGAGTTCAAACTCAACTTCGAGATCAAAGTCAACTTCGAGATCAAAGTCAACTTCGAGATCAAATTCAACTTCGAGATCAAAGTCAACTTCGAGATCAAAGTCAACTTCGAGATCAAAGTCAACTTCGAGTTCAAACTCAACTTCGAGACCAATGTCAACTTCGCGTTCAAAGTCGACTTCGAGTTCAAACTCAACTTCGAGATCAAAGTCAACTTCGAGATCAAAGTCAACTTCGAGATCAAACTCAACTTCGAGATCAAAGTCAATTTCGAGATGATGATGTTCACGGTTTTCGGGGCGACGAAGGAAGGGATTAGGAATATGAAGCCGTATAGCCTGTCTTGTATCCTTCATTTTCGTAATCCCATTTATCCTCCGATTCTTCGACGTCACGTTCGTAATCGAAAACGTGTTCCTTGTTGATGGCTTTTCCATGTTTTGAATTTGCGTAAATACTCCCGGTTTCACGGGCGAAATGTTAATTTAGCCCTTCATTAATTCTGATACGCTTACACTGACAGCCGTTCCGATCATTGGGGGCCAATTACATTTTGACGGATGATAACCGTTTTCGCGTATGATTTCGAGTGTATTTGCGATTGTAAAAAAGCGATAAAAACATTTAAATGTCTCCTCGAATTAATTTACATTGAATAAACAACACACTCGAACAAACAATCGGACTGAACTTTCAGAAAAAACTTTTACTAATACACCTTGCAGAACATGTGGATATTTTGAATAAGAAATTTTTTAATACGAAAACTTGACGTATTTTGATTTAGGCGAGTTTTAAAATTTGTATATTGAGTCCAAACATTTTTGTTCCAAACAGCCTCCAAAAATAGTCAAAATCACAAGTCCAAATCCAAATTAGTCAAAATATAATCGAACTCTGTCATTTGTTGATGGAGGAGGTTCATTGCTTAGGTAAGGGTTTGCACTCATCGTACTCTTTCATCTACTCTTTTATCGTACTCTTTCATCGTATTCTTTCATACGATCTACGTCTCGTATGTTCTTTCGATGATAACTATCTTTATGTTCTTTATTCTTCCTAGCGCTTTCGCCCCGCTGGGCCTCTTCAGGGATAGCCGTTTTTCTAGGGTTTTTTCCCATACAAGGGACCACTTTTCTGTACGAGTATCACCCAGAGGGAGGTTAGTCAGTTCTTTTTGGCTAAAGTAAAAAAAGTGTATAAAAATATTTTTCAACAAGTAGACAACTGGTTTTCAATAAATAAATGTGCAGTGCATCTGTGCATAATGTTAAGGCCCAACCCACCTGTTTCGAAAAATATTACCCGATTCGCTCTAGGTGTACGGCAAATAGGCTTAACGCAGCAAATAGGCCTCGGACTGGAGCCAGAGTAGCCATTGTTAGGGACAAAAGTGGCGTCTACTGGTAGTGATTGTAGTATTCACTCTCCAGATGAAGAACAAAAGTGAACAATGGGTATTGTGTGATCAAATCCTATCAGGACCAAAACAGAAGCCGCCAACTTTTAGCGCTGTTGTGTTTTTGGATGAAGTTCGTGAATAATCGAGGGTTCCGTTTTGGCAAACGGCAGTTCATAATGAGCAAATGGCAGGTTTTTTTCTTCTAATCGGACAAATAATGCCATCAGAAATGACTTAGATCGAGGTTAAGAATCGCGATTTTACAGACAAGACAGCTAAAAGAAAACTAACAAGGAAAAACTAGGTACTTCAGGAAGCTCAGGAATTCGCCCACTCAGGATCGCGTTACGTTTTCGTTACGCGCAATCGTGTTACGTTTTCTTAGCAATTTTCAGTCAGAAAAACGTCAAGTATTGATGATAGTTTTGTATCAACCTGCATCATTATTTATTATGGTAGATTTTTGCTTACTATGGGCTCGTTCCCGTCACATTTAAGCGAGGATTCGTTTGGATGCATTGCCTCAAACGGTTCCCAATACTTAAAACCCGAATCTTTCTTTTGGTTAATCACCTACTCTCCTCATCATGCGAACATAAATCACGTCGTAAAGAAGTTGGCGGCAAAATAGCAATCCGTTGAAAAACGAGCCCCTCTTGCGCCATACGAGTCCGCGAAATGGCGGGTCCTTCAAGGACGCGAGGTTCCTAGCTGCCGGTCAGGTACAGGCCGTACAGGTAGGTACAGTACGAGTTGAGGCCTCCGAAGCAGAAGCGTAATCTTTTCGCAACACCAACGGAAAACCTCGGTATCCTATTTCTACGTCAACGTTCATAGGTACTTCCAAGTTTTGAGCCTCGCTCGACAAGATGCTATGCAGATCATCCCCATTGTACTATCTCAAAATGGCGACCCCCTCAACTAGAGCCAACTCAACTGGCCAGGGTAATGCAGATCGTACATCACCTGCTCGCTCGAGCGAAGCGCTGCATTGCACTTTGCCGAGCAGCTGAGCTGAGTTGGTATTCATCCTTTCACCGCTAACGCCATCGCTGACCGTATGGCGTGTTGAACATCATGCGTTTTCATCGTTCATTGAAGAAGCGATGAACACAAACATTTTCAGAAACGAAATTCACTGATAAACAAAGTTTTAAAACTTTTTTGTTGGATTTTGCTACAGCAAAAATGCAAGGATTTGAAGAGAAATTAAGTGAGAGAGGTATATTCATCGCAGAGGACGCAGACAATATTTCAGAGGACACAGACAATATTTCTTCGATTTCCAACACATATTTCAGATATTCCATAGCATTGCAAACGCTAACCTTTCTTCCGTCGATTTCCGAAAGTATATTGCGCTTGCTCCTCGGTCCCAGGACGGGGGTGACATTATACACGCTACCCTGCCGTCTGAGAATCTTCGGAGGACTTGCGGCAGCCTCGTACAATTTTTGAACGGACGTCGGCCGGCTGCCCGAGGTGAAGAGGCTGACAGATTTCTCATGTTCGCTCGTGAAATGCTCTTTTCGGTGCCAGAATTCGGTGAGATCGCTTTCAGCTGGAATCAGAGAAATAAAAAAAATATTCAAAAAATGCAACAAACACGGAACGATTATTTAGGTAGGTACTTATTTTTGTATCTTTAATTTTTACGGGTCGAAGGTAGAAATTTCTAACCGACGGAGTATTGATTTTCCGCCGCTCTCAATAGGAACTGGTGACGTAATCGAAACAAAACGCCGAGAGTCGCATCAAACGCAAGATTGTTGCAGGAGTGCAATAGGTGTTTTACGTCATTATGCACTCCTTATGAACTGAGATTGGCAACTAAAAAAACGGCTTGCTAACCAGTCTGCTGACCGTATTCCGGTTGAAGTGCCTAGACCAAAATAATTTCATAGTTTCGATTTTTTCAATAGGCACCTACTTTATTGGTGGAAAATTTCTCTTAGGCCCGGTTTATTGACAGAATGTATCCTTCCGATATCCAAAGAAGCACCCGATACCCATGACCAATGAGATTTTTACATTGAAATTTGATGCAATTACCACCTTGGTGAAGTTTATCTGAAGCTTCCTTGGATATCGGATAGATAAATTTCGTCAATCAGCCCTTAGTTGAAATTTTTTGCTTCAAATTTCTGGCATTGCAGCCCTATCTTGATTTTTGTATAACTAGTTCAAAAATGCCTAACTTGGTTTTGTTCTATTAAAAATATCTATATTATTATTATCTATATTAAAAATATCTAGAATCTAAAATGTTTCATTTTTAAAAAATTTTATGTGTTTTGTTTTTAAACAAGTTTTTGAATAATTTTATATTTATTTATTTTTAATTGGGGTTCAAAGTGAGCGATAAAACCGCGTCCCCACAGCCGAACGGGAAGTCAGGTATGTACTTATCGAAAATTCCAATAGGCGTACTTGATTATAATATTTCAATCCCCGCGGTAGAGATTTGTACAGCGAATAACGTTCTCCCGTATGACCGTTTGCCAGCCGCAGACGCAAGGGTTACTGGAGGCCATCCACCTTGGTGCACAGGTTCTGAGACTATAAAAGGAACGTGGATACCAGTCGGATGACCCTTTTTCTTACTTCGACTTCACGACTATCAACAAGCTATTGTATTCCGACAATCTTGCGTCGTCCGATTAAATGCGCAATTCCTGACAAAGCCTCGAGGTCAAATCGAAACTTTTTGAAAAGTTTTTTCGGAGCCTTCCACGAAAAAGTAGCCGTTTTTACTGAGTAGTCGGAGAGCTCCAATATTGAGTCGTCGCATTTCCACCACAAAAACACTATGATAATAAACTCCCTTAAAAATAACATCAGCTCCCTCATTTACGACAGGAATTTGTGTTTTGGAAGGTGTGAAACCGTTTGAAAATGATAAGGAAATAATTTCCACGGTTTTATTTCATGAAAGAGCTGTTTTTATTCTGAAAAGATCTTGATAATCCAAGTCAGGTTCTCTCCGATGGAATTTCTCAGCATTTCTTTCCTCTCGCTGATCCTGTTTTATTTTCCGTAAGCCCAGTCGACAAATTTGCCGTAACGAAACGTCTGCCCTGGATTTCTCCATCCGTTTTCGGATTCCCCCTTGATTCCCAACCACAATTAGGCGGATCACGGCTGATTTGACGAACTACTCAAGTGCGACTGCCTTACGATGACGCGACGAATCGGCCCCAGTTGTTCACCACTGCAATGCTCAACAACTTTCGCTAATTCGTCACGAAGTCAGAACTACCTAGGTAGGTGGTTACCTACTTATCGAAAATGTTCATTCAAAAACGTAGGGTGATGGGTGATGGTGATGGGTCATGGTGAGGGGTGATGGGTGGGTATGGTGATGGGTGGGTATGGTGATGGGTGATAGGGTGATGAGGTGGGAGGTGTAAATGGTATGGACCGGACGAAAGTTTATTATTTATTTATTTATGCAGTAGTCTATGGTAGATGATCGACCCTTGAAATGTTGCAGTCGCTATATCAGGGATAGGGTCACCAGTGAAACGCAGTCTCCTGTGCCGTTTATGCAGTAGAGTATGACACAATACTAGAATGAACTATCTATCATCTGATGATAATCACTCAAAGCAACTCAGGATAGGCCTGCAATGCTAAATAAAAGTAATCTAACGGTACTCAAAACAGTTTTACGCTTGTAATCGATGCCGCAGAAGATTGACGTTCTACCTACAAGCTGCACACTGACAAAACAGCTTGATACCGTCGACTTGTGTTACCTCTGGCTCCTGACTGTGAAACGAGGCCGTTTACATCGGGGAAGAGGTAGAAGAACACAAGAACAACCAGTAGTCGGGTTGCAGGTCGGCGGTTTATGCAAACGAAACGATTTCACAAACCTGATTACCATGATATACCTACTTCGAATTCCACCTGAGATTTGCATTAACCCTTGACTGACGCCCGCCAACATAGCCGCTGTCTGGCACTTCTATGATGCAAAAGAGAGTTTTGCTTAAATTTCCATAAGGAACGAACCATTGTTAATGTTGGGACCGCCGGCTCCAAAAAAATCATAGTCCTATTTCTATTATGTCTTACCATACTTAAAAGTGTGAATCATCAAGTCCCATGAGTGCCTTTGAATTCGCGAGTTTCAAGAAACTATCGAAGTAGCTTCAAAAGAGTTCATGAAACTCAAATCTACCAACCTGTCTATCACCGGATTCCCCAATATTTTCAGGACAGTGACACTTGGGCCACTTTAATGGCCAACTATTCAGATTGCATTCCTCGTAACTACATGAAGTATTCCTAACCATGACCGACAGGTCCTGGCTCTCTTCCTGTTCTTGTAAGTACGAGGACACGTTTACGCCTATTTTCTTGTTAGGTAGGTATGCTTATTAGGTAAAAAACTCCCAGAACAGTTTTTGGACTTTTAAATCTCCTATTAAGATTCCTTATTTAGGGAAAGTGCGCGAGAGAACTTCGTTTTCACATCTTTCATCCTCAGGCGCTTTCGCCATTGTGCAAAGATCTCGTTTCGCTGATAAAATTTTTCCTTTCTCGCGACGATAATTTAAGCTAAGCGGTGAAAAGTTCGAAAGCCTTTCCTATTTAAAATTCGATCGAACAGCAAGATCCGCATAAAGTATGCATGGAAGGAAATAAGTCCTCGCCCTTTCCGTCAGAGTTGGCATTCCCCTTTTAAAACTTCTGATCCACTTGGAACGAACTTTTTGAAAAGTTCTCTTTATAAGTACGAGAATCCAACACCTGAACATGAGATTGAGAACAAGGTATTAATGTACTACTAAGTTGTCCAAGGATACCCCTTCCCCAAGTTCTCGGTGATCGGGATCTTTTATCCCGTCTCAAAAGCTTTGAAGCTCGGAACTTTAGTGAATCTTCGCCCGATCGGTAGAAAGGGGAAATTAGGAACAGAAATTGGAGTTAGTTTCAAAGATTAAATTGAGGTTGAAACCTGACTCCTGAACCGGGAAAATCCCCAGGAAAATTTCCTCTCAAAACTGTATGAGACTGCATGAGGGGAAATTTATTAGATACACCTACGGATTGTACTGGATTGAGGAAATTCCCATGGTGATGATAATTTTGTAGGCACCAAGTAACCTCGCCACTGTACATGTCGGACTTGACCAAAAAAGTCTTAACACGACGAAGTACTTAGGTAACTTCAGGATTAATTTCATTTAACTAGCACCCCAACTTGACTGGTGTTAATAGCCCCTAATTGCAACTATCGCGTGTCAAATAAAGTTTTCGTGGCCGATTCGGCGCCATCCGCATTATAACGTTGCAGGTGTTGGGTCCATGAACATTTTTTGAAAAATGAAGGCAGGTAATATTACTCCCTTCCAATTCTCAAGGCTTTACGGTTCGGAAAATAATAATTTCTCATTCTCAAGCCGCGACTTGGTTTATATTTAGTTGATAATTACGTAGGTACCTTTACCTATCCACATTTTACATCAACTATTTCACCAAAGCAGGAGAAACGAAAAGCTCTAGTGGTACATGTTTGCTTAACTGAGAGTGTAACGAATTGGTATCTATCATGGCCGTTGTTGCTCCTGTGGAAGAAAAATGACATTTTTTTCATCTGTTTTCGAGCAGATATTATTAGATAAACGAAACGCCCCAACAGCCTAAGTGAGGTAGTGAATACTGCGGCACATGGACTCAGCTTTCTCTCGCCCCGAACTCATGAATGTATTCAAAACGGGTATGCTCCTACATCTACCACCCTACCCAGTATGCTGCCTATGCCCTGTCTGTCTTGGCCAAATGATACACCGTATAAGGGATATCTACATTTTACAGAACCTGATTCGAATGAGGACCGCCTTCATTTCAATCCGCAATTTCCAACCACAGCTCGGCTAAACCGAGGAGTTCTATTTTGTATCAGTTGACAGAAGTATTAACAGCAGATTATATTACCGTGTTGGGTTATCACGTATTAATGCAAATCATTTCCAGGGCGCGTGATTCGAATTAGAACTTCCCAACTGCCCTGTCAAAACGTTATTCAGAAAACTTCTCGACAGACCAGTTAATTTCTAATCTTTGTGGCTTCTACAAGATCAAACATTAGAAATCAAAACTGCAAAACTGGATATCAATCCTCATCAACACCTGCTTAAACATCCCGGAAACATTAACCCAAACTTCCAAAAGAATAGCCTACTACTGGTACATGGGGTCACATAACTCTATCAAGAATAAGAATGAAGTATTTCCTCAAAATTAAATGAAATTTAGCTTTTTTGATAGAATTTTTCAAAGAATCCTCATTAAATTGTAAATGTATCAGGGTGGCGAGGAAGACATTTTTTTCTCGTAAAAAGTTTAGGCAAGATGGGGAAAAAAATTAAAAATTAATTCATTTTTTTCCTGAAATTAGCCATGACAGCTCTATTTTCCTCTATTCTGTAAGTCAGAATATTTTTCAAAATCGAAAATCGGTTCAACGATTGGTGAGAAAAACACGAAGAGCTTTTGGGGGTGAATGAGGCGCCATAATTTTTATCTTGGAATCTCACTGCTCGTCCTCATTGACGTTAGAAACTACGCTATTATTTCATCAGGCGTCTAGCAAAATCCACGTGAAGTTGTTATTTTTGTATTCCACAGAAAATACTCATAACATTCGCAGACAAATCTGAGCTGTAAATTTTTGTTTATTTCCCCATTCCGCTCGACTCGCAGGTAGGCAGCATCAGTTGGGGATTTTGCATTCAAGATTCACCCCAAGTCAAGAGGGAAGCATATGGAGTAAATTGCGCATACATATCATTACGTGGGAATGGGCTTCTCCCTTCACTACATCCTTACCAGCAACTTGAAATCGTTTGCTTACATACGAGAATCGTTTCAATAATTCGCTATAAATTTATGAGAAGGACCAAAAATATTGGAACTCGCATAAGTGTCGTCAATTTTTCAGTATTACCATCAGAATTGAAGCAAGTAAAAAAACAGAATAAACAAAATAGAATTAGGAACGTACTTCACTGCTGAAATCGAGAACAAAGACACAGAGCGGTGCCGAGATGTCGGGCACGGGCAGCTCAGATTTCAAACATTTCCATACATGCAAATAGAGGTCAGACGGTCTGAACATTTTTCCGCTGACTGCTGACGAAGCTGATTTCTATGCAATTGAAAATAAAGTAGGTACTACCATATCGAACAGGGCATTGACCGGCGGGGATTTTTATTCACCGCCTCGACATTTTTCGTTCCAATCACAAAACGTCAGAAAACAATCCAGGACGATTGAACCAAGTCTTCTCAACCGCAACTAAGACAACAACATTTATCTCTACTACACCCGGAGAGGCGTAGCCTGTCATAAAACCAGTGCACAGGATGCTCTGTTCCGGGGCTATTGTGGCCGTTCATTCAAGTTCGAGGATGGCGATGAACTGATGGACGTCTTCCTAGGACGGAACAGATTGCCTATGTTGGCCTTCGAGCTTAGACCACCAACACAACAAGAACTATTGTACCGCGGTCATGCACCCCGTCAAGTTCCTAGCTTCGCCTGTACGCGGAGCTCCAACGAAAATTCATAGGTAGCCAATACTGAGTAAAATTATGACTTCGGCTAAAGAGCATAAAAATATTGATGACGCTGTTCTCGCTCCAGAAAGTTCGAGCATTTGCGGGAAATGGGGGTTTCCTGGGCTGTTTTGGAATTTCATCGAATATTTCAAATTCGTATACCTGCGTTAAGCTTTTTTTTGATGTTCTAATCCTTAGAAACCAATATTTTACAAAATAATCATTTCAAAAACGTTCAGAAATATTTTTCGAGGTTTTTGAAAGGTGAGTTGATTTTTACCCCACGGTGTAGCTACTATTGACGTAAATGACGGTGTCAATGTAAGGCTATCCATTACTTAAACTTGGGTCTTCTACTGTCTCATTCAAAAAGTTCGTCGAAGCCGCCTCAAGATTCCAAAAAGCGACCCAAATCAATAAACTGGGACGAGTTGGTTTAGTACTTTCCATTAAAGAACTGAGACCGGGCGCTTTTCTGTGAAACCGGAACATTGCCACGATCTTCAGCGAGCTAGAAGGCAAATCAGTGCACGTTAAGTTTCCGAACACAGATCCTATCATGAAAAGAATCTTTGAAGTGTACCGCATTAATTCAATCAACTTCAGCCAGCAAGCTTCGAGGAGCATTTGCCTCATTAAACTTTCCTAATTTGTTTTTCCCGCTAAACCTCAAAAAGCCTTCGTTTCCTTCCTTTTTCACTAGGAAACTAGCGAATCGAGGCTGGTCGTTCCAAGGTTTTCGGAAAATGGGAGATTTACAATCGGAACGTTCTCAGTTTCAGCGCGAGAAAGAGAGAGGGGGAGAGGGTGAAAAGATAGAGACGGAGAAAAGAGATTAGAGCATTTTAAACTCATTTAGTGTCTCCGACCGTGGAAAACAGGAGTATATCTTCATAATGGCCGCCAGACCCGTTGTCCCTTGCAACAACTCATCCGAATTTACCAAAGCCTTCTGAAACGCATAAATCCAGATTTCTAAAACTGATGAATAGAAATAAGCTCCGGAATTAAACGAGGAAAGAAACGAATGATCGGTAAGGTTTGAGACTGGAGAAAACCCACAGCGTACAGAATACTAAAAAAAGAAGAATATAAGTGAATAAATGCAATATTTTGTTGGAAAAATAATAGAATAATAATAATAATAATTAATAAAATAAATAATATATCATGAAAATGATCTGGTTTCAATTTTTTTTCGTGAATTCAGTTTATCTGTATTTGCTGCGTCCATTTATTGTATTTTTATTTTATAATATTCGTTCACATTCCTGAAACGCAAAGAAATTACATATCCTCGTCCACCTTATTTACCATCAATCAATTGTACACCGTTACGAAAAAATTCCAGAAATAATGCAATTCATTGAGGCTAGATAATGAGAAGTTTTCAATTAACGGTACGGCAGAGGTGAGGTTCATGAACCAGTTTCATTCGGAGGTAAGAGGTGGCTGGTGAAGAAAACAACAAAGACCACTACTCTCCAAAGACCAACTTGACCCATTCTATACACCAACACACAGCAATGTTCTGGTAAGGACAGTCTGTCCCTTCTCCCATGATAAATACACCACCTGTTAACTATCAAGCCAGGTTATCTATTGCTAGCACGATTCGAAAGTGAACTTAGCGTTAATACGAAAGTAGCCCATGGCAGATTTCTCGAGAAATGATCATTTATCTTGTTTTACCTAAACGAACAATGAGCGGCCAAAGGGAACATGCGGTTGTGGAAAATGTGGGCCAACAGGGGAAACAGATGGTTCGACAGGAGAACCGTGAGCCACTCGGGAACGAGTTTGGAAGAGAGTCGGTTCCCTCGACAATACAAATAAAGAATACCTGCACTCTCAAGTGATTTTCCACCCATTTATTTTCAAGTATACATCCATGCACAGTAACTCAAATAGCCCGAACTTGATCGAGTAATACCTCGAACCAGTAATAGAAAATAATGACATGTTACGCCAGTGATTTTGAGCGAAGACTAGGAATACGAAGTCTTTATCTTCCATATTCACAAAGTAGATTGAAGTTATTGGCTTGAGCATGAAAAAAAAAAAACAATCAAAACTAGAATTTATTAATAAAAACCTGCAGCACGAGCGATTCAGCAGAGGAAAACCATCATCAATTTTCGAGTTACTTGCAGCTTGGAGCGAATGCACGTGCAACTTAGGTATCATTTAATTATCCACGAAGTATATCAAGTCGATAGCCTTTGTTAGTGCCAGTTTGTCGTATGCCAGTGAAAGGTGCGGCTTATACATGCTCGAAATCCGATAAGTTACAGCCGACTAATTAGTTCAGTTCACGCCCTAAAGTCTCCCTTTCTTCGCACGTCGGTATATATTCGTTTATAATTTATTCGTGTATCCTGAATCCAGAGTGTCCCTCTCGCACTTCCCGCAAACTCAATTCCTACCCTCAATCTCTTTTCGTCATGCTCGCAGCAACACCTGTTTCGCTTTTGGGGGCGTATCAGACGGACGGCCTTTCCGCGGATTATACACATCGTCGAACATTATGTTCACGAACAATTTTTCCGCCAACTACAGACTAGTGAGTGCGCCCCAAAAACACGAGCGAAATAATTATGGGCCGTCAAAATGTCTCATTTGCCTATTAAATCCACAGTAACTCGAAATTTTTGCAAATTTCGACTCGCTTGCATCTTTTCGAACGAAATTTCGAAACGGCTCTTCTGAATGGTTATCGAAGCGCAGCTACTATACGTTTATAATAAGGTTCAACAACGGGGTGATATGTAAGAAACACAACCGCAATTCCGAAAATTACCAAAACGAAAATTTAATGAAAAATACGGTGTCGCAACGTGAGACAGCTGACGTTCGTCTGAACGTGCTTGGCACTCACACATCAGTTATCCCCCTCTAACACAAGCCAACACGAACACTCTCTCTTTCTCCTCAATCTCATCTCGCACGCAGGCCATGATTAATATATTTGCGTAGCCCTTCAAGACCCTTAGGCTTCCTCCTCTAAACTCCACCGCGTTGATCGAGGATCGTTGTCAGTGAGGAAAATTGATTTTCTTTCGCCAGACTTTAAGGATTACCCTTTTTTGATTTGAATCAATTTTGAATTGCAGTGGAGTGCTGGTGGGTTTGAGAAAGAAATGCATTGATAACAGCATCAATCAAATATTCTACATTCTTTTTATTAATCAGGCATTGCTTGAGAATTAATCCTCGAATTCCCTGTTTCTTCAAAAACCGCACCGATAAATGATGAAAACAGCTGTTCCTCTGCGGAAAAAAAACAAAAATTAAGATCATCCAACACAAATTGAATTGTCGGACCAAGCACGCAAACCAGTCGCTTCCAACATACATGAAGTCGTCTGCGGTTAACTGCGGCGAGTAATTGTTAATAGAATAAGGATCACTGATGCACATCTGGCAAATTTACAGTCCAATTATCCAAGTGAGTAACCCAGAAACAAAAGGTATCGTGCGGTTTAGTTATGCGGCCATACGGTGGAAGGTAAAAAATGGCCTGCTGAACCAATTCGTTGATCATTAATTTATCGATCTTCAGAGGGGAAAACATGGGGGCAGCCGACAAATTGGGCATCGAAAGAAGTGCACTGAAGTAGTGAACCATCGACGTAACAGGGCGATAGGCATACCTACCTACCATATTGAAAATAATGACTCCATAAGGTAATGGGCACTAAATCGCAGCACACACAAGCTGTCAAACATGTTTTTAACTTTGGAAAAATGTTAATTAAAAATTTTTTTTGGGTTTACCATTTAATGGTGGTAGCAAACGGCAGACTTCCCCGACAGATTAATACGAGGATTTGAAATAGGGTCGATAATAACTGCGTGAAAACGGAACCAAAAAATAAAAAATAAACTAACGACAAATCAACTCAAGTAAGTTTCTCTTTTTTGATGTCGGTTAAAAAGTGGCGTAAAATTATTTAGGGGTGATGGCTAAAAATTCATGTTAGAAGTTGGTAAGTATTTATAGTACCTATAGCTAATAGCAACCCAGCACAACGTTTTATCATTAGGTATGTATAATAGGTGCCTATATATAGGCACCTATTATTTCTTATAAGAAATATAAAAATCATATCTACTGAGAGCCATTTGAAGTACCAAGGTAACAAAATTCATAAAATCAATTTAAATCATCATCTATCTATTAGCTCTGGACATAGGTAAAGATTCGGTAGATTATGTTCTATCTAGCATAATCTACCGTAACCCAATTTACGTTACGTCTCTAACTATCCTACAACGTTCAGGGTCCGCAGTATTGAATCCGTATTTCAACCCCTCGTCACCAAAAAGCCGTCGAAAGCCTGACCCATCGGTAATCAGCATCAACATCAGACCCGTTATGCAAATGAAGCTCGATTATTAAGGGCAGCCTTTCGTCCCTTGAATTGCTTTGAGCATAACGAGGAAAAACTTTAAAATTCTATCTTTCGGCGCGTAACAATCCATATTTTCGACTTTCATTAAAACAGAGGCTCATCTACTCCAAAAAACTTCATTCTGTTTTGAATTTGAAATTGGCTGTCTAATTTAATTCGAGTCTCACTTCCAAGGTCTTTTTCTATTGTTGTTTTGAACTGCTTTCATTATGAAGTGGGCAGTCTCCCTCCTGCAATAACGAGCTGCCAATTTTAATTATTATGTTAAGCGAATTCGCACCTCTTCGAGAGAACCAACTCAAGTCGACGCAACTTATTCCACGATCAAGTTTGCACTCAATTTTTAATTAAACAGGCTTTGAATAAATCATACGTATAAAATTCGTCATTACGGGCATTAGACACTTGGTGGAGATGTGGGACGAAAAATCTCCTGTCAATCGCTTTCTGCCTTTCCTTCGCCAATATAAAGGCCCGCAAAACACAAAATTTCCAGCTCGGAAGTCACCTAAAAAATGGCGTTTAATTCAATCGGTAGCTAAAAACGAGAAATCTTTTGGTTATTGCAATGTTTCAAGTGCCCATATTGCCAATAGGGAACGGTAGATTCAAGGCGCCCCACTGAAGATAAGATCAGTTTAGAATTTTGTGCAGTGTTAAAAGCCCTAAAACTCCCCCGGCGAACCTCCCAGATCTCCACAAGGTGAAGTGAATGTGAAGTCGGTATTTTTCTTCGGTTGAACAGCTGTTTCCTTCCGAAGAAAACGACTGTGGTTACCACTTCCGCGCAGGTGGGTCTTCTCTGAGCCGTGGCCCCTCAGCGCCTCATGGGGGCCGCCCCCACGTGCCGGCGAGATCACCTGGCAATCATGCGGGTCGTTCGGTCATTCTTAGATATTCGCTTTCAAGGTTGAACAACTCTCTTTCAAGATTCAGGGTCGAAGGAAGAATGCCATATTTTTGGGAGTTTCACATTTCCAAGCCATCCTGGACAGTCCGCAAAAATAGTGGGTTCCTATGCTCAATCGTCATTTTTGAATACCAAGGTGATATTTTTAAACACCCTCAGATCGATGGGTGTCCAATAACTGGTACCTTTACCCTGTCTAGTTCATAGGACTGTTCTGAACAAACTTACCCAAAGCAAATTTTACAAAATCTGGAAGTGGGATCAAAGCAGGGACATAGACCTTTACTTTACCTTGAAAGGATACTTTCACAGCAATGCATGGTTTTCCTTTTCTCCAAGTGATTGAGACTCATCAAAAATTAATACAGGGCATTGTTAGAATCATTTCTCTTCAAGTGTCGCTGCACTTGGACCATATGCGAGCACTTTCAATATTCGGAAGAAATTCCCACAGGGCTCCAAAAGTCAGAGGCCGTTAGTTCTTTCTGTCAGACACCCTTCCTGCGCGCTGTGACGTCTCTGTTACTGAGAAGGGTATTCAGGATGAAAGCACTCCCACTCGAAACCATCTGTGATGAAAACGTCCTTGATGGGTCTCAATCTTTTAGCTATCACTCCCATTTATCTCTAGTCGGAAGGGATTCCTGTAAATGACTTGTGATGCGTTTGAAGTGCAGATACTTCCGAGTCAAGCCCTCGAGATTGACTTGGGCCCATCGCTCAAAAGCAGATCCACTTTCCAAGCATTCATGATCGTTTTTGAGTTGATGATGAGATCGGACAGATCCCCAGTCTTAAAAAAATTATTGAATTCACCCGTAGGTTGGGTTAACATTTTGACTTAGAGGTCCAATTTCACACAAGAATTTAACACCCTGCTTAGTTGTTGCTGGTTAAGCTTCTTGGTTAGGAAAACGGTAAAAGTTGGGTAAAATTTGACCTAAGTCGATTTTTCACTCGTTTTCTAATGGCTATTGAAGACATTTGAACCTATACCATCACTCGATCATGATAGCAAACATTCATAACCATGATGAACATTTGAGTGGATTTGTTCAAAAATAAAAATAAGTCGAGTTCATAGCGTTTCTAGTTTTGAGTTCCAGGAGAAATTTCCAGCTCTCCAATGAAGAGCAGCACATGGCGAAATAAAGAAAATTGGAAAAGCTACCTCGATTTTTCTCGTGACCCTATTTGAATGAATTCGCAATCGAATCGCACTTCGGGGAGGAAAATCGTCCGGTGGGAAGGACCTTGAATTGTCTGGCCTGGAGAAGTCAGCAGTTACGGTGAGGCCACTTCCGAATAATTTCGCCTACTCGGCGCGCATTGTTTTCCATCTCACATCAGAATAAGGATTTTTCGAGCAGTAGGTCGCCTTTAGATTCGTGGGGTTCGAAATAATCAGATTCGTCGAATAAATTCACTTTTAAAGTTTTATCTACTTACCGAGTCCTCTCGAAAAGAAACTTTTAATTAATCAATTACATTATTTGCATAAAGTCATTAAGGTTTACGAGCTCTGGTAAACCTGAAAGTCAGGATATGCAAAGGGCCCGAAATTCCGGGCGGGATTCGAACTCGACGTGCCACTACTGCCAACTGAGAAGGACCGCTCGTCTCCATCGATTCCTGAATATGATTTAGAAATTATTACCTGCTTTACAGTTCTGTGGGGTTGATCCGGTCAGTTGAACGGACCGCTCGCCAAGGCAAGGCTCAGTCCCCAGAAATGCGTGGACGAGAAACGTCATCATAACAAAATTCTTTCGTCATCAATAAAAATAAATAACGACAGTCCAATCGTCATCAATAACGACATTCAAACGTCATCATAACGAACGAACACGTCATAATAACAAAATTCTTTCCAACACCATTAAGAAGAGAAGCAGACTCTCTGAAAGCATTGGCCACCTGGAATTCGAACTGATTGCTTCCCATCATTAGATCATGCATCCTTCTCGAGATACACGATAAATAACACGACGATACACGACTATAACGATGACACGATAAACTAAACTTGAATTTGGGGCCAAGTTCAACAGCATTCTTTTATGGTGTAGAAGAAAGTTTTCAAGGGGGCTCAAGACCAACGAAAATGAAAAGGCTTTGGCACTGCTTGCGCAATCCAGTATTATGTACCTATATGGTGGCATGCGTGGAAAAAGAACTCCAATAAAAGATTATTATTGCGCTATGATCCCCATCCGACTTTCTATTCCTAGACGCTATACTTCCAATTTCAGCCGACCAATAAACCTCAAACTCAGTCGGTAAAAGGGCGTAGGCGCTAGGAATCTTCTATCTCAGGTCTTCGGATCTTTCCAAGCTAGACGCAGGCCACGGCCAGTCGATCTTTCTCTCTTCCTCCAGCAGTTCCCCGACTCCACCTCCAGCCCACGTTGAGCGTGAGAGCTGAGGAACCTGGTCAAGGTTGATGCACTCGGATGGAACCGGCAAGGCGTCTTCCCGCTGCCCATAGCTCCCCGAGAGCCGTCTTCGACCTCCCAGTAGAACGCATCACTTAAAAAGCTCCAACTTTTTCCAAATCCTTCCGAACATTTAGAGTCTATTATCCCGATTTCTGGCGATTGAGCCATAAAAGAGAAGCTGGATTTAAAAGAATCGCTTTGATTTATCATAGAGTTGGATGGAAATTCGGGATGTCGAGGAAATCACTTTGAAAATTATCTAATGGCCTAAGGTCTGCAGATTTTGACGAAAAATTCATCGAGAAAGATGGCTGCAAACCACCAGCATATCCTCCTGCTATGACGAGGTGGTGTTTTGAGTCAATAATAGATCAAGGACTCTCTCAATCGCTCATTCTGGATGAACGGCATTTTTGGGAATATAGGTAATGACTCTATTGACAACAACTAAGCTACCCATTTCTTGCTGATCTGTAATTCAAAGAACGATCTGCTAAGAGTTACTCAGGTCAAAACGTGGCTGATCGCAGGGAAAACGTCATCTATCCGAAGCTATGGGCTTAGCCAACTTTACTATGCGTACAGAATGAATGCAATATTTCAAAAATGAATACGAACAGCCAAAATCCCCTCTGTCCAAAAACTGTATTCGCCATTTGGAAAAAACCGTCTACAAATTATTTTCATCTAGAGAAAACTCAATTCAACCGGAGCAAGAGAAATGGACGAGACCTGGGGGCATATTCTGTAAAATTGAAGCAATATGTCTTGGCAGTCGCTGTCGATTAATTACACAAATTGTCATACGTTGTCATTAGATTTGCCATGGCAAATCGATATTGATTTCCAAAGACATACTGCTTTCAGGTTACAGAATAGGCCCCCTTAAGATATTATGGAAAGAGGGTAAGGTTAAATGGGGCGTTTCTAATAAAGGAAGATCTAACTTGAATGAGCCGGGTGTCATAAATCAACGTCGGGGTCAAGTAGGAAATCCTCATGAAATGAATTCAAATCAACCGGTTCATAAGGAGGCCAGCCATTCTACACAATCCGGGAAACTGGAGCAAATGAAAGTTAGCGCTCCAATGCATGGCAACGTTAATGAATTCTGTAATGATGGTCAACTAACGATATTCTGCATTACGAGAAGAACTTTCATATCAAATCAAACAATACAATGTATGTCATACAAAACAACGTTGGTACATATTTATACACAGTTTAGTGTCTACATAAATTTAACCATGGCTCAATTCTTCATAAATAAAAACTTTCTAGTATTTAAAAAAAAAAACTAAAAACCAACCATGAAAAAAATAGATAAACCACCAAAATGAGCAAAAAAAATCAGGCTTAGAAATGATAACTAATGCGATTAATGAGAAATAGCCAACAGCTGTCCCGATAGTACCATAAAAAGAATCCGAATGCGAGAGAGCTTTTTTCTGCAGTAATATTTTTACAGAGCGATAGCTGAGTTCAAGTGCAATTCAGTAGTGGGTATAAAATGGATAAAAGCAAACAGTGGACTCCCTTTTCTATTTTGTAGGGCGAATCGCCTGATTGGGAGCGATTGTTAAGCGGCATCTGCTTACGAGGGGAGCAGGTGGTCCCTGTTGAGTGGCGCTATACATTTGTATCCTGCTTTGAAAATGAATAACCGCCAAACTTGATTCAGTTATCTATCTCTGCATAAGGGAAGCTCCAAGGTGTATATTTCTGAATGAACCTAACCTACTCCAATTTTCAAATTAGATTCATATAGCTTTCTCGCACAAATGTTTACTAGAACATAATAATAGCGGCGGAAGTTCGAAAATGGCCAAATAAAATGAATCTACCTTAAGGAGAAAATGCAAAATCAAACCGAAGATGGTAGTCTCATGTGAACTGATTTATTAAAGTTATTTCCACACCCTAAGATGAATGGAGGTTAGATACCAGCTCAAAGGCCATCGTTAGTACGACATAAGCTCTCCAGCCTATCCTACTTGCGGAAATGTGTTTCTCCAAAATCGGTATTCCGCACAGGTTGTGAAAGTGGAGGAGAGTCGAGATTTTGTCGATTTATCACGAGGGGAAAGAGAAAAATATGGCATGCGATGCGACAGAATACGTATCCGGACTATTCATCGTCATGAATCAGTCATCAATCGTGCGGTTCTTTCATAAGGCGAGAGGGCGGCAAGTTGAGTAAAGAAACATTGATAGAGATCTTAAAAAGTCCTGCATCTTTCTGTGAGGAGGTTGGTGATTTGAAGGAGCTCATACCAAAATTGTCGGAGGCAAGCCAGATTTAGAGAGCGCAGAAAGCGGCCAATGGATTTTTTTAAGGTCATCGAACACCACAAAAAGCCAAACAGGAGAAAAAATATGGATGGAGAATTTCTTCTCACAAACCGTCCAAGAACAAATTTTCCGCCTCTGACTGAGAAACTAATTTCGCTCCAGCAAAGTTTAAGTCAGCTCATAAAACGGGTACAGATGATGTGGAGTGGTAATAATTACAGTCCACCACGGTTGACTGTCTGTTGGGGTCCTCGGAGATACAAAATGAAATGGGAGGGACAAGTTTGAGTTCCTCTTCGGCAGTCAATGTTTTCACAGAGTACAGCCCCGAGGGTTCGCATAAATTTTTCGACTCTCCGCAGCTAACATTTGAATAATAATAATAACCACGAGCCGCTCGTTGGGAGATGCTTAAGAAGAATTTTCCCAGCGGTTAACAAAAAGTTAAATTAAAATGTGAAAGTTATATAGACAGTTGAAGTTATGGTACATGGATGAGGTCTAAGAGGGGGCGTCAAAATGGGAATAGAAAGGACAAATGTTGAGTTAAGAGTCATTACGGACATGATTGAAGGACCCTGCAGAAACCGACGGGCTAACCGTATCGACCTGATGAGGTTCTGCGGGTTCGATTCCTGCTCGTGCCCTTGAACCCTCTTGACCTTGAGAGTCCTTTCCAGTATACTGGATATACATATCCTTCACAGAAAAGCTCCTTCATCATGCCAGACTCCAACTGAGATGAAAAATCACCACAAAAAGCCAAAATTTGACGCAATTTTTGATATTTTTTGATATTTAATGTGATTTTTGGCTTAGAGATGTGGTTTTTTCACTTTGCGGATTTCAGTTGTGGGCCAATTTCTATAATTTCTCCAAGTGCAAGTCTACGTAAGATTCAATCGCCGGTGTGAACGGAGCTTTGTAAAAACTGTCAAAGAAAAGCAGATTGTCCCCATCAGAGTGACGATGCCGCCGGCGGGCGCGCCTTTACGATGGGCATCTCGACATCCACTGCCGTCACGTAAGCTTTTGTGCTTCTGTTGCCTTGGAAGTCAACGTCAGGAAAAAGGAATAACGCTGCTATCTCACGGATAAACTAAGCGTACTAGCGCAACGCAGGCCGCCATTACCATTGGCCCTCTCGATTTTTCCTTATAAAGGATAAATCCGCTGGAACTGCGGCTTCACTCCGACATTCTTTCGTACAACGGTAAAAGTTATCCTTCAATAGGAAAACTCTTCATTGCCGTAAAACTCCGAAAACATTATAGCAGGAAAGTAATTCAACAATACTATCTGAAACTCACGAGGGGAGAAATCTCGATTTTCCAAGTCCAGCTGGGTTATGGAAATGGTGTTAGGTACACGTATAGTAAACTGGGTTCACATTGCAGGTGACGAAGGATTGTCTTCCTTGGAGGGGTCGATCCTCCAGCTTATTTGCAACAGTTTTTGTTCAACAACATTTCATGTGAGCCCAAGAGAAAGTACACTTTTGATGATTTTGTTTTGGTGGCTCCAATTTAGTTTTACTGCAATGGTCCCTCAATTTTCAAAGAAGAATATCCATCGAAAGTCCGTTAAATTTTCTATAATCTTACGGGATGGAAAAATCCAGCGAATTTCCACTTTCCAACGTTTTAATTCATTTCTGCATGGAAAATTATAGGAGTAATACGAGAAATCTACGTTTAAATGTGGAATACATGGTTTTTCGTTGAAATCTTGATTTTTGAGCTGAACTTCTAGAGTTATTGAAAATTCACCGAATTCAAAATTGATTCTTTTCATTGTCCGAAACCTCCTTTTGACTTTGATTTCGAAGAAGAAATTTTTAGGAGTGGAAACCTGTATTAATTTCCTGTAATTTCCATCAGGTAGAAATCGCTTAAACATCACGACTTCTATTGGCGCACATTACTTAGGTACCTATTCGCTCAATGAACGATAAGTGGCTTCAAAATTAGGTATTATAGAACACTTGAGACGATAATCCCTAGAGTCGGGAAATCCATGGCTTTTATCAATGTTTCCGATGACACTGCACAGAAGAGTTAGGAAAAAGTTTTCCAGAAGGGCGAGAAAAAGTATTTAGAAGGGGTTCAAGACAGCGAAGCCAAAGTTCGTGCAGGAAATGCGTGGGGTGTCCGACCCCTAAAGTTGGAAGTACGAAGTTGTAAACCGGAAACAACGGAAATCGGCGGTGTTTTCAGTCAACACGGATATTATTGTTGGCAAGTCGTACTTCAGAGCAACTGTCAACCTGAAATCAATTTTGACGGTAACTCAATTTTTCGAGAAGAGGAGAGTCGCTTGATTTGTTACGACTGACAAGTCTAGATTCATTTATGCTCCCCACACCAATAAGTTATAAAATCCCCTTTTCATGTTGTTGCGAGCTTTTGCCATATTTCATCGGCCAGGGGTCAGTCGCAGGCCAAATTTTCATGTTTTCGCCTTTAGCCTTGAATTTTGGGAGGGGATCTTAAACTCGAATTCAGATGAATAGATGATAGATTATGTAAATTACTGTCGAAAATTATAACAGGAATAACAGAATTGTGCACCATATGCTCCCCGATTGCCGATGGTCGGATGAGTCAGAGGAAGCCGGCCGATGCGAGGAGAAGCGACCTGAGGTGGGCGGACTTGAACCCTCAACGAGTGTTTCATCACACCTCCCTCACCGAAAGGACCTGACTTGGCAGCTTGGTTGTTATTTTTACAGCACTTTCGAAGGCTCGTGATCTTCATTAGGAGTCGACCATCGGCGCATAAAATACGAAGACGTTTATGCAAGGAATCCAACATGACAGGCCCGAAGACATTGATGAAATACAACAATAAATTTCAACACCGAAGACTTCGATTTTTGACATTTCATGTATTTAACTGCGCATAAAAGCGCATATTATCCTTTTTTTGTACCGACGATCAAAATTGAAAAGGAGAAACCGAGTGAAGGTGACTACTGAAACAGGATTTTTAGGATGCAGGATTCTTCGCCTGAGAAGCACGAAGGCAATGAATCTGCGGATAAAATGAACTGCTGAAGTCCACAACGTAATAACACAAAACTACACCGGACGTCAGCAACGAAGGTAGTAATTATTTTACATGCTTCGCGCCCTAGCAAACACTTATACCTGTCATTATTATCGAATTATTTCTGGTAACGCCTTCCGCTTGTTGGAACCTTACTTTCCATCCTTTCTATCCATCTTGGAACCTTACTGTTCATCTTGAAGAAAAATCTAATTACAGCGATGCTTGATGTTCAACTATTTATCGAGATATTTCCGCAAATCAGTATGCTTTTAAATTATTCCTGGAAAGCGTACAATTAAACAATTAGGTATGAGTCGATACAGTGAAAAGTATAGCGAAAGTGAAAAAAACTAATAACAAGCAATTGAAAGACGCAGCAAAATAATAGATGCACACTAGGCAGGGTTTATTATTGACTGAAAGGAGTTGGGTAGAAAGGTACTAGTACCAATCCGTAAGCCAACGAGAACAATATGCATTAAAAGAAGCAAGCGAAAGCGCAATAAAAACTATAAAACTGTGAACGCTGTTAGTAATACCATCATGACATATGAATTGGCATTTACCATCATTGTTTCATAAAATATCACGATAGCCCCGGAGATTTTGCACTGCTGTTAACAACGAGGTAATTACACGGGTGAAAACATCCTGTTAATAGCAAGACTCTCCGCAGGACGGCAGCGATAAAGGTAGTAATCATCTCTTCTTGCAGTGCACTTAAAACCGTAATTATTAAGGAATTATTCAAGATAAGGCCGGTTCTCAAATGGAGGGAAGGCCATCCTGAGGAGTCCGTTTTATAGCAAGGAGGCCGAAAATCGTAATTCTCGTAATAAATTATGAGTACGGTCTTCTATTTATGGTCGCCGCATGACCGAACATAATATAACATTAGTGGCCCAATCAAACTTCCGAACAGTTTGAATGACCTTTCAGCGCAGGGATTTCACGATGCCATTAGAAGAAATGTTTAATCTATTTTTATGCTCCAGACTATAGCAGTAAGTACCTGAATGAAGACACATTTAAAAACGGAGGGTCTGGCCTGCACATAATTTCAGAGGTATGCACCTTCATCCTACTTACCTACCTGTCCACCCACCCAATAATCATATTGGTAATGGCTAAATTTCAACATTTCAGAGGGATTTGGTTTTGACCCAAATCGAGGGCGTGGATACACAATAACACTCTTCTAGCTGAAGCTTTTCATTTATTCAGCAAAATGAATGAATGGAAAGGGTTTTTCTCGAGGGAATTGTACGAGCAAGATTCAGAAGATGCCAAGCAGGCCGAAAGGTGCAATTCGTATTCAGAGAGCAGAACTGGGACAAGACATCCAGTGATTCTTCGAATTATATTTTTTCTTTCCTTTTTTAATACGCAAGTCGTGACGATCAGAGGTTTTGAAGACAGGATCACGTTCCGGTTCCAGTTGCGAGCCAGGACATTCAGTCGACCTGAATAATTCAGATTCTATCAGTCAGCTGCACAACAGTTTTGGATTCCCTGTCGCCAGATTGAGCCACAACTGAGGTGAATATAAATGTCCTCGAAATGGCAGGGCGGAGATTCCGATAGCCGAATGCAACGAGGAATTATTGACAAAGAAAAACGTTTTCTGGGAGCGATAAGGTTTTTAGGGGTTTTCCAGTGTTTACATAGGAGTAGGTACGAATAATGTATCTGCATGACTGATGTACGAGCCCGATAACATGTTATGGGGGAACAAAACATGTTCTTCTCAGCTTTATAAATCACTGATTAATAATATTTTTTTCACGATGAACATGAAGTAATTTTAGAGTACCTATACAGCAAGTTAGGTTCACAAATAAAATGACGAATATAACATCATTTCAACTTCGCTGCCAGCATAGTATTTCATGGAACTTTCATATTTTCCTTATTGTTCATCGCTCCAGACCATTAGCGCCTCTGTAGTAATCGGTCGTCTCTGTTTTCGTCGATACCATCAAACAGAAAATAAATCATTCGCTGTCCAAAATGACGAATGATTCCAAGTAGACCGGACGTTGATAGTGCGAAAGGATCCATAAGTGGGATAACGTCATGGTTGATGTCTTGACTCAAATATCGGCTGTTCCTCATCGATGCTAGTTTTCTGAGCATTCATCACCCACAAAGCTAACCAGGGAAAAAGTTTGGTGAAATTTCTCCTCAGACATTAAACTGGGATAGAAACGAGTAGCGCATCAAATTATGGAAACTAAATTCGAGGCAGATGAACGAAACTGGGACTCAGAAAAGATTGGGACGGATTTTTGAATTCATTTAATCAATCTGCGACCTCACGTTTCGTGGTCTACTTGGCAAATGAGAACATTTGGCTTCAGGATAAGATCCAAAACGACATAAGCATGTGAGCATTCAACCCGGTACCCTCGCGATCCCATCTTTCTAATGTGCCCACGTACGCAGCCGCCCCTATTTTGGAAAATCCAATTTACACTCGCAGGATTAATCCCTCCTTGGACTGAAACTGGCAACACCAAACCCTTGGCTGTTAATGGCGGTGAATTATAAGATCTGCTCAATCTCAGGAGTGGCATCGTGTTCTGGAAAACGCCCAGGGGGAAGAAATGAAGCGTAAAAAGGGAGCGAAAGGTCCCTCCTTTGTATTCTGCGTCTTGTAGATATAGAGCTTGGGGATTATTTCATATTTTTTCGAAGGGTGGATTCAGTTAAGTCGACCCCTTTCTCATGGTTCGTGTTACTAATAGCTTTAATTTGCATCCTTATCAGAGCAGTGGAATAATATTAATATTCACTTGATAATACCGGCAGTATTAGGCTCATTTTTGAGTGAGATAACCTGCTAAATAACATTAAGTTTGCCTTATTCAAAATTTTAATTAAATTTCGTCGTCTGAGGCGCAGCATGGCACATCTAACATTTGGCAAATTTTCAGGAAAAAGGAAAAATCAATTATTTTCGAATGCATTAACATAGGTATCCAAGCGTATCTAAGGGATATTTCAGTGGGTTCCACGACGAATTTAGCGAATCTGAAACCGAGCAGTGATGTGGCACAGAGAGTAAACATGATTTTCTGTTTTACCTAAAAACTGCCAAATTGTTAGATGTGCCATGCTGCGCCTCAGACGACGATTTATTTTCCACCTGTACATTTTAAACTGCACTCGAGTTGGCATCACACTGAGCTTGGAATTTGGCCCTAATCGTTGTTCAACTTATGGGTGAGGTTTGATGCCCAAATTCGCAAAATAAAGGATAGGTACATCACGAAATTTTAAAATTGTGTGGGTAGTTCAAATATCTCAAAAAAACATTTCCCACCTTTCGCACGAATGTGAGCCATTTTGACCGAAGGTGGGATTGATGTTTGAGAAACTTTTGTTTGAAGAGCCCTCACCATCGATACCTCTTGCAGTATTGAAGTGACTCTTGTCAGTTCGGCCCATCAAGGATCTATTGTCCTTGGTGAACACCGTTCCCACAGAATCTCTTGTTCTGAAGCAACTTGACCGAAGAGTATGGTCTCCTTGGCCCAACTTGTAACCCTCGTGGCATTCATATGCTTTTGGTATCTTGCTTACTGTTCAGGCCCGAACCCAGGATTTTAATGTGGGGGGGGGGGGGCGAATGCCAAAGAATACATCACTTTTAGCAACCAACATTAGGTTATCAACATTAGGAAACCACCTATTTATAGGTAGGATGTTGGTACCTACTGTGTTGATAACGACAAATATATCCCGTTCGTAGTATTTATGTGAAGGAATTCCAGAAAATTTCGGGGGGCATGGCCCCCTGGCCACTTTAACTAGGAATAGGCATGCGAAAACCAACGCACAATAGAACAGAAACTCATAATCAAACTCAAAATGAACCAAAACTCAAACTCAATCACGAAGTCAAACACTCAATGAGAGAGAAATCAAACTCGAAGTCAAACTCACACAAAATCAGAAACTTCAACCCATAATCGAAATCGGAGACAAACTCACAAAGAAACTGAAACTCAAACTCACAATCAAACACGAAGTCAAACTCACGATGAAAAAGAAAATCAAACTCATAGTCAAACTCACAATCAAACAGTAACCCTAATTCACAGTCAAACTCGAAGTTAAACTCACAATCGAACAGTAACTAAAACTCAAAACGAAACTCAAAGTCAAACTCACCATGAACCAGAAACTCAAACTCGAAGTCAAACTCACCATGAAAAAGAAACTCTAACTCAAACACAAACATGAAGTCAAACGCGCAATAAAACAAGGTAACTTTAATTCATAGTCAATGTCGAAGTCAAACGCACAATGAAACAGTAACTCAAACTCATAATCGAAATCAAAGTCAAATTCACAATGAACCAGAAACTCAAACTCACAATCGAACACGAAGTCCAACTCACAACGAACCCGAAACTCAAACTCATAATCGAACTCGAAGTCAAACTTACAATGAAACAGAAACTCAAACTCATAATCGAAATCGAAGTCAAACTCACAATGAAACAGAAACTCAAACTCATAATCGAAATCGAAGTCAAACTCACAATGGAACCGAAACTCAAACTCATAATCGAAATCGAAGTCAAACTCACAATGAAACAGAAACTCAAACTCATAATCGAAATCGAAGTCAAACTCACAATGAAACAGAAACTCAAACTCATAATCGAAATCGAAGTCAAACTCACAATGAACCAAAAACTCAAACTCATAATCGAAATCGAAGTCAAACTCACAATGAAACCTAAACACAAACTCATAATCGAAATCGAAGTCAAACTCACAATGGAACCGAAAGTCGACACATAATCAATCTCGAAGTCAAACTCACAATGAACCAAAAACTCAAACTCATAATCGAAATCGAAGTCAAACTCACAATGAAACCGAAACTCAAACTCATAATCGAAATCGAAGTCAAACTCACAATGAAACAGAAACTCAAACTCATAATCGAAATCGAAGTCAAACTCACAAGGAAACGGAAACTCAAACTCATAATCGAACACGAAATGAAACTCACCATGAAATAGAAACTCAAACACATAATCAATCTCGAAGTCAAACTCACAATGAAACAGAAACTCAAACTCATAATCGAAATCGAAGTCAAACTCACAATGAAACCGAAACTCAAACTCATAATCGAAATCGAAGTCAAACTCACAATGAAACAGAAACACAAACTCGTTATGAATCTCGAAGTCCAACTCACAATGAACCAAAAACTCAAACTCATAATCGAAATCGAAGTCAAACTCACAATGAACTAGAAACTCAAACTCATGATCGGAATCAAAGTTAAACTCACAATGAAACCTAAACACAAAATCATAATGAATCTCGAAGTCAAACTCACAATGAACCAAAAACTCAAACTTCATAGTGAGTTTGATTTCCAGTTTGAATATGAGTTTGAGTCTCTTTTTCATTGTGAGTTTGACTTCGATTTCGTTCATGAGCTCGAGTTTTTGCTTCACTGTGAGTTTGAATTCGACTTCGATTATGGTTGGAGTTTTGTTTCATTGGGAGTTTGACTTCCAGTTTGATTATGAGTTTGAGTTTCGGTTTCATTGTGAGTTTGACTTCGAGTTTGAGTATGAGTTCGCCTTTCCGTGCCATTGTAAGCATGACTTTGTTTTCGTTCATGAGTTTGAGTTTCTGTTTCATTGAGAGTTTGAGTTTTTGTTTCATTGTGAGTTTGACTTCCAGTTTGATTATGAGTTCGAGTTTTTGTTTCATTGTTAGTTTGACTTCAAGTTTGATTATGAATTTGAGTTTCTTTTACATTGTGAGTTTGTCTTCGAGTTTGACTATAAGTTTGTGTTTCTGTTTCATTGTGGGTTTGACTTCGAGTTTGATTATGAGTTTATGTTTCATTGAGTGTTTGTGTTTCCGTTACATTGTGAGTTTGACCTTGATTTCGATAATGAGTTTCAGTTTCTGTTTCATTGAGAGTTTGAGTTTTTCTTTTATTGTGGGTTTGACCTCGAGTTTGATTATGAGTTTGAGTATCCGTTTCATTGTGAGTTTTATAAGTTTGAGTTTCTTTTTCATTGTGAGTTTGACATTAGGTTGGATTATGAGTTTGTGTTTCTGTTTCATTGTGGGTTGGACTTCGAGTTTGATTATGAGTTTGTGTTTCTGTTCATTGGGTTTGAATTCGAGTTTGATTATGAGATTGATTTTCCGTTTCATTGTGACTTTGACTTCGAGTTCGATTAAGACTTTGGATTCTATTTCATTGTGAGTTTGAGTTTCTGCTTAATTGTGAGTTTCACTTGAATTTGGATTGTGAGTTTGGGATTCTGTTTCATTGTGAGTTTGACACTTGAAAGTTTGGTAATGAAAAATATATCATGTTCGTAGGTAGTACTTAAGTGAAAGGATTTCAGATAATTTGTGTCGGGGGGGGGGATGACCCCTTTCTCTGGGTACGGGCCTGTTTCTGTTACATTTCTTATTTTCCACAGAAAAACTAATAGACAAAACTGTTCCACATCGCAACCATAATACTTCATATGTGGAAAACTTATAATATATGGAAGTAACAATTTTTTCGCTTCAACAAACAAGTAACTCCAACAGTGTTGAACTCGATTCTGTGATTTCAGTTTCAGAACGTTCGTTCTACTAATGTGTTTGCCTAATCTGACGGGTGGTGGATTCAAAGTTATCCCAATTAACGTTGGCAAGCCATTAGGACGAACACAGAACGTATTTGAGGTTTCGTTTGCGATACTCGCCGCGTGATATTTTGTGATCAAGTAATCCATGGAAGCGGATTATTTTGTGGCTTTTCATCGCCAAGGTATGCGTTTGTTTTTCGGCTCAACAATCACGTGTATCACGTTTCCAACAATATGGGAACATGCATATTATACAATGTATAATATGTACATGTACATGTCATGTTGATATTTTAGACACATTCTACTAATTATTTTATTCATTCGATCAAGTTTTTGCGACAACCGTCGGACGTTCTTCGACCCATTTTGGCCGAATTATTCACACTCATTTTCGGTTATGTGGACACAATCTCGCAGCTGCCAAGCTCATTCATTTCCATACATCTAATTCTATGAGTAAAAAACCTTAAAAATTCAACCAATTCGCTTCTCTGCTCTTCTGTCTTTTTTCCTTGAAGGCGACAAAAGGGAATCTTGTCTTCGTTTGAGTTACTTGGGTGCGAAAGATCCAGAATGAGGACCCTCAGTTTCTAAACGGGATTTAATTCTTATTAAGCAACTCTGGCCCAGTCCTTTTCTGAGATAGGAATCTAATTCCCCGTTGGCCAGGTTGGCAAACATGTTTCGCACTCTTTTATCTCGAGAAGGGCGTACTTTCCTAAAGGGCTGTTTAGTTAGGAATTCAGCCGAACTTGTTCCACCGAGTTACTTGAACTCTTGACAAACTAAGTTTTAACAGCGCGTGAATCCGTTTCCTGAATGCTACGATTGCATTCTGGATTCATTAACAATGAGTTCGGATTTTTCCTATTTGAAAAAATACATTATTCAACAAACAGAATTTTTTTGATATTTTAATTGGTCGTTTTGGCCTTTCAAATTGATTCCGAACCAACTTTCAAAATATTGGTAATAAAGTTATGAAAATTCCCTTCGCAGGATTGAGCCAGGAGTCCCTGACAGGCCAAGGTTGCGGTAGGAGAGGACGACGATTATTTTTGATCGATCTGGGTAACCTGCCCTCGTTTTTGAGTACTCACAATAGGTTCATCAACGTGAAAGCGAGGTCAAAACTGGTAGGTCCCTGTAGGCGGTTATCTATTCATGGGTAGAGGTAACATTTTCTTCGATATATTTTTATGTTCATACAGCAAAGGTTAAACGAAGTAAGATCTTATAAGTTATAATATAAACAGTGTAATGTACATTACGTCCAGTGGCCATCTCTCCACTCGGAAGCACACTCTGGAAGGGAATAACGGTTTCTTTGGTTGCAGCTATCGAAGGACTGCAGGATATGGTAATTTATGCTCATTTACAGTGCTACATCTAACTTCTCACTGGAAATGATCTTTATTAAACTCTTTCTTTTGATGGGGCATTGCCCCCTAATGCTGTTAAGCATAAATGAGATCAAGTGAGAAATGGCAAAAATTTTCTCTCCGGCAGGATTAGAACCTGCACCTTCTGCTTTCTAGAAATAATTCTTTCGCTGTTACGTTTAGGTGAGTAAGTAGTTCTTACCGCAATACGTCCAAATTTTTGGATAGATTTATTGCTTCTATTGTATTGTGGCTACTGGATCGTGAGGATTCGGTCTGAATTGAATTCAAGGCTTTTCCAGTTATATCTTTTTCACACTGAAGGATTAGATTTGGTTCCACTCATTAGAAATGTACTTTCTCGGATCTCACACATTGGTGCAGATATAGATATCCGAGAAGGAAAAGATTTCACGCGTCATTCTATAGATCCACTTATATTTTACAAAGGGTCACTCTGAGAGGCCAGCTTCGGTTCCGTGGTACTCCTTCCTTTTTTCGACTTTTTCCTCCGTTCAGAAACGATTCAAATAGAAACAGGAAATAAGAAGGGTATGTCAATGGAGGAGACGTCAGGTAGAAAATTCCAGCGAGGGGAGCGTTTTTTGTGGTTTCGCCCCTCTTCCACTTCCACGTTTGTATGTGTTGGCTTTTCGACCGAGCTGTCTTTTCGTGGACTGCTGCGTATCCCGCCTTTTCCTCTAAAAAATCTACCCTGGATTTTAAACAGCCCGGCTGAAGGGAAATGGCCCGTATATCTAACAGTATTCCGAAGCTGCTCACCTCTTGAATGTTTTTAAATTTTGAGTCTCAAAAGGGTTGGATCGCTTGCACCAGGCTATTGATTTCCACGTCACCTACGGTGGGAATCAAAAACCCTTCTTTCCGTCCATGACGCAATCCAACAAGGTATATTATAGGTACTTACCTATATCATAACTACTGTTATCACAATACCACTCCGGGTTCAAGAGATAGGTATAGTTCGTGCTGAAAATCATCGATGCTCACCTAGAGTACCTGGAAATTCTGCGTTCTCTCGTTCCAATCTTACGACGTTTCGTTCGGATTTGATCTGGTGGACTGTAACATCTGGTATTGGTTTTTCATCCTTAGGCTTAGGATGGGCCTTCAGATAAAACGTTAAAGAGCGTTTCCCCTTCCATAATGTGATTAGCTTGTTTGTTCAGGTTTGCCGCGAGGCTGGGTAATGAAAGGGCGTTACGGGGCTAATTAACGTGTACTCTGACTCAAACATGGTCAATTCTTGAGCTTACTAGCTGCTTTTCTTCAAAGGAGTCACAATTACCAGGGGGGAGCTGATGTCAAAATTGCCTTAAAGTTGCCAATCTATTGAAAAGTTGAGCATGAGTTTTTAGTTACCTATTGCGCTCAAAAACTAACGTGGCATTTCAACTTTCCATCCGAACAAGCATATTCAAACAAGCGTTTTTATACCTAATAAATTTTGACCCAACTACGAACCAAATCTTTGCTCTTTTCGGAGGAAGTTTAACGTAACAACCAAGATCCAAAAGTAGCTTTTTACCACCACACACGTAGTAGAATGCTGAAAGGTTTTTTGATAACAGCTTTTGCGCCGGCCATCTACATAAAACTGTGTCTATAAAATTTTGATAGACGAACTTCCTTGGCTTTTTTTAGCAAAGTTCAGATACTTCGAACAAAGTTATTATGCTGATAGGGCGCAAAATTATTAAACAGGCGGCCAGGGCAGACGACCAACTTGTGATGAGACTTGAGCGGTCCTATGAAATATTTTGGTAAGAATAATAACCAGGTTCAATAACGCAGACCCTGCGTTTATGAAATGAGAGTGAAGCTCTGTGGTGTGGGGGAACTTGAGAGTTTGTCAGTATCAGGTACAAATACTTGTCTTTAAAGAGCGTAACATTTTTCCCAACATAGTTTTCCGATTGTAATGAACTAAAATGTAATACCCATCTTGTAGGTTGATTGTGAAATCTTAGGATCAAAATATCAAGTGAAATTTCCTGGGAAAATGAAAGGACTAAATTTTTATTTTCTCGCCGTGCTTGGGCTTGTGCAGAGTCAGTAAAAGCAGAAAATTATGCTCAAATTAGTCGTGGACAAAAATCAGAGGAAGAGATCAATACTAGGAGCTGTAGTTTTATCCTTACTCTCTCAGGTTCTTATCGTCTCCCTCATCAAAGGTTCATGTCATGGGGTGCGTTCCCTACTAATGGCCCATCCCCTGTTTCAATTCGACATTGCAGTATTCCCTGCTCATTGGTCAGCACCCTCCTGTTTATCGGTTGGATCCATCAGGCTGAAAGGTTCTGAACAAAATTTTGCCAAAGAGCGTTTGTACGAAAAGTTCAAATTCCAAAGCTTGAAATGTCTGCATAGTGTCATCAATCAAGGAATTGCAATCAATTTCAATAAATTGAGGCGTTGATAGCCAGAGTGGACCATTCCACAAACTGGCCGAAAATGAGTTATACAGTGCAATGGGTCTATGGTTGCTCTATCTATCGAATTTTTATTAAAATTTGACTCGTTCTCGAATGTGCTAAGAGAGAGCGCAACTTTTCAAGTGGTCCGTCTGCAAATTGGCCGCCGATTTTGATGGCCAGAGTGGACCTTGTGGCTTGTAGAAATGTCCCCATGGTTCATGAGTCATCTGTTCACCCAAGAATGCTTGTATTTTTTTCTTCAAAACACCATAACAAGGCCCTTAATCGATCACATGAAATTAGTCGAAATTTTCAAATGCGATTTTCTCAGTTCAACACCTGTGTGGAATGGTCCACTCTGGCTATCAACGCCTCAATTATAGTTATAATAAAAAATGAATACCTTCATTTTGTTCCTTGTAATTTTATATAGGTAGGTATAGCTTATCACACAATTTGGAAACCAAAAGCCACCCCCATCAGAGGTACGAGAGCTTCAGGCCTTAATTTTTGTACCCACCCTTATGATTTTTTCTCTCAGTCCTTGCACTTTTTTGGGCATAAAAGTCCCTGCTCTTCTAGCGTTATCTCGGTATATAGCACACATGTGTTTCTGGAGCACGTGTGGTTTCCCTTTGATGGGCTCAGCTTTGGAACGTAAATGAAACAGTTGAGCAACTGGCCACACCTCAGTCCCAATATCGACCTTTATCAGATATGGGTATTCCTTGCTCAATAAATCATGCCCTTGCCGGAGGTCATAACTGGTGGCCTTTTTGAAACCGAATCTTTTCCGGCCCCTGAAATTATCTGGCCGAACGACGGCAAATCAAAACAGCCGGCCGGGGAGATAAAATTATCTCTGCTGAGTGTGCAATTAGTCCAGTCAATGAACGTTCGAAATTGTCCACCTATAGCTCATTCTGTGCGGAACTTTTGTCTTCCGAATATTATTGTAGGAATAGTTGAGGCTATTTTCAAAGATTTTAAGGCCAAGAACGCTCGAATTGGTTCATTTTTGTTGCCAGAAAAAATGAAATAAAAATCACTAAAAGTGCGAATACATTGGAAGTATACTGTGAGTTTGGCAGGATGATAGGCCTAATGGATCTACTTCGTAAATATGGAAATAAAAATGTTAAATATCAGCGGAAAATCGGCTGCCTTCTTTTTTCTTTAGCCGATTTTATTTACCCATAGAGCTCTTGAATTCTCGGACGTGATATATCATTGTTTATCAGTGGACCGTACCATAAATCGGTCGTTCGTTGAACATAAATCCCGCCGCTTTGTTTTCATGCTGGCCTTATCTCGGAGCGAATCGTCTAATTAACTTCATCCGCCCCATTTTGATACTCCTCCCTTAGTGTATGCTCACGTGTTATCCTGCTCTTTGCTCTGTTGCTCGCCAGCGTGGCTCCTGGTATGTTGTTTTCTATTTTTACTCCGAACCAATGTCAGAATAGATAGGGCCCTCCGATGCTTGGTTTTATTTCGAAGCGTCGTCAGTTTATTTTGGCTGCCGGTTAAGTTCACTGCCGTATTTACGTGCACTTCATATCCACTACCACTAGTACTCTCTATCCGTATCCTTTACGGATGAGCTCGTCCTCTTTTGCTCGCCTCTAAATTAGGTACTGTTTCAGACGAGATTTATGTGATCCTTTCAGCAGTTCAGCCTACCAGTTTTACGGCTTGTAGTCAAATAACATTCTTTGTAAAAATAAGGAGACGATATTTTTACAGTTAATTAAAGGCCCTTCGCTTCCCTTTTAGAGTTGCAGCTATTTTACCATTTTGTTCCGTCACGGGTTGCGTATACTGCTGTCCCGGTGGAAGCTTGACAATCATAATGCAAAGGCTTGTGAGTCGCGCCTATGACTGTCTCCATCTATGCGATGACCTCACCATTTTATGACGCTAATAACTTTTTAGTCATGAGACGCCAAGTATTTAGAGGATATGCATTCGAAGGTAAGTTTGTTATTTCATGCGGCTGGTTATTGTTGGTTTATGTACGTTTCACCGTGATCAATATTTATTTCCAACCTGAAGGAAGCCGATCTTCTAATCTGGGTACGAAGTCCAGCTTTTACGTATAGGGTATCTTATGGGTCCCCAGAGTCGTACAAAAGCTGAGATGTTTTTCAAGTTTACAGCCTCCATAGGGCCTAAATCCTCAAGGCGACTGCTAGTTTGAAGGGAGGGGAACGAAGTGCTTCGTTCCAAGGGTAGAAATACCCTTCATGGAGGGGAGGTCGAACGAGATTGGCATGATGCATGAGGAGTGCTCGGATCTGCTGGGGTAAACATGTTAACGGCCTTCATTCTATCGAGAAAAGTGATATAGCTTGAGATCACACCAAGAACGTTTCCGGCGATAAAAACTATGAGCCATAAAATCATTCATATCCTCATGCGCATGCTGCACATAATAAAACTGAACTCATCTGCTCCAGCACTTTGAGGATTGGAGAAGTTTCTTGGCTAAACGATTGAAATAATTCTCGGTTTTACAACGTATCATGAGTTCTGACGCTTTCATGGTTGAAATGCATTATTGATGAGATTATGAATTTCCAAGAGTGAGTGTTGGCATTTTTGTGTTATGCATGCGCAGTGCAAGGCTTGGTAGGCAACGCCCGAGCAACGACGCTAGCAAATGATGAAAAACGTTATGCTGCGCACAAGCAAGGCACCGACACATGCCTACATGCTCCTGGGACGAACCCACAGGTTCCAGTGAAGTCTAGTTGAAGAAAATATCAAGGGAGAGTTCCACGCATAAAAATAAGGATAGTAAGGATGAAAAAAGGATTTCCACAACGCCCGAAAGAAAACAGCATAGGTATCACGATATGGCGAGCGAATTGGCAGGAGAAAGGTTTCAATGATCTCATTTAGTATGTGAAGCGACGTTCGCTGGAGGCGCACCTGTTTAAGAAGCTGTCCAGAACCTACGCAGGTACGTAATTGGACAAACGGAAATGGCGGTACAACGGAACGAACATACGGCATGCCATATGGTGGAGAGACATGATGCCCACAATTTTATCGCTAGTCGTGCATTAAAACAAATCAGCATTGGTTTTTTTACATTTTCAACCAATGGCTGGCGTCACGCAAATGCTGACAAAAATTCTCGAAAAACCCTTTTTACCCAAACCTGCAGGTAGACAAACCTGCAGGTTGTCTATTTTTACGTAGGAGTGTGTATCGTTAGTCAGAGACCATTAGAATCTTCAATCCAATCTGAAAATTTGCATGCAAGAAAATTTATTTTCATGCATGAAAGAAAAATGCGACAGAACTATGACATGAGGCAGTTAATCCCATGATGTAAGAGATCTGTTCAAGCTGGAAGATGGATGGCTTGGCTTAACAGAGAACCAGATCAACGGCCTCATATGTTTACACCAAGTCGAAAGTTGGCGATGATGCGATAAGAAATCGAAACTGAGACAAATCAAGGAACGCGGCAGCGCCGGCAGCAGCACGAGCAGTGGCAGGCAGCCAGAATTATACTTTCTTAGAGAGACATGTGGCTTTGATCAGCTACGTGAAAGCACACACACGACCCAAAAGCTGGTGTTGGTAGAACGCTAATGAATCCCATTTATTTTCGATCAAAACGAATAATCCTATCGGTTATAGAGTTGTGGAAAATAAGAAATTTGAAAAAGTTAAGAATTGAGGGAGCTATGGCCATTTTTGTCCCTCATGACCACAGACGGACACACCCACACTTGTTCAGGAAGTGATTCTAGTAGAAGTGTTCGAGTAAAAGTTTTTTCTGAAGCCCCAAACCGATTGTCGATTTTTGGACTATTCCAATATTTCAATTCACTCTGTAAATATGGAAGAAAGAACGAATATTAAAGAAATCTACCAATTCGGCTAGACTCGCGTGAACCAGTGGCTGGTTGATTTTAAGGTGAGTCCTTCACTATGGCCAAGACAAAAGACTACCTCTGTCATCAGGCATTCTGTTTAAAAAAAGACTAGGAAATAGGACTCTCGTCTAGCCTTAACGCCAACCTTTGTCTCCTCTTACTAGTTGTCATAGACACTGCGTTCAAACCGGTCGTAAAAACCGAGTGATGTCATTCCTACGCCTCTGCGTGCGTTCTACATGTACGTCGTTCATGTATTTTTACTCTGACAATGCTAAATGACCAGGAACCATCTGTCCAGTTTCCATTAAGGGGTGAAATAATTAAATGGAGGTGCAACAATGACCGAAGCGACCTTATACGAGGAGGAGTGAACCGGAAAAATAGATGAAATTTCGCTTCAAAGTGTTTTACCTTGTCGCTTTTAACGTCAAAGGGAGTTCTAATGGAAGTTTACTGACCGAAGAGCAGGAGGCTAACTGGAATTTGGGCTCATACTTTATGACTAACTTTTGGCTTACAGGAATTCTCCCCTCTTTCGAACAACGATCATTATTCCGTAACTGTCAGAGGTCTTCGACTCATTCTTTCTCATCAGGCAGCAAAATAAGATAAAATATTAGGTAGGTACCGATGTATTATAGAGCTCATAGCTAGATACATACCTATACATACACATCTTATAGATAGACGTGCGCCACAAAACAGGTTTTATGTCCGGTTGAACTAAACAAGGACAGAAGGATGACATGTACGAAATATACTTATATTTAATATATTACAGCAGGAAATTAATAGCAATAAATATTAAAAATAAATGGAAATCCGCGCAACCTTTCGAAAATGACTTGAGGAAGGGAACTTGGAATTACATACGTCTTCATTCCAGCATTAGAGAACTCCACGCTATTTCTGGTTTAGATACACGAGGCATGAGCGCACTTTTAAGAAAACCATAGGTACGGTTAACAGATCGTGTTCACTCGTGTTCGCTTTTTCAACCGCGACGGAGCATCTTCAAACCCTTTATTGTTCACCTTAAGCGAGCGAATGAGTAGAAAGGGTTTACCGCAAGAAACGGGTAATGGCCTGGCTAAGACGCTATACCACGAAAACCTCGGGACAAAACACGAGGGAATTCGTACGGGGAAATGGCAGGGATGTTGGGATTAGTATACCGGCGTAGCTGCGCAAGAAATCTACTAACAATTTTCAGAGAACAAATTCGGTACTTAACGCTCCTACACTGAAGAAAGAAAATTCAGTGAAAGAAAAATTCAGCTTTGAACGTTTTCATTGCAGAATAAAATGTATTACCATTTCAAACGAATCCAGAGTTAAGCTGAAACTGGCCTTAAGCATGTAATATAATTGCATGTAATATATTACATTCGGTATATATACCGAATATAATTTTTCCAACCATAGGCAATTCAAGATGCAACTCAAGTGACCCATTTTGAAAATAATGTACCAAAATTGCTTTCAATTTTCGTTGGTATTATGCGGTATTTGCGGTAAATGCGGGGACGTTTCAGAAGTTCAAACGATTTTACAACCGCGCGTTAGTCTCAGAAATGACCGCAGTGGCCGCGGTCACGTCAGCAAATTTATTATCCGCGTGGAAGACACGGCTCGATAAAACTGGGCCTCGTGGCTGCTGCTGTTGCTGAATCCCTCAGCTGCTTCAGCTTTTAATTCTTCCCTCTCGTCGCCTCTGTGGCCACCATTTTGTCCTCGTCTCTCGCTCGGTGCGTCCGGATTAATATCAGCCACGGTTGGAATATTGTGCGAATATTTGAGCCCTCTCTTTTCTCGGTAGCGTGCGAGGGTGAGAGATAGAAGAGAATGCTACCGCGTTCAGAGCAAACCTCTGAGATTCCTCGACTCTTTAGGGCCAGCCCGGTTGAATGCTTTGGCTCACGTTTCTTCGCAAGAGCCGCAAAAGAATTAATTAACTTTTCAAAAATTGTGGCTTTCAGGCGTTTTGCTCACACATGAAGATTTAAGTTGAATTTCAACACTGGAAAAGTTCCACTCCAAATTGAGCGAAAAATATACGAAAATGAGAACCTACCACATGAATGCTGGAAAATTTAACTCGGATTCGAGTGCTTGGTTGGAATTTTCACATTTTTGATTCAGACAACCATGACTAACATAATTACCAATTATCATACCTAACGCCAAGACCTAAGACAAGACCATTCAGGTCAGCTATCAATGAACAGTTTGATAGTTTTAGCAAAACTTCTCAACACTGATGAATTATCTTTTTGATCCTGGACTAGAAATTAAAAGGACCTTTTTGCCTTAAACGTCGACAATATAAGGAGTGTAAAGTTCTAAAACTAATATACCCAAAGTAGGTAGATAGAAACAATTCTCGAAAATAGTTAAGGCTTATACATGGGCTCAAAGGTCGGATGTGCGTACTTGACTATGTTCTTGACTGTTTGTCGTACTCTGTTTCTTTAGAATGAGTGGACACCAAACCTGTGTTTGTCTGTGGGAAAGTTCCGAGAAAGGATATAACACGTCGCTATTTGTGAAAGAAGCTTGACAAATTTGTATTAGGTGGGACCCAGGTAGACGAGGTTTAAGCATATTGAGTCTCAGCAGGTAAAACGTCTAGGCTATAACCGAGAGATAGGGAGGGAATTGTTTTCAGGCTGAAAAACACAATGAAGGCGTCCAACTATAGTATTTGCCTTTAAAACTTTTTGGAATCAAGGCAATACGATATTCTGAAAAAGTATCATGAACAGGCATGATTATTCGCCTTGATCTCAGAAGAAAACATATTTATTCTCATAAATATGTATTTGATTCGCATAACTTCATATAGGTACTTATGTTATAATTAATAATGAGGTTTTGGGCAGACTGAGTGGATACTGAGAGGAAAAGCTAGGTGTACGAACGAGATAAAACTCAGCAGCTGTCATCAGCAACTGCAAATCCACGGATGGACTATGAACGTGAGCCTTCAATGCTTTCAAATCGATCCTCTCTTCAGATGGACGTTGACCAGTGTGGGCAGCGCTTGACAATATGATCAAACCTTTGAATAAAACCTGTTCTCTTTCATCACTCGTGCATATGCTCCCGAAGCATCATTCATCTGATTATGTATAACTAATGTAACAGAAGGAGCCCCTGCATACCCGGGGATCTTCCTCGCATCTGCCCACAGTTCCAGTGCCACCTGTGCCTGGAGAGGAGCACCCTCGAGCAACCCTCGCCTTTTTCAGGACACGAGTAACATCTGCGTCTCGCCATCTAGTGTGCATAGCTCAGGGAGTTTCCCGATTTACAATGGGGAATCCAATATTTTGGCGACATTACATAAAGGTAGATAAGGGGGTTGGGATTTATTATTAGATTTTCGATCAAATCGTACGGTGTGCCTAGGATTGCGATAGGTTCCGACTTGATATTTTATTAAGGACCACAGACGATCGGCAAGGATAAGGGTTAAGTAGGTAGGACTAGGAATGATAATGCGTAGTAGGCACTTGAGCCAAAAACGGAAAAATTCAATGCTTCTCAGGGCAAATTTCACCAGAGAAGACCCGAGAACTATAGCTGAATTCAACTGCTATCACCGATAGATAATTGCAAAACCCCTTCAACGGGATTTATGCTGTTTCTATTGTATTTGTTCAGAGTTTGGACTAGTCTATTCGTTGGGTTCAATCCACGTAATAGAGTAAGATACTTCAGACCGAGGTTCTCAGCTATTAGCTAACAAGGTCGATCAATCGAGCTGATTGAAAACAAAGAGAAGATCTACAGTGCCCACGAGACAGGGTTGCCAATAGCTAGGAGCATTACAATTGACAGTTTGGCGAGGCTGCAGAAACTAAATCCTAAGGAGTTCTGTTCCAGTTGGGCACCGTCGCAGGCGATTTACTCACCACATAAATCTATTCCTCGTCGCCGCCTGAGATGATACACTGTTCTGCTCGAGGGTTGATAATACCGGCGCGACTCCGCCAACTACTAACGGGTTCAATTTATCCGAAACCGTTCCATATAAATCTCTGCACAAATTGGCTTTGAAACTTTTGAAATAATTCCTTTCGATGGATAGAACTTGAATTTTATTTGGGTTTCATCATTTTCAAACGGATGAACATTTTTGCGCCCTCGTCTTAGAAACTAAATTTGCGCAGCCAGCAATCGGAAATTTGTTTCCGCCGTCTCTAAAATTTTGGGTTTTCAACATACGAGGTTTCGCCGATTCACTGTCGAATACTCAGTTTGAATTTCACAAATTTTCATGTTAGTATTTCAGCTGTAAGTTTGATCATTTCGCTGTCATATGAAGAGTGCGAGAGCGTTTGCGAAGTTGGATAAGAAGGTAAGGCAGACATTTACATAGAAAGACCATAAAGATAGCGTCTGAAATGAGCCGTGCGGCGTCGCAGGATGTCATGCCCGGTCGAGTTGGCTCACCTTCAAGTCCCAGACAATCAGTGTTGGACAAACGCTTTTGATAATGGACCTCTGACCCAAAACTGCACCTGCCACCGCTTTATAACGAATTCGATTCAGATTCTGCCCCACTTTGGTGGTTCGCAATCCGGAGAGGAAAATCAGAGCGTACAGAGGCAAAATATGAAAAGGAGCCTCTGTGGTCCAAGCGAAGCCGCAGTTAATTTCGCAGCACGTGGCACGAAATAGTCGCTCCACGACCGGGGCATTTTAATTGGACCCCGTTTAGCTTGTTATTTCTTCCGGTCTCGACCACTTGGCCGATTTTATCGTTCACGAACTTGTTTCGGCTGCGTGGCTGAAAAGAATGAGAATTATGCGCCTTCCGCTGCAATTTTAGAGAATACTAACCCAGTTTTATGACTGAATGCTTGATTTTTGTGGCCGGTAACTGAGCAACGAATTCATTCATGTGACATGAATCATGTTGTATTCTCATGAGCCGTTTCGCAGGTACCAATATTTTTCAATACGTACCTAATACGTAATTTAGAGTCCGGAACACACGTACTCTCTGCCGTTTTCATAAATTTTTACAAAACTAGGTACGACTATATCGATTTAGCACAGTAAGCGGATCGAAACACTTCGTAACGCTGCTTTTTATTAGTCACAAAACCCTTCCCTGATGAAAGTAGAATGAAAAAATCTTCTCCGTAAAAGGCGATGGTTGTGTAACCAAAGATCTCCTTTGCACTATGGGTGACTCCTGAGTCAGGCCTCTAAGTAATGAGATATGGTTTTTCTGTGCAAGCGTCGGTTTCCTCGCGCTCGTCAGGGTCGGAACAAGACTTTGCAAGACATTCGATATAAGACTTGGGCTTCTTTCGAAGCTTTATTAAAACACATCCCTCAAAAAAGTTGAACTGCGATCAGTTTCAGGCATTGCGTAACAAACCAATCACCTTTCCCCTCTTTCCACCTTCTTTCTTTGTTCCGTGTCGTGTTCCCGCTTCCGGGCCGCTGTGGTTAGTGTATTTCAGATTAGCTGAGGTTTTCAGGAGTCAAAATATTCAGTCACGTTTCTGGCTTGGGGTATCGCGTTGGGGAAAATTGAGACATGTTTTTTAAGTTTAAATGTTTTTAATGCTGTGATCCAGAATGAAGGGAGGTGAAAATTCTAATCACAATTCAGTCCGACAGAACAAGTTAGACTTGAATAACTTAGAATTTTGAATACATGGTTGGTTCTGCAAAAAAATGCAAGTTCGGTTCTGAAGATGGGGTTCACGGGCGTTCGTTATGACCATAGATCATCGAAAAGAGACTTCCCAGTTCCTTACACTACTGGATACCATCCTTCAGCAACATTTACGTCACTTTTAGAAGTCTTCATTAGCACAATTCGGCTGAATCATCGTTTCAACGAGCTGAATTTTGTTCGGTGCTTGGCTGTTGCGGATCACCTTTTCACATTGACCCTCGTTATTCTGGTCAAGTCTCCTTAATTGACGGGTGACCTCCTTAGGTTTACATCAACTCTTCTCCGTTCATCTCAGTTTAGCAACTCTGTACGACTATAAAGGACGGGCATAGCACTTAAGTAATGCACTTACCTATAACAGACCTGACTGATAACATTTTTCTGGGCCAAAATACAAATTAGTTCCAAAATTTCGAGGGGAAATTTCATTGGTAAACGCGATAGAACAGATTCAATAGATAATATCTAAAACCAAAGTGATCCACACCGACAGCAGGAAGGAACTCCCCGTTTATGTAAATTGGTCAGCTTTATATTTATGGGGACTCCATCAACGGTTCGTATAAACCGTAATGGACCGAAAGGGTAAGCGAAAAGCGTTGGGCCCAACATTCTGAATTCCATAATCGAGAGTGTTCAACAACATTGCGATATTGAGTGCTTCATTCTGCTTTTGAAAGACTGCAATGGAAAAGTTATGCCTGCAAATAACGAGCACGAAGCCCTCGCACTTGTCGTTTATACGCTGTTTGCTCGAATGAACAGTCGTTAAATTTTACGTCTTTTCCCCCATTGACGCATTAAGTTCCATCCAACTCCGGCGTACAGTCGACACCTCCCAGCCGATAAACGCATCGTTGCTCAACGGTCATATCCTGTTACGACTTGTACTGAACTTACCGTTACAGTAATAGTAAGGACGTCAAGATAAGGTGAGCCACTCAGATTAGTCAAACTACCACGTCTACGTCGAATCGCTACAACGCTATCAGACCTCCGTTCAGGCCGGGAACACCTAACAAGCAATAGTAAACCGACAAGAAAAAAATCGACGAAGCAATGCGATGGCTGGCTGGATACTGAATTCAATAATAGTGGGTAATGATGGACTGTAATAACGTTGGCCACCTTGGGTATTAGTTAGGCTGGGTAACAGACCGATGGAAAAAAGTGGGTTCAGAAAGATTGTCAGAAGGTAGCAATAACGAAAATGGGATTTTGATCAAGTTTGGAATCGGAGGATTTTATTGAAAATAATAAAACATTTCATATATTTATGTATTTGGAATGATATACATTTATGGTACATACCTATACATGATATACAAGTGCGGAAGACACAACAATATTGAGGTTAGTCAAGGGATCATACTGTGACAATGGATTGAGAAATTTGAGATTCATCACGTTGGTACATCCGATAGGAAAATGAGCACTTCCTGCAAGGCGAGAGGAGCCAGTGCCCCAAGCAAAAGGAAGGCACAGACGTAACCATTGTGTGAAGCTGAAGCGGTTTTGGAGTGGTATTATAATGCCTCATAAAGAGCCATTGTTTGCCCGCTTCCTTTTGTAGCCCACGTACTGATATCAATACTTTGAATTAAAAGGCCGCCAAGACCTCCCTTTCGCGGTATAGCCGATTTATTTAAAACTAAATTGCCTCGACTTGGAAAAAGGTGAACTTTGGGAGTGAGGAGTGGAGAGCCAAAAAACTATTCGAGTCACGTGACCAGTTCACCCCTGAACATTGAGCGAAGAACCGTTACCGAACCACGGCGGGGCGGTTAGCTCTATTGTGCTCACAGTCTGCGCAAAGAGGGGTAAGGTAAGGGTGTCATGGGAAGACCTAAGCCTGGTAATCAGTTCAAAATTATCGGGGGGAAAAGATGGTAAAATATTCAAGTTTCAAATTTTTCGGTGAAGAACAAGGTTGGCGGCCCTAAGTGGAAATCCCTAGCATTGGAAAACGCAAAAACTGGGTCTGGGGACTGTTCCCTATTGTGAGATAGGTTGAGGGTGTTTTTCAACAATTAAAACAAAGAATTCACTAGTAAAAGTGAGATGCTACATCATGTACATCACTTCAGAGTTCAGCTATTGAATAGGTCTGCAGACCCCTCTCAGTTATATTGAAGCATTCGTAAGTGGGTACAAACTCCACGTTTGATCTGATATGGAGTCATTCTTTCATTAATAAATTGATCTATTCTAGTCCGGTGCATTTCATCAACCTGATACAAAGTAAAATCGAAGCGGGAGCAGTCGTCCGGCACTGGCTCACAATGGACCGGTCTCCGGTCTCGATACAAATGTAATTCAAAGGAAGAGGCCCGACCCTGAACCGACTGGTTCCTCGCCAGGCCGCTGGAATGAACAAAACCCGTTCCCAAAGTCTGATACTTCACTCGCACCGGCCGGCAGCCATATGCCACGTTTTGGGATTATCTAGACGATTTGGGCAAAAAATATGGAAATTCGAATAGTGAGGAGCTGGAGGGAGACGAGTGCTTTGGATGTTGAAAGGTAAACAATAATAGCACAAGGAAATCTTTAGGATTTAGATGGACGTGTTAGGTGGTTACACGTTTCTGGTGTACCTTTTTGAATTCTTCTGATCACTATAAGTTATGCCTGTTCGGCAAAGTGAATGAATGAATGAATGAATACGTTTATTTTTCTGTGGGAAAGTGGGATTTATCGATACGTGCGGAATTTTCACCGTGTTAGCTTAAGGGCCCAAAACAGTGAAACGATCTCTGGGTTTCTCCAGAATACCTCAGGCCAAACAATCCAATAATAGAGCATGTTTATCTCTTTTTCTCCCCTCACGTAAAATGGTCCAGACACGATGGATTCAAATTGAAGGTTAACGGGGAAGGGAACAAATAGGTCCATGTGTACCTATCATGATCGGGCATCAACACTCAAGACAATCGATCGGCAAGGTACGAATAAGAATTCTCCCCGTAATGATAGGCAGTACCAAACATCAATCGTTAACATGTGATGTATAACCTTGTGTAGCTAAGCATCGTACGGGCGGAGACACCGTGAGATCCGATAGTATCGGATGCGGTAAAGCCAGAGAGAGAGGCATAGCAGCCACAGGCATTGGATGGATGCACACAGTACACACATATCCAAAGGATAACGGTCTTCTACTTCTAGTGACTAGTCTCTTGGAGGAGATGTGACCCTACCTAGGGATGTGAGTGGGGGGTCACAACTACACCAGCCAGTCTTCCCTCTTGCCCTGATCCATCGACAGAACGCATCGATACTCTCCTTTGCATTCCTCCCTTTTATTAAAAAAAGTCCTCATCCCAAACAAAAACATTTTTAAACCCCTAAAAAACTGGTTCAAATCCAGTCAGACTTAGGTAGGTATAGTATGATTAGGCAGCTAAAAATAAAATTGGTTGAGTTTAAACGTTCGGAGAGGAACAAAATAGTGACATAAAGTAAATCATCTTAGAGGAATTTATTCACAAAGGAACTAAATTCTACCTAGGTGGGTATACCTTAATAAGGTAGATATACCTTTATAAGCATGATATGCTTATAAGCAGCGGAAGCTATAAGCGATACTTCGATTTTTATTGTGTTACGATTAATACTATAGCAGTAAGCAGGAACATTTTTTGTGGCTCCTGCCAAAAATCAATAACTCAATGCAGCTCTTTGAAACGAATCTTCACTAGTGTAACATTCTCCGCCAGGCCATAAGAATGCACCGGCTTGAACACTCAATCAAGTACTTGGGTACCTACTTAAAGTTAATGCTGGATTGTAGAATACACACGATTGTAGAATATTAATTGGATTGTAGAATATACACGATTGAAGAATATACACGAACCTTTTTTTCCATACGTGGCATCATAAAAGTTCACGAATACTTTGTAGGTAGGAAATCTTTGACTGAGTCTGGACACTCATCTGTACTTTGAACCTCCCATCGAATGGTTGAGCGATCCAGTCCTGACCCGGCCCGGCACCGAAGGTCAAAGATCAGTCAATTCGGCCAAATCATTCGGAGTGATTCGCATTCGTGTTCAAGGTAAGGTTTGACTACTTGTTTCTTCCGCGAACGTAGACGTAAGTAAGTACGGAAATTAATTACTTTTTACAAGGAAATTATTACGCCTATAAAACAAAGCGATTGCTTTGCTTTTCATCTACCTAATTCAGGTAGATTTTCTTCTGCCTAATGTTTAAAACATTTTATAATCAACTGGATTCCAATAAAATGTACTCTCCCCACCTGCCCACTTTGAGATGCGAGTTCTGATAAAATTATACAAAAGATACGCAGGTACTTACGGACTGTTATAGCCTTCGGGTCGAATTCTTGAACGTTCTTTTCGATTCGAACGATCCTTTCTTTAAGATGCCCAGTACGTTCCTTGACAGCAACCAATTCTTTGTTCAATTCTATGAAAATATCACCTGCCAATTGAACAACCGACGCGAGCTGGCGAAGGGCGCTGCATAACGTGAAATTTGTCACCGCTTCGAGCTCGTCGTCTTTAACGCGAGGTCTTCCGTTCTCATCGTGAAGGGACACCCGCGAAAGGTATTTAGGATTGACCACTCGCTGGACGAATGGCATGTTGGCACGAGGGCATATCACGCGTCAAATAAAATCACCGAACGACTGCGCCACTAGAATTGATTATCACATTTTTCCTACCTTCACTTCGGAACAAAGTGCACGATTGGTTTACAAAGCACCGGCTTCAGGACGCGAGACAAGTGACGAACCGGTGGACCCGACCCGCATAACGACGATACCACCGATCAAGAGGAACTGGAGCTCAGGACTCGGCAGGAAGGAAGCGAATCCTGGCGGGAAAGCGTTCCGAGGGAGGGGTAGGGACGAGATGGGGTATTATTTTCTGATCGGGAGGGGATGACTGGGCTTCACTGTTCGCCGCAAGGAGCGCTACCATAGCAGATTTTAAAGTTGGAAATAGCTGCTATCTAAACCTTAGAGGACGTGCCTCGGAGAACACCTTTCAGGAGTGCTAGTTGTGCTCTCTGGCTGTTTTCTCTGGTAGACGCTGTGCCGCGCTCCCTCTGGTTATCCTTGTTGTGGAGCGGCTCTCGGAGTATTGCCCTTTGTCCTGGTGGCAGTGGCTCTGCTCGAAGCACACATTCATTTCAGTTCCCATCTGAATTTCTATATTTTGGGAGTCGCGCTCCTTCAAGTTTTCCACGGGTTTCTGCCACCACGCAAACACGGTATGCATTGCGGTATGTCTCTAGTTATTAAATTTTGAGGAAAAAGAGGGAATGGCTATTATCTATATTTAAGTTTTGACTGTGCGAATCGTGGAAGATGCAGTTGTCTTCAGCCTCAACCATCATCAAATCCCTGCTTTCGTACGCCTGACATGAAGCAGTGAGATATTGGATCGATTTTTCTTTTTTGGTGTAGGTGACTAGTTGAATCTCATGGTACAGTTTATCCGGCTCTAAATGCTGGTACTCACACCAAAGACAAACTGCCAGGTAGCTTTGCCAAATGTTAAATGAGGTCTTGATTTTCGAAAATGACTACGATTTTTGTCTCGTTGAGTCCGTTCCAACATTTACTCTAAACACAGAACATCAAGATTCCCATGGTCCTCTAAATTGCCAATGGTCGTGACTGAAGTGCTGCCGACTTATTTCTTCAGCTTCAGGGCAAACTATTTGTCGTTCAGGATAACGTACTAGCCAGACGGATCTAGCAGCCCTGATATATGTGAACAGATCATACTACCTAATTAAAAAAAAAAAATCAACCAAATAAGAAGATAATCTTGAATGATTTTCTCGCGTGCCAGATCTTTAATAACTAGTGATTAATATGAGGGTTGATCTCGATAATCATGGGCAAATAATCAGTTACTCATTGCAAAAGCTATATTTCAACATAAAAAACAACTATGACTGATGGGACAACAGGTGGTACGCTGAAACATCTGATCATTACTGACCACCACTCTTTCTAGCAGGCGACCGGACCAAGCCTAGAAGGACAGCATCAGCTTCTAAAAGAGTAAGGTCTTTTTCGGATCCGAGGAATTTACTTGAAAGCTCCAAATCCTTTATCCGCAGCCGGACCTTGGCTCCCCGAACGTAATCACTGCAAAAAAATTTACATTACCAGGCTACAAAAATAACCATCGTCAGTGGTCTGGCATCCCACAAGCAGCCAGCAGTAGCTTACAAATTTGACTGATATTGAACGATTCGCTAATCCAGATCAGGTGTAAACGACCTTTTTGAAGTAGTCCAGAATAACGACAAAAAGTCAATTGAAAAACGGGCAGAGTTGACCTACTTCGCATTTTTCAATGGCCGAGAACAAACGCAGTGGAACTTCCATCCGAAATCAATGTAGAGGTCGTCGCCAACAATATGGAAAATGGTACCAGTCACGATTCTCCCTTCTGGATCACCGAGCTGTGAAATGAAGGAAACATTTTTAAATTTGGCACATCCACTGGTTTTGGAGACGCTAGAATGCCCGATGACTCTACTTTAACATCGACGATAAATCGTCCGCTCACATCAACAAATTTGGAATTCCTTAGAAGCGTGGCAAAGGATGTCGGAGGTTTGTCTTCTTGTTTCGGGGTTTCGTGAATAGTCGCATGTTTCTCAAAAGCTTGCGCAAAACCCTTGACTTGAGAAGAGCCTGAGTCCGGTTTGTCAACTGCTTGGTCCGAAAATGGACGGACCATCTGCCAAGTTCTGGCAGTCGTTTTTGAAGATACAGCTGACACGCAGCGTCGCAGCATTATGGAGTTGAGCTAACTGGAAAAAGGACAAGTTTCCGATTACTTCAAATTGACAGCTGTCGGTAGTGCCCTGAGGCAATAGTAGATGGTTCAAGCAGAGAATAGCATTTTTGGCACGCAGCTGTAATTCTTCTTTCAGGGTCAAGTTTTTTTGCGGTCAAAACTTGGATTGGTGGCCACTTGGCATATCACGCGTCAATAGGCAAAAGGATTGGTCAATGTTGATTCTACACCGTCGATACTTGCAACGTGTAGAAGTGGGGAGTATCTCTTGGGAAACCAGCATGTTTGGAAAACTAAACCCATGTTAATATGTCGCACAAATACAAATTTTGTACCTATTTGCCGAAAAGCTCTTCGCATTATCCCAACAATCCGCGGTCGATGTTCGGCCAGTACAATTAAGTATTGTACAGTACAATAGAATCTTATGATATCTTATGGACTGGAAATTCTCTAGTTACATGGAACTGCCTTGATACTCACGTAGGTGGTTCTCAAACGAAAAATATAGATTCAAAGTACCGAAGTGCCGCACATGAGCCTCATAATCGGTGCTCCGTACCGTAATTTAAATAGGTGATTACTGAATGAACCTTATAGGTAAATATAGTATTTTATGGGTATTTAACAAAGTACCTATCACAAGGAACAACCGTTTAATAGTCGATTACTAGTGTAATTTCTTACTGGTTAAATTGTAAACGTAGAATGTACTCAATAACTCAGAAGTATAAGAAAAATCATAACATTAACATGGCGTTACTTCTACTTGAAAATAAGAATCACGATTTCCGATGGGATAACAGGAATGTTGCTGTTGTTATTTCGATCAAGTAGTGTGCGACTTCACCACGATGAGCTGAGCTTGACCACGCCTCCCTGAAGTAAGCCGGCAAAACTAGAATCTTCTGAGATCAAAGTGTCGACTGCTTTTTTAGAGGTCCCCCAAAAGAGAGATGGAGATGGAAAAAGCTTGAACGCAACTTTGTTGTACAGTGGCGTGTGCATGGATTTTGCCGGATCAAAATGGAACTGAAACTCGAACTGAATGTAAAACTGAAACTGAAACTTAAACTCAAACTGAATCCAAAAAACAAACTGAAACTAAAACTCAAGCTGAAACCAAAAAACAAACTGAAACTCAAACTGAGAAGTAAATCTCAAACTGAAAACTCAAACTGAAACTAAAAATCAATCCAAATCTAAAACACAAACTGATACTCCAATTCAAACTGAAACTGAAAATCAAACTAGAACTCTCTCTTACTCAACTCAACTGAAAGTCAAACTCAAACTGAAACTCGAACTCAAACTCTAACTGAAAAATGAAACTCAAACTGGAACTCAAGTTGAATCTCAAACTGAATCTAAAACTGAAGGTAAAACTCAAACTCAAACTGAAACTAAACGTGAGCTGAAACCCGAACTTGAACTTAAAATCAAACTCGAACTGAAACCGAAAATCAAACTCCAACTTAAACTCGTACTGTTACTTAAACTCAAACTAAAAGTCATCTTAAGCTGAAACTAAAACTGAGTTCGAGTTCAATTTTTTCAGTTTGAGTAGGTATGATTTTCAGTTTGAGTTTCGGTTTGTTTTTCAGCCTCAGTTAGAGTTCAATTCAGTTTTCAGTAGGTATGAGTTAGAGTTTCTGTTTGACTTTCAGTTTGAGCTCAGTATGCATTTTATTTTCAGTTTGAGTTTGGTTGTGGTTTTCAGCTTCAGTTCTAGTTTGATTTCCTGTTAGGGTTTTGGTTTCAGTTTGATTTTCAGTCCGTTTGAGTTCAATTGAGAGTATGAGTTTCAGTTTGAGCTCAAGTAAGAGTATGCGTTTTATTTTCAGTTTGAGTTTGATTGTGGTTTTCAGTTTCAGTTCGAGTTTGATTTCCGATTTGAGTTTGGGTTCGAGTTTGTTTTTTAGTTTGAGTTCGAGTTTCAGTTCGATTTTGAATATCAGTTTGAGTTTGAGCCTGTCTATCAGTACTTATCAGTTTGAGTTTCCGTTTTAGTTTGTGTATCAGTTCATGTGTTTCTGCCGTTGATTCAGTTTGCTTACCTTTTTTTTTCGAATTTTGAGTTTCGGTATCAGCACTAGTTTGAGTTTGTGTGATGAGTTTAGTTTTCAAGTTGAGTTTGTGAGTTGAATTTAGTTTTTAATTGTAATTTGTGGGTTGTGATTGTGAGTTAAGTCTAACGTTCGTGTTGGTTGAAGCTGAGTTTGTGGGCTGAGGTTTTGAGTTGAGTTTGTCACGAGCAATCTGAACCCTGAAATGAAAGGATTGTTTATCTTGGCTCAAATGAAATTTGAATGAGGTGGCACTTACCTTATTTATAAAGGAGATTGTATTCTTTTTTTCGATTGCGCGTTCTTCCCTACTAAGCTGCACTGCGCATCAACCCGTTATGGTCTTGCTGAACAAGCTCATGGTCCCTGGCTTCTCAATGGTTGCCAAATTTGTTACGTTGTTGAGAGTTAAAGCGGTGATCAGGTTGAAATTAATAGGAACAGATTTCAATATTCGATTTATTACAATTAAATTAGGGCTGCTAATGATTACGCTGTTTTCCTCGTCGATTCAACCGAAATAAACAAAGCTATATGAAAGGAATCGAAATGTACCAAATCCACTAGGATACAAGCTCAGAATGAAGCGTAGGTTGTTTGACACAGTCAAAAGATAACAAACGCATCGAAGGTTAATTTTTTTTGAATCGCCAGACTTCTAACAAAGTTTTTTTTAATCAATATTGTAATCACCGCATAGCCTCAAACAGCATTTATGTACACTTTACAATTTATTGCATTTTTCTTGGTTTTCTCGATTTTTTTATCAACTCGAAGGGATTTAGACTACAATATGGGTGTATACATACGGAAATGCATTATAAATTAAAGTAAACATGTTTACACATTATGTACAAACCTCATTGGGGTATTTTCAGTAATTCTATACACAAGGTCCACATGGACAAATTATTTTCCTGACGATTTCGCTTGCAATATTAATTGTAATGAATGTACACGTTTTTACAGCTCATCGATTGTAACTTGCTTCTTGTTTTTCGACATTTTTGCTTGCACTGACGGATTATTATTCTCGAACTAAAATTATCTCTATACTGATTTGACCTTTTACGAGCATTCATCTTGTCAGTACCTGATGAAAAGATGCTGAATGATCAATTAGGTAGGTATAAAAATATGGAGGTAGCTTAAAATTTACAGTTTTTCCAATTTACTTTTTAAAAGTAGGTATGTACTTTGAGTACCATTTATGTAAACTTCTCAGCATTAGTCATCAGCTGATTGGGGTAAGAAACAGACGCCTCTTTTGCAGAGCTTTCGATTAATTTATGATTATCTTCAGGGCTTAAAGACCGTGAGGTGTGAACGCATCAAAGTCTCACTACCAAATTGGGTTTCTTAATTTATTGATTTAAATGGTAAATTATTGACTAGCTTTTAATTAGTTACTGCCGATTTTAGTTTCACTTTTTCAAGTTCTAGGTGTTAAAAAATAATTTTTTTTTTCATTATATGAGTTTATGGTTTTACCATTATATGTTCACGCCTGACGGTGATTATTGATTTATCGGAAGCTCGGCAATAAAAGGCGTCTGTTTCTGGTTGACCCTTACCCCGATCAGCTGATAACATCAACTTGAGGGGCGATGTTTAATTTTCTCAGCATTAGGGTTTTTGATTTCCATTCTATCCTGACCGTTATTGAATTTGGTTGGTAGGCCTATGGTTTATGGTTTCCTCTACCATACAATTATTTAGGACCTACTACCATGGAGAATTGGAGATGTAACTAATTTGATAGATGCAAGGAGCATTCCTAATTTTTCCGATAGTTGAACATTTCCCACTATTCATCTCATGACTGGCGAATTTTACTCTTTTCTACTTTGGTTGAGCGTCTCAAAAAGTCACTGCAACAATTTTATTTTTGGAAAATGTAAAAGCTGTTAGGTATCGGATTTTTGGGAGGTTATAGTTGAACAGACAATGTTTCCGACTAGTAGACACTCGAAGAATTTATCTATGATAAATTATTGCACGATTCAACTTTTTTGCTATGGTTTTCAAATTTTTCCCGTCTTCTCTGAACTCAAAAATGTTTTCAAAATGAGGTAGGTACTGGGTACCTATCTGGACACCTGCAAGAGAGAATGAAATTCACGCAACCCTTCTTGGCTGTGATGAGAATTTGTTTTTTGCAATTTGATAATGCAGAATTGGATTGGTGTATGCCATAAAAATGTCAAAAATGTTGAAAGTTTAAGGATATAAAAGAAGTGGAAAAATAAATCGATTGAAAAAAGAAGAAAAAACTAATAAATCACGTCTTAAATTAGGTTTTCAGCACCGCTCGCGAAATGTCCCTAATTCCTCGTCAAGAGTCTCCGCGAAAAAAGAGTAGGTATTACATATCTACACTATCAGAATCAATGTTTAACAAAAATCACTATTTACATTGAATACTTCGTTGATGCTCTGTCGATGGTACACATCAGGTGCTGGGTAATTACAAAGACTGCGCTCAGTAACAGTGTCAGAAAAACTGGATTGATCTTTTTTAGAGATATTGAGACGAGATTTAAGGCCTTGAAGGTCTGAAGTCGTAATTCCATCAGGAAATTTGTCAAAAATCAGATCCAAGGGGATGCCAACATCAGTAAGTGTTAGGTACCTACTAGATGTAAGGCACCACAAGTTTATGAGGATGTCATCAAGGTATAGGAATTCCATTATTACCTAGGTACCTACAGGCCTTCATCTTTTAAAAAGACAAAATGATTGAAAATAGCGACAGCGGATGAAAAAATTAGCTCCAGCATTCTTTAGACGTTAATCATCAACGGAGCACATGATTCAGGGTGTTGACATTGTGGGGCCCAGCATCGCAATGAAATCGCCCGAGGCAATCGTTTCTGAAAACCGGTCAACGAATTGAGATTCGAAATAGCGTTTTTATTTACACGAAACAATCCGTCGATTGTGAATTCGAGAAAATCATCAATCCGCCTGCCGTCACAACGTCAACCCTTTTTCAAACGAATTATGAAAAGATATAGAAAAATGGTTATTTCATAAAAAATGGAACTGTTTGGACTCTGGTATCAATTACCTTAATTCGAAAATTACCTTATCGATTTGGAAATTCTACTGTACATTGAACTCGCAGGTTCCTTAAAACTAGCAATCACGAAATACATACGCTGTAGATCACCGTGACTTCTAGGAAAATTAAAAAGTCAATAGAAAAAAAACGAAGAAATCGCTAAACGTTTCATATCACAGACCCACTGATTCCCCCACGCTCGGGAGTTTTCAATAAGTAAAATTTCATCAATACGTTTTTCAACAGTTCGTTTCGAAATTTGCACCGCATGACCGCATGAGCTCTAGTCCATCTAAATGACTGAATAATAAGAAACTGAGGCGAACTAAAAACGTTGAAAATATTCCTAAATTCGACAAAATTTGACCTAATAACGTAAGAATGGACGTCGATTTATTGAACTCATGGCGTAGGTAAGTCCAATCGACGTTTTCGCTTCGTCAGAGTCCTTACTGATTCCTACCGAGGCTGATATTAGAATTATCACACACTTAACTCTCTAAAGAGTACAGAACAATAAAAAGTGAAAATTCATTATTAAAATACATTCAATTTGTCACCTATTTTTCCCCTTTTTTGTCGGAAACGCCTTTGAACTGTCAGTCTTCATTGTACGAGGCAAGGCTCATTTCCTATTGAGTACCTAATAAAATCAAAAAAGGTAACCGAAACGCCATCGGTAGACTTCAATAAATGAAAGCAAGTTTGATTCGCTTGAAAATCGAAAAAACTGATATTCAGGTTATGGGCCCAGTATGCTGCTGAAGTTGCAATGAAGTTGAGCAACAGCGACCTCGGTCACAACCATGGAGGATCAAATGCATGACATTTGAATTTTTCAGTTCAATTAAGCCATCACTGACGCTGATCCAAATTTGAGCCTTATTTATACGAAGTGGAAACGGGATGAGCGAATACCAGAATGGTAAACAATGTGGTATTTTCAAAAGTCAGTCAATCTGGTCATGGAAGATACTTTCTAAAGAAACGTCACTAAATGAACCGAATTGTTGAATATATAGGTACCATAACAGACAATTTTGTCCTGAGCTCACAGATGGCGCTTCGAAAACGTACAAAAATAAATTAAACGGACACCTTAGGTTAAATCTAAACGTAAGTACTAGAGCTCATTTTTTCGAATATCTATACTAAAAAATCACAGTTCACACTAGAGGAGTTCTGTGGTAGATTTCGTTTGGATGGCTGTTTTGGTTGGCGGTCGTGTCGTTTTGTCGCGCACATTGCTGTAAAACAATGGATAATATCAGTTCACGCTGTACAAATCAAGTCAATTTCAAAATCGAGTTGAAAATTTGACTGGGAATCGCTTGGTTCATTGAGACAACAATAACAAAAAACAACAAGAGTTGTTGGTGTTGTCGGTTGTTGCTGACATCAATCCGCTAGCATCAATAAACCTCTGACAACAAAATTTGACAAGAACATTGTTCTTCTCGTCCATTCCAACTTACCGCTTGCCGTTTCTCCCAATTTTTCATGGCATTTTTGTACTTCTCAAACTCGTGGCACCAGTCCGAGTAGATTTTGTGGTAGTCGTGGCTTTTGCCTGGTGGTGAACACCGGTGCGTGTCAACTGTGATGTTGTAAGCGCATAGTAAGCTACCGCCCAGCCAGCAGTCGTACCGGCCGGAATCAGCTTCTGTCACTGATACTATGACTAGTCCTCGTTCGCACGTCTCGATGTACTTGTCCCCTCTGTAAAAGATGAATTGATGATAAATGATGCAAAATGCTTTGAATGATGCAAAAAATTGCAATATGGGGTTTTCCTATAAGAGGAATTTGATAAAACAGGTGCCAACAGAATGTGTGCTTTAGGCCATGTACAGGATCAAATGAACCCCAAAATATGAAATCTGGCTGTTCCCATGTCCACAAACAACCGTTTTCATCAGCCTAACTTGTTGCCAAAGGTGGGAGAATCCAGAGCCTCCAGTGGTTCTTGAGGAGTACCAACTCAATCCGACCTTAATTAGAGTGATGGAGGTACCGTTTCGAAACTGCAACACTGCCCAATTCGAAGCATCATGTCTTTTGCCGGAGTTTGGGTTGCCTACTTCCCAAATCGTGGATTGGTGGCATCCTGGCATATCACGCGTCCACTGCATGGTAAAAGGATTGGGCAGTGTTGATTATACTCCATCGATTTGTTTTTTAGATGTTGCAGTTCGTACCTGTACACGATTTGGTATTTCCCCTTTTCTTTGCTGTAGTGATACCAGATCACTGTTTGCGAAGATAGGACTTGAGGCATCTTGACAAAGCATCCCAAATGGACGCTCTGACCCCAAGTAACAGAGAGTTTCTTCTTGACGACAGAACTGTCGCATATGCTTGCGCTGCTGTTGCTTACATCTTGAAGAAGCCTGAAAAAATAGAATTGGATTTAGAATGACACTCAGGATGGAAATTTAGAACGGACGTTTGGTGCATGAGAAGGGATGGTTCAATATCATGACTTATGACGGATTAACTTGATGATTAAGAACCCAAGAGGAGTTCATCGATTTCAGTGATTTGTCCAGCCCTTCCGCTTTAGTGAGGATTCCGCATTACTTAATGCCAATCCTTCAAGTTTTAAATAGTACATCTAATAAACTTTCAGACCAAATTATTTTGGCGTCATACCCAGGAGCAAAGGGTTTGCAGGAATTAGAATCCTTGTCCCATCCGCAGTAAGGATCGTGGACGCATCGAAGGCAATTGTCGTATCGCCTGTTGCACATGACTAGATCTATTTGCCTGATACGTTCATCTGAGGCAACGTAGATGGATTTATGCTGGAACACATGAAGAATGTGAATTAGGTATGGTTTAATCGTGTGATAACACCCCAAGAGAGGGGGGTCCCATGGGAACCCACCATTTTTGTTGGTTAGTAGGCATAACTAGCATGAAAAATGTCAAGTAAATTGGTATGCGCTGACTTACCTTTTTCGAGATTTCCATCAGTCTGATAGGCTCTTTAGGTGTGACGTCAAAAATGTCAAGAAGGACGGAGCGAGAGTCCCCATCAATGGTGTACCATTGAACTATTTTGTAGACTCTTCCTTCATCTGTGAATCCAGAATGTTTGTTAATTCCATAAGCGACACACTTATCATTAGAGGTAATTTACCTATTCGGGTAAACGACAATCTGGTACAAGACTATTGTAGAATGAAGGATCCTGCCGGAAAACTAAAAGGAGGACTCTGAAGGATTCAAAATCTGATGTTGCACTGCTCTCACACTATCAAGCGTGTAATGCCCTGATCAAGCAACCTCAAAAGTTGTCATAACCGTTTTATACCACGTATAGTTACCACGTATAGGAATATATTCACCTCTACCCTCATCTTTTGTCAAGCTAATAGTCGTGAGTATCCTCTTATGTCATCAGGTTCATCGTATAATCTCCAGAATTGAAGGATAGGCAGGTATTTTACTCATAACTCTTGAGGAGGAATGCTCAAGAATCGAAGGACGAATAGCACTTACTAGTCCCAGCGTAGTAAACGATGTACTCCATTTTGTCACCGAACACGTCATATTTAAGGATATCGACGACAAGATGGCTGAAAAGAAGGTCTCGTTTATAAAATACCGGCTTCTCGTTGCGATGGGAAACGGCCTCGTCCATAAGTGGATGAGATCGGATAAAATTGAGCACAGTATCTGCAAAGAAGAACGTCAAAAATCAACAAACTGACGGATCACTGGCATATCTCAATATGACATTCAGCCATAAGAATCGCAAAACTCTGAAGATCTCATGATTAGATGGATAATTCAATTTTTCAGATCTGCATTCCTTACCAGGTAGGGTGGCAGTATCGTTGACGCATTGCCCTGGCCTAGGCTCAGGAACTTTGTTGGACAGGACGGGTAACCAGGCTGAACTCGAGGTCGCCTGTTCTTTGAATTTGCCATTGAAGGCTCGTTGGATGTCTTCCAGGTCGAATTCGCAGATTGCACTACCAATAAGTCCAGTCGTGCTGGTCGTGAATGTGCCGTAGAATCGCTTGTCGTCTCCAGGTACTTTGTAAATCCCCTCTGAAAAGAATAGGATCGAATTAGTTGGCGAACTCCCGTTGCGTGACGGAAACGTGTCTTTGGTCACTGGATTGATGTCTGACCCATTTTGGTTCCTGCCTAATGCAGAAGGTTAAATTTTCAATCTCATAGAAATGTTATCGATTTGTAAACTAGAAGTTCCTCTTGGCCACCCTATTTAAACTTTCATAACGATCCATTTTCAGTGTCTCGTTGGTAACTTTATGGATAGGTAGACGTCTGATTGCAAAACAATTTATGGAGATGAGAGCTTACGTATTTCGTTGAAATAGAAGGGAAACTCTCCCGGAATCGAGCAGTTGAGACGAGCTTTGAGGTAGGTAGCCCAATTCTGGGAAAGGATATTCTTGCCGCCAGTGTCACGTTTGCAGACTCGAGCTACTCTTGAGTAGACGCTCTTGCCGCAATTGATGTACTCGACGGCTGTTTCGCGGAAAAAGAAGAAGACGTACTGTCCGATGTCGAAGGATCCGACGAAATCAGGTTCTGAAAATGAGGAAAAATAATCAGGTTAACTTTCCTTTCATCAGTATAAGTGGCGTATTGGCGGTTTTCTAAGTGAAATTGATCGGATAAAGGCGGTAGCATTCCTTTACCTAATCTGAATATGTGGGGCTGACAAACATTTTCAAAAGCGCGGAAAATTTGATAAAAGCTGAAATTGAGAAAGAAACTCTCAGGTAGCACACGATGAAAATCCGTTTGGTTTCTGCAAGGAAAAGTGTTCTCTTCAAAAATGTCACATTGATTGAACCGATATAATCCGGCAATGAAAAATCGGCCGAATGAAACTGAATGAAGAACTCATCCGTAGAACTCCGATTGAAGAGTTCTCTCGCAATTTGAGTTCCAGCGAATTGACATCGCCTCCCTTCACTTGAACGTATGCTTCGTAAAATCGAGTTACTTCCAGTTGAGAATTTCAGGGAAAGAACAATACGCCGCCCTTGATACGCAATTTTTTCAGCAGGGCCGACTGAATTGAAACGATGTTTAGCTCGCTTATCGTCTTCGTTGAAATTCGAAACGAACTTATTCAGCTTATGATTGAATTATGCTCGGAATTTTCGGTAACTACCATTTTCGCACGTCTCTTTAACCCTTCGTCGTTCGCTATCAAGTTAGGTAACAGTTCCTCGCATGATGCCCAACCTACAAATTTTCTTCTCCGGTCCCAACTTCTGTGAGACTTTGCTCGAATATGTACCATAACATTATGTAAATCAATTTCGAAAAGTGAGACGTGTCTTTGAAAGGCCTACTACTCACAACTGAGCAATCCACTTTGGAGTTGGGCGTTTTCTAGAAGTTTTAACCCAGTTATGAACTTATCCCTGACTCATGAACATTTCAGTCCAATCATAAGCGATTCTCCCTTCATCATGGATGGATAAATCATGATTAAATACTTGAAAAAAAAACCATGAAACAGAATAATCCAATTACCCAGTCCTCTTGGAACGTTAGAAAGAGCCGACACATTTTCTACCAGTCCAAACTTCAGTCTACTTCGAATTTGCAGTTTTTCACCTGACGCATTTGAAAATTGCTTTCAAGTTTTATATGATAATGTTGATAACTTTATCAAAGGTAGGCAGGCCTACCTACCAACCTGCCTACAAATAGAATGTAAATCAAAATTACGTAGAACGACGGTAAAAAGGCCCACCTACTTCCGTTTCGCGTTAGGATTCAAAACGGAGAAACTGCCGGATTTTCTCTTTTCTCAACACAGTTATCAACGTTCCTTCGGATCCGGGATTAGCCTCTTCACGGCCTCATTTTAATTATATTCCATTCTCTTTTCATCAAGAATTATCATGACTTTACAAGAGGGAGAAGCCCAAGTTCCGCCCTCTTTAGTCAGGGCTTGAATATTCATTCTCCTTCGACCGTCTTCTTCTTCACTTTGGAAAACGCAAAGAGATCCGACTGAATCGGTTAACTCGGGCCTTTTTAAGCACCTAGATTCCCTTTCGGACGAGCTCAAGTTGCTTTCTTGATTTTCTTGTAGGGAAAGGTGGAAAATTAAAACCTTACAACGAAGGCCCTAATTTCCCTTTCAAGGAGTTCCATAATACTGCCTTAAAATTTTCCTCATCTTGATTAGGTGCCATTGGTTGTTTTACAGCCGGAACCCCCAAAATCACTTCTGGATCCTTGTCATTTTCAACTCTATTATTGGTAGGTAGTCTAGTCGATTGCTGTAATGATGGCTAATATTTATGATTCTTTCGTGGAAATCGACAAAATATACAGGGAATCCTAGGACGACATCATGTCACCTGGTCAAAAACCCCTCTCGGGTATGAAATTAGAAGATAGGAGCGAACTAAAAATGAAGCCTTTCTAGTAAAAATCCATGAACGAGCTATCTCCTTGTGGCCTATGAAAATTTTTAAACCGGTTTCAGAGAATCAAAACCGTATTCACAAAGGAGCACAGTTCCATACGTTATTGTGCGAAAGCGCATAGCTACGTTTTTACGATAGCTGAGATTACACTTCTGAAAACCCGCCCTCGCTCTCATCCCCGAGTGCCTAAATGTTAAAAGTTCTCTCGGCACCTTGGAGGCCAAAGCTGTAAACGCACGAAATGGACGGAACCTGGCCAAATATGTGGGCGTTTTCTCATATGGGGACTCACCAAAACGACACATGCGCAAGCAGGCGCAGGTTTGCTGTTATCCCAACGGTTTAAAGCCTGATATGACGCCCTTTACATACTCGAGAACACCGCAGTGCATTATGAAATGGTAATGCGACCGCGGCATCTCGCGGAGGTTAAGGAACTCCCTAGTATCCTCATAAAAGGCGCAGCTACGCCTTAACTTTGCCATCCCATTGAGGCACCCCCACGACCCGTGGAATATTATTCAAAGAAAGCTGAATATGTTTGAAAGTTCGAGGCATAAAAAGAAAGCGTAATTGTTGCCATATTAGCATAGTTATTGCGAGTGGAGGAAGAGTGGGTTCCCCCCACTGAACCAAACCTCGCAACCTCTGAGAAAGAAGTTGAATGGAGGAGTCGAGGACACAATCCAAGACACAGTCTTCAAACGGAAAAGACATTATTGAGGTCCTCTTAAGGTCCTTAGATTTTCCTCACAAGTCCAATGCTTGAAAGACCTTTTCCTTCAACCATATCACGAAACAAAAGTAGGTAGGTACATAGCTCTTTCAAAGGTTACCCCTTTCTATAGTAACGACTAATCCGCCACACACGAGCGTGTTACTTGGAAATCTTCAAAGCTTTCCCAGGAGATTTTGTTTCAAATATTTTGAAACGTGTAATTACCCAATTTGCAAACGGACGAAAAAGGGTTTAAACGGATTATCATCGATACAGATAAGGCCATCTCATCGAGCATAGCGGGATATTCTTGATTCGTTTTCCATCTGAGTTCACTCCTTTCGTTTGCGACCTCCTCTTTGGAAATTTTCTTTCAAGATTAGGTGACACTCAAACGCTCTCGAAAAGAGGTACCTCCGCTCTATTTCCCTCTGAAAATAGTCAAGCGGCGGTAAAGCGCGTTTCCGAATTTTGCGCACATGGCTGAACCGTCTTAGATGTTACACCGGCTCAACAAGAAAATCAACCGAGGAGAAACTCGGTTCAACCAAGAACCGACCCCTGTCTCCAGCTGGATCTTCGCTTCACCTCGTCCTCAGGGCTCCATATTCGATTACCAGCTCTGGGAAGCTGATAATTTACCCGTGAATTTATTATAACGGAGAAAACCAGCCAGTGTTTCGGTCCTTGATATCGCCCCTTTGGAGGTTCATTGACCCGTGATCCACAGGATCGTTCTCCCTTATCGCCTACGACACGTAAATGGAAAATCCATTATAATCCAATTTCACTACAGCCAGGTTTACACGATTTTTGGAGAGCGTCGGGGGATGTGGACCGAACTTCGCTTCACGGTTTGCCTGATTTTGATTTTGCCGTAACGTTGAGAAAGGGGTTCATTTAGAGCTTTATCCTGTCGTCAAAAGGGGTGGGCGGGGGCCTGGTGAAAATGAAAGGATTTTCTCACCGCTAGAGAGGACGGGTGTTAGTACACCGGTAATCTCTGGAAAGTTGTTAACGAAATCCTGTGACCCCCTCGCTCGCTTGCATCGTTGAAGTTTCGTCGCCTAAATCTCACGGTTTTGGCTCTTCTTGTCGTGAGGTTGAGCGGCTATGAAAAATCGCTTCATAACTGGCCCAGCATGATGGCTTATTCACTTATTAGGACGACTTATCTGGCTGGCTGGTATTTTCCACTACCTTCATTATTGCACATTTGAATGACTTTTGGGTGAGATTAACGAGAGATTCTACAGCAGGCACTGGATGGACTAAATTTATATCGTCGGTGTAGAATCAACACTGTCCAATCCTTTTTCCATGCAATCCATGGAAGCGTGATATGCCATGTTTTGGGAAATAGGCAATCCAGACGCCCCCAAAAGACGCGACGCTTTGAATTTGGCAGTACTGCAGTTTCACCGTCGATTGTCCTTTCAAATCGTTGGTAGTGTTGTTGGCGAGGGTAAGAGATTGAAAACTGAAACTTTTAAAAATTCAAAACTTTACCTTGGAACACACCAGCTGTCGATTGAGAGTGGTGCAAGTACGATAGGGTCAATACCCCTGAAATCGATCGGCTCCTTGCATATTCTCCAATAATCCTGAAGATGGTTGAAACCTTTAGTCACTTTCTTAACAAGATGTTTGACAATTTTCCAGCGCAACCGATGTGCATTCATTGTCCGGATGAATAATTCCATCCTAGATTTCCATGTATTAGGTACGTATACACAGAACGGGATGGTATGTACAAAATGCATTCTTCCCTTAAGCCGATCGGTCGGTTACATACGTAGAATACGAAGTAGGCATCGTCAGCGCATATTCCGTTGTCTGAATTCCGAAATATTTCCCCATGGAAAGCTCGTCTGACCTCTCCCATTCACATTTTGCCATTCTCGTATTCTGCGGTCGCCCCGACATTCACATTCCGCTGCCAAGTTCCTTTCTTTGCGATTTTTCCTCCTGAAGCTGCGACTGCTGAGATGATGCTCTCTTTGGCCTATTGTCAGTGTCTCGTCCTCGGCGACGCATAGAATTCGCGAGTGCCATCGTCGGGACATGCAAAGCCAGAAACCTGAAAACCGACCGCCATCTAGCAGGATTTATCCGTCGCGAAAACTCGTGACGGAAAACCAAATCAACCGCGTCATTTTTCATGAGATTCTCTCGCGATGACATCTGAGCTAAAGGGGCGATGACTGAATTTTTTCTTCTTCTATGCCGCAAAACGAAGCTACGACTAGGTACATCAATTTCGAACGAGAGATATTACCCTCGTAATATTACTTGGTAATAAATTGGTATTAATAAAGAATGACTTTATTCGGATCCTATGCCGTGAACCTACATTCCCCAAAGCAAAAACTAGGAGAAATCAGCAGCATTGTTGAGGAAGTTCAGCAAGGGCCGTGGGATGATATTTAACCGCTGAGTTAGTACGTAGCAGAAGGAATGTGGCCAACGGTACCCAATTATTACGACCTCTGACAGCAAAAAAGCAGTTTTATCGTTTTGAAGCCCTCCTATAGTTTCTTCGCTGAGAATTAACGACACTGTGAGCGTTTGAGATTATAGGGACTCCGAAATTATAAATTGTACATAATGAGGTGCGAGTTACGTTCTTGTGGATAAGATGAAATTTCCGGACTCAACTTTATAACTCTGTCGTTAAAGCGTGATTGAAGGTTTTAAGTGATTTCTTTGCTTTCTAAAGTGAATTCCTTGCAGTTCATCTTTCCAAAGGTATCAAAAACATTATGAAAAACCTGTTCAACTCATCAAGCTTGTAATTATATCATACCTTCAGTTGCATTAGCATTAACTGGGAATCAGCGGTGTTAGTGATTTTTTTAAATCGAAGTCCACTGGTTTAAACTGAATAAAGGGAAAAACTATCGGCACCTTGCAACCGCAGCTGGTTTGCTGAGGATAAGTTTTCTATCGATCGGCAGTCACTTGGAAAGACCCTTGATTAAAGCTAAGGTAATAAAATAAGCTAAGTATAGTAGCTAAGTAAATAGCTAATAAGGTAATTTAAGTGAAGGCCACTAAAAATTCAATTTTTCACAGTTTGCTTTGAACATGTTTGTAATCTTATAGGCCATGTCCTAACATGTTGGTTTGAATGAACCTTGCTGTGTTGACTTTTTAAATCAATTTCGTAAAGCATAGATTTCATTCCCGCATTAGGAACCTACCTAAGGTTCAAACAGATGGAGCGCCACAAAAAGGTGCAAAGGGACCGAAAAATTCTACCAAGAGGAGAAACGAGGGTTGGAGAGGGAAGATTCAATAAGATATGGTAGAATTAACTTCCCTCTCCTAACCGTAAGTCTTCCCTCTTTAGCGATCTATTCCTTGGAGAAGGCGTCTTTTATCAAGATCTCCCCTTCCTTGTACTATCACCCTTGAACGAAAGATTATTAAAGTAATTAAATAGCTCAATTAAATGTTTATTAAAACCTTCACCCTCGAACCGAACTTTGGGATTATTACAGCGTTTCAAAGTGAAGCGAGTGAATAGCACGGAACGGTAGATGCTAAGTAAGTACACTACAGTTCATCACAAGGTACTCGTACTACTGGCAGTTACCTCGTACTGGTGTACGATGTGTGTATAAACTGAGGACGGAAACTGACAACTGCTGTTACAATGATGTTATTAAAATTTTTCAATATTTTTTTCATACTTTATCCAAGTTTGCCATACTATTCCTGTTGCATTCAGACGGAATGAATTATAATGCCAATAGTTCCTATCTATAGGTCGTCCTGCTTAGAGAGTTCCCTTATTGTAGGTGCTCAGCGGGCAAGACCTCTTTTTCAATTTTATTTTTTCCTGGCCACAAAAATGAATCGATCTGAACGTTCTTGGTCTTAAAATCTTTGTTTTACCTTATAGAATAAGTTGATATTTATTATGATAACTTGACATATTTCTAGTTTGGGCTAGTTTTTTGATATTTTTGACCTTAGCACCCTCAAAAGTAGTCAAAATATGATCAAATTGTGCCAAAATTTCAAGTTCCGAATTATTGAAGTATTGTGTGTTATCTACGCACCGCTGGTTTCTATTTATGCATAAACATTGAACTCACTGTCGAGCCATTTGGAGTCGTATTTGATGGTCCGCTTGAACGAATACTCCCGTCGGCCGGTAGTAAAATTGTGCAGGTCCGTCCGGAAGATGACCGTGTCCGCCTTGGTGAATTCGGCATTCGTTCCGGAGTATAGGCCAGGAAGTCCGCCAGGATTGCCTCGTTCGACCCAAACGGCCGTGCTGTTATCGGCAGGATCGTACGGACATTTGGCAATGCCCAGGCCCACACCCGGCACGTACTGGTTCCTTCCCAGTTGTGTCAGGTTCGACTAAGCATGAAACCACAAACAAAATCATTGGTATATTTCGAGTTTATTAGAATTTATAATCAACGTGAAAAGATGAAACCATTCGTGGGTACCCTATGTGTGATCATTCCACTTTCCCACTTGGCATGTTAATGTTGAGGAGATTGCAACCTCATGAGGTCAGCGTTGAGACAAAGTCAAAACCCCCCTAATCCTCCCCAAATTAGAAAAAAATACACTTGTATACTCTATAGCTATACACTATAGCTTGTACACAGCTATAGCTCAATCAGGTACGAAAATCAAGTACCCACAAATCAGGTTGGGACCCAAAAGAAGGTACCTACATCCCAATTCCCAAATGGCCTTTATTTGAGTACCTTCTATCTTTCAAACCAAACAGCTGTGCATTTATCTGCTGTATTTAGCTGTTATTTCTTCAATTTTGTAATTTTTTCGATTTTCTCCCAGCCCCCCTGACTTCCGTAAAAACCCCCAACACGAACACAAAATTTCACCCCCAAACTCCCCCTCAGGCATTAAAAACCCCCAAATTTGCGGAAAACCTCCAACTTAGCAACACTGAAAGAGGTTCTTTGGATGAACATTAATGGGTATAAAAGAACGGTAACAGCTGTAAAAGATATCGCACAATACTATTGGAGGTACCGATGTAGTCGTAGCCCATCGCACTACACGAAAAGGTACCTTGCTATCCTATACCTTGCTATCCTGAAAGGGAATGATAACTGTTACGTTGTAGCTTGACTAACCTAACCTTCTCTTTTTGGGGAAGAATGAGATGAGTGTCGGCCGGCACGTAAAAGACGAGATTGAATTTAAAGGCGGTTTAACGAGGTTATTTAATCAAAGGTTTAAATCAAGCCATTTCTTGAATTGAAGTTCTTCAACTGACATAAGTTTTACTGATATCGGAGAATGCAGCTTTATTGAAAATACGTGCAGTATAAATTCGAGACGTTTCCTGCTGCAGTAAAGCGTAAGTATAGACAGCGATAAACTATCATGCCAGGTTAACGGCCCTAGAAATAAAGTAGGTTAAAAGAGGGCTGAAAATTTCTTTTAGTGAGCGAAAAACTGTTTGCCATTGCCATACAAAGTAGAGGAGACTCTTTCATCAGAAGGGGGGCCAGTAAAAATTCTACAACTACGCGGCGGATGACAGAAAAATAAAAAGAGAAAAAGCAGCGGCGGAGGCGACTTGCGACAGTAAACCCCGGGCGACGGCTGAATATTTAAGGGCTCTTCAGAAAAAAATATCCTGTAGTTTTCACTGTATTTTTGTGAAGAGAGATGTAAAAAGCAGAAGAGGGCGACGTTTATGGTTGGAGAAGGTTGGCCCTAAAGCCCGTGCTCTCCCCAGGTGTTTATGGTTGGGACTCGGCCATTTTAAATAATTAACCACCTCCGAAATGATCCCAGCTCTGACGGGGCTTCCGTTTTTTCACTTCCGGCTGGTTGATGATTTCTCCGAGTTCAATTTTTTTTTTATAATATCGACAACAGCCCGGAACGCTAATGAAAGAAATATAATCGCAGAGTTTTCGGAAATTTGAAGCTCGTGCATGAATTCCATTGCATTGACGAAAATATTTTTTAACAAATGAGAAATTACCATGTAATATTAATAATTATTGGATAATACCTCCCTGCATAAGGGGTCAAAAACAAGAAAATGTTAATGTCCCTATTATTGGTACCTACCTATCTGATAAATGGCCAAATTTAGAAATTGATTCCATCCAAAAATGGAATTTAATTTATTGGGGTGAGCATATTATATTTCAAGGAAAAATCTAGAAAACATTGAAATTAAATTGATTGAAATATGTGCCATTCACAAATAAACAATTATGCTGAGTACTTACATTGATAACCCAATCCTTGGGGTTATGTGCGTTGGTCCCACATACGTACAACCGCTCACCTTCGCCAATTGATTGGATCACTCTTATATGGTTCCGGCAGTCGAAATTCTGTAACAAAATGAAAAGAACAGATTAGAGAAATTTTTTCGATTTGAACCTGAGTATTTTAAAACAACAATATTGCGATACTAATAATTATTATAGTTTCGTAAATAATAGTGTAGTAACGTGTTTTTTCAAAATGGGAGGTATCTCATAACCTTGTCGACCGAGGAGGGTTTCGAAGCAAAACGCTTAGGTTCAATTTCACCAAAATTTTGACATCCTACAGGTTAGCTTAACCATTGAGCTTAATAATAATTATTGATGATTGCAATTTTGTTCGTAGATATGTCACCCACAACAATTAAGTACCGCATCTGTCGTAAACATCGTGGCGAAATTTGACCTTAATATTTTTAAAAATTGAACAAAAAACTTCTTCTTTTTTTTGTGAAAATTGCAGTAAATTCCTAGAAGCCTTTGCAGTGTTAGAGGCAAAACGCTACTGAAAACCGAAACAATCCCCTTTTATAACATAGAGTCTGCAGTTCGTTCTGAAAAATGCAGTTTCCCCAATCCTGCTTCGTACTCTGGTTTACAGGATATAGTTCACTCCCAGATGGGTGATGATAGCTTGGGAGATCCGGTCGTAATCAAACGTTGCGGTCGGGTTTCACACGAGCAGCTGTTGTTAAAGGCACGAACAGCAAAAAGCTCTAAAAGAAATTGCAACAGCCGGAGGGATGAAACAGTCGGTTCTGAAAACGGGGAAAAAATAGCATTTCAAACGTTATTACCCCCCCTTCGAGCTGCAAAACTCAATTAAAAGGCAATAATCCGAAAAGGTCAGACGGCAGACATCCTGCCAGACGTCAGAGTTCGGCTAGAGACAGCTAAGAAAACTAATTCCGACTAATGGACCAGGGCGTTAGTCATCTTCGAAAATGGAGGTGAAGGTTCGAAGCCGAAGGAGAGGGGTCCGGTCTCCCTAGTCGGGAAAGGTATAACCTATTACTGGAAGGGGCCTAAAGAGTCAATCTCCCCTCGGGCCAAACCATGAACTGACAATCAAACTAAGACAAATCTTTTACTGCCCACGTCTCTTTTGATGATTTGATGAGAAAACCCGTATTCTCATGGATGGCGTTTACATCTCAATTTTCAGCCGCTCAGCATGCGAGTTGAAAACCAGTGGTGCGTAGATAACACACAATACTTCCATATTTTGAAATGTAAAATTGTGACACAATTTGATCATATTTTGACTGCTTTTAAGGGTGTTTAGGCCAAAAATATCGAAAAATTCATTATTAAAATTTTAAAATTCGCCCAAAATGAAAAAACGCCACATTTTCGGAATGTAAAAAATATCCACATATTCTGCAAGGTAAAACAAAGATTTTAAGACCAAGAACGCTCAAATCGGTTCATTTTTGTGGCCGGAAAAAAATAAAATAGAAAACACTAAAAATGCAAATATATCGGAAGTACTGTGCGTTATCCAAATTCCGATTAAACAGGGCGTTAGGTCTTGCCGAGACAAACATTTCTGTTCAAGAAATTTGAAAAAAGGTTGAGAAATGAGGGAGTTATGGCCATTTTTGTAAATGACCACAGACGGACAGACGGACAGACGGACGTAACGGACGTAACGGACGTAACGGACGTAACGGACGTAACGGACACACAGACACTTGTTCAGGAAGTGATTCTGAGTAAATGTGTATAAGAAAAAGTTTTTTCTGAAGCTCCGTTCCGATTCTCGATTTTAGGACGATCACAATACTTCCATTTACTCTGTAAATATGGAAGTAAAAGCCGTGTGAATAATAACTATGACGGGGAAATATGCTGTGTAAATTTCGAATCGAGAAAGAATTCCCGGGGAAAGGACGTGTGCAGAGTGAAGGCCACCTTTTATCATTTACAGCTCGGCCTGAGGCTAAAGGTTGATTCATAACTATATACCTACGAGGAACTCGGAGTAAAATAATTTCTTCCAGCCGTTAACTGTAAGTCGTATTTCAAAATAAAGGTTTTCCAAACGACTCAAACCGTTTCAAAGATCGTTTATTTAAAATCAAGTGATTCACGAGTGTATAATTCATTCGTACTGAGCTACTCTGAGCATCAAGGTGGTTCCATGGCGCGTGTTTTCGAATACATTTTTTCGAATCTTTGCCGACAATTATTCAAAATTTGATCTTTCCAAAACTAAACTTTTGGACCAGTCGATGGGCGTTTTCAAGAGAGTCGGTATACATTTGAAATTACATTGTAATTCGCAGATGGAGAGTCACCGTCTCGCTAATGTTTAATACAGTGCGAATTCAGTTAAGGGATCCTTTCTCAATGTAAATCTCGAATGAAATATAATTTCTCGACAATTGAAAATAGAGATTACTCCGCTAAATGGAGATGAAGAAGGCACATTACTCGGGCGGCTTTGCGCTTAAATTTCCTCGAATTTATCGTCCTTAGCGGATTTGTAACGGCTATTTTCGTGAACGGGGGCCGAGATATAAATCCGTTGGAAGACAGCCTTAGTGGTTGGCATTCTTGAAATTAATGAACCCCTATAAGGGATTTTGAAAAAAGAAGCTGGCGGAATGGTGAAAAAATCGAAAAACCCCTTTTTACGACCAATGGCGGATTGTGTAAGGGAAGTTGGTGCAAGTTGTCCGCTCGCTGGAAAAAGGGTATAATGGAAAGTCGAGTACATGAAAGTGGGAAGTTGGACTTCGGCCAAACGACTCGCGGAGTGCAAGGCGACCCAGGAAGCTCACCTTTTTTCTTCCCTTTTATTTCACTCGGACCACCCGGGGCCAATTCTGTCGGGAAATTCGCGGGCCCCAGCGGGAGGGAGGATTTTGAGCGTGAGTGAATACCCGGCCATCCCCAGAGGAACCGACTCAGCTTGTCTGCGGTCCGGATGGGCGAGAGCGACCTTTTAAATGCGTACGTTTAAGTCGCTGAATCGGAGGCATATAGTGGCTGTAGAAGCTTAGCCTAAACCCCCTTCAGCCCGACATCGCTGAAGCCTTGCTGTTTCGTGCTGAAAATGGACGAGCAGAACTACACTAATGGAACACTCGGCGGAATCTAAAAACTTGTAGATAGTGGGAATCAGCAGCGAATTTAGAGGTCATCCGACGGTATTAGATTATTAGAACTTCAGGTGGCATATGCAGCTGCCCACCGTTAACTTCTGAATGGAGCCCTGATGAAGGTGAAGTAAACACCGAAAGCTCGGCAAAGAACAGGAGTCCCCGTTTTTCGACCTCAGTCCCGATAATTGAACTGACAATAATGTCGGCCATACACTATCAGATTGCTGGTGGAGGGGGTAAGAAAATGCATTACTAGGTGTTAGCATGGTCGAGATGCGTCATCTCCCTTGTGCTAGGTCTGACGAATTTCACACAATTCATCGATCGCTCACCAGCTCAACTAAATAAACCCATGGGTTTTATCCTTTTGTATAAATGCCTTGCTCATTGCTCGCATTGAAGGTAGGAGTACTTCCATTGCGTAACTTCCAGGAGTAACTTCCATTACGAAATAAGTCATGCCACGTTTTCTGCTCATGTGGGCAAATGTCAACCTAATGGCCCTCATAACTTAGCGTTCCAACCATTTCTGTGCCTGGCAAGGCGCGGTTGTCGGTTCTTTGTGAAACCGATTCACAAAGACTTGCGGTCCTTATTGAACCATTGTCGTTGAGCTTAAAATACCGGTTCCAAAATAAGGCGCGGTGCCCACTTTCGAAAAAGAAATTGAGATATTAGGCAGACGTGTACCGTGGGCGTTTTTCATTCTTCTGGACCGATTTGTCATCATTCTGGGCCCCGCCTTCGAACAAATGTGGCCCAATCGATTCGGTTCGCGGTAGCTAGACCTCGAATTACCTCATGGAACCGATATTTCAAATTATTGGTCTACCCAAGTTCTGTTCCTTCTTTTTGAATCTTCAACTTGTAAGTCGATCGCTCTGAAACTCTATTTTACCATGAAAGTAACGCCGATTATGTCGTGGCGTTCACTCTACTAGCTTGAGGCTGACTTCATTCGGCCTTGCAAAATCCAACTCTGCTAGAGGAAGAGTGATGTGGCGCCTTTCTTACTACACTCGTTTAGTGAACCGGTATCAATCACGTAAAATTTAAAAACTACATCAATTGATTTAGAAAGGAGCCAAAAATTAGGTGGGTGATTGTTGTAGGGCCTGGAAACTAGATTTTTTATGTAATCGCTTTTCCACAAAAACAGGAGAAATAAAAAAGCTCCAGGAGAAATTCTCAATTGAAATTGAAACGGCTTTTAATTTTGACTCCTATACCTTATTCTTTGCTATAGGTTGGGTTCGCTGGAAGTGTAAACAAGTCCAGAAACGACTCACGACTACGAACTCGGTGGACAAAAACAATTAATTTGCCGCAAAGTTGAATAATTAAATTTGGCTCAAAAGCGAAAACGAGCTAATAGGGCTACGCGGGAGGCGGAGACCCAATTTAGAGGGAACTCAAACAAAAAGTTTATCCACTTCGACCGGACCAAATATTGGATGGAAAACGCGCCGACGGTAACAGTATTGGCTGTCTCAAAAGGCCGCTCGTAAACATTGGTGCGGCGTTGGAATTAATTATTTACTACCTACTTTCGAGCTGTGGGCTGATAAAATTGTTAGTGCGGTTACAAATTGACTCTTGGTCTTTTTGGTTGACGGGGATAATGAACTTTCTAACGCCTTTTGAAGTTCCGTCTTTAATTTTGTTCCCAGAATGCTCTTGCAATTGTGGACTTTACGTTCAAAGTTTCAACAGGTCCCTAACAATTTACTCACAACACCCGATAGGTACCTTACACCAATCATTCATCTGAAACGTCATAACCAGAAAAAGTATGTATTAAAATAGTTTCGCCCTGATCGTCAAGTAAGTTTGAAATCCATGCCGAACATAGATGCATAGACTTCAATTTTTATGGAACACGAGAAAATTACCAACCTATCAATTAAAGTAATGCTGGGAGTGTTCAAGAAATTGATTTGCGGTTCATCAACTTACTTACGTACTACCTATCAAAAGAACCTAAAGGTTAATAGATCCTTCGAAAGGTAGGAGGTCCTGATAGACGATACTCGCAAACTAATATCAAAGTTCGGTACCACTTACATTGAATTATTAGGTAAATCGACCACTATGTTTTCGTGGAAACGACGAACCACATCAAACGACAACTCGGGAAAAACCTCGAAGAACTTTGGCGTTCAAGAGCAATAAAATTCAAAGAAGGAAGTCGATGTATACATCAAAGGGCTAGTGAAACTAGAGTTGAAAGCCCGCAACGACAAGGGCGCATGCGCCTTTAGAAAAACTGTCCGACTTGGGTCCCTGGAACTTGAAGGTCCTTCATTAGTGAAAACGCGAAAGCAAAAACATCTCCCCCCATTTTCATGTCCGTCCATGTTTCAGTCGAGTTCTACAGTTTTTCTCAGGGCAGAAGGAAACTAGAGAAAACTTCAGGGCGCCAACTTCGGAAGTCGAATGACGAGGAAAACTTATAATTGGTATCGAAACGAAAAACTCCGTATTAGTGCAATGATGATTGGGCGACGTGATGTTATTATCTCAGCTTGGGCCGGCGTATTTTTCTTGCTGGAAAACCACTATTGCTTTCTTGATTGGATGCCCTGACATTTTGGAAAATATGGATCTCGAAGGCTGGCAATTGACGTTTGGTGAGCCTAGAGGAAATAATTATTAACGCTTTGCCTTGTTGAATCGAACATCGAAATTTTTACGCATTCGACAGTCAAGATGAAATCCCCCATCGAATCTGCTACTGCCACCATTTACTTAAATCGAATAACTTCTATCCTCGTATTTTTTCGTTTTGCAACCCAAGGAACTTGTCCGAACTCCATATGAGCGGTAGGGGAAGCTCTAGTTTCCTAATCCCACCACGAATCCCCAAAAATCCTGTGAGTAGCTATATTACCTGACCTAATACTGTATCCTTTTAGGTTTACTCAATTTTTGAAGTCCAGGGAACTTATAAAGGAATTGCCTCCTATTAGATTTGTGGTCCGAGAGCATTGCTGCATGCAGAGTTAGTGGTTCTGCTGAGCTCAGCAACGATATCGCAGGATTTCACCCGACAACACGAGACTCGTGCGAGGATCTGTGGAGCCATGGGAGAGGGTGGAAAGGGCGAGAAAATATACAGCCTGAACGTGTTCTCGCATGTAAGACGGCGGATCCGAATGTAACGCCTTTTCTCTCGACCGAGTAACTCCTAACTTCTTCCTCGCTTTATAACTTCACTGTTTTCAAAAGAGTGAGAAATAGATTTGCAGGCCACACGAAATTCAGGTTTTCTCAAAATTGTTGAATACCGCAGTCGATTGGATTGAGAAAAATGGAAATGTCATTCGGAAAAAGTCAGATTGCTGAAAGTATTCTTTACACTTCAACTTGACTGTGTTAGAGTTTCTCAGAAGACCGGGACTGCCGCGGGGTAGATGGGGCCCTTCAACATAAATACCAAATGGAAAGTGTAATAGGAATTTTCAACCAGGCGGTTTACGGAGTATTATCTACAAAATACTGGTGAAATATGGGAAGAACTGTTTTGCCTGGCATGGCGATGGAACACCATTTTGGGAGAGATTTTTTTCAAAGCCTTCCCACACTAGTCAACAAAGTCTGAAATAGCAGGGAAATAAAGAATACCGATGGGATTCTACAGTAGGCAGTGTACGAGTCCGAAGTAGAACTGACTGTTTGCAAAACCAACTGGATCGTCGGTACGCAAACTTTACAGATCGTAAAGTCGGTCGTTTCGCGCCACCTACGCATCGATGAAGATTCCTGGGAGCCTGACTTTCACAAATAAAATGTTTTACAACTACACGAACACGAAGATCTTTACCAAAATAAATCTTGACAAAATATTTTTGTCGTTAATGCTACCACCCACGCTGCATAGTCTCGACAATGTCATATAAAAAATGCCAAACGAGGAAAGTTATTTTACCATCTCCCACTCTTCTACTGTAAAAGAACAAACACGAGCAATACCTGCATTCGAAGACATCTTTAAAAGTTTTCCTTTTTCATTTTCAAACAGACCAAAAAATTTGGTCGGATGAAATGTTTCAAACCAGTTATCTGGATGCAGGAAAAGCTCTCTCATTTAAATTTCCCTATCATACAAAACGCATCGCCTTTAACGCCAACTCGAATTAGCTAGCTTACCTGATATCAAAATTACCCGATTCTCAATCAGGTCTGCTCAAATCGGCAATAATCTCGAAAAAAAAAACAGTTTTTCCAAGCCTTGGACAATTTCTTTCCAAAAAATTGTCGACGGCAGAAGACCGATGGGCGGAAGTGGCAGATTCGGATTCTAATCCTTCAAAAATTTTACAAGCATTCGACAAACCATGAAAGTTTGATGTCGGTCTACAATTTTCGGCCTTGGGCGATTACTATGCTTTATCAATATAATGAAATTTAGAGGGTAAATCGTCCAAACAACTGTCAGATTTCACGAGTTGGAGAGGAAAAATAACACGTTACAGCAAGGGAAGGAAGGGTTTCACACGCAGAAAATAAATTCACGATTCACGGAAGAAGAGGGTGTAAATTGGGGAAGGTGATTTTTAATTAATTATCGCGCCGATTTTCCTGTTGTTTGTGGGGTGCGTGTAGCGTTTGATTGCATTTTACCACCACCTCCGTAATTCGAGAGAGAATTGCGTTTTCGTTTTCCCCGCATTTTTCATACCGGCGGCCCAATACAGACAGGGAGAAGGTTTTGATTTGAAAAGGAGTCAGGAAGCTCAAAAAGCCAGGCTATCCGTCCTTGAAATTCTCACGGGGCGAACCGTCGACGCCGAGTAATTGAATTTTCTCAGTTTGAAAATTCAATTTTCACACGAGGTTTGGGTTTTTTTTTTGCCGTCAATGGCCAGATACAATTTTCCGCGCGCCAAAGGTTTACACTGAAGTGAAATGAAAATTCCTTGCTATTGGGTATTGGACGTTTTCAGTCGGTTTCCATTCCGAGTCCTATTTTAGCGATAAAGCCTGCTATGGCAAACTCGGATGTCAAACATTATTATGACCATTTCTGCTTTCATAGTATATGGTACTTGTCTTGCCTATAAGGCGAGTATTTTGTGAAAACTGAACCGTTTGTCCACCACCATAATTTTCGTCTAAAATAGGCCCTGCCATATACCAACGGATTCTGATGGCTCAATAAAAGATGCAATTTGAAGAAGGGAAAGGCGAAAAACATGTGTAAGCGTGCATTGGGCGGAAGAAAAATCGTATATATTTGTCGTACTGTTTACTCGGGAAAGGCGGCGTTGCACGATAAAAAGAAAAAAGAGCCGAAAAAAATATGTAAGCAAGACGATGCGATGCGGATGTGGCGCAGAACGAAGTAGTGACCGGAAAGACATGTTGGCTAGGATGTTGGGTAGGAGGTTTCCGGGTTTCCGTGGAAGGGGAGCATACAAAAAGATGGAAAGCTACTTCCGAAAAGAGACTTTCCCAGCCACAAAACACCTAGGACCAGTATCTGACTTGGCTGGGGCAGATTGGGGGATCCAGCCTACCCTTGAGCCACTAGACTTCTCTCACTACATCATTTATATTTTGCTGCCGGAGGCGCTGCATTGAGCACGATTTTTTCTTCACGTTCCTCTTGTCTTCTGTCAAGCACGCACGTTGCTCTTTTAACATTCTCGACTTTTTCGCTTTATTTGAGAAGCCGTAAATAACGTGGTAGTAGACATTTTACTACATAACGGAAACCATCGTCATCACATTATCTGCTGGATGTTGTTTGGCTACATTTTGGAAACAAAGTCTGTTCGCAGGTGAAGTCTTGCGGCATCCGGAGATGGGCTGTATCGTTCCGCACCACAAACAAAGAAAGGAATTGCATAAAATGTGCGCGGATTGGGAAGAATCTGAATTTTTGTGACATTATATTGATCTGTAGTAAATAGTGATACCTAATGATCGATCAGGACACACAATCCTAGAAAGGACATATCTTTGATCTAAGGAGACCTCTGGTCGCTTTTATCTTGTCAAAATCACGTTCCGGGGATCAAAACACTCTCGCCAAGACAGAGGTAGACCAGCGACTGGTTGATGCGGCAAAGCCTCTTCCTCCTCAAAGGAGGCGGCCAAAGGCGACGTCAAACCGCGCCATTTCAAAGGAAATTCGTCAACGGACCTCTCGCGAATCAAATCGGCTTAGACACGAGTGAACTTGTTTATTCAGCTCTGATGACGTCAGCATTGAGGAAATTTACAGACTGTGTGTCAAACTTGATGAGTTGTTACTCGAGGAGGAGAGGTTAGTTTTTCTAGATCAAAATCGTCTTGAATGTTTCCTCAAAATGCTGTTTCTGGGCATGGTAGGTATCCTGTTTCTTTAAGGTATCAATTATGGTTGAAAATCGACTGAATCATAGGAATGCGATTTCGAGGAAAGAAATACCTTCAAACTTCAAAGTAAGCAAACTTCAGCAGTGAAGTAAATGGCTATTGTCTTGCTATAACTGACAGGACGAAAAATGGAAAATCCTCATCGAAATACAGAAGGCATAAAACTAGTTTCCTGTTATAGATATAAGATTGCCCGCCTCTATTAACTTGGACTAGTAGTTCGCACTTTTATTTTATCAGTTTTGTGACTGCCAGCATCACGAAGTCTGAAGCAAAGGCGGTTCAAACATAAAATAAAAGCTATTCTATTGCCCCGGGCTGAAAACGGCTTTCTCATATCGACTTCGGGGAAAAAGCAATTTTCGTTTCTCTCTTAAAAACATTAAATACACATTGAAAAGCCTACGTGCGGTCAGGCTGGGAAATGACCTTGCCGACCGTTAGGGCAAAGAGGGTCGGTTAATTACTTCCAATTATGCAGATGAAAGAAGAACTTATGGCTCGCTCCCCCCATCAAAGTATGAAATTGCGGCTGTGTCCTTTTTACTCGTCGCCAGGTCTATTGCGCCGATTATGATGTAGATTTTGCGCCAGAGTTCACATTTCTACCTGTGCTGTGATTGGGTTTCCGGTGTTTTATAGTTATTAATTTTTGTGCATACTTGCCTTTCGAAAGTAGGTCAAATTTTGAAATTTCCACGATTATTAAACTCAGGTCGGCTCTCTTAATCCATTGGAAATTTAAGCAGCGTTCCTCGTTTCATCTTTTTCTTCAACTCTCGAGCCAGCTCGTACAAAGTTTTGGACAATTCTTAATAAAGAAAACATAGCTTTACTTACGCTCAACTAATCTGAAAATAATTTTCCTCTAGCCATCTGCAGACATGGCTTGGTAGATTTCCCGTAAATCCGGGAAATCTACCGAGCTGAGGCTTGAGTTCTTCTACAGGTGTCTTACTAGGATTAGTGAGAAGATGGATCCTGGGTCGTAAGATCGACCGGTCGGCTTTCGTAATCTAGCGTTGCCCATGAGAATGGAAGCCAATCGTGGCACTCAGGAAGGGAAGAACATGATCCTTCCTCTCTACCCTTGGATCGAATCTTGCGAGGCGATAAAATCTCCTAGGTCGACCCTCATGTACGGTATACTGGCTCGACGCCACCCTTAATATCCATATCTGACCACTTTTTCCCCCTTTTTAAACCCCGCCCTCATATTTTACTACGCAAGGAAGGGCAGAAACCTCATAAATAAATTCTCCCTACTGTATAGAAAACGGGACCGGGAAGGTCTCCCATTCCAGTTAATGAATCCCGAATCCGGATTTATTATTAGCCATTTCTGACCCGTCTAGACTGACCGGAACCCGCAGGATCATTCCAGATTCCAGTGCCAGGAAGATGACTGGACCAGCCGCACTAAAGTCGTCCAGACCATAAAGCGGAATCAGCTTGGGAGCCAAGTTACCATTGTGGACGAGGTTCTTCCAACATGTACCGTAAACAAACAATAGTTTTGGTCCCTCAAAGCGTTCACACCCCTTTACACTGAAATATTAACATCTAGCTGATAAATATGTTCGCGAAATTCTAATTTGGTTTGGAAAATTTGATTCGATAGAAAATTATTTAAAATGAGAGGAGTGTTTCAGTTAATTTGACCAGTTGCACCATACATAAACTTATGTAAAATTTTTTATACATTTTGAGGTTCTATTCCTCCCTTTTGATTGGGTAACAGCCCCAAATGCTGTTGAGCATAAATGAAAATGATAACAAGTGGGGAAAAGGCAAAAATGCCCTCTCCGGCAGGATTCTAACCTTACACCATCTGCTCTCTAGGAAGACGCCTTAAGAGGTTAGACACGGAGCAAGTTAGAACAGGTCCTGGAGCGTGCCGGGCTGGTGTGCTAGGACGCCTAATAAATTCCAGCAATTCAACAAACCTCCGGACAAAAGGTGGTATATTAAATTGAGGACTTGATAAATCTCTTCGAGCTCTCGAAGCTGCTCGGCATTTGAATTCCTAAGGTGACTTGATTGCCCATGGTCGCCTCAAAGCAGAGGCGAAGGGAGAAAGGGTTGTTTGTACAGTCGAGTGGAAGCGGACCGATTTGCATCCCTCCTCCGACGGTAAGCACATTATTGTGTGTCCAGTACAACAAGGATTTCCGTGGAAAACAGATTTGCTGTTCACGGCTGCCTCATTCACTCAGACCCATACCGAAGAAGAAATCTTGGTTTTCGGATTGCTCGCAAAAAATCGATCAACTCAGAATAAGAAGAATTAAGTACCTATATTTAGGATTACAGTTTTTCAACTTATGCTTCCACCCACATGGTTACGAATGATTGCTCTAAAAACGTTACAAATCATTAACCTCACCGCAACCGGGTGGTAGAGCCCTAATTCTAAAATTTGAGTATCCGAGAATCGGCGTTTCGCACAAGAGAAAAATAAGCATCACTTGCCATAAAAATTGTCACAATTGGCGTAGGATTCAAGCGAATTCTTCTCGGTATGGAAAATGGGCTTGGAAAACATTTTTATCCCAGGCTTTTGTACGTGTAAACTGGGTAGATGATAAAAGCGATGCCGACTCAAAAGAACACTTTTTAAAATAGGCTTCTTACCGCAGAATCCTTTTTTCGCCACGTTTTTTTTATTAGCCTTTGTAAAGCAAATGGAACGGAAGGTTGAAAGCGAAGCTGCTCTCGGAATGTTTGGCGGTTATTTTTGCTACTTTTTCGTTTGGCAACAAAGCTTATTTGGTATAAAAAACATTAGGCTAATAAGAGGAACCCGAGAATTGAGACTAGGTATAACAGACGAGAAGTTCCTTTGTTAACGAGTAAATTAGATAAAGTTGCCTGCGTGAAAAGATTTCTTTCGATGTAGTTCCTCATTTTTCGTTAGTGGGGGGGGGGGGACTGCTTTGAAACTCAGAATCAGAGAATAAAACGTCTCGCTCTTGTAAAAATCCAACCAATCATCTGGCTCATGGTTTTACAAATAATCTTATAATTTATAAAAGCGAGAAAAATCCTTACAAGTTAACTTGAGTAATCGGCGTCGGTTAATAAATAAAAAACAAAAAATATGAAAAATTTGACACCTAGTGTTATTTACCTACCTATTTGATACTGAACCAACCTTAACAAGAACTGCTTATAAAAATCTTCACCGACCCTGATGAGACTGGCTATATTTGTGAAAAGCACACGATTTTTTGTTTACTCCATTTAAGAGAGAGTGAGCCCCTAGAAAAGACGGTTAGAGGGTTCATTACATAAATAACCGCATAATCAGAAGATCAATCCGCCCTCTCGCTCGCACTCCTTCAATCCCTTTCGAATCGAGCCATTTCCCCTCTTTGTCAATCTCATTCAGCTGCACTTAAGATCCTCTCTCAAGCTGTAAATCACAAAGGAAAACTTCCCCTCTTTTCAAACATGGGAAAAACACGCTGGATTTTGCAATAAATAAAGGCCTAATGGCTGAGTAGGTACATCCTTTTCCGTTAATGTGAACTCTTTGTGCACAAGTTGTAAGTGGAAGAAAAATTGGAAAAAAATTTCCAGAGACTTTACAATTGAAAAACTGACTTGGAATATTCCTCAACCAAGTAGGAGTTAATTGGTATTTTTCACTGTCAGTCTGAAAACTTTCTCGATAAAATGGGATTATGGAGAAATTGGTTGCTATCAAGAGTGCCAAATGAAACTGTCCGTTTCTCCAAATTAATCAAAATGAAGTAAATTTCACTAGAAATTTTGAGGACTCGAGTATGGAGGTATTGTCAGTTATTTACGCACCACTGGTTTTTGGAATTACAACGCATTTTCTACCGAAAAGAAAACGTAAAAAGGGTCGGAGTTAAATTACCCGAAAAATTGCTGGTAAAAATATAACTTGAGTGGATATGAAATAATATCTTCCGCCGGAGAGTTCATCTCGTTTGGGATCCCAACTCGGAGCTGGCGAGATCCTGAACGAGATTATGGCATTAGGGCTTACTTAATCAGCGAAGGTGCGGCAAAGTTGGGATGGTTTTCGGGGAGGGGGTGAAATAAGAGACTTGGTTAAAAGGGTAGGCTCAGAAAAGGAGGCGTAGAGCATACGCATGCATAACGCAAGACTGTGCGCACCGTTTTCTATTGGATTATGGCCCGAATGTTTTAGCTGCCGAAATTAGGAATGCTTGCGATCCGCGAAATTTTGCGTGTTGGAGAAAAACATCAAAACAGATACCTTTATTAATGATCTCATCCTTCTTCAACGTTGGCCATCCCTCATTTGGGCCATGGCACAATTCGAGTAAGGCTGGCGTATAGTGCCTCACTGCAGTCTAAAACGCGTTTTTTTCTTTTATTTATCGCCGACGTTGCGAAAAGAAAGAGAGGAAATTTATGGCACTTATCTCGTCGACCTCATCGGCGATGAAAGCGGTAATGTGCGAAAACTAGACGTTCGTTGGCTACTTCTCCACGATAAAAGACAGGGTGGTGGGATTAAAAGAGTTAAACGGCCAATTCAGAATGTGATCAGTGCGTGTCGTGGTTTATTCAACTCCTGGAATGGAGATTTACGAGGCTAACTAAAAAATGCCCATGGTTTAAAGAAACGAAAAATTGTTTTATCCTATATCCTCCCACTCACTGTCTTCTATCATCTCCCAGATTCCCCAACATTTTTCTCAAACTTTTCTATCGCAACGTTACTGAACTCAACCAGATGCCAACAGAAGTAGCGTGTGTATTATCCATGCACCACTGGTTTATCTCGAATCTTGTTATACATAAGAAGGTATAGGCGTATACCTAAAATTTAGGTCGATATAGAATCCATTTTTGAAAGGAATCAAGAAACCATGCAAAGTCTCGGGATTCGTTGGCATCTAACGTCGTAATTCTCTTCGGCGATGAACCATGGAATAGGGAAAACCATTGTTCAATTTTACATGAGGATCAGCCGACGAGACGTGGGCGGTTACGGGCGGATCAGCTTGACAAATGCCGAACTAAAGGGCTGCGGCGGATACGGCCGCACGGAACGGACCATTGATTCGCCATCGAATACAAGCACCCTGCATAGCATGGAAAGCTCCTTTGAAACGATACCCTCGGCGGTTCGAGCCCTACCCTAGCCGGTTCGAGCCCCAAGATGACAATGGCTATGGCTCAATAAAACATCGCGCCTTGACCGACAGGGCTACTCCATCTCTTGGGTTCATGGTCTGTCATTCGAGGGTCACCCTCTTCACATGTCATTTGCAAGCGTTCGATCTCTTCAGCCGTCGAACAAAAGTGTCATTAGCGCTTTGACACTTGGCGAGACACATGTCATTTACATGGCTACCGGTGGCTAGTCAATAGCTGCTTCAACGCCTCGTTCTTCTTCTGTCGAACGATTCTCCTACAGAGAGGAATGTTATCGGATTAGCTGAATTTGTTCAACAACTGTGCACTTCTCATTGTTGTTGATTTCATTTCGCCTGCAAGCCTGTAAGAGACGCGTAGATGAAACACTACAGCAGATACTTCGATGCTCAATTACATATTACACCCACACACTTGGTGCTAAATGAATGCTTCATAAATACTTGGATCTAAAATGGTGGAAAATACCAGATATGGTGAGTAGAAACTCAATTTGAGGGAATGGAAGTAGACGTTCCAGGAAAGTTTACAAGTTTCTTATAAATCCCGAATGTTTGAAAACAATTATGTGAAGATCACGAAAGGTTTCTGATAATGTCAATAAACCTCCTTTTTTTTGAGTGTTTTAAAAACTTTTTTATTTTTTTAATGATGACATGATAAACCTTCTTTATTGATGAATGATGAACCGTTCGTGACATGGAGCAATCCGGCGAAACCAGCGCTTACCATAATTCGAATAAAAACTCAAAAAATTAGAGAAAAGAAATAGTCTATTCCAGTGTTCCACAATTTGTCCACGAGTGATTTAGTATCTATTCGCTTACCATAAATTCCAAAATTTTGAACTCTATTCTCCAACAGTGACGGCTCATTGAAATGTCAACTAGCACTATTCTGCGACCTGCTGCAAGGATAAAGCAAATTGCTCCTTTCAGTCTGAACCTGGTTTTCGGCGATGCATTCAAGAACCCAAATAATGGTACAATTGTAAGTCGTTTAGGTGTAGAAGACTTTTCCTTCACAAAAAGAAAAGAGAGTAGAACGGTCTAGAAGGCTAAAAGCCTGTGGAGCTCGTAAGAACAAAAGGAGACGCGAGGTCACAAATCGTTCACTTAGGGAGCCATCAAAGGCTAGCGGAAAAGAAAAAGGACGTGGTTTTTCTCCAGTCGTGGCGTTAGCTTTTCCTTATGATTTAGGTCTCGCACAAGGGATGGCTAAAGTATGTTCTCAGTTGGTCCACAACCTCGCAAACAATACTTACGGTTTCGAGTACATACCCAGGTAAGACCAGGGCGCTATATATCATCCTGACTTGCCAGCCGTACATACCTGGAATGATGGGAAGAAGATCGTGGGAGGGAAGCCTTCCTTCGGGGTTTCTACCCTTCCCTAGTAAGACCTGGGGCTCATTGACATCAGATTAACCGCGATTCTTAACTAACGAGACACTTCTTGCGATCTTTAGCAGCAAATGATATCGTTAATTGGATTGCTGTGTTTGTTTCGATACCCAACAATCACAAAAGTGGAAATAAATCACAACTTGCAATCTATTATCAATAAAATAGATAACATAAATAATAATCTGCCACGTAGGTATCTAACCTACTGTGTTCCATTGCGCTATCTTATAATGTGGTCCGTTTTCTAATTTTTAGTATTTCTGTAAATATGTCTAAATTGATTTGGTATGGAATCATTCTAGAAGACAATGAATGTAAGAGAGCAGAGACATATTAGATAAAATCTCTTCTTCCCACCGCCTGGGAAATACCCCTGAACCCCTACAGCAATATATTACTCTCCTTTCGCTTGCAGTATTTCCTCACCTCGTGGAAGCAATTTTAACCTACAGCGAACCCTCCTATCTCATTGCTAAGGATGCTATACCTCCCCACGACGACCTGGCCCATTCCGAAAAAGCGAAACCTTATAATTAAATTGGGGAGGTTAATTATAAAGTATCGTTATTGCCTTGAGTTTTATAATTATGAACTGTTCCTATCCGGGAGTTATATTTTAAACTCAACAGCGTAGGAAACCACCGTAGGGGTGCGCAAGCCGTTTATTTTCATCCCCCCTTTTCCAGTTACCTACCTATAGAATATAAATTTTCATTATCCATGGATGTTAAATCTGCAACACGTGATTGATGTAGTTCGGTACTGAAGCAAAAGAAATCTCCTCTCGCTCACCTATTATTGGCTCGGGAAAAAGGTTAATGGGTTGATTCGATCCAGTTTGGGGCAAGTGAAAAATGAATTTGGTACAACATTTTGCAATGCAATAAATCCCTCGAACTTAATCCGCAGAGATAATAATCAAGTCCGGGCGTGGAATAACGTCAAACATTCAAAGTTTATTTTTCATCTCAAGCCAAGAACGTACACAGGACGGAGGCAGGGGGGGGGCATGCCTTCCCATCCCATCTTTTCTAGAACTCCTTTACATAGGTACTAAGAACATGATACATATAGTTTCATTCTCAAACTTTAAAGAGCCGAACTCACAATTAAACAGAAACTCAAACTTATAGTTAAACTCGAAGTCAAACTCACAATGAAACAGAAACTCGAACTCATTATCAAACTCACAATGAAGCAGAAACTCAAACTCATAGTCAAACTCGAATTCAAACTCACAATGAAACCGAAACTCCATCTCATAATCGAAATTGAAGTCAAACTCACAATGAAACAGAAACTTGAACTCATAGTCGAAGTCAAACACACAATGAAACCGAAACTCCAACTCATATCGAAATTGAAGTCAAACTCACAATGAAACAGAAACTTGAACTCATAATCATTCTCGAAGTCAAACTCACAATGAAACAGAAACTCAAACTTATAATCAAAGTCAAAGTCAAACTCACAATGAAACAGAAACTCAAACTCATAGTTAAACTCGAAGTCAAACTCACAATGAAACCGAAACTCAAACTCATAGTCAAACACACAATGAAACCGAAACTCCATCTCATAATCGAAATTGAAGTCAAACTCACAATGAACCGGAAACACAAACTCATAATCAATCTCGAAGTAAAACTCACAATGAACCCAAAACTTATACTCACAGTCGAACTTGAAGTCAAACTCACAATGAAACAGAAACTCAAACTTATAATCAAAGTCAAAGTCAAACTCACAATGAAACAGAAACTCAAACTCATAGTCAAACTCACAATGAAACCGAAACTCCATCTCATTATCGAAATTGAAGTCAAACTCACAATGAACCGGAAACACAAACTCATAATCAATCTCGAAGTAAAACTCACAATGAACCCAAAACTTATACTCACAGTCGAACTTGAAGTCAAACTCACAATGAAACAGAAACTCAAACTCACAGTCGAACTTGAAGTCAAACTCACAATGAAACAGAAACTCAAACTCATAGTCAAACTCACAATGAAACCGAAACTCCATCTCATTATCGAAATTGAAGTCAAACTCACAATGAACCGGAAACACAAACTCATAATCAATCTCGAAGTAAAACTCACAATGAACCCAAAACTTATACTCACAGTCGAACTTGAAGTCAAACTCACAATGAAACAGAAACTCAAACTTATAATCAAAGTCAAAGTCAAACTCACAATGAAACAGAAACTCAAACTCATAGTCAAACTCACAATGAAACCGAAACTCCATCTCATTATCGAAATTGAAGTCAAACTCACAATGAACCGGAAACTTATACTCACAGTCGAACTTGAGAGTGATTCTGTTTCATTGTGAGTTTGACTTCAAGTTTGCTTACGAGTCTGGGTTTCGGTTTCATTGTGATTGACTTCGAGTTTGACTGTGAGCTTGCGTTTCTGTTTCATTGTAAGTTTGACTTCGAGGTTTACTGTGAGTTTGAGTTTCTGTTTCATTGTGAGTTTGTCTTCAAGTTTGACTGTGAGTTCAAGATTCTGTTCCATTGTGAGTTTGCCTGTGAGATTGCGTATCTGTTTCATTGTGGGTTCAACTTCGAGTTTGATCACGAGTCCGAGTTTCAGTTTCATTGTGATTGACTTCGAGTTTGACTGAGTTTGCGTTTCTGATTTATTGTGAGTTTGACTTCGAGTTTGACCATGAGTCCGAGTTTCGGTTTCATTGTGAGTTTGACTTCGAGCTTGCATGTGAGTTTGAGATTCTATTACATTGTGAGTTTGAATTCGAGTTTGACCATGAGTTTGCGTTTCAGTTTCGTTAGGAGCTTGTCTTCGACTTTGATTACGAATCTGAGTATTGGTTTCATTGTGAGTTTAACTTCGTGTTTGACTGTGAGTTTGAGATTCTGTTTTATTGTGAGTTTGCGTTTCTGTTTCATTGCGAGTTTGACTTCGAGTTTGATCACGAGTCTGAGTTTTGGTTTCATTGTGAGGTCGACTGTGAATTTGGGATTCTGTTTCATTGTGAGGTTGCCTTCGAGTTTGATTATGAATCTGACTTCCTCTTTCATCGTGAGTTTGAGTTTTGGTTTCATTTTGAATTTGACTTCGAATTCGATTGTTTGTTCAAGTTTTTGTTCCATTGTGAGTTTGACTTCGTGTTTGATTATGAGTTTCTGTTCTGACCATCTGCGTCTGGTAAAAGGGGTCAAGGGGGCCATTCCCCCCCCCCCCCCCATAAATGTTCTGGAATTCTTGGTTTCTTTATGTGAAGTACTGTGAACGTGGTATATTTTTCATCATCAACTCGGTAGGATGGTATGAATAAACAGGGTAGGTATAAAGAGGTTGTTTCCTAATGTTCATGACCTAATTATGGTGGTTGAAAGTGATTTAATTTTTGGGCCTTCCCCCCCCCCCATTAAAATCATGGGCATGGGCCTGTCATATGCAATTCGAATGATTCTATTGAACATGGGTTTTCATAATATGTAACGTTCATAATGTTACCGAATATTATTAGATGATGTAAACGCGGATGCATTTCCGCGGCAGTTTTCGACTCAAGGGTTTCAATTGTTGTAGGCAATATTCAGCACAGGCTGGCACTTGGGAACATCAAGACATGAATAGGCAGAAATAGGGCATTTAAAGCCGGGCTGAATAGAATATTCCATCGGGGATATGAGATTTCCGTGTTTCTGGGGAACGGGCAGAATTAGAACCGTCCAAGCGGAGGAGTATCTGAAATAGAGAAGAGTTCGGGAAACTGCAAGCTTGAAAGGGAAAGAGAGCGGTTGGATAATCGGTGAAAGGAGGAACCTTTAGGGACAAACGGCAACTCAGGGTAATACCCCGGATCGGGAGCGATTCCCGGGTAGGAGGAAAGGGGGAAAGCGAATAAGCAGATCAGAGGGGATGAAGCAAAGTGAAGAAGACACGAGGGCTACAGCAAGTCCGGAGTGACCGGAGTACAAGTGCTGCACGACATATAAGCGAAAAGACCATAGTATGGCGAGGCCCTTGTTTCGAGGGGATACCATCCTCGATACGTACCTCGGATTTGCCTTTTGAAACGCAGTTTCCCACATTGGTCGGTTCGAGGTTGAGCACGTCTCTCTGGAAAACAAAGAACAAACTTGATTAAAACCCAGTGGTTACCAGGGCGACGGCAGTGGTCGGCGGATGGAGCAACAGGGAAGCCTAACTTCTGAAAGTGGAACCTCTCGTTTTCGGGATCGGATTCGCTCCCCCGCAATTTCCCAAGGATATAGGTCTGACTGTCTGTTAAGTGCCCTTATGCCCTGCCAGCTGACCGAACTCAGGAGAGGATTAAGTACTGAGAGAGTTGAGCGAACCGCGGGTGTATTCCGAATTGAACGAGCAGTTCATTAGTTTCGTTAAGCAAGTTGGCAGATACTGTCAGAGAAACTCAACTGGGTTCCCAGGAATCCAACAATTATTTTTGGTTAAAATCCAAAATTAGCAGACAGTTATTACGCTCTTTTGGTTCTTGAAGTTATTAGCATTGGTTTATTGTATACCTCCAGGCTCATGTCGCAGAACACAGTGCCTACCTACCTAATAGAAAATAAATGTTCTTCTGTATCGGAAAAAGGTGGAGGTTCGTATACACGATACAATTGTGAAAAAAGAATCGAAAAGAGTCGGAATGCAATTATAATTCAGTCTGATTTTACCATAATAAATTACGTTATACCATTATACCTAAGTACACTGTTCAGGAAGCTCACTATCGTGAAGCAGGCCACTGTAGGAAAAACAAACCATTTTCTTATCGCGAAGAAAGTGATATTGCGCGGTAAAGCTGTGAGAAAAAGAATTCGTAAAGCAGATATTCATAAAACACGATTTAATTTACAATTATGATAAATTGGTTTAAAAGCTCCAGTATTGCGCTTGGACCCTGCCGGAAGATTATTAAGGGCCGTTATATCCAATCATTTAAAATCTAGGTTTATCCACGGGCGTTTGCACTAAATTTCACCAAGGACCTGATTTCATTGATCGTCCTAAAGAAAAATGCTTGGGAACCGAAGTAATTTTGGCAATCCTCGACGCTTGATGATAAATTTTCCCTTCCAACGACCAACGCGACACCAAATCTGATTTTCGGTGAGAATCGCGACGGTGGCTGGGCAACAATCCTGCACTGAGAAAAAAAACTTTAAAAATCTGCATTTTCCCTCGGCCAAATGGAATGGAAGACTTGGGCCACTTTCCCACACCGGGGACATGCTGTATAGCATAAGTATTACGACTCCGTGAGCATTCACCTCCCCAGTCATCAGTCTTATTGAAACGGGAGGGCGGCAAAACGGCCGTAATATCGAATTAATGTAGTCAGTCTCGAGGAGCATCGGTAGACATTACTGAGGAAAGGAAGGCTATTAGTTGGAGGATGGGCAATCGGGAGAAATCCCTACAGCTATAACGGCGACGGCGAAGGCAATAAGAGGGTCGCAGCGCTAAGGAACTACACCTCAGAGGGTAGAAGCATTAAATGCGTGCACGTGGGAATTAAAAGCGCTCTCAATTTATGCGGGATAGGGGCTGAAACATGAACCGCACTGGATCTTACTACAGTTTTTCAATTTAGCAAGTTTTCCAGATTGCTAGTTAAAGGCTCCTTTAAGCCAATTGGAAACACAACGGACTCCCATATTCTGTTAACGTGAAAAGATGCTTGTATCTGATGGTTTTGTGACTGCCGCACCAACCATAAGTTCAGAAAAACACTGTTCTCAAAGTGAGAATGAAAAACCTAAAAACCGATAGGCTTAGTTCTGGGTATCCAATCCGTAATACGAATGATAGGTAAGAGATAATACCCCGAAGAATAACAAACTGTTTATTTATCGAAATAACGATTTAAAAAAATCGCTACTTCCAATGTTCAACTAGTTACCAATGGGGGAGATAATGAAATGAGCTCCTCGATCCAGTAATTCCTTTTTTTCATCAAACGAAAATATACCGCCCTTCCCGTACCCTCATTGCGGTGCTCAACGGCCCATCCTTCCCAAACCAATTAACGTTGAGGGGAAAATTAAAATGCATGAGCTCAGAACAGAATCGATAGGATGTTTCTAACCCTTGGCACTAGGGACAGGGCAAGCCGCCAGCTCTGGCCCTTCGTACCCTATTTCCAGCCAGGTTCAACATTATTAAATTACACAAAGACTCTGATTACCACCCCAGTCTAGCCCGCCATTCGTTCATGTTAGGGTACCTACCTACCTTCAAGGAAAAGGGTTAGTCCTTTTGGCCTCATCTTTGCTCAATGGCAAACGAAGAAGTCTGAAAGAAATCGAGACAGGGGTTTTTACGAAAAGGTTGAAGAGAAGGGGGAATTTTTTACGTTCATTTTCAACCCCATCTCTCCAAAGCAGCACTGCGTTGCGATTGGTTGTATAAACACACGCCGCGGGGAGCAATTCAAAATTATATCCGAACCCCTCGCTTTCCCTAAACCCACTTCATCAAAATACTCAAACTGAAAAAATCAGCTGTAAAAAATTCGAGTTGAAGTGCTGTCAGGTGGAAATATCAGACTTTAATTCCGTGTAAGCCGATTTCGTACCACTTGATCACAGGACCATGTCAAGTGGTTTGGGATTCGGGCTTACGTACCTTACCAATGCTTAGCCCATCCCTGAAGGGTTTTAAAATGTTGCTTATCAGCTACTCAAACCATCGCTGGGTATCGACTAGAAATATTTAGATAATTCCAGCCCAGGAAATCATTTGTGGGGTTCGATTAAAAAATGTGTGATGATGATATCCAATTTTGAGATTAAAAGCTAATCAAAACAGTCATGTTGAATTTTTTTAGAAAACCCATCCTTCTCAACCATTAGGAATAGGAACACATGTGAACTGCGCAAACTCTCTCATGAATCGCCACCGCTCCATAACCATAATATGGTAATTATATATTATGTAAGTACTTAGTGGGTCGTGGCATCTAGAGGTTCATCATCTCGAGCATACCTACTAATGAATGGCCACTAGTATACCACATTGTAATTTGCATTCAAGGGGGAGCAGCTGTGGATTCTATCCGAATCTGGGGGTGCTGTAATGTTATGTTGAACTGGTTAATTTAATTACCAACTTGCCTGAGGGACCCGCAGGTCGGTGACACCGCAGGCAGCGTTTGATCAAATCATTTGAAGTACCACGGGATTTTGTTCGATCCTCCCCTACCCATGCTCATCGTTGGTTCTCAGGGGAAGCCCCCGGGGGCTAGGCCGAAAAAAGCTGAACGGTGAATCTGCAAGCCGTGACTTTGCGTTCCAAATTAGCTCCAGCCTGTCAATCAAACGTCATTTTTGATTGCGAGAGAGGCGAATTTCCATATGCGAGGCACCAGGAGAAACCACGCGCATCACGGCTCCGCGGAGGACGAATGTATAATTCGAAGGGATTTTCCGTATTCTGATGGTATTTTTTCTCCCAACATCGCAGCCACTATCCTGATGAAGCGTTTGAAGCCGCTGTCACCCCACATTTCACATAACTCACGGGATTCCCAGAAATAATAGGTCACAATAAAAATGGGTTCATTGTCTAAACTGTCGACTGTGTGAGGTAACACGCTATCCTATGGTGAATCAAGCAAGAAAGCCGGGAAACTCTTTGATGTGTTCCCAAGTGTAACAACCCCCTGATAGTGACAACTCGACTTGAATGACCAATTTAAACAAATATACCTTTTACCTAATTCAATTCAAATGGAAACGTTAGAGTGAGGTCCTGCGCACTACTGCGCATGGTACTAAACTGAAGATTCACGCGCGAAGATGATGAAGCGAAAACAAAAGACCAAGTTATCGACTGTTCAAGTGACAAAAAGTTATGATTGAGGAGAAGAAAATCTTTCGCAGGCAGACTGCGTTATTGAGCGAGGGAGGAATATTGGAAGTGATTGAAAAAACCCCAAATCAAACTTCAGGGTGAAAAACTCTAGTTTTTTCTATCCCTGACCCCCAAAACGGAGAACAATGAGCTCATCCCGTAATTCGCAAAATGTTCCATGATTCAAGGGGAGAATGCGAGCGGCTGTCCTCATTTTGAAATTGGTTTAATTCGAATAAGGGACTCGGGGGAGGGATTCGAGATGACAGTAACTTTTATTCTGAACGGAGAGACAGACAAAGTGAAGGTCGACAGCTGTGGAATTGATTCGTCAAACGTATGAAACGGACGGTGGAGGGAGAGAAAAAGGCTGAGAATCGGGAACAAAGAGTGTTTTATTGGATAAAAAGAACTCCCCCTACCACCAATATCAACTTTGCATTCCGTTTCACTTCTGCCGAATCAGAGGTAGACGAACCAAAAGTTTGGTAGACGTCAATTGGCATTAGGCAAAGCGAATATTCTTCGGACCAAAAGTGTTCGCCAAAATAAGACGAAAAAAGTAGGGAAGGATTTCCCGTGATTGACTTGGGAGGTTTTAGTGCGGATGAGCGAGTTTTTCGTTTCTCTTCAAACGAAATTACACACTCCGACGATTCGGAAATGTATGTCTCCATCTTCCGAGGGCGGCTTCTGAACTAGAAACTGAGTTTTCGACGCTGTCGAGGGTCGTCTGAAGCAATGATGTGGCCGTTTCTTCCTTTTTCTACCTTCTTCTCGAGGAGAAAGCATCAAGAATGAGAATACCAGCGATGGCTTTTTCGTCATAGCTTGACAAAATGGATTACATTCTCATTACAAAACAGTAATAGAAATTATTGTGTTTCTTTTTTATACAGACCAAAAGTAGAGCGTAAATTTACTGCAAAAGGTCCGAGGCCTGAAGCAATTTTGTCTTCGATTGTCTACTGCCAATCGACAAATTGGGAGGAGGAACGACAAGAATCGGAAACAAAATGTATTGCTAGCGATTGGGAATCCAGATCACGACTAGAGGGGTATCCAGTCTTTATCGAGTGTAAAATCAAATGTCCAAAACAACCGACTTGGCGTCTCGTTTCAGTGACATTCTCCCTTTTCCTAGCCAATTTCAGAGGGTTGCACAAGCTGCGGAATGGGTCCAGAATGTTCAATAAAACTCTCTATTCCAGTCGGGATGATATTTTAATGCATCATCGCTTTCGAGAGAGAGGGCCTAACGTTTCTCTAAATATGAAGATTTTCATTATTTACACACTACTCTGAATCGCCAATACACACAGGAAAGTCAATCAAGTCCATCGGGGTGGGGCTGAGAAGTAGGAACTTCCGAGCTAGAAGGAGGTGAAATCAATAACCTCTGTCCTTGCGATAAAGCCGCGAAGCCCATGAGCAAAAAATGGTTGCAGCCCAAGGAACCGGTCCGGATTCCGGATGAGCGTTATGTGAGGGCTCCACATCGGCCACCTAGGATCTATATTCAGTTTTCGTTGGAATCCTGCGTTAGCCAGAATAAAGGATTATTGGCATTGCGATTGGAAAAGAAGAGTTTCTGGTCCTGGGTAGTCCACATCCAGCCAAATGTGCATTTTCGAAAAGCTAGGCTGACGCAACTTTTGAATGCTGCAGGAGCTGCTCCGGGGGAGCGGAAGTTATCCCGTATCACGCTGCCTATTCCCGTTTTTGAGTATGACACCTCCGTAAGTTGAACTTTTGAGTTCATTCCCCAAAACCGCATAGTTAAGTATTGCTCTGGGTTTTTGAACCTCCGCATGATAACCGATTAGAAATCATTTCTCTAGCTCAACGACAATAGTTTTTTGAAAACTTTACAAGCAACAAATGACTGGTGTACTGAAGAGAATTGTTGGAACTTCGGATGGGGGTTCCTATTAAAGAGCAATTTACAAGCAGGGGTGGTTAGGGTCTCGAAAGATGAGGTAGTGGTCCCTCGTCATGTCAGGGGAAGATGTAGCCACGTAGACACGCTATGCCAGCCTTGATGGGCCCTTGTATGGAATCCCTTTTGGTTTGTGAAATTAATTACGCGGGCTACCCCCAGCGGCGAACGGCAGCCCGGCAGACGAAGCAAACTGTCCAATTATTATGAACATTTGAATTATGCATAGGTTTAATTTGTGAGGAGTGATGCGAAGGGATCGTAGGCTACTGTGAAGTTGTCGGGGAATTGATATAAGAGCGACGGCCGATGGACAGATCGAGCCAATCCGCTTTGGAGCGACCAATTGGTTGAACTTTTGAGGGACCGTCGAAAAATTCGCTCTCATAAATCGACTCGGTTCTTTTTTTAATCCAAAAGCTCAATGTAAGCTTGCCCGTCAATTTTCGTTGATTCCTTTTCAAACGTCATAATTGATTAGCTCGGATCAAACGTAATCCATGACACACGGAAAATTCAACGTTGGTCTCCGTGTTTCGTCGAAGTATTCCTATAGTCCAGTAAATGCAAGCTCAAAAATGGCGATTTGGAAAAAAAATTCTGATGTAGGTTTGTAAACGGGTTTTTATGTTTTCTAGGGAGCTGAATTCGAATACATCAATGACGAAAAAAAAATTATAAATACGAATAGCAGGTATCCATCATTTTTTATAGATGTTGTGAACTTTGCAAGTCTTTGGCTTTCTTAGTTCAAAAGTTATAGACAGGCACCCAACTAATTCGTAGATCTCAGAGTATTGAAACCTTATTTTACAGGGACGCAAGCCAAATGAATGAATAGACCTCAGCGTAAGAATTTGCAGAGTTTTACAGTTTTCATTCACTCACGAGTTTTACGGGAGTGACAGTGTGAGATTGAAAGAAAAACAGTTGAATGCAGAATGACATGCACAAGTGACTCCCAACAAGTCCTAGTTAGGATCCGTGTTGTAACCCGTTAGATCGTGCGTACGCGGCATCCCATTCCCGTCGTGCCATGGATTAGATTGAAGACGAAATCCAGGCTGTACGTGCGAAGGCCTATCGTTGAAGGCTTAGGACAAAATTGATTATTTGGAACTCGGTTTTTCAGGTTATTTTACAACCATTATTATCAATCATATTGATACGTTGTGGGACAGCATCACCCAAGATTTTGGCGACATGAAAGGAACCTTCTTGCTGATCCCTGCGGAATATACCAATTGAAACCTAGTTTTCCGTGAGCTTGAAGGTAATGTCGTACCTTGACTTGACGAAAACGAAACCATGGCATCGTAATTGGTTTTTTTGCTTGACCTAGGTTTTTATTGTTGGTAAATTTGGCACTTAATGCCAAGGAAAGCCATTTCTTGTAATGGTTTTTGGCCCTTATGCCCTGAAAGCTGAAAAATAGGAACCTTTGATAGGAGGCGTCGTCTTATATGTAGCGTGATGCAAAAAGCCCGGGCAAAACCTCCAAACTTCGTATGTCTGACTTGGCTTCGGGAAGGGTCGCCTTCCAAGTAGTCAAATGCCAGCAAAGTGGCGAGCAGTCCTGTAATAAAACAGCGGTCACCCCGAGTGACTCATCAACGACGGAAGGTTGTTATATTCACCATTTTGTCATGAGGGAATATTGCCGAGATGAAAGCCTCTAATGCGAAAGGCTTTGCACGTATCGTACCGTATGGACCGTAAACTTCACTCAGCAGTCGACGATAAGTGCACCAGCGCGTCAGTGGTGGCAAAATTAACGACAAGTCACGTAATCCGAGGGCAAGGACCTCTTTTCACCGAGAAATGCCCGTTTTCACCGCAGCCCTCACTGAGTAATGCAGAAAGTAAATTAATTGTAATTTGTCAGATTAGGTTTGGCTTGTATATGGGTATACTACCCTGAGAAAGATGAAAGTCAATTTGAGTCATTCAGCGTTTTTCGGCGTACACTTCTAATGTATGGGGGATAGCCGTTTCAATTTTGTACTTATTCGTTCCATAAATTGATCCAAAAGAATGTGCGCCTCTGCATGAACGACGACATAGTTGAAATGCCATCAAAGTGCCAGGTGCCCGCAGAAATACGCAAACAAGTTTTTTTCAGCGACTCGGAAATTAGTCTTCAGCTGTCAAAGAAGAAGTGCAACAGAAGAAATATCCCATTTTCATCTGCCGCCGGTCGCAGTTACTTTGACTGTTTTTCAAGAGGTGACAGCTGACTGCCTAATTTCGCGAGGCAATTTTCTGAAAGAATATCCGCTCCATCTTGGAGGAATTAATCACTCATTCCGAATGACAGGATGGGGATCATTTAATAAGTCTAGGGGACGAGAAACCCTCTTGGAACATGCTAATACTGATGTCACGACTCCCAAAAAACCAGGATGGGGAAGCGTGCTGGAGAAGAATGCCAACAGCAATAATGCAAAGTGATGCTAAGATACGTCTTGAGTCAGTTGCCACTGCGTGAATGTGGAGGATGGAGCCGTCGGTCTGAATGAAGAAGTTGCGAGAGAGAAGAAATGGAAAAAATGAGAATCCGAAAGACCAAAATATGAATCAACCAGACTGCTGGAATGAATCAGCATTCTTCCCATTCCTTTTACTTCGAGGGTGGCAGTGAAAAAATGAAATCTCGCCAAGGAGTTAATTAAGTAGATAGGGAACACGGAATATATACAGCATCTCGGAAGTTAACTATCCGTGAAAAGTCCTTCGAGCAAAAAAGACGGGAGGGAGGAAGTTCTACAGAGGCATAAATGTCTGTAAGTGCTGGGGGATTTCTACTTTTTTCCTTCGTCATTTTCCCTCCGAGTCCATCCATTTTTTCACCCTCGTCGGAGGTTGTTGCAGTGAGGAAGTACAGACTGGTTCCGGCCGCTTTTGGACTCACCGATCTGAGTCCTGACAAATGATCTGCTTCACGACCGTGGTATATATATCTCATAATAATGCCATTATTAATTGTACTTCTTTAACTCACCCTCTTGGGAGCAACCTTTCTTTTGCGGTCCTACCTTTCTCGGTAAATACTGGAGCGATTTCAAGGGAGATCCCTCGTTGGGGGTGGTTGTCTGACGACAAAATTGAAGCAATAACGTTGAAGACCCTTATGTCGCCTTAGATCCCAAATTAGGCACCGATAAGGCTCACCAATCAATTTCACGTCATAAACGTAAACGAGAGATGAAATGAATAAAAATGAAAAATACCTATATAATAATTGAAGTTGAATAATTCAACTTTACTTCTCTGAATGAAACAAACCGCAAATATCTCAACTTTCATTTCCACCGGCATCAAGTCCTTGGAGACAGGCCTCGAAGACAGACAGACGGTCTAATTTCACACATCTCACGCATCCGACGGTTTCTTCATTTTGTCCGAAAAGCCTGTCTCTCGAGGGCAAACCCTTTTTGATACTCCTATCACAATAAGGCGAAAGGAGAAAACCATTTCAACGATGCCCGTCTTTACCAGCCAATAAAGTCGCTCCCTTCCGCGTCTTTCAGTCAGTCTGACTTGACATTCGAAGTGAAAAGCTAAGTCTTCCTTGAGGAAAAAGTGGATACTTCCGAGTTCACGGAGGAGGGCGCCGCTAGGTTGCACTCAGGGTTGAACAATATGTCAGCCGATTGGTAAAGCGCTTCGACTTTTTCCCAAAGACAGTTTTCCCGAGTGAGGGTTGCGGTGAATGAACAGCAAGAGAAATTGGAGTTTGGAGATGGGCGAGATACCCTTCAGAAGGATTTTCTATCTTCTCTATACCCTGCTTTTCGGGTTTCTTGATCTCCAATCTCACCTTCCCTTCCCAGATGGTAGGGAACGGGGCCCATCTCCTTGAATTTACGATTATTCTTCCCGCAGCAAGAGGTCCCTGCTCAAGTGAAAAATCTACGACCCTTATAAACAGGGATCAGGGACAGGATGCGAAAACCGAGGCGCCAGTGCACGGAACTGGAACTACCGAACGAGCTTTTTCGCGTTAGGTGCCTCCCCGAGTACTATGCATGTAATCCATTCTGTCGATTTGACTCGAACCGGCATCACTCTCATGCTAGGTTCACATGAATGCCTATGGAAGCGCTGAAAATTGAGGCGCAGAAGAGCCTGTTTTTGCCGAATTTGGTAAGACGTTAGACCCAGGGGTGGGAGTGCGGATTCGGGCAAATTTTATCAGATGGGCTTCTTTCGGAGACACTCGTTGCAATTTCTGAAGTAATTTTGAATCGTTCGCCCGGCTGATTGTGTAGAACCCATACCTCGGATCGAATAATTGTAGTGAATTCTACACGAACTTATATTTTTTGGATGGCCATTTCGGCAGTTACGCCATCTTCAGCACATTTACACTGAAAAAGAGAAATGAGGAATACGAAGACTTATACCACAAGACGCTGATGGTTTCTTCTTATTTCAGTGCAAATGTACTGAAGATGGCGTAACTGCCGGAATGGCCATCCACAAAATGTAAGTTCGTGTAGAACTAAAGTCACTCCGTCTATCCCATCTACGGTAATTTCTTAAGTATCTTGTTCCAAAATTTGGTCTTATCAAGTTTTATAATTAAACGATGAAATAAATTTACTTAGCTACGTATACTTATTCGAAACTTGATAAAACAAACTTGGAAAAAGGCAAGTGACAATAGACATGAGCATTTACAATGGTAATTGCGAAAGTGCAGTTTATTCTGGCACCGTACATGGGATGTTGAAGAGCTAATTGAATAATTTACGTCCTAAGTGAGCTAAATAAATAGAAAGGGTCAAGTATTAGTCGATCCGCTGCAACAGCTAGTCCAGCTCCAATTATGCAATTCATCGGTCGACCAATTAAACAATTGCTATGAAATATGATCGAAAGGGAGAGCAGACCACCGAGGACGAATGATTTGAGATGATAAAATAAAGGCTCATCGCCGTTCGCAATATTCGCTCTGCATTAACTGAAGGACTTTTTCAATTTTTATACCTGATTCACTATATACCGCCTACAACTCAAGAACTTCACAAGGATAGTGCATGAAATATCGTGCCTATCAACCAGAAAATAATTCACAATATTTTTCAAAATTATTCAAATTGCCGAATTCAAAGGACAAGAATAAAATTTAAAATACAAATTTACTTCGGTCATTTCATGTCGAGATAAAATTAAACTGCTCTATGGTCTTTATCAATTCAGTTCGTTTCACCAATGAACTATTGTCGAGATTTAGTTTTCAAGGACCAAAGAGTCGTAGACAGTTGTTATACTGTAATTCGGGGATTCACTCCGAGGGGTCCCCTTGGTTGATGCACTTTAGCATGGAGCACTAGAGCACACTCTCTGCCAATCTAATTACTTATATTAGACTCTTAAACCCCCTCCCTAGCTCGTAGCTATAAATTCGTCCCTCGGTCCCAGTTAAGGCGAGCATTATGCCCCCAACTTCGAGTCTAAACCCTCAACCCTATTCTACCCACCAGCAGAGTCTCAATCCACATATATGTATATATACTACCTTATACCTAACTTTTGCAAAGGTGGATAGATCCAGTACATGTACTGTTTCACATGTTGGACTGCAATAAACAAACTCATATAGTTAATACCAGTAATCCACTTTCAGATTGTCGAATAATGCTCTGAAGCACTTATCCTGAGTGATACTCCTACAAATGCGTACCTACACACACGCTCCTGGAACAAACCCAATAATTCTCCTATAATCAAAAATTTTGATTAATTTAATAAAGACGTAAATAATTAGGTGATTTTTGCGTCAAGTGCCCTGTACTGTTCGGGACAATAATTTCTTTCGCAAGGGCACCTTTGCCAACAATTAGCGCCGCAGATTTGTTGCTGCTGGCTGCGTATAGGAAAAATACAAAAAAAGAAAAGAGCGGCGCTTTGCCAAGTCCACAGCGCCCATGGAACATTATAGGGGTAAGGCAGTTGACATCCTGGCGGCTTGAAAACTTTTGATGTCAAGTCCTACGACATCGGTACCCTTTGATGTTCTTGAAGGCCCTCCGAAAAACCACCGGCCTTGCTAAAATAAGATAGTAGTACTACAACGAATCCTTGGCCTTTCATGTCTACAGGACAGTAGAGGAAAGTGCCCAAAAGTGGACCCCTCCCCAAAAGTGGACCCCTGACATTTTAGGCTCTCTACGGGGCTGAACTTTACCGAAACCAATCGCAACTAGTAGTTCCCACTTCTGTGACAACATGTAGGAGCCCTCACGTCGTCTACTTCATCTGCCGGCTTTCAGTTCGGCATTATGTGATTTCTTGTATTTTAGAATTATTACAGTGTCATACGTTATTCGACATTTCTCATACACTTTTGAAGGTAAGGCTTCCAGCATGACATGCTGTCATACAATACATTGTATTATTCTGAAATAGTAAGGAATAAGGGTAATATTTATCATCAAGTTATCTCAATTGAACGGTCTGTTGAACATTGAAAGAGTAATGAATAATTAGGCTATAGTCGCCTAAAGTGGACCCCCCTTTATTTTTCATGTTCAAACACCTGCTGAATCTGAAAAACGTCTCAACTTCGAAGAGAAATCAAGCAGCGAAGAAGACAGCGTTTCGTCTGGGTCGTCCGTGATGGAGACTTTGCCTGGAGTAACGCCTTCAAAAATGATGATGCCTAATCGGAAATCGATATATTCATTAGCATCAAAGGATAATTTATTGTTATTACATACTTACTATTGACTTAGCATTGTTTTATGTGATTTAATCTCATTCCTCCATGTAATTTTCCATCCATTTTTGTAATATTTAGTAGGGGTCCACTTTAGGCAACTTTTTTTGGGATTGCCAAATTGCAGGGTTTTGAAAAATATATTTTTTTATTACTATTTCTTAGTATAATTTTATAAATTGAGATTGAAATTATACAAAACATTACCGTGCTATCGTTACATGCATTTAAAAATGTGTTTTTCGTTGTTCTATATTTTTTATTGATAAAAAACAAAATGGGGGTCCACTTTTGGGCACTTTCCTCTATACCTACTTTTTTATTGGTCTCCCTTTCCCATGGGCAAATTTCAAAGATTTCAAATCGGTCGATATTTTTATAGCCACCAACCTACGCCTTCATAAAAAACCTTTTTTACCATAAACACCTCATCCTATTGTATAAGAGGAATCCCCACACAATATTTTTTTAATACAATATGAAATCAAGGGTGCATAAGAGTTGGGCCATTCAAGTTTTCAATCAATCAGCATCATGCCTTGGTGACATTCTTGTGATTATCACAGACATCAGGGAGAAATTCGGTTGAACATGAGCTACCTCTTCTCATACGCATTCCGGCGTTTCCCAGCAGTGTTCACCCATTTGACGTTGGTAATTAAATTTCACCAGATGATGCTCCTGGCAGATCCACGTGTAAGTCGTAGATAGACGACGTCATACGATTCGAGGGCTCATCTCGGTGCCAATCAAGGGCCAATTTCCATTAAAATCGAGTCGAAATTACCCAGACAGAGGGTGAATTTAGGGATTGAATCGTAGATTGTTTCACATGGCTCGATTTAAACGCGGTCCTCCGCCTTGTTCGGGGTTCAATGAGGTTGATTACGGGCTGAGGTGGTTAGTAGGCTTTTACCCGCGGTTTTGTTCCATCACCTCCGACACACACGTGGAACTCCACTTGAGATGCTGTCAAACGTCAACTGAGTTCAAGATGTGTGCGAGTCGAAGGGTTTTGTTTTAAATGCTTGGTATTTAAGGGGAACTACATGCATTGGACTTTTTCTACAGGATACAAATGCTTGGACTCAATCGATGATAAATGTATGCAGGGGTAGAAAACAGGATTTTTTCCCTGTGAAAGCTAAAATGAACTCGTATCGGATCCATCGAGTCTGATGTCTTATCATTGTATAACTCGCAACCTACATGCTTATTTTCCCATGTGAGCCATCTACGCTAGTATGATTGGACAAGTTGTACCGACGTTATACAATGTAGAATCAGCTTTACAATAATATACACGGCTTAAGCGGTTCTCGGCCGATTCCGATTTCATGGAATTGCACATAACAGCGCGGCGTGAGACTCAATCTAAGTTTGCTTTAGGTTCAGCCATGAATTTGCCGTCGCTGCTTTAGTTGGAGGCACGGGAATTGCCAAGTGATTGTGTTTTATCCGTTCGGAAACTCTCCATGCCTGAAATTCGCTTGAACCATGCGGTCGAATGAGAAAGTTGCAGTAACGCGATGAAATGGATATAGAGTATCCGCGAGGAATATATACTGAGGAAATATACTGCCGACAATATACCCAAACGAGATACTGATGGCGGTTAACCTGGTTTTATTAGGATCGAGTGTTACCATTATGATTGGGATGAAATGATTTTTCCCACAAATGATTCCCTTTTAGAAGATCGCTTTAAACGAAGCAGCATGGCTTGGTACGAGTTTTATCATTTATGAATGGTCTCGCCTATGTTCCATTTACTCTGCAGTAAGTATAGGCAGTATAGTTAATCACAAATGGGACATTTCAACAATAATAATTATTATAGTCCCACTCCACTGACGTAGATGTTCACCCTCTATATTCAATTATCACTGTAGCAGTAGGTCCATTCTATCACAAAACAACCAGCGAGGGGGAAATTTTAGCGTACGACGGAAAAAACTGATACACAATGGACAAAAATTAGTCACGTGCAATGGGGAGTGGTAAGAGGGGATCAAAGGGAGAGAAAATAACCCTAGTTTGAAAAACAAGCAGAAGAAATAACGCGAAATGGGAATAATTGAGTGATTCCTTTGTATTGTCACAGCTGGCAGAAATTGGTCGTCGCAACGGATGCAGATCACAACGATGGTAGGCGGGTACATTTTTCGTACGATTAAGAAATACGAAATATAGGTATTCTCGAGTAATGATGGAACATAGTCTGGAAAAAGGCACAGGTTCACACATGCCTCCACCCACGCCCAGGTCTGCCAACCTACGCGCAGGCTCGGGCCGCAATTTCAACTTCCTACGGCGTTAATCCCATTTGACTCGGTTTACACGGTAAAGGCGGAGTCACCGGATTACGAGAGATCACTATCGCCAGTGACGTGTTCACGAAAAACGGATGTCGTGTTTCATCCGTCTCTGAATTAGAGACCAAGGAAGATAAGCAATACAACGGTAGCTAGAGATAGCAAATCATTTCGCTGCAGTGTAGGTACCAAGTAAATAAAAGCATTGCAATGAGGTCTACCCCTACGCTTTTATAAGAACACCACCTACGCTGTCAGATGGATGTACGCTTTGAGAATGAATTTCCCTGCTTGATACGTGGGATCGAACCAAATCCTCCAGCTTACTTTAACTAAGGGCCGGTTTTAAAATTTTTTGAAGCTAGATCCAATGATGCTTGCATTACCTAACTCATTTCCAAGAAATTTTTAATGATGTCAAATGTGAAGTGTATTGCAAGCGTCATTGGATAAATCTAGCTTTAGACGAATTGAAAAACCGGCCCTTATTCTTTCCAGTTCTGCATATTAGGCTCGTTCTATAATTTTATTTATTTACCGATTGGCTATGGTTGTATAGCAAGCGGTTTCAATGTTTTTCTTGGGAAAATAATTCTCAACAAGAGCGCTTGACTACACTCAGCCAAACATAAACGTTTGAAATTTGAATGGATGTTACTCAACTTAGAGTTGGAATGACTTGAAATCAGCATTCAGCAACACCGATAGTGAATAAGCCAGAATCGCACATATGATAATAACAGGACAGTTCGTACTCACCTCACAGTTGGAATGGCTGATGTTGCTGAGGTTTAATCGGTACACTCGATCCCTGAAAAATGAATGCAGGTTAAATAAAAATCATTTTCAACGAAGCATCGACATAGTATATCGAAAAGCTTTGTATGATTACAACACGAAACTAGTGGTGAGTTGAAATATTTTCATATTTGAGCACGCACAATTTTGACTGAAATTGATTTCATTTCATTTTAACCAGATAATTAGGAGGCAACAAAGATCAAAAATGCCAACAATCACGTTATGTAAATTGTAAAACCCGCCTAAAATTGAAGTAAAAATCTCCTAAAAACATTCACGTGTTGTACAGGGTAAAACAAAGATTCTAAGTACCAGTTTATAAATTCATTTAAAGCTACATTAATCTAAAGACCCTTGCACTACATATTATCAAGGGCATATTTTCATTGACCGCCATTCTGAACATTTCTTGGAAATTCGTTAATGCAAGTATCCTTGGATAAATTTAGGTTTAAATAAATTGATACACCGGCCCTGAGATCAAGGGTGCTCAAATCGGTTCAGTTTTGTGACAAAGAAAAAAAATCCCTTAAGGTTTCGTGTTCTAGAAAGAACAGCAGTAGAAAGACATTCTTGGTCCTTGGTGCTCTGCCTGGGCTCCTTAATAAATTGGATTAGACCCGATTCGTCCGCTCAATTCGTTTTAGTAATCCGTCTCCCACCAAAGATCTGAGTTCCTTCCAAGTTCTACAACTTGTACATAAAGTTTGCCCCGGTATAACTCTACCATTTCATGTCTTTCGATTTCGTTTCTTACTAAAGTGTTTACCTACGTGAAACAGTCGAAGGGAGAAGCATAAAATCTTGTGAGCGTAGAGCTCAGTTATTCTTCTTATTCGCCTTTGGTCTTGAATCTTGAGGGATAAAAAGGGTTTATGCTATTATAGGCAATCTATTTTTATAGCGGGTCAGAGGTGATGGGGTCAAATAGACATTTAGTTTCTTTCCAGCAAACGTACGCCTGATAACAGTAAACTGATAACGCTATGGCTTTGTACTATTCTTCGAAGAATCGAATTTGAATAACACCAACATAATTTTCCAGCATCAGAAGCTATACTTGATACGCTATCAAAATTCTGTTTAATTGCCTCAGATTCTGAGTTCTTGTTGAATTTTCAGGAAAATGGTTTTTGTTCTAATCCCCAATCCGGTTTTAAATTTGGACGTTTGCAATATTTGGATTCGAATGAACTGGATTAGGGGAAGAGCGGAAAAGGTGAAACAAAAAGACGAAGTTGATGAGCCACGGAAACCAAGTCGAAGATACCAACGGCGTCACCAAGGCCCCTAGTCCAACAAGTGAGGTAAAATCGCTAGTGTCGCGCAAGCACTCGAGCCCCCGACGCTGGGCGGCTCCAGAATACAGATCACTTCTTGGAGCCAGGGACTAGAATGGGGAAGACTTCCATCATCAATCTTCCGAGACTTTCACGAGGGCTATGAGACAAGATTCTCCCGGTTGGATACAGGAGGATCAGGCCGATAGAGCGACAATGGAAGTGTCCTACGTGCGAGGAGGGAGTTCCAGCGAGTCTATACAACACCGATATTTTCCAAACTTTTCCGACTGCAAGGTACAAAAATTGAGGAAAAAACTGGGGGGCGCAAGAAGTTCAGGGAAGCGATTGGTGTCTGGAGCTTGTGGGAGCAAAACGAACTGCTGCCACGTCTATGAATCCACGCTGGTATTGTCTTTTCTAAGGGAGTTTTTGAAATTTAAACTCACGTCCTGCCAAGATTCGAATGGGACAGTACCACAGCTTTTTGATAGGGTCTAGATAGCATAAATCTAGATTTGCAACCCTCAAAAGACGTAGTGTAGCTGCAGTACCCCAAGGGATTCAGCACTGAAAATGTTTAAAAAATCCAAATATGCAAATTTGAACCAACTCCACGGGCATTGCATGATGCGTACCTGTATAAACTGAATATTACTGTACTCACAATATCCCAGATGATAATTCACCTCATTAGCCGTCCTAGGCATGGTAAGATCGAGCTTGTTGTTTTCTACGTGTTAGGGTGGCTGTAGTCGTCAATATTGGCATCGCGTGCTACATTGTAGTATTATTGCTCTCGACCTATTCGTGAAATGATGTTCAAGTGTCAAAATACGAGAGAACACCGACGGTTCTATATAATAGTAACCTGTTCGAAGCATCACCTGCCCTCGCTCCTGCAATTTATATGATCACCTTTCATTCCAGAAACCAACACAGGCGTATGGGAATCTTGGTAATCCGTATAAAAACCATCAGCACGAAACGCTCTTTGTGGACACCAGGCCACGTATGGGCTATGAACCATCAGTAAATCTCCCTTTTCATGTGTTGAACGATCCGTTGGTCCATTTTGATGGAAATGAGAATCGGAGCGAATGTTAACACGTGGATACAAAGCGGAGCTAAAGTAAATATATATTTTTTCTGCCTCTTTGTTGACGTGCTGTCATTCCACCGCGGGTCTATAAAAAGGGTGGTATACCCAGCGTGTGGAAAACTGGTAGTTACGGTGTCAAAAATCCTCGGACGTTAAGGGGGATTATTTTTTCAGCAATGTGAGAAAATGTGGGGTAAGGACTCGATAAAAACAGGACGCTTTTTGCCGTGGTCGTTCCTTTCTTGAGGTTCATTCTTCTACATTGTTTGCGCAGAGGGGTATCTAAACAAACACTGGCCTTGGAATGTGCTGGAACAAGGGAAAAATCTTCGTTAATATTGACAGAAGGGGAGGTTAGGATCCTTGTCAGCAAAGCTCCGTAGGGTCTGGCTGGAGTCGCATAGTCACATGTTGCAGGTCGGCAGTCACGCACAGGCTCGGGCGCTCTCCTTTCGCACGCAAACCTCTCAACTTCAATTCCGCTTCTTGGCATTTTACGAAGCATCTCGACAGATCGTCACTGTCTCTCGCTCCGTTTCGTTTATTTTATTAAAACACCGCCTGTTGACACTGTTCCAAGCATAAGACGTGATATGTGGCAGGAGAGGGCGTTTTTTCCTTTTTGCGACCCATATCGTCCTCTTGAGGGCAATAACTATCAGAAAAGTAAACTGCTAATCATCAACCGACTAGAACGTTTATCATTTATGGGTTTCCAAGAAGACAAAACAAAACAGAAGAACGTGAGCGGAAGGATGGAAATTTTTCGTCAAAGTTGTGGATAAAATGAAAATTTCAGGGGGTCAGATCCATAGGTGAATTAACAGAACCAAATAATTGTCTCAGGCCAGATGTGGGAATGGACATTTGCGTCATTGAGTCAGATGTGAACGTATTATGCTGCTACTATGCCATCATGCGTCTATAAAGGTACTTGATAAACTTCGACACGATTTCATTTTCATTGAAAATCCCGAATAAAAGTTATAGAACGTGGATGAAAAATGGCCACGTTGCGTAAAGCCCCGATAAGATTGGGAGATTCGGGAAAATCAATTTCGAGCAAGTATCATCCCAGCTCTGAAGAGTGGCAATTTTTCCACGGATGATCCTCTCTCAACACCAGTTCAGTTCTACATAATGCTATGACGCCGTCTATCCATTATCGTAATTTTTCGAAATGGCAAGCTTCCTAATCCCAAGATGGTTCAGGGATAAGGAAAGATCGAGGGGATTGTTGGGAGAGCTTGAAAAGGTAAATAGATAGAAAGGAACATGGTACTTGGTGGAAATGCTGAAGAGAGGCGTTAAGTGGATGTAAATCGCTCCTTAGTAGCCGCAGTGCTACATGGGATTTTGGGGCATCCGTGAATAAATCAGATTTCAACAAATTTTTACGACTTGTTTGGCCCATTGAGCAAGTAAAATTTATCGCAAAAACCAGCTTTACGCATCCCAACTACCTAATCAAGGTGTTCCCAAAATTTTAATTTCAACGGCCGCTTTAGCAATAGTGGTTATCCAAAAAACATTATCCAACCCCTAGGCCACTAATTTTAAGGTGAACTGGCTGGATATGCAAAGGCTGTGTTTCCAAGAAATTAGTTGCCAAGGACCGAAATTAGTTGGTCAATGATTTTCGGATTATCGGCTACTGATAACGCTTCCTTGTTTGATATCAAACTAATAACTTCTCCCAACAGAAAAAGCAAGGGTGGATCGGATTAGGAAATTGTTGATAAAATAATATATTTAAGTAGATAGGAAGTGCATATAGGACAATGTAACAGCGGTGCGGGAACTACTAAGCGCAGGAATTCCTCAATATTGAATAGCATTCAGCTCGAGGTTGTTGCGGTGAAATATAATTCATCAGCACCTAACACTCACAACCTACCGAAAAGATACTCCGCATTTTCCCGCTTCTGCTGTACCCGTTTCACCGCAGGCATTTCACAATTACTGGCCAAGCTATCCGAAAGCCGAGCAAATTACAAAACGCATTGGGGAGAAAACCGGAACATTTTCCACTACCGGCGTTCTCCAGCTCGCCCGGTGGGAAAGGGAGGAAATTTTGTTAATTTCAAGATCATAACCCCATTAGCCGAGGAATGTAATGAGCGGGCGGATTGAAAAAGTTTGGGCCCAATCGCAAACTGTAACACGATGAAGATCCCGACACAATTTGGCGAGTTAGTGGGCGAATATAGCCAAATAAGGTTAAGCAATTTGCGTCTCTTTTTCAGTTCTCAACATTTCACAACTAATTCACTGTTTAACTGAATAAAACGAGTAGGAGGACCTAAAATTGTTGTTCGTACGGCATTCAGTTTCCAAAGCGAATAAACTGCCCAGGAGCTAAACCAAAAATTAACTACCTCCTTAAACCTACTTAAAAATTAAATCGCCAACTGCTAGCAAAAAATACTCTTAAAAATGTCCTTGAGGAGAAAATCAATAATCCTCGGCATACCTCTGACACCCGATGTATATCACATGGCTGAAAACTGAAGCCATTTTGTTGCTATAGGAGTTGGGAAAGGTGGAAAAAAGTTGGAATATTCACCAACCAAGAGAAGAGTACAGTTAAACAGAGAGAAGAAGATTGGTAAAAAGATGGCAGAGAGGGAAAAAGTCAGAATGGGAGAGAAAGCGACAGCTAATGTTGAAGCCGGGAGAGTGCTAGTCATGTATGAAGTCTCTATTATAGTGTAATAGTGACTCCACCGACGTGATATTTGAAAAAGACACAGCAAGGATTTGTCTGTTTTCAAGGCGACGTGGGTGTCCGTCAGACGGCTATCTCAAAAGCGCGATACCGATCTCAGTAAAACGGTCGGCTGCACTTACAAAAGCCCTTCTCAGAAACGGTTGAAATAAGTTATTCACGACTAACAGATGTAAGCGGGTCTCATGCACCACTTGGAGTTTCCTCCAGTCGGCACCTAATTATTGTTTTTTACGCGCGGAACTGCGCAATTTCGTCCGGGAAAAATGCCGGCGAATTTTTATCGATTATTCAAGCTCTAATTATGTCATTATCGGTATAGAGACGGCAAGGCCGCTGTAAGAATGAGCTGTCGGATAATGCCGTGTATACTACCTAACAAAGTTGAGAAAAGGTTTAACGCCGTTTATTTCATGCGAAAAGCGGGGGAGCGAAAAATATAAAATGGAAAATTATGCCAGCGCCTGATGTTTCGCCTAGCGAGTAAAGTTACTCGTACAATAGGCTCACTGAACGGAAGAGGTTTTTATCTCGGAAAGGCAGAAAAGCCGACAGTCTCACAATTCCCGATCGTCAGTAAAAATACGGCGGGGAATTCAAGAACAGAATAGAAAACGTAATAGTGAGAATTGCCGAGATGGATAGATAAAGTGAGACTAGCATAATAGCTGCTCGTGATGCGTAGTCGAGCATATGCTACGAGTTTTACGCTCTTTCTACGCGAATTTATACGGGGAATATCATTTTCAACCGACAGGTATTCAAGCTCCTGTCGAAGCGTTGTACTACAACGAAGAATTCATTGGTCCGTTTAAGCACACTTCGGCTTGTTTTTGAAAACGGAGGATCCAAGCGCAGTGGTTTATCGGTCATTTCTTGGAGATTCTCGAGAAACTTGATTTTATTTTTTAGGCCAGAGAGTGTTTTTGCTGTTTAAAACCACAGAGAAAGAATTGTGCTGCTCGAACACGAAAGTGTTCATATTTTGATATAGAAGATCTTTACATAAATGGTAGAACTTTGCTACCATTTATGTAAATATTAGTTTCAAGCCGAAGGTCTTAAATAAAAGAAACTTGAATTTTCGCAACAGTTATGTAAAGATTGATTTCAAGCAGTGCCATGGCTTTGATCTTGAAGTTGAGTTTGAACTCGAAGTTGATTTTGAACTCGAAGTTGACTTTGATCTCGAAGTTGAGTTTGATTTCGAAGTTGACTTTGGACTCGAACTTGACTTTGATCTCGAAGTTGAGTTAGATCTCGAAGTTGACTTTGAACTCGAAGTTGAGTTTGATCTCGAAGTTGACATTGATCTAGAAGTTGAGGTTGAACTCGAAGTTGACTTTGATCTCGAAGTTGAGTTTGATCTCGAAGTTGACTTTGATCTCGAAGTTGAGGTTGAAATCGAAGTTGAGTTTCAACTCGAAGTTGATTTTGAACTCGAAGTTGAGGTTGAAATCGAAGTTGAGTTTGAACTCGAAGTTGACTTTGATCTCGAAGTTGACTTTGATCTCGAAGTTGAGTTTGAACTCGAAGTTGAGTTTGATCTCGAAGTTGAGGTTGAACTCGAGGTTGAGGTTGAACTCGAAGTTGAGGTTGAACTCGAAGTTGATTTTGAACTCGAAGTTGAGGTTGAAATCGAAGTTGAGTTTGAACTCGAAGTTGACTTTGATCTCGAAGTTGAGTTTGATCTCGAAGTTGAGGTTGAACTCGAAGTTGAGTTTCAACTCGAAGTTGATTTTGAACTCGAAGTTGAGGTTGATATCGAAGTTGAGTTTGAACTCGAAGTTGACTTTGATCTCGAAGTTGACTTCGATCTCGAAGTTGAGTTTGAACTCGAAGTTGACTTAGATCTTGATGTTGAGTTTGAACTCAAAGTTGACTTTGATCTCGACGTTGGGTTTGATCTCGAAGTTGATTTTGATCTCGAAGTTGACTTTGATCTCGAAGTTGAGTTTGAACTCGAAGTTGAGTTTGATCTCGAAGTTGAGGTTGAACTCGAGGTTGAGGTTGAACTCGAAGTTGAGGTTGAACTCGAAGTTGATTTTGAACTCGAAGTTGAGGTTGAAATCGAAGTTGAGTTTGAACTCGAAGTTGACTTTGATCTCGAAGTTGAGGTTGATCTCGAAGTTGAGGTTGATCTCGAAGTTGAGTTTGATCTCGAAGTTGAGGTTGAACTCGAAGTTGAGTTTCAACTCGAAGTTGATTTTGAACTCGAAGTTGAGGTTGATATCGAAGTTGAGTTTGAACTCGAAGTTGACTTTGATCTCGAAGTTGACTTTGATCTCGAAGTTGAGTTTGATCTCGAAGTTGAGGTTGAACTCGAGGTTGAGGTTGAACTCGAAGTTGACTTTGATCTCTAAGTTGACTTTGATCTCGAAGTTGAGGTTGAACTTGAAGTTGACTTTGATCTCGAAGTTGAATTTGATCTCGAAGTTGAGGTTGATCTCGAAGTTGAGGTTGAACTCGAGGTTGAGGTTGAACTCGAAGTTGACTTTGATCTCGAAGTTGAGTTTGATCTCGAAGTTGAGGTTGAACTCGAAGTTGAGTTTCAACTCGAAGTTGATTTTGAACTCGAAGTTGAGGTTGAAATCGAAGTTGAGTTTGAACTCGAAGTTGACTTTGATCTCGAGGTTGAGGTTGAACTTGAAGTTGACTTTGATCTCGAAGTTGAGTTTGATCTCGAAGTTGAGGTTGAACTTGAAGTTGACTTTGATCTCGAAGTTGAATTTGATCTCGAAGTTGAGGTTGATCTCGAAGTTGAGGTTGAACTCGAGGTTGAGGTTGAACTCGAAGTTGACTTTGATCTCGAAGTTGAGTTTGATCTCGAAGTTGAGGTTGAACTCGAAGTTGAGTTTCAACTCGAAGTTGATTTTGAACTCGAAGTTGAGGTTGAAATCGAAGTTGAGTTTGAACTCGAAGTTGACTTTGATCTCGAAGTTGACTTCGATCTCGAAGTTGAGTTTGAACTCGAAGTTGACTTAGATCTTGATGTTGAGTTTGAACTCAAAGTTGACTTTGATCTCGACGTTGGGTTTGATCTCGAAGTTGATTTTGATCTCGAAGTTGACTTTGATCTCGAAGTTGAGTTTGAACTCGAAGTTGAGTTTGATCTCGAAGTTGAGGTTGAACTCGAGGTTGAGGTTGAACTCGAAGTTGAGGTTGAACTCGAAGTTGATTTTGAACTCGAAGTTGAGGTTGAAATCGAAGTTGAGTTTGAACTCGAAGTTGACTTTGATCTCGAAGTTGAGGTTGATCTCGAAGTTGAGGTTGAACTCGAAGTTGACTTTGATCTCGAGGTTGGCATTGATCTCGAAGTTGACTTTGATCTCGAAGTTGAGGTTGAACTCGAGGTTGAGGTTGAACTCGAAGTTGAGGTTGAACTCGAAGTTGATTTTGAACTCGAAGTTGAGGTTGAAATCGAAGTTGAGGTTGAAATCGAAGTTGAGTTTGAACTCGAAGTTGACTTTGATCTCGATGTTGAGTTTGATCTCGAAGTTGACTTTGAACTCGAAGTTGACTTTGATCTCGAAGTTGACTTCGATCTCGAAGTTGACTTTGATCTCGAAGTTGAGTTTGATCTCGAAGTTGAGGTTGTACTTGAAGTTGACTTTGATCTCGAAGTTGAATTTGATATCGAAGTTGACTTTGATCTCGAAGTTGAGTTTGATCTCGAAGTTGACTTTGAACTCGAAGTTGTCTTTGAACTTGAAGTCGACTTTGATCTCGAAGTTGAGTTTCATGAACTGATGAGAAGGTGACCCTCTGTGTACTGTGCGGTCTCTTGCGGCATACGTTCCGACTATCCCTAGAACCGGCACTCTTCCTCTTGATACTCGCCAGCGAACCTATGCCAGTGAGCTTGATGTTCCATATAAAATTGCAGGCTCAAGAATGTCATTGAGCAATGGTCGCACGTTTGAACAGAAGTAAGTTCAGGGGGAAAATGAGGTGGAAAAATTATTCTGGATAAACGCCGCGCCCAGTGCCAACGGTGTCACCGTTGTATGAATTTAACATCAAGTTGGCAGCAATTGAGGGACAGTTGATGTTATGTGTCGCAAGTGCGGCCGTCGTCAGAAAAAAACCATTCCAAGAGCTGGGGTGCAAATTGCTAAATGTAGCGTAAAAGAAGGTAATTGCGCGTGATTTACGGAAAAGGCACATCTGTGTTTTACCGCGAAGGGCGGCAACTTTCTTCGGCGTTTTAGGTTTGTTGCTCTCGCTGCGCAGATATTTTTTTGCTCATCTTCTGTCAATCAGCACACCTAGATGATTGATTTGACGTAGGCTCGGGACGATATTTCGTTAGCAGTGCTACCACAAAGTGGCACAGATGTGATTATCTAACATAATATACATAATATGTATATTATATCATATTATCTCGGTTCAGAGTGCAGGTGTACTAGCTGAAAACAACATTCTACCTACAGAAAGTCAACATTCAACAGTCTACCTAGCAGATAAACCCTATGACTGCTAGAACCTTCTTGGTTGTTTATAATAATTTGGATGCGAACCAAAGGAATGTTGGAAACCGAAATTCAATCCAGAATATTGATCCAATCATCAAGAGATGCGAGTCCAGAAAGGACTCCTGAGAGTGCCTATCCCATAAGTAGGTATGCATAATTCATTGTGGATCTACTTGCTATATGTAACTTCGAAAGGGTCAATAAAAGGTACCTCTCAAGATTATTTAGAAAACCACTTTCGATCCCTATAATCATAACAGCCTCGGAGAATCCTCGAAACATTCTTAAAATGGTGGCTCTTAAAAAAAAGAGCTTTCCACCAGAAACGGCTCCTCCCGGAAACGGCAGGCGAAAAGGATAACGGCTCACGAGAAAGAGGCAACTCGGCGTTTGTTTTTTGCTTTCGGGAGTTGATGAGTACTCGCGGAAGGGAGGGTAACAGTTGGTGAAAGAGAAGCTTCTTTTGTTCCCTAATTGCTTCAGGGATTTAGAGACGATGAGTAAATTAAGTTCCCAGTGAGCTTTTTCCAGGCTTACGCTGTCCGGCTCGGAGCGGGGAAGTCGGAGGGGAAGTTGAAACCTCGTGCGGATTCAACGTAGTTTTCAGAAGATTCGAGTTCGTCTCCTATCGTATCGCATTCAGGCCGCGAAATCACAATGAGCCATGGGAATGCTAGCCCAAAGTGCCATAATTGAGTGCGGTCGCACAATGGCGTCGGTTTTCTCTCGAAGGACCCGCAATCAAAAGTTTGCCGGGGCTCCGGTGAAATACAGTCGACGGAACTGTTTTTCACTCCAATTCGGAATTCGAATTTAAGCGTAGCTAATGTTTAAAATCTATCTTTGATTGATAGTTCTTCAGATTTCAAACAACAACGAGAGTCAATTACCATGTCAAATACCAAGCAAGAGGGATAATTACTTATGAGGTTTCAGTCTCGAAGATCGACCCTCCTCTATGTGCATTTTCAGCCTTGTGCAACTCCAGCTGACGTCCAGAATGAGATGTATCCGATTCTAAACGAAACCAATTGTTTAGGAGTGAAAATTAATGAGCTAAAAAGAAATATGCCGAATCATAGACGGTGGACATTAATTCGAGAGGGATAACAAACAACGAATCATGAGGCCGAACGCTGCTTCAGGCCATATACGTCTCAGGACCCGAATACTGTAAAATCTCCACCTCTCCCGCTCGCCCGGGCTCTACCCTCTCCGTCTTCGAACCTGACGTTTATTAGCTCTCTTCGAATGAATCTCTTGCTGTAATGAGGGGAAGCATAAATTCGAAAACCAACAATGGTCTTTTTAAGGTGGAAAATTTACGACGGAGCCGCCAGTTAGTGGAAGTTGGAGGTCAGTGTTCGGAGAACTTAAGGACGGAATGATAACGAGGAGGTGATTTTGGTAAGGCTTCTTGACAATTAGTTTTCGTGCTTGAAGAACCTGCTCTTGGTTACGACCTATGCATAATATATCTCCGATTTAACAAACATCCGAATAACAGGTGATGAGGTGAGCTCGTTCGTGGGAAAGTGCAAATCAGCATCCACTAGAGTCGGAATCCTTTTTTTTTTTGAAATTCGATACGGTACAAGTATACTTTTACGTCTGTATCATAATAATGATTGCTCATTATTATTTTCGTAAGAAAAAGACTAAACGTAAAAAAAAATTGGCTCTTTAGAAAACATTTTTGGAATCCGACTGTAATAAGTGAATTTCACACGAATCCATTATACTGTTGCGAAAATGGTTATGAAGGGATGTAAGATTTCTAAAAGCGTTTCCTTTCCGACAAGCCGGAGAAAATTTTTGAAAATGATAGGAATGAATTTACTCTTTATTTATACAGCCCCATCAAGCAGGTAACGAAAATGACATTAGTTATTGGTTTATTCACTGCGGAGATCGATTTGAATTTCACCCGACGGGGGTTTCAATACAGGACTGTTCGTGGTCGAAACTAACCTTACATGGGTCGTGAAACATGATGGACAAATTAATTAATGGGTTTAATGAAAGTTTTCCTATCAAAAGCGCCCGATTTCGACCGATGTGGATACGAGATGGGTTTTGGTCTATTCGGTCTGGGAAAGAGCGGTCAACGGCAGTTCGGATGACTTTATTGGCACTGGCGTACTTGAGGGTTGGTGGCCTGAGGAAGAGTTGGATGAGTAGGGCTTTCTCTGCGGTCGAAGCTCAAAACTTTGTAATTAATGAAGACGTGGGTTGAGCCGGGCTGGGCCAGCTTCGGTCTCGGATAGTCGCCGCTTCGAACACCGCATCGGTCGACTCCAATTTGGCAGTTTCAACTACCCGACCCGTTAGTACTAACCACGGTACTAATAAAGGCGCCACATTTTCAATAAATACGAAGAATTCAAAGCCCGGTTAAGCCAAAATATTTTTGCCTATCCCATGTTGTGTGTAAGTTTTATCAACATCCACTGACATGTCCTTGGGGATGTTCACAAAATATTTTGTGTAAATATGGAAGTAAAATGAGTACACCACTGGTACAATAAGACGCATCATCCAGATACACAAAATCAATAAAGTTGATACCTTTATCCTATGGCACTAATCGTCTTTAATAGCGATGTTCTACCATCTTTGACACTCATTTTCCCCTGCAAGGAAAGGAAAATAGTTTTATCGCCATTCTCAGGACCAATCAATAGGGTCCAGCTCACGGCTCCTGTAGCGGAAAGAGGGTTCACGCGATGACGCCGAAGAACAGATACACCAGCTCTTTCGCTCTTTCAGGTCCAGGAAAGCTGATCGTTATCTCGCACGTGGCACACGTGTATTCAAATACTTCCCTCCTGCAGCCCGACACGTGGGCTCTAGCTCCCTTTCCCTAGAGCTGTTTATCGCCAGGATTCTCAGCGCCCTTTCAGCAACCGGTAAAACAATATAATAGGTGGCTGAGCTTCGAGATATTCAAGTAGTTTGAGATTGATACAGTATTAGGAGTATATACGTTGAGTAGCTTGTATGTATCAACTATGATGGACTACAGCTTTTTCCTCGTGGCAACCCATGGTCGATTCGAATAGGTTCATGAAATTCATCCCCTGACCGTTATAAAGGTTGTTATTCTCCAATATGTCAAATTTCCAAAAAAAAGTTTTGAAAAAATGAATTGAACGTTTTTGACCTTTTTAACCCAAGTATGGGAGCGAACAAGGTTAATCATTTTTGAAAATAGATTCGACAAACCTTAAATTCAGATAATGTGCTGCCATTGCTGTAATGCAGGTTAGAAATGTATCAGTATACTCACATAGCTCCAATATAGAGGGACTCTCGGTTTTCGTCAAGATACACCGTTCTGTAGTACATCTTCCCGCACGTGAATTCCCGGACATGATCTGAAACAGACGGGAAATGGATAAGTTGGTAAATCATCAAAATGTTAGGATGGTAAATTTTTCCGTGGCTAGGTCGCTTTTGCCGATTGAAAATCAAACGAATGTGACGATTCTTCGCAAAAAAATGGTACTTGCCGAATTAATTCAAAACAGAACACAAAAAGAAATTATACTTTTCGAAAAACGTTGCAACAATTTGCAATTCTCTGGCATGTACCTGAAGCGTATCGTTCTTCATAAATCATGTTTTCGGTTCCAATATAGGGAAAAAGGTAACAGGGAAAACGGATGGGTGCATATTGCTTTTTAACTGCAGCTCCAACATCCATTTCATAATACCGGAGACCAGTGGAGTCACCAGCGTTTTTACTAGCGAAAAAATTTTTCTCTGGTTTTCAGTGCCGGTCTCACATTTGCCAGAGATATTGGGGTCGTATGAAACACCGTGTTTAATGGGTGGACATTTTTTAATCAAGTCCTCCTCTGGAACCACTCAGACAGCCCCTGGCTAGGCTTACTTTTACCCTGAATTCGCTTCATACCGGCTTCGTTGAATTCGCTTCATACCACATACGGCCGAGCGAATAAAACTCGGACAGATTCGAGCCCTATGCGGTCAGCAACAGCAAGTTTTCACCGAATAGGGCGAATATCTGCGAGTAGTACACCGATAAATCATATTACTGCTGCCTAGCTCCAACGTTCGAGGTCCACCTTTGCACCGCATAGAACATTAATTCAGGTTACATTCATTGCAAGGGTAAATTAAATCTGAAGTGGACGTTGTTTGATTATAATTCGTAGCAACACGAAAATGTTGAATTATTCTGAACCGAGTATGCTTCTAATTATTCCAAGGTAGGTATGGTATTATGACGTATTTAGCATGTATGCATATTACGAAATCCAAGTTTCTATTCGCTGTGAACTGGAGAGGTAGGTGCTCAATAGGTACCTTCGCTATTAAAAGGGTATAACATTTAAATAAATCAAATTTCCTTTTTTCTGCCGCCTAGAAACAATGTAAAAACGATAAGTTTTACAGGGTTATGGCTCTTGTTTCTCAGACAGCCGTCAGTTCAAAGCAGCGGAGAGTTGAACTTTGTATTTTGCTTAAGTCGATGATAAGGTAGGTAGCGACATACAAAGTTTCTATTTGATGCTGGGCGCCCGGGTAAAATACGAATAATTATTGATATAGTTTCTGCATAGTTGAGAAACAGCAATGCTCTTCGCGGGGAACGTTAATAAAGGTACCAGAAGCCCAGTCGTAAATCAGATTTAAGGGTCAGAGTCGCGGCGACGAATAGATCCCTTGCATGGAAGGTGAGTTCAGTTCATAATAACTAATAAGTATACCTCACTACGAATTGCCAATTTGGTGTTGCTAGAACTTGCAAACTTCTGCGACGAAATTAATTAATTTAGAGTCCGACTTTAACCTTCGATTGCTAACGTATGCGGCAAACCGCCAAAATGGAAAATCCCGACTATCACAGGAATCTCTAACAATTATTCCCTTTACATAAGCGTGGTAGCATCCAAGGGTTTCAATATTTTTAGTTCTGATCTGACAATTCAACTCATGGACGGAACCATCGTCCATGGTTCGAACTAATCTAATAACAGTTTTGAGACCTACCTAAATACACCAAAATTTTAACATCTAGATTTTGAACTGAACTTCTTCTGGATTTTTCTGTGCACCAAACACTTCGAGATTTAATTTCACAACTCAATTAGGTTTGGATAAAAACTCAAAAATGGGAATACCTAAAATGGGCTATTCCATTATTGAAGTGGGAAAATCAAATTATGATATTCTGCATTTATGGGGTTTCTTCGCTCTCATTTTTGAGTTTTTTTTTCTTCAAATTATGGGCAGGTTAGGGTTATTCCGCAATTTCTCCGAAAGTTGTGATTAGGTTTGATATAAGAAAATGATTAGTTGTTGATAGTGATAGCCTTGCTAACAGATACGCGGCGGTACTTGCCAGGTCATGTCAAGCTGAAGGCCACTATACAGTATCCGATTGCTGGTAGAGGGGGAAAGAGGTGTGATTGGTCGAGGTTGCATCGGCGTTGAACTCAAAAAATTTGATAGGGGGTTCCAAGAAATGTCCCCAAGTTCATCCTCCCCTCCGACAGCCATCAATCGGATATAAGTGGCCGACTTAATCCAGATGTTAAAAGTTTGGTAAAATTGGACCCGCAGAAGTTGGAAGTTGCTGCTTCGAATAGTCGTAAGAAATACGCGGCTTCTTCGCCCTAAACCGAAGGTGTATGGGCTGAAGAAAATGCGAAAACATTGGTCGGACTCTTCCTAACGAGCCTTGCTACCAAGATAAATTGATTTCCCGTCGGAGTCGTATATAGTCAAGAGACGGGGAGTGCGAATAGAAAGAAAACCCAGCAGCGCCAATGGAAGAAAAACCAAGAGAAGTACGAAAGGCGAAGATGAACTTTATTAGCTATCGGTGTACGGCTCTTTGGCACAATAATAAAACCTACCCCCCAATCCTTGGAATCGGTTGCGTTTCGCCTTTCTTTCGTCGAAATAAGAGAAGCGGTTTTAGCGTAGCAATTTCCGGCAAGAGGAGCGCAGGCCAGCACGTTTCGAGAGCTGAGGAAACACTCCAACCATCTGAAAAGCAGGATCTCACGCACTTTAGCTTCGAGTTTACTGTTCGGCCAAGACGTGCGGTCTCATATCTCGTTTTTATTACCGGCGAAAATCTGTAACCGTAGTTGTGCGCGGTACGAAGTTATCGCTATTTTCGGAACTAGTCTCCCAGAATGTGCTTAAAAATCAGTGCGGATGCCTGTGCAAAAAAAAAAATCGATCCTTGAGGAAATGAAGATTGAGTATAGACTTCGTCTGGGGGTGGATTCCAAAATTGGTTTTCCAGCTGAATAACACCGATATTGCTTCAATTCGTTCGAACTGTTTTGAGTCGCTGTAAAATTTTGCCAGCCGAAACCCCAATATTGATATCACCAATCATCCGGTCAGGCATAAGTGTTGAAAAATTAGCGTTAAAAACTAGCAGAACAAATTCGATCGCCAAAGTTACATCGATGTCGCGACACGATTCGAAAAATCGTGAGATGAACTTGTCAGTCATCACATCAGCGCAATCTCAAGTAGGGGTTGGCATTTGAAGAAAAATCCATCATCCGCTTCATCCCTAAGTCAACCCATCGTGCTTCTTCTCATATTCTTGTTTTTCAACTCTTCTCACGCCGTAAAAGAAGAAGGGCTGTGCGAGGGGATCCAATTCCTGATTTTCCAAGACATTAGCAAGGAAGGGAGGGAGACTGGAGAATACAAAAAACTGAAAGTGACGGCATGCTTCCAGTTTCCGGGGTTCCTGATTTTTTAGACTGAATGCAAGGAAGAGCAAAGTAATTAAAACACGATATATAAAATACTGAGGATTGATATGTATGTACTTTATATAATATATAAAGTATATTTAATACACTTTCGCAGCTTTACTTGCCGCGAAGGGATTTAAAATAAAGAAGTCTTAAACGACTACGGGGACCCAATCTGTCGAAGTAATGTTCTGATGATAGGTACATTATCGGTATTGAAACCGGTTTTCGGAAGACAACTTGGCTTTCCGGTTGGTTGAGTGTTTTTCTAATCATCGTTATTGGTCAAACCGGAAACAAATATGGCGTCGGGGGACGAACGTATATTTTCTATTGCAGTTTCGCATTCTACACCCTTCGAAATGCAAACCATTAAATTTTCAGGTTAGACTAGAAAACTTTTTTCTTGGGCGATTACAAAAGTTTTGTATTGAATAATAAACCAAATTTACCGAATTGCGAGAAAAATTTGAGAAAAATAATGACATTTTTACGCAACCCAACACTGTGAATACGGTTTCGACTTCGTGAATAATACCTCAGTATCTGAGGCCACCAACGGACCAGGATTCCTCAACATAGCGAGTTTATGCTAACCAACACAGTACAGCCGCATTGATGGTCCGGGGCTCGTTCGAGAATGGGGTTTTTACTACTTATGGAGAATGGGGTTTTCACCCTAACCTTGTGGCGACAGACTGCGGGAGAAAACACATCGTCCCTCAATTCAAATGGCCAGGCTTATGCCGATATCGGTTTTGTTCTTGACGCACCTGCACACATCGTATGTTAGGGGACCATTCAATTATTTGAATGATTTTCGTAAAACCCAAATTTTGCCACGTGCCTATGGGTTCGGCTACAAAATACATAGAATAGTATTATTGGGTATTTCAAGAGATCATCATAATTATCATAAATAAGTACATTTTCTGGGGACTGCTAAAGAGTCTCTCGGGTATCACATAAGAGTTATCGCATATCATCTTCGAACAGCATTTGGAAATACTCCCAATATTTTCCACATTAAATCGCACGTTGAATATATTTAATATTCCATATTTAATATGCTCTACAAATACCGAGGTGCGGAATCGGGCAAAACATTATGCTTCTTCGTCGTTAAATAACCCTGCCAACAAAAATGTCATCCTATCATGTCAGTACCCAAAGTATGCTTAAACTACTATACCGCCACCGCTACAACTCTTTAATGGCAATTCAGAGTTCCCCAGTTCACGAAAGCATTGAATTTTCTCGTCATTCAGTTTAATTAACTAAGTTAAGTCATTTAGTGAGTCAATCTGTCCCCCTTGTCCGCCACTACTCCAACACTAGCGCCCTCTTACTCTGCTACCCTCAAATTGATTTTCCTTCCTCGTGTGAACTCAGCCATCCATTATCTCATAGGAGAAGGGGTTGCCAGTTTATGGGCGAGAAAGGTCTTAAAGGTACAACGTGCGTAATTATTACCACCGCAGAGGTCTCCCTTTCGGCATAGCTAAGCAAAAACGATTTTCAAGACAATCGATAAGAGGCGTTGAGTAAGGACTCTCATGAGGGCGAATAAGATTATGCTCGAATTTATACGCCTGCCAATGCGATAGGCTATTAAATTATGCGACATAAATATTCAAGCCTTCGATACTTGATACTGAAATGCCATTGTTCAATCAACAGAACTTTTCTTCCAATATATTGTTTAAAATTGAAAATATGAAAACGATTGGGTGGTGGAAATCCCCACAAACTTCGTGCTGATTCTCGAGCCAAGGCTTTGCCCTCATTTCCAAGTTATTCACCTAGTCAGCAGTCATTTGTGGATTTCGCCAATGGGGAAAAACACTACAGCTTTACAGTAATCTCGCAAAAAGCATGGCACGTTTTGAAAAGCTCTCTTTCCGCTCGTCACCTGCTACTTGTCGTAATGGCTGTTATTTCTCATTTTCCCTTTTTAGTCATTTATTTTCTCCTCTTTTTCTCTCTCGGTAGATCTTCATCGCCAACCCAGTTCTGTCCCATTTCCAGATGCCGACGTCGCCTCTTGAAGAGGCTTCTTTTTTCACGCAGTAGGTACGTCATACTTAAAAAATCGAGGACCTTCAAGCACGTTACCCCATGAGGCAGGTGTCTATTTCTATCTAGGAAAACTGTCTATTTCAAACTTTTCACTTTTTCTCCTGGCTGAAAAGTCATCTTTAAATTTTTGAGTGACTTAAATATATTACAGATGATTCAACACGCTGATCGGAACCCTATGAACCTATTATAGGTACATCAAGATGTTTGTTTCAGCCGAGTCAATCCAGGAAAATCGTGGAGCGCTTACCATTTTAACGAGGTGACAATGAAATCGGTCTGAAATTCTTAAAATCGAAACCTCGCCCTCGATTTTGGCATATTTCCACTTTTGGAGGTGTCGTAGGTATCTATCATATTACAAGATTATTATGAATATTGAATGTGGACACAGAATTCCAACTTGGAGCATGAACACGTACATCATATTGCTGCTGAGGATCATCAGTTAAACATTCAATGCAACTGGACCACAGAAAACTCGATTGCGCAACATGTCTCGTTGTACGTTGTTTTTGCGCTAGCCTTGAGGCGTGAAAGGGTTCTAAAGGATCAGCAAAAACTAATCGAATTAGCAATCAGGTCAGCACCTAGCAGAAAGAGCTGGGGCATCTCCAAATCGAAAAGGGTGTTTCAATTAGGTGTAATACGAGGGATAATCAAATCTAAAGGTTCTCTTTTCCATTCTTCGCCCCTAGAAGCTGAGGGAAATGCCCAAAGGGATCTCTGTACAAGGTGGCTTTTCTTCCAATGCGGAGACCTAAGACAATATCACATATAAGTTACGTGACACGAATACTCGAAGAACTCAGGCTCGTTTGGGATCTCGCTATTGCTAACTGGCGGTCCCACCAATGATAATTCGATAGGGGCCGAGCTTTTTGGCAATCCAATGCGACTAGAGTCAATTCCTGTATCTCCCATCGTGTGGAAGGTAAATAAATTTTTATTTTATATGGAATACATTTTCTACAGAGAAGGTGCATTCGACGTAAACAATTGTGACAAAATATTAAAAAATTTGTAAAAATATTATTCAATTTTTCCGCAACATTAGGTACTTGCCGGCAATTGTGGGGATTAAAATGTTGGAAGCTGGAAACCAAGATTCTAAACAATTATTCCGGTAATAAATTGAATTTATGGAATTTTTATATGAACCGTTCCGCTGGCAATGAAAACAGCTTTTTTCCCTGTCGGGCAAGCTTTACTAGCCTAAGTTCAATGCAAGCAATGTAGCAGCATGAAGCAAACACAGTATAATGAACCGTTGTTGCTATTCTCTATTTCGCTTTAAACGAGTGATTAAACTTGCCTTCAGTCAAAGCAAGTCTTTCACCCTTGAATGAATCAAATAGATAATAAATTTAGTGACATGGTTTTAATCTCCATATCAGACACCTGGAGATAAGGTAATAAATCAAATCCGAATTTTGGTTTTTCATTCCTTTCCTCAGGTAAATTTTGTATGTGAATAAAACGTGCTTATTTCACCCTATTTCAGTCGAACCCCTACCAATTAAATGATAAAGCCTTGGCATTTAAATTATTAACGTCACATTGGGGCTGGAAGTCTTCTGTGCGACGAAAACTGCCTGAACGTAGGCCTCAATTTGTCTAAAGATTACAGGATCACATGATCCATCCATAAGAGGCTTACTTTCTTTTTTCGAAATGTTTCACTCCAGCCGAACGTGTGAATCTTTGCTAGCACCTTCGTAATTGTAAAGACCCTTTCCCTGGTTGCAGGTTAACCCCAAATGGCCAGCGAGGAGCTCAGCTGCAATGGAGTTGGACCCTCCTGGCAATCAATTCGTCTTACCTGCTACCGCAATTCCACTCATGTATCTACCCTCTTTGCTTCAATAACAACAACCCAGATAAGGTGGCTATCTCACAAAACTGAAGAAATATGACTCCCCCATTTATTCTCACACTCGAACGGGGGAAAATTCAATTCCCTAGATCCCGCATGATTGAGCAAAACGTACATTTAGGATTTAGCCCCAAATAACCGCTTCAAAATAATTTTTCTGCTCGGCAACCCATATGTATGATAATTAGGTACGTGAGAGAAATGATTTTCAATAATTTTTCGAAGCACTGAAGAATCAAGACAATAGCCCAGAAACAACTCAAACGTTAGAAGACAAGACGCACCTTCAACAATTTTCTTCAGCCCGTATTCCTTGAATTGTAAGCGCAGATTGAAGGAAATACTAAAAAACAGAAACGTCCGGATGAAGAAGACGAAGAAGACTTTTCATAGTCCCTCGGGAGGGTGGAGCACAGGAATTGTCGAGATTTTACCACGTACTTTAAAAAGGAAGCAGTTGAGAGGGTTGAAAAAAGCGGGAAAATACTAGCAGGGAAGACGCAGAGGCTTGAAAAACGTTCCGGGTGAGTTCAGAGGAAAAGGGTGCTTCAGTGCTGGAGCTATAGGTCACTTGTCCTGTATAGGCTAGCAACAAAAAGGAGGATGGGATTCTAGACTACGAAAGGCGTAAAGGAGGAGAAATTCAGCCCTCGGTAGGAGAGAATATCACCCTCAGTTTACTGTTATTGCGAAGGTGGAACTCGTTCCGTAGGGGAGTACGGGCGATTTCCAAGGTTCTTGTTTGAAAGTCAAGGCCCAGGATACGGAGGCCTAGACAGTTTGGAAGGATCCTTCGCCGGTACGGCCCCGGAGGGAGACGTGTCGGACATTGGAGGAGTCAGCAAGCTAAACTACATAGGACCCCTGAACGTGAGACAGTCCACATATCCTCTTCCTGTTCCCAGACGGCATCAAAGCGTCTGCATATTTGCTCAGGGGCTTCCAACGGGGAGGAAGGCTGGAGTTAATCAGCCCTGTATCTGGTCGGAGGGCGCGTATTGCGTACTGCATCAGATCAATAATACGCGATCTGCACAGACACGTTTCTACAATGACAGGCGTCGTGGTCATGATCTGCTGAGAGAGCAGTCAAATGATAGCCGGATAGGGCAACTAATTAAGATAGAGCACAATCCTCATATCACAGCGAGCTCATCATGCACATTGAGCCATAGCAACAAAGCGTAGGTACAGATATTGGGTCACCATCAACCAAGAGTCAAGCGTAATCCGTACATCGTAGCAAATACAATAATATCAATATTAAGTATACCTATGCTACGGAGCAATGAATATTTAGAAGAACTAGTTCAACGTGCATATCTACTCAATTGTGCTCACAATTTGAAATGAAATCAAGGCTATGGGTCCGACAAAATTGAGTAGGCCATGAAATTTAAGCTATTTTGCCACTGTCACAATGGAAAAGGAGCACCTACTCTTGCACGCCAAACGTTCAACGTCTCTTAATGTGTCGTAGGTCTTCAGTAAAAATACGATTATCGATCTCTATACCATGACGTGAACTTATTGAGTTTTGTGAAATAGGCCTGAAATGAATTGTTTCCTCGCATTTAAACGAGTCGCAGCCCATAATCTACGCATTATTATCAGCTAACGTGGTAAGTTAAGCAACGTGACGGCTTAACACTGGAAACAGGAGTAATCAGCTGATCAGGGCCATAATGATCGAAGCCACGAGGGAGAAGGGGGAGCCAGCGTATGTACATTAAACCGGCGAGCCTAATTCGCGTATAAATTGACAGCTCTGAGTGATGCCCAATGCTCAGGTGCCCGGCTGGTTGGTTGCCAAAATCCACTCGGCCCTCTCGAGAGAACAACGTTTCATCGTTAAGTGCCGGCCCATTAAAACCAATAACAGCTCATACACGAGACAACCCCCACCCAAGAGCGACCGAAGCTTTCCAACGCTTTATTGTCTCGTTTTCCCCGGGCTCAATTCCGCGAGTCATTTCCACCTCGGGGGAAAGGTAATGGCGAGTAACCTGTTCCCGGATGACCCTAATTTTCCTAGCCGACAGGAGGTAAAACGTGTCCGCTGTTGCTACGGATGAAAGCAGTCCCTGTTATAGCCGTGTTGAACACCGTTTACATTAACCGCATCAGGCTTGCTGCCATTATGCGGCGCTTGTTGCCATCTACCATTCGGACAACCTCGACCTATAAATCGATGATCAAACAGGACTTCTCATCAAGCGGTGATTCGGATGGGTAATGTACAAGTGTTGTCCTGTCGAATGGCTCTCAATAATGTATCGGTAACCGAGGTAGGTGGCCTCATGTCGGACTCAAACTCGTTTGTTTTGCTCATTTTCCAGCTAAAACTTCTTTCGCAAACTTATATCAAATATTTATTATAGGCCGCCAGAAATAGAGAAAACAATGAATTTGAGGAAATTTACGTATTTATCTCCCTAACTCGGGTCATTTGATTTATGCGCCTACGCTCACGCCACAACCTGCTCTTCACAATATGCACGGCGCGATTAATTCTCGACGAGACGTACAGATTTGCAACAAAACATCGCACCCTCGAGAGACGACGAGGGTGAAACAGCAAAATATATGATGATTAGTGTGCCCGCTGTGGCGTGCCCTCAGCTCGCATGAATGAACCGGTCGACAGACTCGGAAGGGCAAACCGTAACGCTGCCGTAAATCCAACGGCGACTTGTAGCCCTAACGAACACATGGCCGCTATCAAAACGGCGTAAATCTTGGTCTCAGCCGACGAATATCGTATCCAAGTACGCAGGAGACGAACATATTTATATGCGATAATACGCCACGACCCCGTACCGTAGTCGCAGTGCGGAAGCTTGCCAGAACCCTTCGCCTAGACATTCCTTCAAGAAATTAAATCAATTGCCCATAAACCGCCCCCCAACTTGTCAAGAATCTGGAATAACCATAGCATCCGTTGCGTACCTACGGCATTTGTAAACGTAAATGATGATTTTGTGTTATTGATGGTTTTGATACAGCCGTAAATGATGGTTTGGTTATTGTATTAACCCATAGGGTGAGTAGGTATCTCAAGGAGTACATTCTCCAATTATTATTTCAGAAAACCCCGAATACCAGTTATGCCATGAGTTATAAGGCTGTGTGCCAAATTTTCATGATACGACTCCCCATAACTCACGGGTATAGCCTGCAGCTATGCAGACGGGCTAACCACTAGACCAACCCGTGAGCGCAACAATGGCAAAATACCCCCAAACTGATACAGCATTTATACCGCTATTTTAAATCAGTAGGTATTTATTAAATGATTAAATGTCACGGTATCTAACTTTCCAAAAAAAGTCATGCCAAGTAAAAAGAAAATTATCTGAGAATTTCCTGAAATTAGGATAGGAAGATGTATAAAACGTATTATATAAAATAAACTTCTGTCCCTGTTAACACGGCGGTTTGACAAATTTCGAATTCATAAGTACGATTGTATAGAATGCACCTTCGGCTAACTCAAACATCGTTTTTATACCGTGCGCCGTCGGGTCTAATCAATTTTAACGACTGTACGTGAAATAATGTTGCGAGAACTTATAAGATAGGGTCGAGGGATACGGGGCCGCAAAAGCCATAGAAAGGGATTCGAGATGAAGAACTGGCTGGTGTCGTGCCGTGGCCGTGTCGTGCGTAGAATGAAGAACACGGTTTATGTTCACCCCTCACGATAATTTAGCGTACTTCATCTCGGGATTGAATTAATGTGGTAAGTTGGCTCCTCGTTACGGAAAACCAAGCTCGTCTTCATCTGCAACAATTAGGCGAACATGATACTTTTTGTAGTCCGCGTTGTTCGAATTCTGTAACGCAGTCACGTAAACTCGTAACCGTTTTGTTCAACGTCCTATTCGCAAACAGAACTTTACCTTTCGAAAGAACAAGACAGCGAATTCCCTTTACATTATATTGCTCACCCTTGCATAAAACTGTACTCGTGCTGCACTGTATTCTAACGTTGTCCATCCAGTATACTGGAAAGGAAACATATTTTTATAGTTTTTGGTATTTTTACAACCGTTGGTCTACACTCTAGAGCAAATACCAAGTATTGAACCTGCTCATTCTATGTATCTAAGGGGTATTCAAAATGATGGGTCAGAATTGATTCAGTGCCAGTCGGAAAAATATCTAAAGTCGAAATTCAGTGAACTATTTATGCTTTGTGCTCTTATAAACTACTTATTTCACGAAAAGCCAGTAAATGAGAACAGACCGAGTGAGCGAACGCAGGCGAATTAAGCCGGGAATTTGTATTTAGAGGCCATCTGCTGCGGGTGCTTCTAATTTAGTGCCCTTCCGTGCTAACGCTATCCCCAGTCCTCCCTGATATTGTGCTATGTTCCTCTCTGCAAACACACCCAGGGAGTGTGAGCGCAGAGTGAGGTCGATGTGACCTGGGGACAAAGATTTCGAATTTCAAAAAAAAAACATCTGCGGTGAGCGACGTCCAGATACTCAATGAGGAATGCACTCAAGTTGAAATCCATAATTAATAATATCAATGAAACTGTTGCCTAGTGAAGAAGCTGATTTTGTGTAAGCATTATATATAATATGAATGGCTCCAACGGTTATATATACCTAACAGTCTACACATTCTATATATTGTTACTCGTAGAACCCACCAATGTGAGGGAAAATGGCTTTCTTGGGGTGGCTAACTGGGGGACTTTCAACTGAACTTCATCTCAGGGAAATTCTTGCTACTTAAGCGAACAGGGCATACTTTTTATTTGACACATTTTATGTATACCGATATACACTTAAGAAAATGACTGCAGCTCCCAACGACGAAATTGAATCCCTCGCTGTAGACCGCAGCATAAGCATAACTAAGTACCAAAGGTACGGTTTCTAATAATCGCAATATAAGACCCTATTCAATCCCATAGGCTTCGTGCCTCAGAGAGTGAGAAAGATGGAGGTATGTAGATTTCATGTGAGCCTATGCCTGAGTCCGTGATATGCGACGCAGTGCCTCAGGCTCGCAGTAAACCCAGGGCATCAATAGATGATTCCCCTTGAGGTGTTGCTGAGCCGTCAGGCATTTCGACACTCGCTATCATCATTTATGGAGAACTATTGCAAATCATCGTGTCGACGCCTTGGTAATGGTTTTCTGTCATAACGGTTCTTTGAACCGTTGGAAGATACATTTATTGTATTTATTATTAGACTGTTGAACACAGAAACTTGTTCAGGGAGTGATCCTGAGCAAAAGAGTAGAGGAAAGTGCCCAAAAGTGGACCCCCATTTTGTTTTTTACCAATAAAAAATATAGAACAATGAAAAACATATTTTTAAATGCATGTAACGATAGCACGGTAATGTTTTGTATCATTTCAATCTCAATTTATAAAATTATACTGAGAAATAGTAATAAAAAAATATATTTTCCAAAACCCTGCAATTTGGCAATCCCAAAAAAAGTTGCCTAAAGTGGACCCCTACTAAATATTAGGAAAATGGATGGAAAATTAAATGGAGGAATGAGATTAAATCACATAAAACAATGCTAAGTCAAAAGTAAGTATATAATAACAATAAATTATCCTTTAATGCTAATGAATATATCGATTTCCGATTAGGCATCGTCATTTTTTGAAGTCGTTACTCCAGGAAAAGTCTCCATCACGGACGACCCAGACGAAACGCTGTCTTCTTCACTGCTTGATTTCTCTTCGAAGTTGAGACGTTTTTCAGATTCAGCAGGTGTTTGAACATGAAAAATGAAGGGGGGTCCACTTTAGGCGACTATAGCCTAATTATTCATTGCTCTTTCAATGTTCAACAGACCGTTCAATTGAGATAACTTGATGATAAATATTACCCTTATTCCTTACTATTTCAGAATAATACAAGTTGGAAGCCTTACCTTCAAAAGTGTAGGAGAAATGTCGAATAACGTATGACACTGTAATAATTTTACTATACAAGAAATCACATAATGGCGAACTGAAAGCCAGCAGATGAAGTGGACGACGTGAGGGCTCCTACATGTTGTCACAGAAGTGGGAACTACTAGTTGCGATTGGTTTCGGTAAAGTTCAGCAGCGTACAGAGCCTAAAATGCCAGGGGTCCACTTTTGGGGAGGGGTCCACTTTTGGGCACTTTCCTCTATTATTCAAAAATTTTTCCTAAGCTCCGATACGATCTCCAATTTTAGAACGATTACAATACTCGTTTTGCGAATATGGAAGTAAAAACGAATACAGGCATAGCAGTATGCGATGTTGTTTCTGCAATATCAGCCGCAGCGTCAGCAATGAAAGTAATTAGCATCATCAAATGAAAAGCCAACTTCAAAATATTTCGGATTTCTTGTTCAAAAAAGCGCTAGGAATAAAACGTAATTTTATCAAAAAAATCAGCTTAGGGACTGAACAGCAAAAAAATAGCATTCACTAATCGCCCAAAAAATGTTTGTTTAAGCACTAACTTGACGCGCAATTGGGTTGCATTTCGTTCTACTTATTTACCGATCAAGCGGATAATTTATCTGGCTCGGAATGCCCGTTCTGTCGCGCCAATTCATTCGCTTTCCAATTCGGAGAACTGATTTTATCGGCTTAGTAGCCGTAATTTTATGTCATTCTGCGCTCGGGCTCGGTCTTTTTCTATTATTTGCCAAATGGCAACTGATAGTAGAGTCGGAATCACCTCGCATTTGGTATTATTAAAATAGGCGATCGCGGAGCTTTTCGAGTCAAAAATAGAGAGCTGAAAAAACGGCGACACTCTCGTGGCCCAAATAATTCAAAGAGCCGATCATATCAACAGGGCTATGAAATCTAAATTACTTGTTATTATTGCTATGCAGTGGCCCTTTCTGCCTCAGCTCGTAGATCGCGTGGGTTTTTGTCGTCCGATAAACGAGTCGAGTTTTAGTGGTTTTTGACGGAATCACGATATTTTTCCCGACAAAAATACATAATTTACCGCGGCAAGTCGGCTTATGCATGCTTAGCGGACCTTATCAGTTTTTATTACACCGTATGAACAATAGGATTGGTTATCATAAACTACTAGAAGACGTATAACGTCATTGTGGTACCTAGTCAATGTTCCTGCTTGGCCAGATGAAAGACGTCAGTCAAACTCAAACTCAAACCCAAACTAGAACACAATCTTATTCAAACTTCAACTGAAACTCAAACTGAAAACGAAACTTGAACACAGACTTGAATTCAAACTGAAACTAAACTCAAACTCGAGGTTCATTTCAGTCAAACTCAAAGTCAAACGTGAACTATAACCGAACCTGCTACTCAGACTCAAACTTCAACTTGAAACGAAAAGTCAAGCTCAAACTGAACCTAAACTCAAATCCAAACTTGCACACAAACCAAGCTTGCATTCAAGTTTAGTTTTGAGTTGGAGTTCTTTCGCTATCACAACATCCCATATGGTTGAGTTGACGTCACTTAGACAGAGATTTAATTCGTCATGATGAAGAGCTGAGAGGCAGTTTCCCCTCAGAGGGTTTATTATTTTTCTTAACTCGTAGCTTATCTCTCTCTCTCAAAGGGTGAAGTCTAAGCCTCCCTTTCAGAAAAATTCACGGTGACTTACATTTTGCGTTCCATTCAAATTATAATGTGTCAGTTTTTTTCTCTAACACAGTTCCAACGTCCTGCTCCCTCTTCTTCGGCCATAAATCAGCCTTTTCGGATTTTGTTTTCATACGGAATGGCATTGTGAAGGGGAAACGAACGTTGAAATACAAAATGGAAATCTTCATTCACAACCCATAAATCCCATTTTCATAACCGGCCTGTATGGTTTTTCATTTTTACACTGGGATCTTATACATGATATGATCCGAAGTCACCCTTTCCCAATACGACTCTTTCCATGCCTGTCCACCAATTTTTTCTCGCATGTTTTAAATTACGATGCATGCAGATGCTTTTAAGACACACTTTCCGACAAAAGCGTGTGATCACTTTCTACTCTACACCGGATTACCTACTGCTTATGCAAGATAACATTGTCTGTCTATTGAGTCCAACTTGTCATAATTAATTGTAATTATTGTCTAACTAGATGCCTACCACCCTCACCCAAGATTGCCTAAGGAGAGCTTAGGAATCCAGAAGAAACCTTATCAGAAAAGCCCAGTACAGGTCTTGATGTAAATCAAAATTTAATTTAATATTAAAGTACCGAACTATAAAAATAATAATCCCCTATTATTGTCAGCATTGCGCTGATTTACCTGCCTTCAGCATTACACAGTTTATAGAGAATTGAAACGGTTGATTGTACAGAACCTCTTCGCCCGATGTACTGGGATACTACTTGCTTTTCAAACTTTAACCTTCCACTAGGTAAAATGGATACCTACTATTGGCGGTTGCAAGTACTTTGTACTCGACTTGTCAGAAGAGAACTAACCTAGCGGTACTCGGTGGCAGTTCCAATGTTCAATGGAAGACTATGTGACTCCAATACAAAGCATCGTATTCTGCTCACGTACCACCAGGCGCCTTTTCGCTACCTACTCGAGTTGTCTATTCGTCGCCCATGTATTCTTTATACGACCGGCGGAACGGCTCCGGCTTCCCCAAAAACTATAAAATTCCAATTCTTCCTTCTCAGGTCAACGGATGTTCTTTGGGATAAACCATTCATCTCCACGTACTTAATGCGTGAACAGGTAAATCTTGAAATTGGAAAAATTTTGCCTCATGTTCTGAAGTCGTTTTATGGCCGCCAAATATCGTTATTGCCGTGGGTAGGCAGTTCTTCAATGATAGCAAATGTCGTGGTTAGTCGGTCACAAGAATTTCCGGAATCGACCCGCAGATCCCGATGAATGGTTGGTCAGCGATTATTTACGTAGTTTATTCTGGGTTGCATGACGTATATAGGTCGCATTTACCGTGCCGACAGCGTGCGTCGTTCAATCCATCCTTGCGATTCATTTTCCTGTCAACTTCTCCAACACCGGTGGGAAAAAAGACGAGGGGAAGTAATAAATATTTATTTTTGGTTATCTGTGTGGCCCCTCCGACAAAAGCTTTACCGTTTGATTGGAAACATGACGGCGGAGTGTGTTGGCCGAGGATAGCGTGTGGTTGCTATATTCATAAATCAAATCAAGACTCATACTTTACCAACATTACCATATTTTATGGCGGTGGGTATAAGGTATTTTTAGAAATGCTACGCGACGAAATACATTTTATATATCATACATATATACAATACCCTTATTCATAACCCAAACATAATTGCACTTAAAATGGTTAGCTACGATAATATTTGGCTGCGCGAATTCGATGATCTGACGCGCTATGGACTTATGCACAGCTTTAATGCCTACATTTATTACATCGTAATATTTTATTTAATGCGTCCTAAGCCGCAAAATAAGCGGAGCAATAAATCAATACGCAATGAGATGAAACGTGGCAGCAAATGTGGATGAAGAGAAATCTTGGTCGTATACTCGATACTGTTCAGTTGGCAATATAAGTGTGGATAAAGAAGACCGACAAGGTTGGAATGTTTTTATCGGGATATAAAAAAGACGGGGATAAAGAGCGGACGATCCGAGAAAGCTAAACATAGACGCAATGGGTTGCAAAACAAAGTGAACGATGAAAAAGCTGTTGTAAGGATTTCCACGGTATTTAAAAAAACCTTCGAGAAATTGCTTTGATAACCAGCTCAGAACAGCATCTTGACCCGACAACTCGATGAAAATTGGATAAAGATCGAAAGTAGGTAAATACAACATTACTGCGTTACTGACTTTTTAGGGCTTTATTTGCATAGCAAAAACTGATGAGGTAAAAAACAAATCAACAACAAAACCAATTTGACTGAACAATTTGATTATATCGACGGTGTAGAATCAATACTGCCCAATTCGTTTGCCATGCAATCTATGGACGCGTGATTTGCCTAGTTGCCACCAATCCAAGTTTTGAGAAGTAGGCAACCCAGACGCCCCCAAAAGACACGATGCTTTGAATTGGGCAGTATTGCAGTTTCATCGTCGATATACTTAAACCAAAAACAATTTGGTATCGAGTATAAAAAATTATGAGTTTTTTCGTCAGTGTAAGGCGAATGCATACTAGTTGAAGATCTGATGTACTGTGGTTACAGCTCGTACGACTAAAGAAAGGAAAAGTAGCACATTTCTTAATATATTATGAGAAACTGGGTTGTTATCATGTGTCCAAAGGAAAGGCACTCCGACATTTTCATAGCTTTCGGGAAATTATTTATGACGAAACGAACAATCCGCTCGTTCTTCCGCTTGTATACGCATTAACCTAAGAGAGCCGCAGAGGCAGCCCGACAATTCAGGTACCTAGTTAATTATTTCAAGAGCATCAATATTGGAAACGCTCATTCTTGACCTCGGCTCACCTACTGTAGCAAAAACCGCACCACCCCGCATTAAAAAGACAATTTCCGAACTACCGCTTGAACGGTTCGCCTCAACTAGTCATCATGCAATCAGAGAGTGGTATTTACCATTGTCCTCGGATCAATTGAAAATGAGGGGTTCGACATCAGAAAGATGGGGGAAATCACCAGAATTTACGGCCAGATTCAGGTAGAAATCGTAATTAGATTTCCAGCCTTTTGTGAATCCGTAACGCCGTGATTAATATTTTCTGTGAAATCGCCCTAGAAAGTTACCGCGAACTTCAACACTCAACTGCTATAGGATTTATGGAATGCTCTCTAGGTTTTTAACCCGTATTTCGGAATCGTTTGAGACGACAGAACTGTTTTAGTTTCATACGCCGAAACCCACCACACACGCCAAAACACCAAAGCACTTCAACGCTCCTGGTGGGAGTATACTACCAGCATACCTACGAAAAAGGGGGCATGAGAGAGAATACAAAAGACGCCGCGAGAGAATGAGACAAACGAGTGTAATGTTTTTGTATCGGTTTCACGTTTCCGAGGAAAATTCCAAAACACGGTAATTCTCATGATAGGTAATTAAATTCCAAATGAGTTTCAGGAATATTAGAAAGTACAATTCAAGTAGAAGGCAGAGGGGTTTACGATACCCAAAATTAATGCTCTCTTTGCCATACTTTTGTCACTTTTGCAGGAAAACCATCGGTGATTTTTTCTACCTAATCCTACCTGTAAATTTTTTCCCTCGCATCGGCTTTTCTACGTTTTTCCATCCAATGGACATTGTCATTACCCGAGGGGCTATTCGCTCCGGTATAAAGGATTCTGGAATTCCACGGTTGGGTCTTAACCAACAGTTTCGAGGGTTGCAGGTGGTGTACTTTTCACTTGTAAACACCTTCCAACAGTTTCACGAGATGAGGTAATTCCGACCGACTGAATCCTTGGCAACGAACCTTCTTCCTTTTCTCTCACCTCTGCTTTCTCGGCCGGGGAATTAAATTTATTTTACGATCAGCACTTTTACCTCCGTTTCTAATTAGCGATAGCTTGTATGTAACGTTTAATTATTCCAGGCTTCAGATTGCTGTTCCTAATACGCGGAAAGGATTTCCCTCCGAACAAGAAATGCTCAGCTGTTCATTTGTGCGCCTGCGCCGATTTTTCACCCTCCCTTTAGCAATTCAGACCTCATTCAGCTATTGTTTGTTACCTTCCTGCAGTATGCAGGGTAATAACTCCTACTTCCTTCTTTTAATTAGTTAAACAATTACAGAACTGCAATTTCTCGAGGGTCGCATGGCTGCTTTCTCGTGTTCTGGTTTTTATTAGTTTCCCTGCGGTGCCCGGTGTTCAGCTTTCCGTTTTCTGCCACCATTTCTTTTAGAATTAACATAACAAATCGTGAAGTTTATTGTCAACAGTGGAAAAACACTATAGAGGCTCAGCTGGGTGTAGAGCATGTAAGTGTATGAGCATGGGTGTGTAAGTGTTAGTGATGTAAGGGCACAGTTTGATTTTGTGTTGAGTGTGGCTTTTTTGTTACACGTGGTTTTACAAATTTGTCAAACTTTTCTTTCAGTTTCAAAAACGAGAAAATACGATGCAAAACCGTAACCAAGGGCGTCAAAATTTTTGACTTTCTCGTTTAACACAAATATCCCTCCCTATCTCACACTAATACGGTGGTTTTCTCCCTTCGAACTACTCAGCCGACCTCGAGGGGAGTTTTGGCGCAACGTAAAAAATTCACCCAGGCCTATCAATTATTCAGGAATTTTTAACGGAGCTCCCAGGGGATGAGCCTGACACCGGCAGTTAGAAGTTAGTGCTTCAATTTCTGTCGTCCCTACAGGCTTCATCCTGGAGACATGTCTGGAGTCGAGATGTTAAATTTGGCAAGAACATTCTACTCTGTTCAAGCATTAGATAATCAAAGCGATGCATGTAGCTATATTTTTTTTAAGACCGGAGGGCACAGAAGAACCTGAACGACTGAAGATATCATTTTTAGGTATAGTATGCTGCCATGGTTCACATTTTAAAGGGCTAGAGCCCATTGAACCTACTTTGTAGTTTGAGAGGTCTGCCCATGTCACTGCCATCCAGTACCACTCGAGCTCACTTGAATTCTAAAATATGCAGATGATTAGGACTTTGTCTATCAATAAAAGTCGGGTAGAACATCGAGCAGAACTGGACTGTACTGTTGACTCACCGAACCTACCTTGCACTTACACTGGACTACCAGCTTAGGTCGAAGGCCCTTCTTCAAAGAGACTTCGTTTATTCTAGACCTTTTAAATAATTCGTTGTGTTTCTCCAACACATCAATGAGATTTAAGAATGAAGAGGTCAACAATCACGGTTAAGAACATGTCTGGTGTAAGCGATGGTTCAATTGTGATGAAATTCACAAAAATGAGCCACCGTTGTCTTGGAATGTTAACTTAAATATGAGGGAAACTCTGAGCTTTTTCAAGTTCTTGAATGTACTGATTCAACCCACGAATCAGTGGTTGAATTTGGTAACTCTCATATTTCACTCGCTTCGTATGTACTGTTCTGTTTGAAGGCTCTCGTCTTGCATTTAAGGACTTAAATGTGAGGAAGGGCTTACGTCAGGGGGGAAAAGATTGGATATTAAATTTTCATTAGGTTATTCGAAGAATTTTCATCGAGGGGACAAAATGTTCGGCTAATGTTCGGCATACTTTCTGAATATGGGTCTAGATAGGTAGGGTCACTTCATGCCTCATAATTTTTTCCCTGAGCATCCCACAGCAAATATCCAATAATTCACCAAACCATTGGATGTTTTTTAGACCCGTATACAAAAAATACTCAGCAAAAAAGCTCAAAATGAGGAGTCATTGGCATATTATAATCCACGAAAATCGAATACACATTTCTTAATTTAGAAGAATAATAGAACATTTCGGGGAATTTGTAAATCTGCCATGACAGTGCAGCTGCACTCGGTTCTCTAACATGTCTGTGAAATAGTACAGCACAATACGGAGAAATTGGAATAATTTCGGCCCCTTCAAATAATCGCGCACCCGATGGCAGGAGGTAAATATTAAGCAGCTCTCACTCCAAGTGCTTCACCATTTAACGTTCATCTTGAATAGCGGAGAATTTTGGGAAAAGCGCGTGTTGTAATTCGTCGGGTCGAGGATTAGCTTCGAACGCTCGCAAGAACTCGTCGGGACGTGTAATTCGGTTAAGGGTTTAGGTTCAGACTGGGGTGAGTTAATGTGGACGTGGTTCTTGATTACAGAGAACTTTAAACCCGCCGATCCTCCACTCTCTCATTTGGTAGCGCCATCTCTGTCTCACGGGCGCAAACTCTTCAGGACTCACCCTCTTCGTCCATTCGGCAACTTACTTTAATTTTGTTGCTTTGTGCAAGTGCGGTTCTTGCGGATTACCCTAATTCTCATTAGGCGTTTGCCTACTACTGTGCTTCAAGTTCAAGCTGACTACGGCGTTTCAGAGTCCACACACCACGGGCTCACTCTCTCGGCAAATCGTTGAGCCGTTTGTAGACATGGGATTTTTAGATTTTCCAGACATCTTGAGCGAAGAAAATTAGTAAGGATTTCAAGGCCGTTAAAATTCTCGGACGTAGCAATTTTGGATAGTTGGGTCAAGCTCAAGTTTGAGTGTTTATGCCTGAAGCACCGTTCCATACAATACCGTTTTAGTTCTGAGTATAGGGAGCGCTCATCGTTAACATATAGCCCGTGATACAGGGCGACACATTCCCCAGAATGAGACTCAGGTATTCTCCCATCGGAAAGACTTGTTGACTCGAAACTGATTCATCCGGATTTGCATTCGGGGGTCCTCCTGTTTGCGTTTGTTGCGGTCCCAAGGCCCACCCCCGATTTCGTATGCAGGTCAGCGACTTCGTATAAATAAATCGAGGGGTTTAGTCTGCTTTGAGCCGATGGAGAGGGTTCAAGCGAAAAGGGAGAGCGAAAAGCTCTCTAATGAACACTCGGCGTAAGTTCAACTCGCTCGCTAGCGCAGTGCTGGTCCTGCAGGGCGTTCAGTGAGTACAGCTCTTCAAATTGTCTAAGGCAATTAGTAAAGTGCTAACGTCACAAATTAACCGCTTAGCCGACCCGGAGGGAAGCTCAGCAGATGCCTGAGGACCTCACTCTACATTGGTGCTATGGAAGGGATAAGTGTTTGAATATTGTAGTATTGTTTAAAGCCAGTTGATGCCTATTTGTGCTCTCACGAACCGAACTTGGGTGAAACAATGAGGAAACGTGAGAAAGGCCGAGCAACTTTGAATATTGAATGTGAGGAGGTTCAAAGCAGGTATGAAATGCATTTCCAAACTAAAGCATTGTGAGGTGAATTCTGAGTGCCATCTGATAGCTTCGTGGTTCTACTTTTGAACGGAGATGATAAAAAGTCATAGCGATTTATGATCCAGCATTTACCGAGCTTGACATCAACTAATTTGCGATTTGGGTTTTGAGTGATGGAAGATGCAGTGAGATGGAACGATGAAGGAAAAGTCATCTTACGGAATCAAACGGATGAATGCGATCGGATGAATAAGCTCAAGCTCATTTCATGAATTCACGAGTTCTGCTGAATATCTAAAAACGTTCTGGCTTCTAATCTCATGGAAAGAAACGAATAATTTTTTTACAGTTTTCAACCTTAACATGGCAACATGGCAAATCACTCTTTAGGGACCAAAAAATGCCCAATGGGGCCTACCAAATGGCTAAAACATGCTCGAAATGGCATACGCTATGCCGCAATCATACTGCAACGCTCCGCATTTTACCGCCCTGAATTTTGAATAGCTCCGAAGCGTAGAACGCAATAACAGGCGTCAGAACTGAGTGCTTGCCAACCGAAGCATGCAGCCCCAACAATCCCAGCTCTAGAGAACATCAGAGGATCAGGTTGCATATGCGATCCTGCGACAGGAGCGGTGGTGGATGCCACTCACCCGTTGAGGGTAACAGCGAATGCGCCCCGGGCATGAAGCGCATTTGCGGTTCGAAATGATTCAGCAGCTTCAGGAATTTCGAATTCCAAAAGCCGTCGAGAGAGGCGTCAGACAGTGGAGACGGAGAAGGAACGATCCCTCCCAGGAAGCTGTCACATACTTGGAAGTCCTGGCTTCATCCGCGTTGGGGTTTGCTCATAGTGATAGGGAGAGGGGGGGGGGGGTCGAGAACCAACAGTGCGGATAGAGACAGTGATCATGTTAGTGGAATGGGGGGGGGATAGTAGATGTAATTGTTATGATGGTGAGAGCCTCTTCAACAACATATACCCTTCAGGTGTACCTCCTGCTGGTGAAGCTTAAATTTAGCGTCCATAATAGCTATGAATCATGCCTCTAGATCTAGTGAGTAGAAAATTGAGACCCATTTCGGTTTCCAAGAAAAATTATTATAGCGGAGTTCTCAATTATTCATACAGTAGCAAGTTTCACTCTCGCCCTCAACGCCTGCGGATTCAAAAAGTCTTCCACGAATGAAAATTGAAATATTAGCTAGGTATAACTTCTTGTCCCCTTGAAAATTTTCAATTTCCCAACTGAAGTTAAGGCTTAGCACGTAGCCATTGCATACGGGATTCAGTGGGAATCGAGTAATAGGTAATGTCTACTGTCAGTCCGCTTGAATTACTGAAGACGTTTACCAGGACTGACGTGGAGTTATTCAATAATTCTCAGTGCAAGACATTATTAGAAATTGAGACATTAGATTAGAATTTAGTTCCAGCATTTTAGTCCTAATCCTATCTAATGAATCATTAATTTACGTAAGCCACAAGAGCTAGACCAAATCATAACGGGTCAAACAGTACATTGCACATCTAAATATTTTCTTTAAACATTATCGAATCGAGTAAAATACAATACCCTATCGTCATCGCCACAGTGCAGTACGAAGCCGTATGGAACTGCCCGTTCCTTCCTCTCATTTTCGTCCCACATCGAATGCATAGATATCCCCTTTCTATTAATGTCAATTGTGCTCCAAGGTCCCCCTTCCAACCCCAACTACGACGAGGAGGGGGCTCTATATGACAAAGGGCACGAATCCAGAAAGTAAGGGTTGAAACCCTTCGGGGGCTGTATCATTGTTTCGAATGACGGTATATATAACGAAAAACGGACTGCAACTGCTGTTGTACCAAAACCTTGCGTGAATATCCAATGTTGCAGTGACATGTTCGGAAATGATGCTCTCCCAAGGGCATTTTATCGACTGCAGGGCTGAATCAACCAAATCAACAACGCATCTTGGAAGACTACATTCATGCGTGCGAGTAGTTAGCAGCATAACCCCCCCCCCTTTCATCAATTCCTGGGTCTTATCCAGCCAACGCAGCAGTGAGTTAATATTGATCTGTGTAAGGAAAGTTGTTGACATATTAATGCCTACCTTTATTACAAAAATGTTGATGTGTCAGGTAATTAGCATTAGGAGTTAAAATTATGTGAAATATAATGACCCAACTCTCAACACCGTTGCCGTTGGTGAGTGGTTGAACTGCCGATTTGAGCTAATCAACCTGAAATTTTGATCACTTGATTCTGAGAAAGACTGTCAACTGAAAATACTTGAAAGAGGCCAATTCGAATATTTCATAATTTATTATTTACCTCTACATCTCCCCGCTCGAACGCCTGTATAAATACACGAGTATTTTTAAGAGAGAAAACGTTTTTTCATTAGCTTGAAATGGACTGATTGGACTGAATAAGTGGCATCACTCACGATATTAAAACTCCATTGTTCAAACGTAACAATTTCAATTAAGTGTGCATTAGGAGATAGGGAACATATTCATTTTATTAAGCCCAAAGGGAGGCAATAAACGGGCAGAAGAGAGTCAGCACGCTATGCAAACGAACTTAATGACCTACCACTAAAGCTCCAGGGTCGTATTGTGGTGACATAACGTTGAGTTGCTAATTAGGTACAATTCCGACCTGAGCAGATGGATGAAACTGGAAAAGGTTAGAATAAAGAGATATTTTCGGACAGTAGTAAAAATAATATCGGCAGTCTTTCTCGAATCGAGCCTTTTATTCTGTCAACACGAATGTCCAAAGCCTAAAATCAAATTATCTTAGCTCATTATTTTTTGAATACCTAGCGCCGAATTGAAGCCACAACGAACTGTTACCGTCCTACCGAACCAGCAGTTATCGATTTCCGTCTGCGGAGCACTCACCTGAAACAAATGGAAACGAAACATGAAATCGAAATTGTCATAACTTAAAAACCTAAAAATTTCAAACTCAAAGAAATGAATGATTTGCATATTTCATCACTTGAGACTGGACCTTTGCATAATTCTTCATTATTGTGACTTTTGGAGAACTGCCCATATCACATTGCTTCGTCGGTTAAGTATCAAGTTTCACTTTGAAATTCCATTCTCTTAAAAACATTTTTACGTTTCCTTATTAAAAACTTATTTCCTTTGTCACTGCATTTTGCAGCTTGCACTTTTTTCTGCATTAAATTCCAGTCCCTATTCATCTTCAAAGTCAACCAGGTTTGAATTTATTGGAGGGTCTTTCGAAAAGGGTAGTTGTAAGTACCGACTATCGCAGAACTTTTTATCGGAGTTACGATTAGCAATAAAGGGTGAAGAAGTGTCAACTGATCATATTCTAAAACCAGATGGCACTTGAATGAATAGCAATTACTATCGGGGGCTTCAGGTATAGTATTCCCCTCAAGGGAGCAATATTGCTCCGCCGGTTATTGTACTTCTATTGTCGTCCTTGAGCACCCCAGGAACATTGACCACAATCGTATCAGGTATCCATTTACAATGTCGGACACCTCGACTAAAAGCAGAGGACAATCGGCGGTCTCAATATTATTCAAATCTACGGTAGGTCGCTATCTCGCAATATTCCGCAGTACTATTATAATACCCCTGTTATACACACACTTGGTCCCTACCCTACATCCGGAAGCATGTACTCGGCTGGGGAGACCGATGAGAGGGATAATGAACACAAGGTAGACCCTCATTGTAAATAACGCGTCTGCGCATGCGCGTCGAAGTTGTAGGGGTTCGTTGTCAAACTTTTTCAAGTGAAGGGGATCCCCCTTTTGATTCGGGCCGAAGCTGTGGATGATGACATGACGGGTATTAGGTGACACAAGAGGATCATTCGATGAAACAGCACCGGTCTCTAAGGCGTTCACATTATGATACGATACGATCATTATTTTTGGTTATTTTTAGCGATTCGCTTTTCATTTCTAATGCTCACGAAAATGAACAGTTTGAATGCTCGTGATCACAAGATGCTGTTTTTGGAACGTAAAATGTGGATATCTATCCTTTCCACTGAAACAACTCAACGCAATTCCAATTTAGCTCGGTTCCAAAATTTGCAATGCATATTCTTCTGAATTTTCAGCCTTGGAGCCTTCAAATACGTTTGTATTATGGTCATCCGGAGTTTTACATGATCTTCAAATTAATTTTAATGCTCTTAAATCAAAACCTACGGAACAAACACCTAATTATCCTCGCTCCTCAATCTATTTTATCAAAAACCGACTCTTCGCATTATTTTTTGTGACGGTTGGCTGAAAAAGAAAACCTAAAAAGACGAGAGGTAAGGTGACTTTTAGCTTGATCCTTTCAAGAGAGCTAGCTACAAGTAATCACTTCCATTACGCCTAATCTCCAGCGACTTCATCAACATCAAGAAAATCACCCGGAGCCCTCGAGAGAGAAAAGACTTTTTACAAGGAGTGGCAAGAGAGAAGATAGAGAGTGGAGCTGTGAATGAAACCCTCACAATAACAGGGAAGACATATTGTCCTATCCGGACGGCCAGTGGGAAAAAGAGGAAAAGTGCTGGAATAACAGCAAAATCCTTTGGCCTCCAATCTTTTGACCAGCTTCTGAAGTCGGTCCAAAGCGACCCAGTTTTTATCGAAATTAATTAGAAACATGATCAAAGAGAACCTGCCGAAGCTGACAAGGAGAAAAGCTGAAAGAAATTACTATTTAGAAGGGGTTCGATAGGATTATTCACGAGGTAAAAGGAGAGGGAGTAAAATTTTGGAATTTTTTGTGATTTAACTATTACTTTAGTAAAGAATTCTGTCTCGCTGATGAAAAACTTTTTTCCAACTAAATCTGAAGGGTTTTTGAGCTCGAGTTTAAAAAATAGAGAGAGTTAAGGTGTGATTTCCCTTCAGCGAGACGTGCTGCGAAGTCTGTGCAGGGAAATCGCACATTTGGGTAATAATCTTGGCAAATCGATTCAATAGTCTTTCAGAATGTAAAAATTGTTGATTGTCATAGGCAAACAATCTCGAATCGACCATATTTTGCCAAATTTTCTATTTACTTCACTTACTTCAAATGAAATTACTTGTTTCAAATGAAATAAGATTAATACACTCTAATAAGATAAATACATTCTACGGGGTTTTGAAATGAAAGGCTACAGAAATGAAGTTAGGCAATCACGTACAGTAGGATAGAGTACATGCTGTGAAAGGGACACACATGGCGAAACACCTTCTCGTTGCCTTTTATATAGTACCATATATCAAGTCTGTTAATAAAGAGCTAAAACCTCAGCACCTAAGGTAACCCCCCTATTGTGCGCCTTCACGAGCTTTCAGGTGAACCAGGTATACACTAAACCTGGTATGAAATGCTCTCCTGCAACCCCCCGAAATAATCTTGGTAGAGCCACATATTTTCTTTTATTGCCTGCATCTTCTCAGTTTCGAGTTAATATCGTCTACTTCGGATTTCTAATATCCGGTTCTCTCCCCTCTGCAACGTGGCCACGAAGAGAGGCTAGAACCGAAACTTCTGTTCTGAAAGTAGTCATTCACTTATTAACTTCAACTCAAATTCATTATGGGTGGTAAGCTGAAAGCCATGTAATCTGTGATAGATTGCCCTAACAAACAATGCTCTGGACTGGTCACTTTAGTGGCCGAAAATGAAAATATATCGACGTTGTAGAATCACCACTGCCTAATCCTTTTGCCATGCAACCTGTGGACGCGTGATGTACCAAGTTGCCACCAATCCAAGTTTTGATAAGAAGGCAACCCAGACGTTCCCAAAAGACATGATGCTTTGAATTGGGCAGTATTGCAGTTTCAGTCGCTGGGGCCATTTCTGGAGGGATCTAAGGGTTCTTTGGCTTAAAAGGTAGGGACTTGAGAATTAATCGCATTTTCATCGCATCGAGCTTTGCGGAATCTGACCTCAAATTGATGCAATGCCCTATCTCTTCGGTAGGTCAAAAAGGGTTAAAGGGCTAAGGCAGAAAGAATAGAGCAAGAAGGAGCAAAGGCTGTTTTAGAAGGGATCAGGCGTACCAGCCATAGGGCGGGGGAAGGGAGATCAATCTCTCTGGCCGTCAGTCAATCTGTCCGGGATATACGGTCATGGATAGTCCCAACGTCTCGCAGGGATGCCTATCCTGGACACGGAGTAATTTTCTGAGGGTCAAAATCAATTTGAACGCGGCCTCGCAGGCGGAGTTTGAGGGCTAACTCGTTGTGATGCCCAGAATGTCTCGCTCACCACCGGCTGTCAGTCTTCCGAAAGCCTGGCATTTTTCGGCACACTTGGGACTACCCTAATCTAAAGTTTTCTACTCATAAACTTCACGTAATCGCGCGTAAAAAAGAAAGGTGGCAAGTTTTTGATAATTCTGTTTTGTGCCGATAATAGGTATTCAGATCGATAATCTGTCATCTGCTATGACCAAAAATACAAATTTTTGCAAGTTCGAACAGTCAAATGATATACTGATTTCTTCGAAATAACCAGGAAGGTATTTCGAAATCGGTAGGGTCCAATTTCCCCAAACTTTCATTGCCAAAATCGCTGGTTGGTTGTCCTTAGTGACAAATCTTCGAACAAAGTTACCATTATAAATTGTTCTCCATGCTAAGCTAAGGATGTTGAAAGTTCGGTGAAATTGGACCTAAAACACGCAAGCTCGTAAGACTATTAAAGCTCCAGCCCTGACTGTTGGTATTTTTGAATCCCTTAGGTCGTTCACCTCACATAATTCAGCCACACTGATCGATCCTCCACAAGTAATAAATACGCCGGAAAAATTTACAAACGAACAAGTGTTTACATTGATGATCAAGTCTGTTCCAGAGATGGAAGGGGTGTCGTCTGGTGATGGGCTGCTCGTAAATGTCGATTGAAGGAGGTCGCTTGAGCAATAATTATAAGATGGCAAGGTGGATGGGAGTTAGTGCAGGTTCAGTCAACAACCAAAGCAGCCGTATGGAGGGGAGACGACGAGATAAACCGCGCTTATCTTTGTGAGCCTGTAATAAGAGGAGAAACTTATTCGACATCAGGGTGATTCGAGAGGGGAATGCCTATGTTTTGAGGGCATAAAATGTGTTCGAAAGGGATGGTCAATCATAATCAGCTTGAGGACAGCTATCAAATCTGATAGTCCGCCGAAGAGAAACTCACCATAAGGGGCAATGAAACTTATGAGAGACTGTTTTTCCAACGAGTAGGTACCTAATTTAGGGAAATTAATTTTATTGTTTTTCTTTCCACCAAGCGATAGAACAGATAATTCATGTAATGGCACTAATGATCATTACTATCTCGTGAGTGCCAAGAGTTAGCAGCCTTTTACTGCCCCCAGACCGCTGGGAGTCTGGGAGACGATGCGAAGATACGGGAGAGGTTTGCAGAGCGACTCAGCGCCGGCTCGGGTCCAGTATTTCATTTCCTGAAGATGCCAAAAGCAGATAAAGAGCCTGGAAAGGGGGCGAGTGAGACCTCTTGGGGTTGCAATTCAGGAGGAAGGTCCACCAGGGCATTCGAGCTCTTATCTAAGCTATATACAGCTCATTGTTACCTATCGGTGAGCGATCGGATTATTCGGCGGTCCTCAAGCGAATGGATGGGGCATCAATTTGGAGTCAGTGCTTTTATTTGAAATCGATTGATGAGGGGAACGACGTTCGGATAGTTGAAGAACCTGAATTCATTTTGTCAGCAATAGGGAGCAAATCGTCTACAACCTTGTGCCGATGTGATGAAATGACGCTCAACATTAGAAAAATTGGAGTAAATCGTATTGAACAATTTGATGGGTCTCAAACAATATTGATCTCAACCTGTTGTAGCAAGAATAATTAGTAGGTACATTAGTACCTAATTTAAGCACAACAACTTTCATGGAGTTCGGCCATCGGAAATTCCAGGAAGGTCATTAATCATCCAGATTCATCCGAACCACATAAGGTTGAACACGCTTCCATGCGCTCGTAAGATCGGCGCCCTGTTTGCATATTTGCAACTGAATGATGATAATAGTATAATCTCTAGAGCACAGAAAATGGATCAGCATTAATGAGATTAGTTGAGCGCAAGACCGTGTAGGAGGCGATTCCGATTTGGCTTATCAGGGCGCCGGTCATCCAATGCTGATGGAAGTGTAAGTACTTCTAGGAAATCAGCTGCTTTGCGAGAAGTTGAGAAACGACGGCATATTTCTCACCAGTAAGAAAACAAAGTTCTTCTACGTGCAGAAACCGTAAAACCCTTTCGCATTATCATAGCCGTCGATCGAAAAGTAGTAGGCGAGGTCTTCCCCAGAGATGCTTCTGGTCCGGCAAGGAGATAGGCATCTCATAGAGATAGGCAAGACTCGGTGGAAAGACGTGGCCTGTCGACATGGGACAGGGCACAGGGGCTACACTTACCAAGTACCTGTACTTTTATCGGGGAGATACATCGGCGAGATGTCCCGAAGCCGGAGGCTGGCCAGTACGAAGCATCGATTCTCCTTTGCGCCCGGTCATCGTCGAACAATAAGCCCTGAAAACACGGGAAGCGGCGATACCGGCCAATAACTCAGCAAAGGAGCAAAGCATCCAGTCAGGTCTTCTTAAGTTATCCTGGCGTACGATCCTTATCTACAGATCCAACACGCCACCAACTCTATCCGCCGGACTCGGTAGTTAAAATTTAATATTTATACAGTGGAACAATACCGTGGGTAGCTCCTAGTTACATTGCCGATCTATTATCGGAGCCGAAGCACCTCATAATATAGTCCAAGGGATGGAGAGCGCTATAGTTTATTGAATACCGGGTTAACGAGATTGTACCACCCCAATCTCCTCATACCCGACTCCAACAATAAATATTGCGAAAACGAGTTGACTGTCTTCCGATGCATAAACACGCCGAGGATGTTCCTCGAGGTAATCAAACGTCTCTGAGATAAATATGGCTACAGACCTGGTACGCCCGACCTGCAGCTCATGTTCATGCAGCTGAGTAATAATGCTCTTGAATTGACCGTCAGTTGATTGCTCTACAAACACTATTCGATGTAAGTTGCTATGTACCGGACTATAGAATAATTCAAGAACCTCTGCAAAAATAATTATTAAGAGCGGAATATTTCTGAGGGTACCGTGCCAGTCACTGCTGCAGGATAAAATATTAAAATTCTTCTATAATCCTCAAAAAGTTTCCCCCTTTTCCGTTTGCAGGGATAATTTTGTACCTAGCTGGGGCAGTGACGGGCTCGGTCCCTCGGAAATATACTATAAATATTATGCTTTCACGAATGCAATAAAATTTCCCGAAACAGCTAATTTATGCAACGATTACATCTCCCGCACAGCTTCTGAGACAACTGGGTGATTAATGGGATTGTGTCGGTTTGAGGGCGATTACCAAAGCAAATCTTGACGTAATGATGATGGAAGATCCTTTTTAAGTGAAACCGTATCAACCTAATGACACGGTTCAGAGTCCACTATCGCACTCTGCTCTTTCCATATACACACTTGGTGGTATCCTTGTAGGATGATAAGAATCATTATCGTGACTGGGCACCGTCACACGTTTAGGTCTCAGTGACCTCAGGGCCAAGCGAAGACCTCTGAAACGTTTTTGACAAATTGAATGGCATCTTGTTGGAACGCCCCTCACACATAGTCGTGTCAAACCGATTTATAGTCGGCCATATCAGCTAAAAACTGATAAAAGTAATAAACTGATTTCAGTGAATACATTTCCAGAGGACGTCAGGATTTAGGTATAATCAATTCTATATCAAAACATCAACCAGAATGTTTTAATATTACATTGCAATAATAATTTTAAAAAATCGATTTTTGGTTCAGGCATTTCCGCATCCGAATTTCAAGCTCATAATAACCTTAGGTTGAGCCATCAAGACACGCGGATAAAATTTCAGTGGCGTAATAAGATTGGCATTAGGGCGAATGACACTAGTCCATCGTGCCGTCGAAACGTGAAACATCGTCTGAATGAGAACATCAGGTAGCTAAAATAGAATTTGGCCTTCAAAATTGAGTAAAGCTTGATTTAAATTTCATCGCGGATCACACCATGATCATAATACAAGCCTGTCTAAAATGTATTACAACGCTACTTTAATACTCATTCCTTAATACTCTGACAGGATCATTACTCGACTTTACCTTGCGATCGTTGAGAGAACCCGTAATAATCTCGGCTTTCGACGGCGTAGGAGGACGTAACGAGAACCCAACTTCAGAAAATTGAAGTGACTGAACTGGGGGTTTTAGGGAAGCCTTAGAAAAGTGAGGCAAATAACCTTTTACACGGTCGAACAACCTCGAAGTCGACCAAATGGGAGATCAGGGCCAAATAGAAATCCTATTATACAACACTGCAAGGCTATGTATTTAAGAAAAAGTTCAAAGCAGAAAATTGCACAGAGCATGAATTGACAGTATACGTAATCATCCTGGCTACCATGACGGTTGGGCCTCCAAAAATTTATTATACGAATTGATGAAATGCAGAAAGCCACTACGGACACTGGTCAAATTAGACGGCTCGTTCAAACTGATGGTTACTCATCTACCAAAAAAGACAGACCCGTTACCAATTAGGGGCCCAAGGGGGCTATGGCTACCCCCAATATTGTCTGAAATTCCTTCTGAGTGAAGCTCACAATGAAACAGAAATCAAACTCAAAATCAAACTCGAAGCCAAACTTACAATAAAACAGAAACTCAAACTCATAATCAAACTCACAATGAAACAGAAACTCTAACTCATAATCGAAACCGAAGTCAAACAAACAATGAAACAGTCAAACTCATAATCGAACTCGAAGTATAACTCACAATGGCACAGAAACTCAGAATGAAACAGAAAATCAAACTCATGCTCAAACTCGAAGTCAAACCCACAATGAAACAAAAACTCAAACTCATAATCAAACTCGAAGTCGAACTCACAATGAGAGAGAAACTCAAACTCATAAGCGAAATCAAAGTCAAACTCATGTTGAAACAGAAACTTTAACTCATAGTCAAACTCGAAGTCAAACTGACAATGGAATAGAAACTCTAACTCATAGTCAAACTCGGAATCAAACTCACAATGAAACAGAAACTCCAACTCATGCTCAAACTCGAAGTCAAACTCGCAATGAAACAGGAGCTCAACCTCACAATCAAACTCGAAGTCAAACTCACAATGAAACCGATACTCAAACTCGTAATCAAAGTCAAAGTCAAACCCACGATGAAACAGAAACGCAAACTTACAGTCAAACTCGAAGTCAAACTCACAATCAAAGTCGAAGTCAAACTCCCTATGAAACAGAAACGCAAACTCATGCTCAAACTCGAAGTCAAACCCACAATGAAACAGACACTCAAACTCGAAGCCAAACTTACAATAAAACAGAATCTCAAACTCATAATCAAACTTACAATGAAACAGAAACTCTAACTCATAATCGAAACCGAAGTCAAACAATGAAACAGTCAAACTCATAATCGAACTCGAAGTATAACTCACAATGGCACAGAAACTCAGAATGAAACAGAAACTCCAACTTATGATCAATCTCGAAGTCAAACTCGCAATAAAACAGGAGCTCAACCTCACAATCAAACTCGAAGTCAAACTCACAATGAAACCGATACTCAAACTCGTAATCAAAGTCAAAGTCAAACCCACGATGAAACAGAAACGCAAACTTACAGTCAAACTCGAAGTCAAACTCACAATCAAAGTCGAAGTCAAACTCCCTATGAAACAGAAACGCAAACTCATGCTCAAACTCGAAGTCAAATCCACAATGAAACAAAAACTCAAACTCATAATCAATCTCGAAGTCAAACTCACAATGAACTCAAACTCACAGTCGAACTTGAAGTCAAACTCACAATGAAACAGAAACTTGAACTCATAATCATTCTCGAAGTAAAACTCACAATGAAACCAAAACTCAAACTCATAGTCAAACACACAATGAAACCGAAACTCAAACTCATAGTCGAACTCGAAGTCAAACTCCCTATGAAACAGAAAGGCAAACTCATAGTCAACTCGAAGTCAAACTCACAGTGTAAAGAGTCTGAGTTTCTTTTTCATTGTTAGTTTGACTTCGAGTTGATTATGAGTTTGAGTTTCCGTTTCATTGCGAGTTTGACTTAGAGATTGACTATGAGCAAGAGTTTCTGTTTCATCGTGGGTTTGACTTTGACTTTGATTACGAGTTTGAGTATCGGTTTCATTGTGAGTTTGACTTCGAGTTTGATTGTGAGGTTGAGCTTCTGTTTCATTGCGAGTTTTTCTTCCAAATTGATTATGAGTTTGAGTATCTGTTCATTGTGAGTTTGACTTCGAGATTGATTGTGAGGTTGAGCTTCTGTTTCATTGCGAGTTTTTCTTCCAAATTGATTATGAGTTTGAGTATCTGTTCATTGTGAGTTTGACTTCGAGATTGATTATGAGTTTCAGTTTTTTTTTCATTGTGAGTTTGACTTCAAGTTTGATCATGAGTTTGAGTTGCAGTTTTTTTTTCAGTTTGATTCCGACTTTGAGCGTGAGTTAGTTTTTATGTTTCATTGTCAGTTTGACTATGAGTTTGAGTTTCTATTCCATTTTGAGTTCGACTTCGACTTTGATTACGAGTTTCTGATTCTTTGTGAGTTTGCAGGCCTTCGCCAGGGGAAGGGGGCCATGCCCCCCAAAATTTTCTGGAATTCCCTCAAATAAATGATAAGCGAATGTGATACCTACCTACCAAGATATATATTTGCTTTTTTCAATTGCAAAAATGCTCCTGCAAGATTTAGGGTTTTCAGTTCCAATTTCCAAAGTAAAAAAGGTTTTTGGAAAATCTCACTGTGCTTCTCTGAAGATAGTAATCAACCCTGTATCCTCTCTATTGTGTGTAGTATACCTCGATACTGTGGTTAGGATGGTGAATAATGAATATACACTTGATATTCCTTTGGAGTCCAATCGATTGCGATACTCCCCCTGCGGTTATGGAATCGTTTATCGCTTTCATGCGTATGACTCAGCCAGGACAGAAAAAACTACAGATAATACGATAATAATGCACTGTTTATAGCGTGTTTACATACGCGTAGGGAGGGGGATAGCCGAAAACAACACGAAAAACTCCAAGTCGTGCGCTCACGTGATATTCTCATTAGAATTTGTTTCGTACGGTTGAAACGAAGGATTATGACCGGGTGCCAGGAGGATACTGCTGAAAGCATATCTATTACATGTAGATCGAGGAAGATAGTATACAGGTATGACGAACCGCTATTTAATCAGCCCTGTTTCAGCAAATAGGATGTGACGTGTCAAAACGAATCGAAAACATGCGAACGCCGAAAAGGTTTGTCTGATCGTACACTGAGCATCTGATGGATTTTGCTCGTTTTGGGCGAAAATCCAAGATCTTCAGACTGAATTGTTCTGGACTGTGCCGGACTGGCCTGATCGAACAAACCTTCAGAATCTGATGTTTGAGGGACCATACGGTCGTTGGGGAAAATATTTCAGATCTCGCCGAGCTTCGTAACGGGAGACCAAGTTCACGCCAAGCAAATCTCCGCGGGAGTTCTAGTCACGATTGTTCCCACAGAGAATACTCTCCAGCAGTTCGGATTTGATACAAAAGTAGCAGCTCAGTTTGCCGATTAATGGGAACGCTCCTTTTACGCTCTATCTGACTATAGCAGAATAGAGAACATACTATCACAACGATGGCTGAAATGCTGATCGTGGACAGCACCGCTGGTAATGAACCCTTGCAATCACATGCGAAAGTTGCAATAAGAGTGCAATGCGGTGTAATCCTATATCCGTTGGAGGAATCGTGATCTCAATGATTGTGGAATAGAGTCTGGAACTGAGGTGGACAAAAAAACTAGAATATCTTATGGAAGAGACGGGTACAGACCTTATTTCACATTCAAACAGCATCTCACACCTCGTATAGTATCCTCCAAAGCATCCTGGCTAGAGATATTAGAATTGAACGCCTTTAGCGGAGAAAGCCAAAAATTAATTTATTAAAATATGAGTTTTCAGAGGAGATAGGGCAGAGAAGGGGTTTGAAAATGAAAAAGAAAAAGAAAGAGTAGTTTCTTCTTGAAACTCTCCAATTTGCCAGGAACTTCGGGAAAACCGATCGAACTGGCTCATTAGCATCCTCCGATTAATCAGTCCCATAAGCTAGTGGCTCATAAATGATAGCAACAAGTTTCGTGATATAGGTACCTACTTAGTATAAAAGAAAATTAAACTCGAGAAGGTAGTTGTGATTGGTGGGAGTTGTGGTTGGGTGTGTATGTGATCGGTAGGATTTTGCATTCATATTGCAGTCTCGAATGAATTTTTAACAACAGAAAAGCGACTATCTTCTTCGAAGATTGTTGCTAAAAAACAGCTTAGCATGTGAATACTAAACATGAATACAGTTACCACAAGTAAGCACGTATGCATCCCTATTAAGAGTAAATGTCGGTATAACTTGTTACTTGTTTCCAAGACTCAGACTCCCGAAAATGTTCAATGACGCAAATTTGAATAAGGGGAAACAAGTCTAACTCCACGTTGAGATATTTTCCTTGACGTAAACGCCGCCCAATTTTATTCACTTAGGCAAGGTACTCGGAGTATCTCGGATGAGCTAAAGAGGAAGGGGAAGCCCCATGGGAAATAAATACGGGATGAACTTTTCGGTAGACGGGACGGCTCATTCGTTAAAACGTGGAAGAGCCATTCCTCTTGGACTTCGAGAGCAGCCAAGTCCCTACGTTTTGACTGACGAAGAACCGCAGAGACAAACGGGCATACTTCCGTGGATAACGCTACAGTTTAATAGCAGTTGGCATCAGAAAAAACTCGACGCGAATTCGAGCAAGTTCATACAGGAAGAGAAACGAAGGTCCGCACAGTCATAACTGCATGGAGAGAATTTGATCCTGAGATCACGGTCAAAACTCCATGTAAAAGCATTTTTTCTAATTTCTGTAAGTTTGTGTTTAATATCAAAGCGGATCGATGCTTCTTGATAATTTAGCAGTAGTTAGCTTTATGCATGCTCACAATTGCAGTGAAAAACTGTTCAATATTCAACGAGGAAGATTTTAATAAAATATAACAAGCAATGTGCACACACCTCAATCTCCTCGACAATCTTCTCAATTAGTCAGAGATGCGTTTTCTCCACACCGGAATAGCCTCGCTAGAGAGTCTGTCGTTCACAAACAGTGGTTTGCAGAGATAATCTGTCCATTCTGCATAATTAGAAACTCACCCTTGCACACATTGTAGTCCTCGAACCATTTGATTATTTAATCTAACGTTAGTGGTACTAAGAGCAGGGGTGTGCCGGGGTCGTGCCCCGGGAAATCATCGCTTTTCTTCCAGCCTCTCCAGCGGTCGTCCCCAGAGGGCGAGATCTGTCCTCGACCTTCCCAGTCTCAATTTAGACTGGAAAGTTTATTATCATGAAATCTCCTCGCGTCTAAACCGCTTCCAAAGTCTGACCCTTCGAGTTAAGCATTCAAGGGCAGGGTCATTTCACGAAAGGAAAGAGCCGTTTCGAGTTGATGACCTCAACTTGCAATGAATGTGCGCCAAATTGGTAAACGGGTCCATGGCAAGTTGCTTACGTGCTTCTGTCTACAGTGAATTTCTTATAAAGTATGTGGGCTCATTATACCTTTGGATGCTAAAGTTGGTACCTATGTATTCAAAATTGACCCCACATCAACAAAACTACTACAAATAATGCGAAAACTCTGTAAACAACACTAACTAATAGGTTTCAGTAATCGTAGGCTCTCTCAAAGCTGTAGTATTTGAATTCGAATCACTCTATTGTTATCAAGGCTGCTATAGATTGTGCCAAATTGAATCCAATTTGAGCCAATTTGAATTTAAATTAGATAGACGACCCCATCACTACAGGCGACCGGATCGGAATAAAAATAAAAAATTGAAAGTTATCGTGAGTTATTAGAAGCCTGCATTATGAGGTACAAACTTTCAGTTGTGGTTAAGAAGATCAGATCTCAGCAAATAACGTATACGTTCTATAGAAAAGGATAAACAAACAAATTGAAACAGTAGGTATACGATATACATCGTATGAGATAGCAAAATGGAATTCTGCGGCTGGTTTAAGGCCATAGACATGTCCGGTAGCAATGTTTCTCCCTGTCTCATAATATTTCGCCCTGTCTCATAACAGTCGCCCCTCCTGGTGGAAGTGATTATAAATCAGCGTAGACGTTCTTTGATTCGGGTGAAAACATAACGTTTCTAATGGCAGATGCCTCACTGCTGATGATTCTGCCGGCAGAAGGGCGGGACTTGCTTCGGTGATCAAAGCCGGGAAATTACGTGTCCCTCAACTCATCCCCGTTCGGGCCAGGCCGGGCAATCCGGAGCACAAAGGGTTGCATAAATTTCGAGGGTGGAAAACTGGGCGCCACTAGGAGTGGATGTGTAATAACAAACCTTGTTTACCGGCTGCAGGCACTGAGTGCTTTTTGGGCGCTCTGCAGAGAAAGAGAGTGAAATGCGGAAATGAGACGGAAGGGAAAGTGAATAACGGCCCGGCCGGTCAAATGATTTAGGAGTCGCCGGACAGCAGGAGCTGTCGCAGCTCTGCAGCATACGTCACAGCTCATACTGAGTAGACGGCATTTAGGTAGGCTCCGATTTTTGGAAATACTGGGGAAAATCAGTACTGCCAAACGGGACATCGCATAAGGTCGAGAGGCGTACGATTCGCTTCTGCAGAATATGCTGTGCAAAATGTTGTAAACTCAGGCATGTTCGTGGAAGACGTGTTTGAAGAGAGTTTTAACTAAATACTCGGCCCTTCGTACGTTGAGGCGAAAGGGGGCCAGTGCTAACAGAGAAGTTGGTAAAAAGTTATGAACCAACTGCTAAAAAGTCGCAATGTACCGATTTTTGAATTTCAAGCAGATTTGAAACTGTCTCGAGTAATTTGAATAAATCAGAACCCATCTCCATCAATGTCGACTTGTTAAATTCACCGAGTCGACGGTTGCTGTTGGTCAATGCCTATCAACAGAGCTACCAATAACAACCAACGAGTCTGTAACTTTACCTAGTCGGAAAGTTGTCCATACCAAGAATTTTAGAACTTGAGCATGCGGGACATCTCGTCAATCGTTTATTCAATTAGAGTTCCTGAATTCTGCGGGTTGTCATAAAATCAATCTCAGGTTGAAATTGAAAATTACGAATATTCTTAGTGACGGAGAATTGCGATGTTACCTACGTTCGATATTCTGAACGGTCACCATACCAGTTACCGCTGGTATACTTAATTCCTGAATTAAAATATAATTTATTTTTCTGTCTATTGCTCGCTCAATCAAACATCCCTCGCCAACCACCGTACGGCACCTAGGTACCTCTTTATCGAACTTGAGCGAATTAGCAATTCATAAATTAAACTCCACATTATTGAAACAATGATTTCATTACTCTTTCGATGAGGCCGGTCCATTAACGACATTGGTCGACCAGAGCTGCATAACAACGGTAATCACTTTCGAATCATTAGCCAAATGAATCAGTACGGTATTGTGGAAAGTGTTAAATTAACGTTACACGAATCGAGGCCTGATTGCATCGTGGCGTTTTATTCGACAGGAAAATACTGCGATTAAATGCCTCGGGCTATTCGAATCCATTATTGCTTTGGAGAGATGAAATTTAAAGTGCCGATTCGTTCCTGCTTCTGATTTATTGAAATAAATTGATCCACCATTCGGTGTTTGGACATAGAAGAAGAAAAATGTACCAAAAAGTCGAGGATTTCCCAGAACATTTGAAGGGTTTCTCGATTTTGGGAACGTTTCAATTCACGTAAGATATTTCCAGCAAAAAAAAAAAAAAAAAAAAATTACAACGGACTATCGACAATAAACTGGAGACGACGTTTTGGTTGTTTCTCCATCGGAATTGACTTTTAACGACAGAAATCAATTTCAGTTTTCCAAACCTATAAACTAATAAGATTAAATTAACTCTGGTGAAAAATTCGCGGAAATTAACGCAGGAATAATAAATAATACATATCCACGGCAGCTCAAATTCACGATATTTAAGGAGCATTCCAGGGGTTACCCTACGCAATTTGGAGGAATAGGAATCTGCTCTTTCTGTTTCTAACTGGCTCTAACTCGAATGTCCCTTGGTCGGCCGTTTGGGGAGCGAATAATCGGGCGTACCGATTGCTATCTTTGTGGTTCTAATTAAGCCAAGCTCGAGGGCGCAGTTTCGAATATATGGCCAGCCATTCGCCATTGTGGGACCACTGTCGTGCCAGTACCACTTTGCCACAGTCGCTGCATTGTACTTGCCGTTGGTGAAATTTCAACTGTAATAACCGCGGCGGAGCATTTATGTAACGCGTGGGAATTCTCTGATAAAGTTTTGATAATGTAGATTGAAGTTACTAACTGGGATTTCGATCAAGTCATGCTGTACACGTCAGAATGTGTAAGTCCATTTAATGTTTGCTCATCAGACTTTGATCTGAATGTTGGCTTGAATTGTAAATCACTTACGACTCAGGAATTTTTGAGAAACTTTTCAGGGAAAATATTATTTTAAAATTTGGAATTCCTTAGGACCCCGAGTCCACCGCGACTCCGAGCCGGCTAGCTCGAATCCGCGTGGCCCGAAGTTCACTTTCATTTACTTAAAAATGCGGCACTCAGGACCGCACGGCGGAGTCCTGAGAGTTTGAGCAGTTTTTAGGAATTGGTTTTTGGTTATCAATGTACACCGGGGATATAGAAAACTGCAATAGACCCTGAATTTGCTCAAAAGTTGAAAAAATTTGTTTTCAAGCGGAACAATATTGGTTTTTACGAAGCGAAGTTTAAGTAAGTTCAAGTGTTTATATCTTGAACTGGTGAAGATCAAAAAGAGCTGAAGTCGTGCGATCAGGGTTAAGGTCAAACAGCCCTGATCAACCCTAATTGCACGACTTCAGCATAATAATAAGGGTAGATCATCTATCATCAATCAAAAAGAGTGGTAGCTCGCGAATTTTCGGGCCTATAGATTGGCCCTTCAATTGTTTTGGGTAGGTACGTCATCATTTCCATCATTCAGTTTCAACAAACCCTCATTATGCTTATACAAAGGATTATATATTAGCTCGAACCTTATCAACTCGCAATATCCAAAAGATTCGAGTACGGTCGTTCGAAGGTACCCTTGCTTAGGAAGATGCTCGCTTATGAACTTCATTGTAAATTGCGCGGCATCAACCTGAAGCCTCTTCCCCAAGCAGCCGAGCACTTCATGGCATTCGGATGAATTAACCGAGCCCTTGACTCCCTCGTTTCATCCTCGACGTGGCCCGGTTTTGAATTAATGAACGTTTCGGGTTTCCACAGACGTCGCGTCGTTTCGTACGCGTGGAGTGAGGTTACGCTAAAGAGACAGTTCTGTTTACAACGGCTAATATTACACTTGTGATGGGTTGGGTTGCTGGGCTATGTTGGCTTGCCTGGCAGCATTTCATATCCACATACCCTACACACGACGAGGTTTGTCCGCGGTTTAACGGGTTTCCCGTGAGCAGGATCAAATCTAAAACCGACTCTCGACCAAATCTGCCTTTTCCATTCGAAACCGCGATGAAATATTAAGTTCGAATTCGACAAATTTCTTCTGGAAAGCGTCCAAAGGTGCGATATCAGTTTTCAAGTACTGCATGACATGTTAGTACGATCATGCAATAACTGCGTGACAAAGCTACCTGCACTCACTTTGTTGGTAACCGTGACGAATCGACGATATTTTTTGAGTTTCTCTCTTTAACCTGTGTTATTACCCTCCGACGGTTGCAATACTCCATAATAAGAGGGTAACTAACTTCCCCCACCCTACGATAAATTTTTGAATAACCTAGAACTTATCAGGCGATCTCACAATAACTACTTCTTCCAAGTTTCACGTGGAAATGTAGTTTTGTACCTACCGGCAATGTAAGTGACTCCCCTCACGTTTTTCGAGGTTTTCTTGGCGTAACACGTCATTGCACTGTTCAGTCCGGAAATTGACTCAGCCCCCTCATCAACACAGCCTACTGAATGCTTGGGGTCGTAGGTTGTATAACGAAAAAAAATTGTTTGTAGAAAGTAACCGTTATGAAAGTTTCCTTTATGGCATTCCTGTGATCATTCAGGACCGATACTGCGATAATCGAAAAGTAGTTAAGGAAAAAATGAATTCGGTAAATAGTGAATAAGTATGCGAACGTTTTTAGTAAAAGTTGGATAGTATTCATAAAATCATGCTGAAATCAACCTCTTGAGTTATGAACAGTACCCATGGAACAGTCTTTAATTCAAAACCAACGGGAACCGCAAATAAGGCGCAGTTTTCTCAACTGATTGTTTTGTAGCATGCCACGTTCTCTCAAAGTAGTGGTTCATTGGAGAGTCTCACCTCAACTAATATATCACAGTGAAATTCATTGTTTTCGAATCCACCCGCAATAGGACAATGCCGCCTTGTAAAGTACAGTGGTGAAAAACTCCTTCGGATGTTGCAGGCGGTGGCAGGCGGTACAGCCCAGGCAGAATCTCCATTGTTTCTGCTGTTCTTTACGTGCGTATTATAGGCCTGCAGTATTCACTGCAACGTCTAAATCACTCATTTACCCTTCGCGTGATATCCCACCCTAATCCGCCTCCGGGGGCTTTTCTTTCTACTCCGGATCGTGAAAGGTTGATCGCTGAAGAGGAAATAAATTGATAACGAATTCAGTATTTATATAATTTATCGCACTCCTGCAGAAGAGTGAACGATGTATTTATTTTCGGGAACTGAATCGTAAAATTTCCTGTCACTTGTTTTTTTTTGCAGGCATCAAAGAAATCACTATTGTTCTCACTCAATATGGAAATTTCCTTGACGCTATTCTTTTGCTTAATAATATTATGCGGAAACAAAAATGAAGTGGAAACAAAAAGTGGAAACAAAAATGCCCTAATTCGATTTGATGATCTCAAACTGTTATAAATCTTGATTAAGAAAGCCCAAGTTACGGTTGACCTAGGTTTCCAATGTTGGTCGGACCAGCTAGGTCCTTGTTCTACGAAAAGTTTGATATTTTTACATTCTAAAATCGTCAAAAAATTTGGAAACATTTTGGCCATCTTTTCATGGTTATAACTCCAGTTCTTTATTTCCAGTTCGCTCATGGCATGAAGGAACAATATAGTTTAGAGGGATTTCGTGGATAAGGAGGTGAGAATTCGGAAGTTAAAGTGATCCTTCGCAGACCGGGTCAATCCCGAATCTCTCCGAACTTCGGCCGACCGAACTTTTTCTATACCGAGCCTCTTTTGGAATAGTTCGTCTTTCGAACATAGTTCCTTTCTTTAAAAAAGCTCCGAAGTTTTTTGATTGATGAAAAAGACGAGAGTGAGGCTCGCCAAGTTAGCTATAGTCCTCAGTGTCCTCCTTTAAGACTTGGTCGACGGCCTCTCCCTCTGGCCGAATAGAGCAGGAGGAAGGGTTACAAAATCCTCATCGATGCCTGCTGGAAGAGCTGGGATATTTTGGTGATTTATGGCGGTCCAAGTCTTTTCTAAGTTGTCCGTTGAAGGCCTGGAAACGGTAAGAAAACATTAAATACCGTCACAAGGGGATGGCGGAACGTAATTGTGACTGATTGGTTTTTTATTCCGTGACCGATCGTCCGGTGACCCCGATCGTACCTTGCTCTTTCATCATCATGCTTCTTAGCTTCCTGTCCTTCATATTCTTCGAGAGGAACTATACGTCGATTACACCAGGGTATTTTGTTCCGAAGGTATGTACTACAAGGTACATGGTATTTACTATATAGGTATCTACTCATCTTGTTGTTACACCGTACATCTATAAGTTTTAAAGCGGATTTGAAGCCAAATCAAATCCACCTAGGGCGACTAAATCGTACATGTTAGATACCAGAGTACAGTTTGGTGAGTGGGAACGAATTACACAAGGAAAACACAAATGACGCTATTGATTTTGACTGTGTCATTATTTATTGATTGGACATCTCGTCTGGAACCTGGAGTTGTTTGATTTTCTCACGAAAGATAACCAGTTCGAATGACGGGCCCCTAGTAGAATCAACCACCTCAGAATCGTCAGATTGTTTGAATGTAGCTTCAGTTTTTGGTTTTAGACATCAATGGCCTGCAGTTGTGTTTGACGAGTAACTTAAGACGAGTCACACGCTTCCGTGTTTGAACACCCAGTGTGAAGAAAGTCTTGAATAAACATGGCCACGTCATTTTGAACGGGCAGTTGACTGGCTTTTATGGCCAGTTGTTGTCTTCACACTTCATAAATTTTAGTCACATTTACAGGGACACAAAGTACAGAAATAAAATAGCCCCAAGTTAAAATTCAATGGATGAAAATTCTACAAACCTGTTATTACCAAATATTTAAAAATCCAAATGAACCAACCCAGAAATGGAGTAATGCGAATTTTCAGCAAAAGTCAAATTTCTCTGAATGCTATTTTTTCAACCTTACAGCAAAATTAGGGATATTTGGCTTCAACAGGAAAGCTGGATTCCTGAAGATGTTTTAACGGCAATGTAAATAAAATACCGCAATTCAAAAAAAAAAAATCCATCTGATAACCCGAAGAAAGATTTAGAAGCCACATACAAAGAGTTTTCTTGGAAGTCTGAGAAGTCATCTATGAGTCATCATTCAACAAAAATTCATTTGAAATCAATACAATTTAATACAATGGATGAGGTAGTCCATGGATTAAACTCTTGAATCGTCGTGAACTCTTTGCTTATGGTTAGCTAATGACATTTTTGAACTGTGGCCAATAATATAATTTTTGACTGATTTTCTCACTATTCTGACGTAGAAAATACAACTCTGGCTGAAAATTTGTTGGGGAACTAACAGTCTGATCAACGGTTTCTTCAAATGAAAATTTACTTGAGAATTAAAAGTGCTATCTTGCAAGGCAAAATTAAGACTCGAAAAATAATTTTAATGCTGAAAGAGGAAGCCATTTCCAGGAGTAAAAATGTCGGGAAATATTATTTGTATTAGAACTAATTTCCAAACATTGATAATTAGAGCGAGGGAACTGTTTATAGCCTTAATTTTAAGCAGCACTGGATTTAATGCTAGTCGCATTAAAATATGTCCTTGCCAAAACTATAAACTTCTCTCCTAGTTACCTAGGGTATTATCGTGGACGTCCCCGCAATCCGAACAGGGGGTAGTCTACTTCCCTCTATTCGCTTGCACCCTTGCTCCACCCACGTATTGAAGATAATCGCTTTGCTGCATTTGATTTACATTCCGTGTCTCATGGCCTGTACAGCTTGGCTAATTATGCGGTTGGCCTCTTAGAGACCACACCTTGACAAGGAACGCACCCTAGTTGACCTACGACCTCTATTAATCGCGTACAGTTATTACCATGAAAGCCTTCAAGACCAATTTTAATATCACTGCCTGGGGTTTCTAGAGCATAATTCACGTTGAGGGTTTAGCAATTGTACAACTGACGAATGGAAAGTGCGATAAAAGAAGTAGAGCAAATCATCCAAATCCTGAAGCCGACAAGATTTTGACTTCTTGCCCGGCCACTGGCATAATGCAAAGAAGAATAGGTATAAACCAAAGATTTTTATTCAATCCTATCTCGAGAAACTTAGGATGAGAACAGCAGAAAATCAGTCCAGAATCTGGACTATGAATCCTAATTTTTGAGCATATCTAGGGAGCTATCCATGCATACCAATAACCAGAGGTGCGTAGATAACACACGTAGATATCACGGACACTACTTGCTCAGGAATTGATTCTGAGTAAAAGTGCATGAATATCAATAATGCATACTTTTTTAAGTAACAATTTTCGCAAATGCTCCGTTCGAATTTTTAATTTTAGGATGGTTCCATTTAATTCGTAAATATGGGAATAAAAACGTCGCAACGGCAAAATTCAACATTCTCACCAATCTTAGTTTAGTTTTAGCCAATAAGAGTCCCTACCAACCAGAAAACTCTCCGGTGCATTTCTTCCGAAAAATTACCAGTTCTGGTCGGCCTAGATAATTTACTACCTCGGAGCAGGAGGGAGTCGAGGGTTGAAACGGTTCGTTTCCTCTCCGAATGACCCCCAACCATCGATGGAACTCCAGATATCGCCCCCTATAAGGCCTCGTCCCAGGGCGTCTGTTCGATTCTTCGATATGACTGATTGGTCTCGGAGTAACTACCACGATGGAATAAATCATAAAACGAGTCCTACTGTCGAGAAAGAGCCAGATGCACTACGCTGTCGTTTTATAATGAGCAAGTTTTATGCCTCGCCAACGAGCCAACTGTCGCCTCTATATTACGCTACTGTTAGCTTATTAACAATTTTTCTCCCCCTAATGTCGATCGAGCTCATCTCCGAGTAGAAACTGACACTGCCAAATAAAAACTCGTCGTCGACCCCCGGTCACATATAACAGTAATCGCCGTATTCAGTTATGAGAGTTCAAGAACAACGGAGCTAAATCGTTCACGATCATCGACGTACCTGCCTGACATGAAGTGACATAACACGCAACTCGTCCATCAAATTGATCAAACCGGAAGCCTCAGAATGGCTTCCGCGTCAACAGATGAATATTGATGTTAACCGACATTTACCGTTGGCTGATTCAGAGCACGGAATCTATAACTGCCAGATGAGACATGACCACCGCAATACTTGGGTGGGCTACAATTCGTAGTCAACCGCACTTGACGTATTTAAGTACCTCTCGCCCCATACGAGCATCCATGCCCACTAAAATACCAAGCATATCCACATAAGACAAGTTCTAAGCAACTTTAGGACGGATGGTGCTCTCGTTTTTGTGATGACGCCCGCATATACGTCCTCTGGAAATTGCTTTTTCAACTGTTACAACTATAGTGTATAAATCCGAGAACACGAACAGGTAAATTCTGACCACCCCACAGAAGGCAAGACCGCAACTCTGGGTTTGTTCCAGGAGCCTGAGAGGAGCGTGGAACTGCTGTTGTTGGGTCGTTGTCGCTTGGTGTTTTTATTCGCTCGAATAAACTAAGGGCTGGTTTATCAATTCATTTAAGTCTAGATTAATCAAAGGAAGCTTGCATTAGGGAACTGCCAACTAATTTCCTGCATGACGATCGATGATTAATCCAAGGTAAAATTTAATGCAAGCGTCCACGGATAAATCTAGATTCAGATGAATTGATAAACCTAAGAATTTTCGCAGTTGACAAGCATCGTCGTAGCTTTTTTCGTACCGAATACCAATAACTAAATGAACCATATGTAGCAAAACCATAAATTATAGCAGAGAGCCTCCTCTCGCCAAAGAGCCGTAGTGAGTACTCCGTCAAATTAAAAACATAGGTCACCGACCTTGGTGTTTATGAACATGGCGTCCTGGCAGAAACTACTCGAGCTGAAATCAAGAGATCGTCGCAGTTTTAACGATTTTTAACGATCAGTCGTTAAATTGGAGAGACACAACTAATAACTTGAACACAATGCGGCGTTCTTTGCCCGACCATTATGAGTGACATAGAGTGGATAATGTTAGGGCGGTCTTCAATACGACGCCATCTGTTGGGTTAGGTGTGTACTTATAAATGGATAAAAAATAATAGCCACGAAAGAGGGAAATAATAATGTTGATCATGCCTCTATCGCTTGTAGGTACGCTGAGCGAGTTGGTAAGCACAATTTTTTCTAAAGAAAGAGTATCAAGGATGCCTTTGTTTAGATAAAACCGCACAGCTAAGATGGCCGCCACTGAAAGGTGATAGAGGTAAATCGAAAAGCGGTCGGACGAGAAAAAACTGACAAAAAAACGAGTTATCCTGAAGGAAACAATGTGGAACGCAATGGTGGAACAACTGCCGCGGCTAAGGTCCGTAGCTATGGAAAACTGCCACAAAATGAGCACCGCAACTATCAGTCTGTTGGATAGAGCGTGAAAGGAGCCTCGCTTCGCTATAGCGATCGTTCTCTATAAAAAATTACCCAATAAGAAGGCAGACTGTGAAAAAAGTAGGTACATCATGGAGGAAGTTCGAACAGCCGAAAAACCTTCTGCTCAATTCGGAGCCGTTCGATACCAACAATAGAATGAAGTGGTCGAGTTGAGCTGCTGTATTCACACGCCACCTGAGCTAATTTCCCGTGGAAGGCATAAAGAACAAAAAAAACTCTATATCTCTTCAGCAGGAACGCACCTTGCTCGCCACATCCTTTTCAGATCAGACTGTATGGTTCGATGTAGGATGGTTTCTCAGGCCGATACACCCGAGGAGGATCAAAAAGGTAATGGGGGTTCAGAAGACGCCGCTCACAATGAAGATGTTGCCATTCGGTACGGTCGAGTATGAAAACAGGTATCAGATACGGTCAACGCCAGGAGCTTGGGACAGAAGTTAATAAGAAACACAGACACGCACCTGTGGCAAATTGACGATCACACGAGAACAACTGGCGAGTTGATAAAAACTTATCTTTCCAAGAATGCCTTTCAAGCCGAACTGTGATAGTTGTGACGATACCTACTTCAGGTAAGAATCATTGTAATTGTATAAACAGCGTTTAATGTGACGTTTACAGAGATCTTTCAAATTTAGAAACATGAAATTAAATTTGAACATTGTTTTTTGTGGTCAGAAGTCAGGGGTCGGGTTTTCAGAAATACTTTATATCGAAAGCTCGGCGAAAGAGATGGAGCATTTCTGAAGACCCTACCCCTGACATCTGACTACAAAAACTGAATAACGGGTCGATCCTCAACAATTTAGTAAATTTGAAAATTCTCAGGTGGATGGTGTTTATCTTCTTGGAAGTTCCTAGTGGGAACGAAAAGCAGTTAATTCCGCACGATAACACAGTCACACACATCTCAAAAAGCGCGCGCGCACAAATAAAAATAAAAAGCGCACCAAGATGATGGGTTCCCGGAGTTTTCAGCGTAACTCGTCATCTCGCGTGTTTTGAAAACATCCTGAAGAGGATGTGAGCAGTGTGAACGTGCTAGAAATGTTAAAGGCCCATGAAACCGACATAAATCAACTTACTGAAGTTTCTTCGTTACTCGCTTATAGTTTTTTCCAGAGTGCGGAGTGGAGATAGAAACAAATCTTCAGGAACGATGAAACGGCTCATTAAAAGGTTGAAAGGGCTCCATCACATGGGGAGAGCCTGATGCTGGCAAAAGGTCTTTTCGTTCGGATTCGTAGGTAGAGACTTGGGGTGCCTAATGATCACGGGAGTGGTATACACCACTACCGACTCATACCATTATAGGACTATACAAAACCCAGTTCGAAGACATAACTCATGGGATAGGGTCCGGCGTTGGTCGTATTTATCAAAAATGATTGATGTCAAGTTGAACTAATGTCTTGTCTTGTCGGGGGACCTACCTTGGTGTATCCAAGTACCTACGACGGTATCCATATCGAGAAGGTTCCTTATATTTGTGTCAGCTTGTCAACCCACGACGCTCGGCCACCCTGGGCCTTTGGTTCGCCTTCTGACCTGGAATTTGCTTCGACCCAATTGCTGTTTTGCATCACTGACAAAAAATTCGACGAGATAATGTTGAAATGTAACCGACAAATTCTCGACTCGTAATTTTGTTTGAAAAATTGAAACGAGGTACCTACAAACAAAATGCCTTTAATTTTAAATTTCCCAGTACATAAATTTCAGTACATAAATTCTTTACCAGGAAAATCATTATGCCATTGAAATGGCCCATTCGATGCCAGATTCAACAGCAGTTAAATAAACCTTCACGAGTGGCTCAAATCGCAATTTTCTTCCATTGTAAAGAACACAACTAAAAATAAACTCGAAAATAACAGTTACAGGCTGAACGGAAAAGGAGATAAAAAACTGCGAAAACTCCGTATAAATACACGGGCTGGCACTAGAATTGGCGCCGTGCCAAGAACCGTTTAGCGTGAACTGAACTTGGTAGTTTATACGTACGGTAGTTAACTGGGGTGGTTTTAGTGACTCAGTGCAACACAAAATCCGGAAAGGAGATGAAGAAGTCAAAGTTGGCAGCGTTTCACGTACGAATGCACGCCAAGGTGTGCGTACAATGGTCGTTGTTACACACAAATACAGACGGACCAGCTCATTTCCATGTACACATATGTACCGGAGCGCCTGTTCGACCGTTGTAGCACTGTCCAATGAATCCTTCCCAACAACTGCACATTTAAGTCAACCAGAAACAGTTAAAACTACGTTTAATGTTGCTTTCCAGCCATCGACATAGAACGTTTGGAGCACAACAAATGTCAACGCCTTTGTCGCTCCACGATTTGAAACATGTGCCACGCTTTAAAATCAAAACCGAGAGAAAGTGATAAATTCGTAGCGAATACCAAGTAACTTTCAATAAAAAATGATATTTTAGGAAGATGGTCATGCACAGCGTAGGTCACGGGCACTGGGGGAGTTCATGCCCTATGGACTATCATGGCCCATTGGTCACGGAAAAATCTAATTCCTAAGAAAGCCCCTAAAAAGTCGTCGCCGAATCACCAGATGACGGGAATTACTAAGTATGCTCTGTATAAAATTTATAATTATTTCGACGCATACGACCAGTTCAGCAACCTCCAAATGTCAGTGCTCATTCACTCACCGCCAACAAATGACACTGATGCAATCATACTAGTTCAAACAGGTTATAAACACCATCGATTGATAAACATGTCTTTGGTCGGTCAGTCGCTCGAATCTGAGACACTGAATCACTACTGTCCCCGGTTGCACAACCGGTATTACTCAATTAGCAACACTGAAAGATTATACTTCGCACAAAAAGGCATCGCCCACGAGGGTACTTAACAAGGAACAGATTGCAACATGTACCAAGGATCGACTATCTAAATGAGACTGCCTTATGGCGTTCTCGTGACAAGTATTGGACTTTGGCACCTGTATCGAGAATAATGCATGAAACAGACACGTTGCATGCATAGGAAACGTAGGCTTATGCTAGCAACAATATATTGAGCTGAAGGTACATTCCAAGTTGTTTTTGGAAAAAATCCTCTTACCAGGAACTTTTCAAAGTAGCAAATCATCATTATTAGCGAGAGGTGTTTTTTCCCTATTCCGCCGAGAGGATCATTCAATGGGCAATGAAACGATATAACCCAATAGAAATTTTCGGGACCCCTGAGAGATCAAACCATCGATGGAAAAATTGATATAGCCGACATTCGTTGGGGAAATCCCAGACCAGCTCTGTTCTCGACATTTCGATATGAGAGCGATGCACTTATAGACTAAACGAAAGGGGGATATTACACCCTCGGGCTTCCAAAACTCGCACTTCACAAGCTCTCCTATAGCCGTTCCCACTCAGTCAAAGCCGGGCTTCCACATAAAGTGTATGATTACCATAGTAATTACAAACAGAGACCCCCTACAGAGGCGAACATTGGCAGTATTGAAAATCCACATTCCGCTTCCATCTTAACCCGAGAGTATGGTAGTGTTGGCGCTATCTTGAACTCTCCCGTACTGGAGAATCTCCTTCGGAATCAAAGATAGTTCTCTCTCAGTTCCTCTTTCAATTGAAACGCAAATAACGAACACTCGAGACCAGACCGCCTAACCGACCTACAGGAGCTTCCCCTGAACTCGGTTTCTGATTTAAATACAAACAACGAAATAAACGGAATTCATTTTAATACTAATTAACCCTTTCCCATTGTTTTGCGCCGCTGAAAACGGCAAACGGTTAACGAGACAACACTCCTCCACTCTCACCAACCTCATTCCTCAACCATTTAATTGATAAAAGGTGGGTGATTTTAACTTTGCTCATTCCAAATAGGCAGGGACTCAAATTGAATTTAACCCGCCATGCTGGAGTTAACTGGAGTTACCTGAGAAGCATTGGAGCTTGAGATGTGAGAGGGGTTTGTTTTTCTGGAAGTTGATCAACAATATCTCGACTTACGTTCTCAACAAATGTCCCAAGCAACGTTTCCAATTTAATTGGATAACCGCTGTTAACACGTTCATCGTCTCACCTGTGAACAGAACAAATTGAGTTGAATATATAATATATATTATGCAAGGTATTTACATATTCTGGTTTATCTATTAGATAATTTATGCTGGTGCAATTAAAAATCTCAAAATTGTCAAGAAAAAAGGCAATTTTGAAAGTATCTCAGGCATCGCATTTTTTCAGCCTAATATAGCAAGTTGGTTATTGATGAAGTTGCGAATGACAATTTTAGTGGCTAAGTTTGCACTGCAAGACGAACGGACTTCCAGGCAGAGAGAGACAGAAATTAGTCGAGGAATTCTTGAGCAAAAATGTGAGCTACTCTTTTACTTTACAGTATCTGTTTCACTTTACTTTGCAGTAACTGAAGTAGGTACGTAGTCTTTTTTCTACCTACTCCTCGGAAAAAACCCCGAATCGATTCCCAACTTGATGGACGGTCACGAAATTCCATTTTCTGTGCAAAACCAAATTGCCGAGACCTACCTACCAAGCAATGAAGAATGCTCGAAAGGGAATGCCAACATTTTTCTGCGACCTTATCCACTCTTTCGCAACGCACATCCTCAACTCGTGATCTTTAAGAAGAACAATGAAGAAAGGTAGTTACTCTCTATATTCGATGACAAAATGGGTCCAGGTGACTCAACTTTGTGTAGGCAAAGGTCAAATTATGTAATGGGGTGCCAGTTCATTTCATTATAAGGGCCCTCTGCGGGTTACCCCGACTGGAAGACGCACTCCATTGTTTCCTTCGATCACTCGGCCCCGATCAGGTTGCACAATAGCGACCCTCCACTAATTGTCGGCTATCTCGTTCTTTCTCGCGGAGAATCCACATTTCCCTCTCTCTCGTAAAGTGATAGATCACGCACATGGCCTAGCATCCATTGCCGACGAATAATGGCTTCAGGTCCGCCATCGTGCACTGGGGCCTGCACCCCCAACCGAGGATGCATTGCAGCCAAACTATTCACATTCGGTCTTAAGCTAGGTGAAATATTGTATATATCATAGAATGTTCCCCGGTTTCGTAATACTAGGTTTCTCATGTACGAAAATACGAAGACGGGAGGGGGTGGCAGTTTGATTAACAAAAGTCGACAAAAAATTCAACGATAGACTATCGAAGCTATTCGAATACGTTGACGGCCAAAAAAGTCTCCCTTCCAATCGCCTCAGAATAGGGAGCATCTCGCACATCAAGTAGGTAATTGAGAAATTCTTCGGGAAAGCTGACCTTTTCCATTGGTGGCTTGCCAATCCGAAACCGGTTGCATGTCGAAGATTCCCCGCTGGGAGGCGAAAGAACCAGCTTCACGCAGCAGGAATCGCTCGTTCTAAACGCCTGTCGGGTGTTGACTTGAAACTTTCCGAATTACGTGCTTGTTTAACAAAGTGAGATTCCCGTGCACAGAAATAATTTATTATTTTGAATAGCTAATAGCCATAACACGATTTTAATGTTCGAATAACTCAAGCGATACAGCCCATTGTTTGATGAATTTCGCCAACGTCTGAGGCATATAATCATAATCGCGACTGATGACAATGTCCAAGTATTTATGGCTTTCCGTGGCCCTAATATCATTTTCAGGAATCCTCATGAATTGTTCGATTTGTCTCAATAACAGTTTTATTTCTCTAATATATCTAAAATTTCGCCCTCGCTCAGTTAGGATTCCCAAACATTAGCAACTAGAGTTTCGAGTACTTCAAATCGATTCGTTCATATTCTTCCATGCGGAATTCAATGCCGGAACATGGAAACGATGTTACGCAATTTATTCAAGAACATGTCCCAAGGGATGCCCCCTTGTTTGCCCATCACTCTCCAACAGCTCGGACGATTCGGTCTGCTACATAGCATCGTTCTTGCTGTCGAACGATAACAAAACGCACAATTTTAAGCGAATCTCATGCACCACAACGAATATCTGCAGTTTTTCCCAACAAGCGACATGATATCCTCACATATTTTATATGACCGAGAAAGTGACAATTTTATAATTGTCGTGCCGACGCGTTGTAATTACATTTTTTATTGATGTAAAATCTTATTGGACTAGGTAGGTACCTATATGAAAAACAAATGAAAATGACAGTGTAGTATGCAAACTGTTCTCGCCACATCTGGCGCGCAATGAATTATGAAGAGGTCACAGTCTGAAGTAATTAGTCACTCGGACTCCCTGGAGGACATAACTGATCCTTATCACAGTGCAGTTCCTTTTATATAGGCTCCGAGTTCATTTGAAGTATGAACGTAATGCTGATTCTCATGCTGGTATGGTAATGAAGTCATTGGCCGCCCACGGATAGTTTCGTAAGTTCGACCCGTGTTGAGGTGCAGTACCGTAAACCGGGGTGACTCTGGTACACTTTTTGAAGGTTTTTTGGTTTTTCGGCGTTCTAAAATTTTTTAATAGCCAAATTCTTATTTTTCTTCAGTAGGTATACCTTTCAGGAGTGTTTCTAATTTTGTTAGAATTTTTTCAGATGAAAAGTGAAGGTGCTACGCCATTTTTTGTGTGTACTATTTTCACCCCGTGATTCGGGGTGACTATGGTACACACATTTTTTTCACTAATCAACATACCCACGAGAGACGCTGTAATGTTTTCACCCCGTGTATAAGATTCTCCGACTTTTCAAAAGCATGTTCCACCCGAAAAAGTCGCAAATAGCCCATTTTTCGGCTCGAATTTCAAAACTAAGATGGAAAAATGAGGCTTTTAGCGGCTGTTCATGGGTTTGAACATCTTTGAACGAGTCATGATAATTTAGGGAATCGGAAAAGAGGTTTTAGTGAAAACAAACGTTTCTTTTCTGAAATTTCAGTCTTGTATTGGTTTAAATCATCACAGATCGCCGTTATTTAAACTCAATTGGTATTGTCGAAACTCGACCATATCATAGGTAGGAGTATCACAGAGGAAAATCTTGGTGCAGGTACCGACCAAAGCTTAGCCCAAGAAAATACAAACTGGAGGAAAAAAACCAAATCTGGAGATGTCGGGATTTTTCTTCTGAAATCCTTCCACCCAATCAAGCCCCGTTCAAAATATTGTTGACAGCAGTCATCAGGATCTCATGTGAATGATTCCGGTAGGGTCTTGCCCCAAGACGTCTTTAGTAGTGTCTGGGCATGGTTTTCACTGAAATTGGAGCAAGAAAACCATCATGTTCTGCGAAACCGCGAACTGACATCATGTAATATAGTCACCCCGTGATTTGCAGTTTATTTGCTCATTACTCAGTAATTATCCACCCAAGAACAAACCTGAACGTTTTTTGGCATGAATAGCTTCACAATGAGTTAGTTGATGCATAAAAAATACTTACACAGCTCGAATGACTCCCAGCATGGGTCGGCTGAGCAACTTTGGCAAGCAACAACACCGGAGCCAGTTTTCACGTCTCATCATTTTTATCAACCAAAAACGGGAAGTTCCATAGAGAACAGATTAGCTGCGTGTGGCCACTAGCCCCATCTATCCTTACTACGGGAAAAATTGGAACGAGTCGTTCCGTCAACTTTTGAGTACGTTAGGTAGGTTCAAAGTTGAAAACCGTGCATGTACCATAGTCACCCCGCGTGTCACATAGTCACCCCGGTACTCTGTCATATGATAAAAATTAACATAGGCATGAAGTAGGAACACATGAGGTATGAGGTACCAGTAACTTGTCATGTGGTAAACATTAATATAGATATGAAGTACGAACTCATGCAAATTGTGCAATTATGCGGCTCTTCGTAGTTTTTTGAAATCAAATAGAAGATACTAACGAGGAAAATTGAAACCAGGAATTGAAAATGGGGTGTCTAATTTGCGCAATATTTAATGAGCAAGTGGCTCAGAAGATATTTTGTTAAACGAATTTGAAATGGCCCAGATTTTCAAAGCTTGCCCAAGTCAAAATAGGAATAAATTCAAATTAACTACCTACCCAACCTCGTATGGATGCATCATATGATTTTCAAGGAAGGCGCCTCTGCTTTTGGCGGATTATCACTACTTCCGCCAGTGGCGCAGACAATATTAGAGCCCAGAGCTTAAGCCACCGTTGAGTCCTTGTCTCCTGTAATTTATTCCTGCCTCGGATTAGTGGGAGGCCTTCTTTAGGCTCTCTCATAATAACTTCATCCACAGCTCTCCTAGAAGCGTCCCATTTCATTTTTTTTTTCATTCTATTTTTTCAGTTTTTTCACCATCGCCATTCAAGTCCACGCTCGATAGTAATCCGACATTCTCGAGTGGGTATAATCCCAGCTCGCATCAGAACACAATCCAGGTCTAGTGATGGATATCCGTTGCAGGAGATTTCATTTTTCATTAAACCGATTCAGCTCTTGACTGCTTCGATTTAACAAATTTTCATAGTATCACAAAGACCACTGGCTTCGAAAATGATCACTGATTTTTATCTCGTTAGCAATATTTGTGAATGTGCCAAATCATTGTCTTCATCCAAACAGCATGATACCTGAAAACCTCTGACGTTTTGAAAGTGAATGCAACCTATTTGCGGGGGAATATCGTAAAAAATACCTATTGATCAAAGTAATAAGACGACGCGAGCAGAAATATTTGAATAAATCATCTCCCGCCTGCATTAAAAAGACTAAAACCCAACGTTAGAAAAACTAAACCGGCAAGGATTCGAGTAAAAAGGAAGCAGCTGTTTTGCCGTTAATATTGAACGAGTGATTTAGAATGTTTGACAATGTCTTCCAGGAATAAGACCGTGAGTGCCTCCTACTGCTGTCAGCTTCTCAACAGTTGCACCGATACCTCGCTTTTTTCAATCCCCCTTTAGCTTATTATAGTTTCTTTTCATTCTCAGTTTATGCATCTCCCATGGGAGCCTGTGTTGATCCAACTGTTTCTGCGGCTCGTACGTCTGTTAATAATTTACATTAGGCGAGCGTAATTTCCAGTCCCAACAGGTGTCGTGTCATCGTGGCCGGGGGCATCCTGCTGGGTTAAAATACCGATGGCCGAATGTTGTGAAAGACCTTGGAGGCATTTAGTTTATAATCAATTTTAGCAAATTCAGTGTTTACTATCAATAATATTATTTACTTAAGACTATTTTAGTTTATTGTTCGATAATAAACCGTTCTGATTGACAAGAATTTTTTTCAAATTTTAGCTGATTTTTACTTAAAATAAATTTTAATTTTACCTATTTTCTCCTTACTTTAATAACATTTGATTGTCAATTTGCACGCCCGTCTTAAGAGAAATCTTCTTAATTTGGCGTTTTCATCGCCAAACCTATTTAGGTAATTTTAAAAAAATTGTCGCCTACGCTCTTGAAACGTTTCTTCTAAAAAAGCTAAGATACTGAAAAGAAGCGTGCTTTTATAATCATGAAAACAACAAGAAAGAGCACTTTATTAGAGGCACAAGAGACATTTATGAACAGAAACTAGATTGCAAATGGGCTAAGTAAAATCAATGAGATCCTTCCCCGAAGAATCCTTCCCTAAATATATAGGTACATCTGCTCGAGTATAGGAATTCCTAAAAGGCGATTCCTGATGGATATTTGAACTACTTCATCATCCGAAATCGTTTACCAGCAAGTGGTACACCTTACGACCACATCTCTTTCATTTTGAACGGCGGATGCCTTACAGATATTTATTCCTGTTTCCAATCACATCGTGATCGGAATGAATACCCACAGGAATCTCGAACATCCGTAACCAATAAGGAAACGGTATTTACGGTTTGTGGGACCATCAAACGAAAACTGCTCTCCTATAGCTGCGGTATGAGGGTAAAAGACCCAACTTTTTAAACATCTACGTTGGATCGCTCTTTTTCCTCAAGGGATATCTCGTGTGTGTTTGTGCGAGGAAGTAGAGAACATTCGAGCTACAAACCAAACTGCCCTGAGTGTAGGTATACCTCCCCCGCTATCTGCCTTATCTAATCCACATGCCATGTTAAAGCTTTGTTTGTTTTCAAAACACTGGGAGAAGAAGGGCCACGTGGCAGGGGGAGGTGGTAGATTCCACGTGTATCTCGTGCCAGTGCAACGCATGTAGGCCTAGGGCCAGTAATCTGTTCATTTGAGCAATTTTTACCCCGTGAAGCGAAGGTACCTACCCGTTTCTTCCCTTTGGCTATTTCCCAGCAATCTCGGAGCTGCATCGATTTTTTCTAATCCAAATTTTATCTTCAGGAATAGAACGGTCGAGAAGAAATACGATAATAATCCCATGGGATTATGAATAAAAACTTTTTAAAAAAACCGACTCCAAAAAGACGCATGAGAAACTAAAAAATAAAAATATGAAAGATAACTAAGTAGGTGAATACCGGCAAAAAGCTGACAGAAATGCTGAACTAAAAACATGCTGTCAAAGGCAAAGTTTGAACATTCGAATATTAATCCTAAAAAAATTAAATTAAAAAAATAGTGGTATCAAATGGTACCTAGTAGTGTGTAGGGTCATCCTAACGGCAAGAATGATCCAATAGTGCTGAGAAGTAGGTAGACTCGCTACGAAGGAACCTCGAGTCAAGAATGAAGTTGATTCCTGCAGGATGTTGATTGGAGATTTCCCCGAGCTATCTCTAGACGGACGGATGCCATTAGTCTCTGCTCTTAGGCACAAAGCTTATAAGATTATCTCAGGGAACAGATCCAAATTTTGGATGAGCGATATGAGAGATCTCCAGTTGCCTGGCTCCACCGCCAATCGACGTCGTCGGCATTACTCCTCAAAAATGTTAAGCAGCGTGCCGCCTGCGTAGTTTGGACGGGATGACTCCACAGTACCAAGTGAATAGTTCCATCTCATTGTTCTTCCAATTGCCTTCCAAGCTATTCAAAACGGCGTCCACCTTTCAAATACGCCATTAGAAATCCAATAAATAACCGACAGGTAAAGGGGAAACCGTTCCGAATGAATCCTGTCAAGCCTGCGCAGTGGAGTCGGTCGGATAGTGAAGATAAGGTATTTAAATTGAAAGCCGCGCCGTGCCAAGGGAAACGCGTCGTGATTCATTTGCGTCAGCGTGGTTGATCTTCCTGGCTTAATTAAGCTTGAGATGATATCGGAAGGTGGAAGGCTAAATGCGGCCTAATTGGCATTGCTTGCCCTGTCCTGGCCACAACTGGTGAGTCGAGCCACAATCCGATTAATTGATTACTAAAGTCTCTTGCTCCTGGGATGTCGCATAAGATATAGAGAAGGAACTGAAAGAAAAGGACGGACGTTGCAAACAAACCAAAACGACCGAACGCGTCATCGTAAAATCACCCAACTCTTCGGTAAATAAGAATCTGCTTTATTCGACGTCAGTACTGTTTTTCCAAGGTCCTAATCAGATCGGGATTATTGAACTCAAGTAAGTAGATAATAGTGCCTGTTCGCGGTAGTGAGAAATTTCCTCTACACATTTAGAATGTGATGTATGATTTTATGTCTTTCGAAGGACCATGACCGTGTTAGCCATCATAAACCACCCTGTATTCAGTGCCGCATATATGCATACATAAATATATTTATGACATAAGCCACTCTCAACTTACCACCCCAAAGCGGGATGCTGACAAGTATTTTGCGTGCGATTTACTCTATAATATAGATTCCAAGAAGAATTATTGTTCACCGGCGAAAAAATACCTGACTTACAGATGACTGTACGGCAGTAAAAAGCGAGGGAAGCAGGGAAGGAAGTGAAATTGAATGTTCCCCTTAGCCTTCCAGCGGAGTTGGCCAGATTAATTCAACCAAGTTTCCCTCGGCGATAAGATCTCCTGGCGGGTCGTTTTTGTCACTGGCAGGAGGTCGACACTGAAGAAGAGTATCCCTCTAAGCATAGGCCGCCTTTAACACGGTCATCTGTTATATTTTCACTTGAGAACCTCAAATAAGAAGAGGTCCAAAGAAACGTATGCCGGTGATTAACTCGAAGAGATAGCCGGCCAAAATACGGCGAACGTGAAACCGCAAAACTGACGAATAACGTCGCAACGACCGACGGTTTACAAACTTCCCTGCCGAAATGGGTATAATTTTGAATAAGCATTCAAGCAGAGACAGCTCATGAAGCATTGAGAGCAGAAAATGATTTCTGACTGCTACCGGGCGATCGCCTGTAATGGCTGCGCGAGGCAGGGTCACAAATCAAATTCCCGACTTAATACCTGGCAGTAAATTTCCTTGCGACCGCGGAATAAGGCATCGGTTCATTCAAAGGAGATGAAATAAGAAGTGGATTTGAGAAAAAGGTTTAGGGATCATGGTTATTTTTTGGTGATTGCTCAGTTACTGAATGCGAACCAAAAATAAGCCCGATTTGGGACCGGTTTATCAATTTGTTTAAAGCTAGATTTATTCAAGGACGCTTGCATTAACTGTTTTCTAAGAAATTTTTAGTATCCGATTGCTGGTGGAGGGGGTAAGAAAATGCATTTCTGTGATTGGTCGAGGTGGCGTCGGCGTTGAAACTTAATTGGGGTTTGCCAGCCACGTTCCCATGTTCATTCCACCTCCGACAGCCAGCAATCGGATCGTGAGTGGCCGACTTAAAATACAGTGTTGTAGATTGTATAAGTAACCCGTGTTGCGTAGATAACACAATGCTTCCATTTTTTTATACGTAAATTTTTGACGGAAGTTTTGATTTTAGCGTGCTTTTACTCCTTTAATATTAAAATAGATGAAAATGTAAATATTTCCGTGCATGCAGGCATGAAGACCCACAACTACTAACACATATTGGTAACGGACTAATGGCCGTTTAGCATTATTTTGTTTGGCTTCTTTAAGCCAAACTCAAGGGCTGTTGCATCGAGAACGATCGATGGGAACTTCGAGCTGGGTTTTTACCGGGCTAAATACGTGTAGTAGGTGCCATAGGTACGTGCTTTGAAAACATAAATTTTCGACTTTTTTTAAAGATTCTGTTTTCACTTGTGGCACAAGCTGCCACTTGACCCCCCAATTAGCCCGCGGAAATCACACATCCGATCAGGTCCATTGGTGAATGTTAGACGTCCATCGCCATTCTCGCCGAATTTTGAATAATGAATATGATTTGTAAGTCAGAAGATCTCGAGGAAACTCGAATGCCGAAGATTCGACTGATGAGTATCCTCGTTAGCGGTTGAGAAATTTTATAGCACCCTCCTCACCTCAGCCGACTCTAACAACTCCCGATCATCTTCCGATGGTTTCTCCTCATACCTTATTACCAGAAAACACGAGTCCCGCTCGAACACTCACCAATCAGCATAATATAACTCCTTCGCGTCCTCAGGTGGAATGACTTTTTTTCAAACTCATATTCTCCCGCCTTGACTTACACCATAAAGTTACCTCTAACATGTTTAATTCAATAGCAGCCTTCCACGCCGTATATATTTGTTTTATTTTGTTTCCCATCATCACTTATTCTTTTCGAAGCGCATTTCCTGCCCACATAGTATGACGATCTGATGATGGAAACTTGGACGGATTTCTGGTTAGAAAGGCCAGATGTGGAAATCAACGTTCAACATTGTTGCTGGTAATTAATTTTGTTTTCGAGCTTTTTGTATTTGTTATAAATATTATGCTATAAAATTATTTTATACTGGTACCGACTTAAAAATGATAAATCAATAGGCATTTATTGGTATTTAAGGGTATAAAAGCTGGGCACCTGCTGGAAAAATTACCCAGGAAAAAATATTCTTGGTATGCCCTTACCCCAAATTACGGGCTATTTTTCGCTAGGTAAATAATCTACACGCGACTGAAGCGTGATTCCTGATTTTTGTCGTTTCAATCGAAACGTTAAAGGGCAAGGAAAACGACTCATAAGAAGTGCCAGATAACGCGGCAGTGGAAATCAAATAATATTCCCGAAGAAGATTCTGCCCTTTGTGTAGTTAACGTTTCTCTCCACCTTCTACGTAGTTCCCAAGTTTGTCTGTGAGGTGTCTCCTCTCTCTCGGTCCACAAACTCAGCTTCCTCTTTATCGCTTTTAACCTTCCAACGCTTCATGGCTGTTCTTACTACAGACAGAAGGAGAAGGCTACGCAAACTTTGGTACCCCTCCCATCCCGCTGTTCCACAACATCCGGAAACAAACTTTGTTTCTGATGAACCTGAAGCAGCTCTGTCGCGCGTTCTTCGACCACTTTGTCCCGAAAGTTTCCCTTGAGCTGCGCAAATACACCTCATCTTTGCTGTTTTCAGCAGGATTTTATTCGATACATTCAGGCTCCTTTTGTTCGAAGTCTATTGAATAAAATAAAAGAAGAACGACTGCGTTGAACAACGCTGCGAACTGAGGTGATATTCCAGGACACTCCGGAGCATGCTACGGAAGTAGGTGAATGGACAAGGAAAGGACATCCTGTCTCAAATTGACAAATATTGGAAAGCCATTTCGAAAATTCAACCTGCGTTGCGTTGATAACTCATAGTTACAACACGTCCATACTTCCATATAGTTTTAAAGAAAAAACTGATTAGGTCAATTTTGACTGCTTTGCAACAGCTTGAAATACACTACGCATAATCCGAAATCATGATACTGGAATAAAAAGATATCCACGTATACAGCGGAATATCTAGCAATAGCCTGGCAACAGGAGGGTAGCAGTCACAGCGAAGAGACAATCGCGAGCCCTGAATTCCAATGCATAACGATGAAGATTCCTCGGAGCCTTCGGTTGTCGCCGAAATTCGCCCTCGGGGAGGATCTTAAGCGTTCGCGATTAGCCTTGCGCGCAAGGCAGCGTTTGGCCCGTTCAATTTCCGCGGGAAATGGATTCGAAAACTTGATTTCGCTATTAAGTCTTACCCTGCGCCTCTTGGGCTTGTCTTATGTGGCTCCAAGGCCTGAGAGGAGGTCGCCTTATTCGAATATTGGCTGGATATTCGCCCTTGTTTCTCGTTGGATGTTCCTCCCCTCGACGACGGAGTCTTCCTTCCTGCGCTGTCGGCGGTTGTGCAGTGCGCGTGGCTCATCCAACCGATCACTCGAGTCTCCTTAGATTCATGTAACTTGCAAGAAAAAGAGAGATTCGCTTCCAAGTCAAAAACGTGCGAATTTCCGGCAGACCTAGGTACATCAATAATCAGGGATTTAAATTTGAGTTGGTAATCAGAATTGTTGAAAATCGAGCTGATGAATTTCGCCAGCGCTTGCCATGACTTCGGCAAACAGGACTAGGTAACAGGAACAGATCATGCCGATTTCAGGACCAAAACACTACGAACGCCTAAAACAATAATCTCATGTTACAAACGGCGAATCAACGTGCATGGAAAAAATACCAATACTTTCAAAATTGGACCTTGCGTTAGTAGTGCTTCTTCCAAAACATTCGATCGCTCTTTTGGGCATTTCTCGCCCGAAAACACCATTTCGCTTTTCGCTTAAAGAAGCAACGTCCCCACTTCAACCGGGGTGAGAACCCATAGCCAATAGAAAAAGACAACATTATTGTAAAGTTCTCACTGTTCGAAAGATTCAGATGAAAGAAACGAAAAACCGACGAAGTTGAGCACGCTGGCGCAAGTAAGTTCCAAGATGGCGAAAGTGGCTCTTACCCCTCGGGGAGACCTTTGCCGAAAATGGGAAAACGCTTTTTTCTCCAATTTATCCACACTCTCGCTCAGACTCAGTCCTCGTCTCCAAACAAACTTAGCTGTCTCAAGTTTATCAATACACTCTGAAAAAGGCGTTGGCTCTGCCGAACAATATTTTCCTTTCATTAAAAGTTATTCCTTCGGCGAGAGAGATGGAATCTGTTCCTGCAACTCGAAGATTTGCCATCATTTTTATATCCTTCCAATCCTCCCAGCTGTGGATACTTGGACGCGTGACAGTTTTCCTTCGGCGTTTATTTATTGACGTGGGAATGCGTGAGGAGCTGCTGTGGGAAATCGTTGACGAAAACTTTGACGATCTGAAGTGGGAATTCGAGCTTGAGTCAACTCCGGGGGAAACGGATCATCAGAGATTTATGGCTCAACTTTCCCTCACCTAATGATTCGGATAGATCATTTAAGCGCCGTCAGTTGCTTGAAGTTGGCTATCAATATTATTCGAAATTATTGATCCCCATGGTTTTTGGAGTAAAAAAAGCAATGAGCCAGTAATGTAGAATTTCACATGAATAAAAATTTACTTCACCCCTGCAGAAAACACCACAACAAATTTGATATTTTGACGATTTTCGAGCGCTCAAAACTGGTTGCTGTAATTTCTATTTTCTCCCTTTAGCAGTCCAAATTTCTGTTATTTTTTATTCTTCGTCAATATCGCCACTTGACACAAAAGGCTGACGCGTTGCGCAGGCAAGCCACCTGTCGACCGAAGGTCAATTGGATAGGAACGACCGCTCGCCGGTCACTTTTCCGGTACCTACCTCATTATCAGGACCTGTCTCACTCCTGTGGATACCGTTTCTCCGAATGACATTCAGGCAGCCCAGTTTACAGTGTAAAGTTAACAAACGAACACCGTCATCGCCACATCATTACCATAACACCGCAATCGCCTTAAGCCCGTATCACACGTCAGACCGTTCCCCTCAGACACACAGACCCTGTTCACTGATTGGCTGATCCTAAGGATATGTTCACTTTTGGACACCTTCTTCGATGTTTGTTATTCATATATGGAACCTTGTATCTTGGAAAAATTACCAATCAATTTGCATGACGAAATTACGAAAGAATCAGTCTGTCCGGTCTGTAGGATGGGGAGGTTCTGACGTGTGATACGTCCTACAGTCCCTCAGATAGGTAAACGGTCACTATCCAGGTTAGGAACATTCCTATTCGAATACGAGGGCGACGGTGCACCCTAAAGCCGATAGCATCTTCACAGTTAACCTACGGCTACCTTAACAGCACCATCGGCAGTATCTCGATCGAACTGAATCGTATTTCTTTTGGCTTCAGAGTCTGTCCATTCTACCTACTACTGAAGTATCTATTGCTGACCAACTACGGAAAACCTCAGGAGAAAAGAATGCTCGCTATTTTACTTCAGGCAATTTTTGGAGCATGGCTAAAAAATTAAAATTAACGCCTGATTAACGCTTCTACTAAAATTTCTTCCTAGTTAGGTTGCCATGCAAAGCTGAAATTTCCATCATCATCTCTTGGTAATCATGATCTACAAAACCAATTCAAATACAAAATCGATTTGGCCCATAAGTATCCGAATTAAAATGAGCAAGTTGAATCTGCGCACCACTTATTTAGCGTGAAGAAAATTGGTCTTAGGTGAAGAAAATTCGTTTCAGGCTATCGAACATAATTAACTCTCCGTGCTTTATCGGCTGATTGCCTAATTATCGCATGAATAGCTGGGTGTATAGACGAGAAATATTATTGTTTTCGTGCCCATTCAATTCAACATGTAAATACGCCTTGGGCAGTTATGTAAATTAAATTAGTGGTAATTGGTCACCTCTGATTGGGTTGATTTGATGAATAGCATCAATATGTTAATAGAAGGGATCATCCGGATAATCTTTCATCAGAGATGAAGCACATGGAATTGGATATTTTGGACGGCGGAATAATTCCCATCAAAATAGTATATTGCCTTGTTCTAAGAGTAAACGAAACAATTTTGCAATTAACTGAAACTATGCTATTTCAGCTTTCAATTAATGAATGATGAGAGTATATCTCAAAATTATACATGCCTTCGTACCTGTTTATCGTAACGATAAAAACGTTTATACCTTTAGCAATTTTTGCAACAAACTTAATTGAAGAAATTCCCTTTTTTGTAGAATCGAATTCGACGTTGAGCACATTGAGTCGAATCCTGACACAAACAGAGGGAGGGCGAACTCTCGTTGGCTACCTCGATCCTTCCCGAAAGTCTACCGACGTTCTTGTGTCCCTGCTCTGCCTTGGCTTTGGATAGGAGGCCGTTCAAAGAGAAACACGGTTTGTTAACTTAGCTACGAGTGACGGAGTGTGGAACGAGTGAGAAGCTAGTTCTCCAAACATTTTGTCAACAAGGGGAAAGGAGAGAGAACGATTGGATCCCGGAACGGAAGATTGAATCTTGGATTAGGGGAGGTGGTGATGGACGTGTCAACAGACCAGTTAGGTACAATCGTTCAACGGAGCGAGATACACTCTTGGATGAGGGATGGAGGTTTAGTTTAGTTCCGAAAGGGATATGAGATACCTGGGTGGATAGAGCACCACCTTTGAGGTATCCAAGGAGCTAGATAGATCCGTACAACAAGTAGAGGCTAAATCCTAATTAAAGGCAAAGGGTTTGAGGTGAATTGTTGGTGAAGGGGTTGACAGAGGCATCCAATCGCGGTTTTCGTGAGGTTTGGAAACCTCCCTTTCCATGTAAGGCCCTCATTTACGCCTAGGGATTTGCAATTCAACCGACAGGCTCGTTAGGATAAGATCACTACGTGTACGCCTTGGATAGAAACATTTAAATCGAACAGTGAAGAAACCTTGATGGAAAGGCTGGTCCAGGATGTGTCCACTTTTAAGGCGAAAATATTCAATAATATCGAGTATTTACCAATAACTAACTGCTAGACCTGAATAAACTGACAATATCCAGCTGTCATAGAGTGCGATCCCAATGACACCAAGTCGACTTAGCTAATTTTCTTCGTGGAAAGTTGCAGCTGAGCTGTACAGAATGTTATGGGCATGTTAGGATCCTTAAACTGTAGGTTCATACTATAGATCGCTTAACGCTTCGATCCGAGACGGGAAATAGGACGTGTCGAATAGACACTCGAAGAACAAAGAGAAGCCACCCGGTAAGAGAACAGCAGGAGGCGTTAACATGGCGGCCTCTGAGCCCCCGGATGTTGTTATAGCCTGTTCCGGTCAAAAGGGAGCGGCGGCCATCTTGATTGAGAGGATTCGCGATGAGGAAACACCTAAAGTGACGCTACAGTCAGGCAGACTGTTGAGCGGACCCATGACTGTGAGCGGGGGTAGGTTGAGGAGTGGATGATTTTATTATTGAATTAATACATGGAGTCTGGAGGAGCCAAGGGTGGGCGGCTGATAGAAATAAATTATATGACATGGTGAGCGAATCTGATGGAAATGTCGATCGGTAAATTCACTTTTCGACCTGGCCATCAGAGCGAGATGAATAAAATCCATCTGTTAGCTAAAGCGTGTACAACCCCATTTAAGCAAGTACCCCCACCTTTCTAACTTAGGGGACTATTTTAATAGCAAATGGGTATCGAGAAAGCTGTACTTTGAAGGATTCGCAATAAACCTATGATAAGAAAAACATCTGGTTCAAAATCATGCGTCGTCTGGTGGATGTCTCACGTTGTTGTGGCTACATCCCCACAAGTGGGCTGACTCATTTTCAACAAATAGGTAACTAATTTAATTTTCCCTTATAAAATATCCCATTTTTCCTTTCATCTCATACTATCCCAGGTGTTTCTGCCAAGATAACGTGGCACGGTCTTTGAACGGGTTGGCCAATATGAATCCTCGCAGGTAGGGTCACTGATCCAAACCGACTAAAGATATTTATACTTCGAGTGACAAGTATACCCGGTCAAGAAAGCGGGGCAATAGAGGAAAGAAAAGGCGAAGGAAAAAAAGTTCTAATCCGGCGAGGGTTAGAGACAAAAGCCCCTGTCAACCCTACAATAATAACAGGGATATGGAGAGAGGAGAGTTCCGGATGCTAAACTAAGGCCTGCCTATCTAAAAAAAAGGAACCCCGGTAGAGGCAATACCTAACTTGTTCTCGCGGTCTTATATCGGAGTAACCAAGTAGCCTTCCGCATAGAAAGCAGAACTTTAGATGCGTCTCTTCTATACAAGAAGAAAGAGAAGCGTTTCAACCGACCACTCAATCAGCCGCTTGGCTAGCCGATAATTACCGGAGCCGACAAGAAGCAGAAACCGGATTGTCCGGAGTAGGAGGTGGTACAGAGTGAAGGACGAAGTATTTCTACTGTAGTCTGTCAGAGGGTTCCTGAAGACAAGAGCACGGACGTGATTGGGCGCTCAAAAGATTCTTCCCAACGTCCAACAGGCTAACGACAACGGGGACACCTTTACCGTAAATCATAAGACGTCTCGGTCACTCTTTCATTTTCAACGATGCCGTACTAAATCTACTTCGTCATCTAAATTGAGTCATCAATAGTCAATTGGAGGACCGCCTTAGGCTTGATTAGAGTTCGCCTCTCAAAGAAAGCCATCTTTCTTGAGTTGCGACCGCGGGCTATTAATTCCCCTTCCAGCCGTTCTACGTAAAACAGTTTGGTGGCCAGCCGCAACGGCTATTCAGGTGGTAAAGTTTTTAGCTTTTGTCCGCTGAACGGATGAGGGATGAGGTGAAAAGAAAAAGGCGAAAACCTATCATTAGCCGAGATGAATTTTTTAACGAAATTCATATTGATAAAATTGACCGAAAGCTGATACCATGGGCATCCCCTTTGAATGAATACGGTGACAAAAATATAAAACAGCTCCACGTTCGATGCTTACTGGAGTCTCATGTCATCCCTCTGGTATACCACAAGTTCGACCAATAATTATCTCAAAGATCTTCGCCAATTGATATCAAGCACCAGAGTCACGGAGTTGCCCAGTCGGCAAAAAGAGCCGGAAAACGTGAGAATATCATGTGCCAAGTCGGCAGTCACGGGCGGCTCTTTATTTACGCCCCGGGCTACGACCCGAAGCGGACCCTCACGTACCTTTGTGAGACGGAGTAAATGATTTGACAGGTGAGGGAAACCGGTGATAAAGGAGTCCAAGGTGCAGGGAAAAGAGACCACCCCAGCAATGTAAAGAGCCTTTAAATTGGGAAGACGAACTGAAGGAAGTCAAGGGTACTACGATAGGAAAGAGGGATACTACCCTTTCAACGCTAGCAGGGCGAAGTCGTCCTCCCATTTTCGCAGAAAAGAGGAATATTTACGGGCACAAAGGGCATCAGAAGTGTCTTGGAAGGCAAGGAACGGATTCCTGGGTTCTCCGCCAGGAATGAAGATTACATTGTGCACCGCGACTCTGTTCCCAGGAGTGTTGTCAAAGATTCTGCCAGGGGTAGCATTTAGAATGCTCCCCCTCGACGAGCAACGTTGAGGAACGCTCTCCATTGATTGCTTGAATAAAAGACACGCTCTGAATGATCAGAACCAGCGTGTACAAGTGGAAAGGGAGTAATTTATGCAAAAGACCGTCTTATGACGGTAAAAGACCCAAGATTATGAAGCAGTTATGAAAAATAGCCATTCAAATATTCATTCAAATAATTGTCTGGACGCCCCGCGGCAGGCTGCTTTACCGCCGGCGGAAAACGAATGATTTATTTATTTTCTATAGGACTACGGCGTCGAATTCTTTGCCAATCATCAAATGGACAATGGACAATAAAAACGTCAATCACGATTTAGGAATATAATTGTGAAAAAGGGGACGAGCATCACATAGAAGCTATTCAAAAAAATCATAATAGCCATAGTTAAGTGCAATATATTATTTATGTAAATTGGCCGCATGGATGCCCAAAATGAGGATCCGAGCTCTTACTTGAATGTGTGAACCAACCAATTGCCACCAAACGAACTACACCAATGACCAAACTACCATTAGCTTCGTATGTACTTGAATCAAGGAAGTAAAACATAAAACTCGTCGCTAGGTTTAAAGTAGAAATTATTCCAAGTATAACTCGGAGATCGGGTTTCTTGAAGGAATCGTAGCATTTCCGGGAACTGCCTCACACAATTTTGTTAGGTAAAGTATTTTCATGCTGCACTAAAAGGAATGGAAGTCGCTCCCTTTGATGGATGGTAGTGGTAACTTGATACCTCGAAAAGTCGGCACAACAAGAGATTCGAATGAGCACGAAATAAAGTAAGTAGAGCTGCAGCTGTGGAAAGACGTTAAGAAATATGAGAAGCTGTTTCACGATGGAGCATTACGCGCTACTACGTGCCGCGATTTTATAGTGGCGTAAACTAAATTAGCCGTGGAGACAACATCGGTGAAGTGGCAACATGTTATACGGGAATGAAAACTCCTTTCACAATTTGTTGCTCTCCAAAGAAAGAAAGACTAGAGGGAAAAGTCTCCCATTCTAATTAATAGGATTGGCCGTTGACTTAAGGTGGAAAATGGAGGTTGGAAGCTGAAGCTCTTTTACGCCATTGTTCCTCCCGAGCAGTCTTGGTAATACGCCGTGTAATTCAATTTGGCCCAATCCGGAGTGGGCGAAAAACGGTGCGCTAACACAGACTTATGTGATGGCCAAATAAACTTAATTATTAGCTCGTAGAAAGAGGCGTAACGGAGATGTGCACCATAGAGAAACGAGGGCTAAACGGATAAAGAGATGGAGACTGTATTTACACAGACGAGATCTGATACTGAGAAATGAACTCATGGAGCCTCTTTGTCCCAAAAGTGGGGTCCAACTACCCGGACGCTGGAAAATTATAGTCGGGGAGTCATCGAGACAGGGCCAAAGAGGAGCGAACTCAAAAAGAATTAGACATCAAACAACCTTATCGGGTTATCGGGATTCCATCCGATTTGCTACAAGAGACTCTGCGCGGATGTCGTTTGAAGCTAACCAACGGCCGTGGGGAGCAAATGTTGACAAGAATATCACTAAATATATGCTGCTTATTTCCCCCGATAATGGAGCGTTAAAATTTTTCTCGCAAAATCGACTTACCGGCCAGTTGAAAAGCACGAAAGCCAAAAGACATACCTGAAAACAAAACAAAATGTTGATAATTATCAAGGACAGTGAAGAACACATAATGCTCGAAGCCATCCCAAAATGTCTTCAAATCAATAATGCGCATCAAATCGGCTACACGTTTCAATTATTACGGTAGGTAAAAGATGAAAAATGATTCTCAAAATTTCAGCCTCGTTTTTCGCTAGACGTCCAACACATTGATCCAATGGTTAGGGGAAAAACATTTAACGAGATTTGGTCGTTTGATTCCGAGAGAGGGAAGAGGCATATGAAAGGGAATGTCCATAACAGGCCATCAGGCCCCACTTCAATTTCTGTCGCTCGAAAAATAACCGAATAACCACAATAAAAGGACCGAAACATTGCACATCCTGGACAGGAAGTGCGTCAGCTAGAAAATGGGCTTCTAGCTATAGATATTTTATGCCATAAACGCTACAGTCAGAGGGGAATGACTGATTAGACTTTTAACGCTAATTGAAACATGCATAGCCCGACCGACTTCAATCAAGCAATCAACTGATGTAATATTTACATCCTGAAATATACACCCTACCCCAATGTTTTCCACTCAAACGACAAAACATCTTTCAAAGACAACGGAAAAATGACAGGTGGATGCGGTTGCAGCCATCAAAATGGCATGTTCGAAGGAACTGCAGACACAGAACACACAGAATCTGTAACATCTGATGTTATTGGATTTGTCTTTCTGCATGGGCCCAATGGCCAACAAATATTTTAACCAGCAGATAGTTCGGCCGAAATATTTTTCCGACAGACACTCTTCTGGAAAGATATGGTGTCAATAAATGGGCATCTAACATCAAGTTGGACGGCTCTCGGGAGCCATTAAGGAACGGTATTCCTCAACAAGGAAGATGTCTTATAAGAAGAAAGGGTTTGACCGGGGGAAGCCTACGCAAAGCACCTCCAGTTTGGGGTTGCTTGTGCCATTAGTGACTTACCGGATTCCTAAAGGCCGTCCGAAATAGGAAACCTCGAATTCCAACCTCGAGCCTCATCAGGCGTCAGGACGTACAACTGATAGGGGATGCTCTGGGGAGAGCACCAAGTTGAGTGGTTTTCATTTGCTAATAACACCTCGAGCCAGATGAAAGGGAAGATGGTTAGAATGAGGGGAGTACCGCATGCGGTATGAAGGTGAACCGTTCTGACTGGGAAGATGATGGTTGAAGCGATGAACGCTCATTGTCTCGTGATTCCAAATTTGACTCGATGCATTGAGTAAGTAAAAATGCCTTTATTTCGTTCGGAAATACCAAGAAACCGTATGTTTCCTACGTATAAAACGCTAGGTATAGGCAATTTTTCTGGAAAGGGCCAAAATCCGTATGTCTACCCCAAGACTTCAAAAGGCATAGCTTGCATTTCTATCTTCCAAACATATTTATGGTATATATAACATGCTCTCCAAAATGGCATACCAAGAGAAAAGGCAAAATGAATCAAATGGTAGGAAGGCTGAGGTCGTCGGCCGCGTAAACCACAAAACAGGACGCCGCCAGAGAAAAATAATTGAGACAGGGCCACTCAAACACACCATTACCGTCCACGTCTTAAAAACGCGGCGTCTTTTTCATCCCGACATTGCGCTACTCTGGGCCCCCAAGCTTTGGAGCGAGGTGGAAGTCGTTAGAAGTATCTTCCACGAGAACGCATTCCGGAGACAAGGCGTTATAGACGGACGGCAACTTGCGAGAATCCGAATTCCGCACCTTCTTCGAGCGCCTGCTTTTCGCCTTTTCGGCAACATGCCGCGAATTTCTTCGATGATAAGCTGCTCTCGTTAAGGGGACCAGGTTATGGCTTGCGTACAGACGGTTACATCAGCGCGAACAAATAATGGACGAAATTCGGGTGAAATGACGGAAAATGTTTCGAACTAACGAGGTCGATTTGCGGAGCTGTTGGGTTGCGGAGCAGTTGGAAAAATTATATTCACGCCGAGAAAGCTTACGGTTTGGTCCCGAAGTGCCGGGCCGGCAATAATTCAAAAATGCAGGTTTGTGCAGAGTCAACACAACCAATAATCAGGGAGACGCAATCTCTTTTGCCTTCTAATGAGTGAGGAAAGTGTGAGCTAATTCAATCAAGAAGGAAGCCAGTAAATTAAGATTCAAAAAATTAATATAGACGGGTTTGATTGGAAATGTCGAATGGAGAGTTGTGATACGATATGATTTGTTTCAAAATGAAATAACTTATTCTGGCCCACCTTCTTGAGGATTCTTCGTCAAAAAACCTGATGGATCCTGAAACAAGCACTTTCACAACAATCACACAAACTTCAACATTCACTTTGACTTCCACATCAACTTATACATTCATTTCGATTTCGTCATCGTTTGATTCCGACATCAACTTCGACTTTATTTTCGAATTCGAGTTTGTAATTGAGTTTCACTTCATCTTCAACTTCATTCGTCACTTTGACACCGACTTCAACTGTTGCTTCAACATTCATATGGACTCTAACATACACTTTGAGTTCGATCCATCTTCAACTTCAACATTTCCATCGACTTCGATTTTCATTTTCACTTTGACTGAAACATTAACTTTGACTTTGACTTTCACTTCGACGTCGACTTTTATTATATATCGATATGGTCACAACTTTGACCATCGACTTCAAGTTTGAATTCGACTTTAAGTTTCACTTCATCTTCCACTTGAGTTTTCACTTCGAATTCGACTTCGAGTCTCGTTTCATCTTCAACTTTAACTTTCACTTCAACTTTGATTTTCACTTTGACCAAAACATCAACTTTGACTTTCACTTCGACTTCGATTTCCACATGGGTAGACTTAAACTTTCATTTCGATTTTGTCATGACTTTGACTAAAACAATAACTTGGTCGTTAACTTGGAATTCGACTTTGAGTTTGTGTTTGAGTTTCAATTCATCTTCAACTTCGGTTTTCACTTCGAATTCGACTTTGAGTTTCGCTTCATTTTTCAACTTCAGCTTTCACTTCGATTTCGATTTTCACATTGACTTCGACTTTTGCTTCAACATTCACTTGAACGCTTACATTGACTTTGAGTTTCACTTCATCTTCAATGTCAACATTCACACCGACTTCGATTTTCGTTTTCACTTCAACTTTGATTTTCACTTTAACAAAAACATTAACTTTGACTTTAACTTTCTCTTCGACTTGGAGTTCACATCGACTTCCATTCATGACTTTGACCATCGACTTCCAATTTGAATTCTACTTTGAGTTTGTGTTTGAGTTTCACTTTAGTTCTCACTTCGAATTCGACTTCGAGTCTCGTTTCATTTTCAACTTCAACTTTCACTTCAACTTTGATTTTCACTTTGACCAAAACATTCACTTCGACTTTCACTTCGACTTCGATTTTCACATAGACTTAAACTTTCATTTCGATTTTGCCATGACTTTGACCATTGACTTTAACTTTGAAATCGACTTTGAGATTGTGTTTGAGTTTCCCTTCATCTTCAACTTCAACATTCACATCGACTTCGATTTTCATTTTCACTTCAACTTTGATTTTCACTTCGACTAAAACATTAACTTTGACTTCAACTTTCACTTCGACGCGGAGTTCACATCGACTTCCATTTATGACTTTGACCATCGACTTCAAATTTGAATTCGACTTTGAGTTTGTGTTTGAGTTTCACTTCATCTTAGACTTAAATTCTCACTTCGAATTCGACTTCAACTTTCACTTCAACTTTGATTTTCACTTTGACCAAAACATTCACTTCGACTTCGATTTTCACATAGACTTAAACTTTCATTTCGATTTTGCCATGACTTTGACCATTGACTTTAACTTTGAATTCGACTTTGAGTTTGAGTTTGAGTTTCAATTCTTCTTCGGCTTCAGTTTTCACATCGACTTCGATTTTCATTTTCACTTCAACTTTGATTTTAACTTCGACTAAAACATTAACTTTGACTTTCACTTCGACTTCGATTTTCACATCGACTAAACTATCATTTCGATTTTGTCATAACTTTGACTGAAACCATACCCTCTACTTAATTCGACTTTGAGTTTCAATTCTCCTGCAACTTCAGTTTTGACTTTGCATTCGATTTTAATTTTCACTGCAACTTTGAATTTCACTTCGACTGAAACATTAGCTTTGACTTTGACTTCGATCCCGAGGTCAACTTCGTCTTGGGTTTTGGCTTCAATTTTGTTTTTCACTGTGACTCCAACATTTTCTTTGATTTTGATTTTTACTTCGACTTCGGGTTCCATTTTGGCTTTGACTTGAACTTCGACTTTGACTTTCAGTTTGACTCCAACTTTCACTTCAATTTGGTTTTTTACTTTGACTTCAAAATTAACTCTGATTTTGACTTTTATGACCATTTCAACTTTTACTTTGAGTTTCACTTCATCTACAGTATTCACTTCGATTTTTTGTATATTTCACATCCAAATCAACTTGCACTTTGACTTTAAGTTTCGTTTCGACTTCAACTTCCATTTTGACTTCGGGTTTCACTCTGATTTCAAGTTTCACCTCGACTTCGACTTTGATTTTGTTCCTCACTTCGACTTTGGATTTTAACTTAGGGGTTCTCTTCTACATCGAATTCCACTTTCCCGTCGACTTCCTGTTTCACTCCGACTTCGACTTTCACTTTGATTTAATTTTCCACTTTGCAAATCGACTTGATGAGGCATCGGGAATGTTTGAACATTTCCTTTAGGTATAAACTAGAGCGCGGGGAAATGCTTCAGAATCCACTGCTGATTCGATTAGGCCAAAAATGAATGCTGACAGCTCTGGAATCCCCCGCCTCATGTTTTGTCGGTGCATCTAAATTTCGGTGGTCCCAACGTTCGAAATCATGATTTTCTTCCCAGATTAATTTTCAATTTTAACAACATAATGTCTAGCAGCACTTACAGACGAGAAGGATTCCTGACGCAAACCAATCTTTTCTAATGCACCAAGTCGCTTCAAGCGGGGCCGATAGCGTCCATTTGCGAAGACTGAACGAGGTGTTTGTTATCCGCGGGATCGACCATGCAAAGTTGGCATGTTTGGCGTATTCAAATGCTTCGGCGAGGATTGTTGATCGACCGATTAATATGTAAACTCACTTTGGGTGGCTGTTGGCTGGGCCCGACCGTCGTATAAGTGGGATGACTTCATCCGATCCCGACTACAAATCACTGAACGGGGCCAACCAGAGCTCCCTTGGGTGGCGGATCTCCATCGAAGGAATTTCCATTTGGGAACCTCTTCATTTTGAATGGCGAGTAGCAGGAAATGACATAGCTCTGTAGACGATTCAATTCGCCCTTGCTGTCTCATAGATAAAATGATGAATGCGTTTCAAGCACCTTGGTTTCTTTCAGCAAGTTTACAGTAATTGGGATTTTTGCTAATCCACATAATTCACCCCCCCCCCTGCAGCAGATCTCTTAAGCTGCAGTGTAACAAAGCGCCCCCTAAACTCTTTGCTCATTAAAGGAAAGGGTCACACCTTATTGAGGTATTAACCTCGCGTAGGAAGTCCCCATAACGTTATTTATGAAGGTGTGCCCAAACAGGAATTTTAGAAAGTGCCTGTTTTCCTGGTCGAGTTTATAGGGAATCATTCATTGAATTGAGTGTTCGTCCGGCAATATACCAACCTGATTGCCCTCATAGGGCCCCAATTTTTTTATAGATCTATCTTTTTCGCATTTGGTCTTACCACAACGTTTATTACCAAATAACGGTAAATCATTATTTTATTTTCAAAATATTTAATGATAAGAAGTGTGCAAGGTTTGTTATTTATCGTCATGGCATCGGAAAGGATCTTAAAAATTGCTGGCTGAGTTCGGTTTCGAAAACCGATATTCGTTAACCTGGACCAGCGATCCACAAGTCGAGCCCGTGGGTAAAGGTGGAATTGAGACATTATACTCCGGCCGGGAGGCAGGCCTAGCTGGTTATTACTTCCCATCCTCTTGGTCTCTTGGCTGATGGCTCAGATAACCTCCAGCTTCTTTCGAACCTCCTACTCTAGTCAACCCGAACCCTGTAATTTCAGTTTCTGGACTCGTGAGCTCGTCTTCGAGCCGATGCCTCAGGTTTAGTCTGATACCCACCATCCCCTCTTGTGCTGGCCTTTCCTGATTTAGCCATCACTTCTTGCCCACCACGCATTATTATTACACTCCCGAAGCCGACCGAGTCTTTCCTATCTTAACGATGTGTAATAATCAAAATTACCCCCGACCCCTCTCTGAAGATTACCCCTTCCCCATGGACCGAAGCCCTTGAACTTGCCAAAGAGAGGGGATTCGCCCGAAATGGCTGCCCCCCACTCGGAACGAGATCATCTCCTTCTCATGTTTAGGATGAAGGAAGGCTAGGATGTTTTTTGTTTGTCTCGCGTGAGAGCCAGGGCTAAATTTCGGGCTTGGATGACAGGCAATCAGAAGCTTTTCACGCCTAAGCGCTACCTTTCCGTTTCAAAAATAAGACGTCATCAAATAACAGCTATTACGCTTTTCTGACAGGGTACTTGCAGTTGATAATATCTCTCGGAAGATTGGTTCACACGAGTCCCAGCTACGTTGTTTACACGATCAGTGCAACTGCATGTTGTTGACCCATCACGACACACGAGTAATTGAGATGCTTGGGGAATAGGTATGTAGGTACATCATACCTGAAGCGAAGCAAATTATTTTTAGTCGAGTCAAAATTGGACAAAAAATTCAAGCGCATTCACCTAGTATACGCTATGTATTACGTATTACGATGAAGGAGAATATTACTTGAACTTTTGAACGCAAGCAGTGATGATGATGAGGGGTTAATTTCATCTGAACTTCTAAAAGCTATATGAATATAGAACCATTAGTTTTGCGTAAATCACGCTCACCATGTTTACATTTTTACCAGTAGAAAAAATGTCAACTAAAATTTCAATCCAACTTTGTGATTATGGGAGATATTGTTTAAATGAATGACACAAAAACGAGAAACACAAAAACCCAATACAAACTGTCCATACCTACTTATCATAAGCTAGGCCCATTATTTTATGAACTTTAACGGCAGGAAACACTACTCGACTCTAACTAACCTCAACAAAAATTCAGCGAAATAATTTTGAAAAACTTTGAAAGATAACGTTGTACAGTGACCACGAAATGCTGCAATGACAAGATTCAAGAAGTAAAGACCCTTCGAAGAGACTAGATAACAGACGTTATGGAATCTCAAGTGAACGGTAACTACACTTGACGTAGTGACTTATACAGCGACAAGGCCCTTCAAATCCAAAGCCAGGAAATGGTGTTACCACCCGGTTAGATTAGGGCGAATCGGATCATTAATCATCATGAACGAGACGTCCATCAACGGCAGTGAATTACCCATGTACAAGTACACGGTTTAAAATACCAACTCATGATAATAGAGCTGACAGACATTTATTCAAACCGAAGGCGGACTCATGAATCAGTGAACAATATATGCTTTTAAGACGATTTTTATTTCATTTTCAGTTGAAATTATCGTTATAATATTTTCAAAATTGAATATCTTGTAATGCCTGCAATCAACGGGTGATAATTTTTTGGAACTTTGAAATACTATTTTCGTTTCCAAGCTGAAAATGTTATAACAAAAAATAGGTTGATTGTTCAAATGCCTTCAATTTAGACTACTCAATTTGATTCTGCAGTTTGCAGTTTAAAGGCTGATTTATAATTTCATTTAAAGCTAGATTTATCCAAGGACGCTTGCACTAAATTTCACCTAGGACATATTTTTTTTATTGATCGTCAATGGCAATTTATTGGAAATTAGTTGTTGCAAGCGTCCTTGGATAAATTTATGTTTAAATTTATTGATAAACCTGCCTTGATAATAATAAGTTTATAAGGCAAGTGAAATAAGTATCAGGTAGGTATCCCGAATATTTTCATCAGCCAAAACGGCATCAGCGATGCTCCTTAATAACAACAAACTACCGTGTTACCGTTCGGGACACGCGTAATTTAGTACGTGGTTAGTTACGGCGGTTTGAGAGGATCACCGCTCATTAGTTTCGGCTACGGGGAGGGGTATAGGTCGGTAGGCAAGGAGAAGCCGCCTTGGAAATTGGACTTCATATTTCAGAGGAGCCATCATAGTGAAGGTATTCTTCGACAAGAGGCTGAACAGCCTCTACACCAGCCCCTTCATGCCCCGGGACAGGTATGTAGCCAGCGTTGGACGAAGAAGGGAACATTTCGTGAGCCCCGGGGTAGAAAAAGAGGAGTTGTAGACGATTATAAAAAACCTCAACTAGCTCCATCTTTCTCGGTCGCTTATCTGGTGCCGTGACGTTATCTCTTTCTAGCACTGAGGTTGTAGCTGCGTTCTTCACCTTCCTGGCCATCGCGTCGGAGCACCGACCGCCCGCCACTTTGGGATCCTTTGATGTCTTCATCATGTTGAGAAGAGGCCTGGAAGGCATAGCCCCGGCTCCGGTCACGCCTGGAGCCTTCCTCTTTCCACCGGGCTCACCATCTGCGTCTTTAATCGTCAATATAACGCGATCCTCACGAGATTAGGGCAACTTTCGAACTAAAGAATTGGCAAAGAGGTCTAGGAGTCCTCTATGTATCCAAGGATGGGTGAGCCCAAAAGCCGAGGGAACGGAAATGAATTCTCAATAAGCTGCGTGGAATTGGCAGGTACAAATTTCAAAAGATCAAAATCTCTAGATAGGCTTACGAAGGTACCTAATACAGCTTGTAAACTCATGTCTATACGGAGTCGGGGTGGCCGAGCTGTCCAAGGAGTGTGACTTTCTGTGTTTGCGAGGGTCTTCAATTTTCACGGCCCAGCTCCACTGGGCTCTTCTTGAGGGCGACAGGGCACGCCCGGGGCAACTTAGGTTAACGGGCAAAAAATCAACGCCTGGAACTGCGGATCACTTTAATTTTTTTACTTTTATTTCGACTCATCTTCATACCTAAGCTAAGAGATTTTCCAATTATCTTGAAACGTCAGTGATGGAATCGTCTGAAGTTTTACGATATCACTAAACAGATGTGCCCGACCCGAGAACACGTGGAACAAGCACGACTCGGCTTAGGTCTCTTTGCGCCCGCGGCAATACATAAGTTTAAGAGGATCTGTAATCTTGAGACTCGCTGACATCCAGCTTAACTCACAAATGCGATAATGCGAGTACGACGGTCGGACAAGAGACGTTGGCTTTTTATTGCCTCGAAACGGCCGTTAGCCGATATGAGGATGGGGATGGTCCCAGCCCGGTGACATGCTGGCTTTCGCGAACGCAATGGTAAAGCAGATAAACGGATTCCATAAATTAGACGAACGAAGACAAGAGGGAATGCTCTCTCGCTCATAGACAAACGGATGTACCTTGCCGACGGTGTCGACCTTCTCCTTTGCACCAGTCCTGCTTAAATATTCATGACTCCGGACTACATATTCATGCTTATAATCCGGGTCTCGAATCTTAGTACTGCTAGGCGAACTGGGTATGTCCTACGTGTATTCCTAGTTATCAGTTCTCCGACGTCTATGGATGTGATGAAGAAGTTGAAAAGATGTCTCGTCTCAAATTGGTGACATTGGTCCCGAAATAGCGAAAAGGGAGCCGATGAGGGTGGTTCCAAAAACAGATATTATTTGATTTTTCGATTGACGTGCTCGATAAAACAAATTCTATGCCTTTGAAGAGGAATGAAAGAAATGCGAAACGTAGGCAGTTACTAGACGTAGGCAGTTGTTAGTATGGTAAGCACTACTTATAGGTATTATATATGTTCTAGAGGCAAGCAGTAAGCACTTGCTATGTCTGCTGAAAATCAATATATTCGAGAGAAGGTGCAGTAGTGGGGCTCATCTTAATGTAAACGAACGTAAGGATAGACAACAGACAGCCTGACGGTATTGAAATCAACCCTGCCTGGGTTTAGGTTATCGGCGAGACAGTGTTTACCTGTCTGCTGTAATAGCATAATGCCGACCATCAGCCGATCGATTTGGATACAGCTCAGGAAACGGCACGAATGGGATACTGACATATGCACAAAATACGATGCATCAGCTAAAACGGCATTCAAGATAAAACTAACAAGTTCGGTGGATATAAGCGGGTGACAATAAAAAAGAGTGCATACAAACCATTTTGAAAACGACTTTATTAGTTGCTATTCATATAATATCGGCATTTTAACATTGGGGGTAGATTTTTCAGCTCATTAGCAAAGGTTTTTGTTCCCCAAATTTTTTGTGAGCCCAAGAAACACTTCTTTTACTGAAGGTATTTGTCGTGTTTTCGATTTTATCTCAACAAATTGGCCATACTTATGCCCCTTACAATTCGGTGTAATGATAAAAATGAGGGCACCACGGGAAAGACCGTCGAATTTTCTATAGAATGACGTTGTACAATATATTTCACTGAGAAGAATTGAATCAATTGGGCAAAAGTTAAGAATTCTTCAATTAAGAAAAATTACCGAGATGATTCCAACTCGAAAAGTAGCATACCAAGTAGAGTAGGTACCTACCTCTTGGTCACCCTACACATGGGTAACTTTACAATACAGCCTATTCATCAATTTATTTCCTATACTTGATAATCTGCGAACCTTCTGGCCAAACGGTATCATGACTAAAATAACCTTCCGGAATCAATATTCGCATTCCAAATTTCGAACCCGACAGGGTAAACTTTCCCTCGGCAACTTTCAAACTGGGTGGTACAGATCCAACCTTTCCGCGCTATGCTTTAACTCGCGCGCAACCTTTCACGATTCCTTCTCATATGAATTGTCGGCACTCGGACCTCGACGCTGCTAATGAACTCGAGTCAGCCGTAGATTATCTCCATGTCCCGGCAATGTTGCCTAATTAAGTATTCAACGTACGGTTTTGCCTTGGGTCGTTTCTTTTGGTAAAATTCATGACTCGCCCGTAGCGTCTGGAGCCCGGCAGGCGGCTTGCACCATATGCCGTGAAAACAATGGTGGACAGTTTTCGCATTCCGAATGAGTTGAAAAGTGTGGCCTTAGTCACTGCGATGGTACGATTATTATAGTGAAATCAGAGTAACTGGGTCGTATGGCGTTTTTTGAAATCCATAAAGTGACTGGGAAGGTTGTCGGGTAATGGGTGATTATTCTTATAGTCCAATATCCGACGCTGGCTGAAAATCGTATATGAAAATTGTGGTTGAACGAATAACAGACGTTGCAGAGAATCATAACTTTTGACCTAGAAATCGGTAAATGAATGTATAGAAACAAAGCCTTCAAAAGAAGAATGCAAGGAGGCGTCACGTCATCAGTATGGACTCCATGTATAGTAAAATTATGGCTTTGCAAGGATAATAAATTACTAGAACCCGAAAAGTGAGCCTGATAAACCGGTGCGTCAACCCAAACACATTCTTGCCAAGGGCGATAGATACAATGATGGATTAGATGCCAGAACCTTTCGAAAATCGGTCAACTATGCTGCAAAGGCAACAGGCCAATGTCCAACTTGAACATCGATCGGTCGATACGGGCATGAATAATCTTGATTGACGTGGAGATTTGATTAGGAGGTGAGAATCCTGCTCGTCAAGAGACGGCTGACAGGTTTGGCTTCTAACAGCGGGTGGTAACACCAAAGTCGAGATAGACAAGAAGGAGACAAACATCGATACGGCAAAAAAGAGATTGGATTATCCAAGATGTCTGCCAAGCTGAGGAAGACTGATTAGGTAACAAGACAACCTACAACGTATAAAAGCGGATTATCAAGATGAACGCTCAACTGGAAGGTATGACAAGGGGCCAGCGGATTTCTTCAGCACCGAAGCCACGCCATCGTATACCACTCGAAATAGGTAATAGTTATACCGCTCGTATAATGGTGAAAATAAACACCGACTCTCAGAAGGTCGGTTCTTCTGATTCGGAGTATTCGGCCGATAGTAAATTACGTTTCCCTACGAGAAAAAGCGAAGAAGAGAAAGAACGGCAGGCAGTGCGCGGAGGCTGGCAATAAAACGACCGCGGTTCCCCTCCAAGTTCCAGCCCACGACACCAGATAAGCGCCTCAGACGATGCGTCCATAAAGACGTCATGAATTCCTAACATTTACTCTAGAAAATATCACGCGAAATGAAGCAATGGAGGGAAATTCATAATTTTTTTATTGGCGACTCGCTATCAGGATTGGCTTTTCTATGAAATGCCACCGGTTGCGATAAGCGGGAAACGTTGACCATCCATAAAATGCAAAATAGTTCATTCCAGCTACTCAGATATCATTTCAGCTTTTGTAGTCAGAAATAAAATGTGCCCATTATCACTTCAATTATTTTGACGTCGTAAAAATATTTAAAAGGTAATGCCTATCTCTATTTTAAAGACGTTTTGCGACGAAAATAATATCAAAAACTCCGCTGAGTCACAGGTTTGATAAAAAAAATTGATTCCTGAACGTCGATATAGCGGTACTGGGTGTCCGAAACTTGGAGTGAAAAAAATTGGGTGAAACTAGATTTGGAATTGAACGTAACGCTGCCGACCACATTTTTCTATCCCAACTGGTTTCCAAATGCGATTTTTAAAGTTATTTTTTCCAGGAAAACTACGTTTTGTTTCATAAAATCCCACATTTCTCGGGTTGAAAACAATTTTTTCCACCTACTGAAGGGCATTTCTAGATTTGAAATTAAATTTCCTAATAAGCCTAATGCACAGTCGTAATAAAATACTTGTCCATGTCTCATAAATGAAATTACAACATCGACAACTGATTTTGACTATAGAACCTAGATTGAGAGCAGGTACCCATGCCTAGCTACCTACCAAAAGACAAATTTTCGGCAAAAAGTGATAGTTTTGAGAAATTGTATTCGCCCATTGCAAGGTGTGATCCCGAGACCCCTTGCTCCTCAAGCGGATGTCTTAACCGGTAGACTACCAGGCGCTTTCTTTCGAATTATTATTTTCCCGAGGGTTTGAATTGGAGGTTCGGTGTTGGTTTTTCTGCCGACTCGACTTTCCATGTTGTCACATAGGTACATAGATAAAGTGATTGATTTATCGTACTTATAATACTTAAGTACGATTATTCCAATTATTAGAAAAAAGCTTAGCGTATTTTTGCCCACTGTCTTATTTCTGCTTACATTCAACAGTCGATTCGGAGAAGAGTGAACTCAACTCTGCATCCTCCCCATAACAGCGCACATGCAGACAGTGAAGAAAACATTTCCCCGGTTTTTTGCGTATCCTGTTGGAAGACATTTGCAGGCAAATGACGCCATCGTCTCGACATCAGTATTTCACGGTGGAAGCACGTTCACGCCCCGTCAGCAGATTTGACCCTTAGCTTCATCGGTCGAGATGGACGAGTCGTTTTTCTCGTGCTAATGACCGGACCGGGACGATATCGAGAAGGTGTGGAACAGGATATTGAATAACCGTAGATGCGATCACGTACTGGCATTTCGATGGCGCAGCAGCGGAGTGCGAACTTAACAATAACACGGGACAGATAGGTTCGAAAAATTCCATAGAGAGGCAGCGATTATTTCAAATTGAATAGCAGGTATACCCATTTCGATTTTTAACAACAACAATTTCAAGATTAACAATTTCTATAGTGGGTTTTTGGCATTTAGGAAATGGAATCAAAATGAAATCAATATTTTGACGATGAAACTGCAATACTGCCGTATTCAAAGCATCGAGTCTTTTGGGGGCGTCTCGGTTGCCTTCTTCTCAAAACTTGGATTGGTGGCAACTTGGCATATCACGCGTCCATAGATTCCTTCGAACAAGGAATGAGCAGTGCTGATTCTACACGGTCGAAATACTGTGTGGAAACATTGTTTTTTTACCAATTTACTACATTCTTATGCAGATTATTCTAGTCATTTTTAAGCGCTCAATTACCGTTTATCTAAAAGAGTTTCAGAAATCAGAACGGAGACTTGTTTTTGGAGCGAGTTTCTGAACATTTCCCTCTGTAGACAATCAACGACACGGAATGCCGCAAGTTAAAGCACTCGCTTGTTCCGAACGAACCGACCTACTGCGCGTCGCAATTCTCACCGGAGCTTTCCCAGTTTCCTGAACTCGACCAACAAACGAGCAAAGGCTCCTCAATTAGAAAAGCAACGGCTGTAGTCGAGTCCCTTAGGGCCGGCGAATGAGTAGGTCGAGGATGTGCAGGATCGTTAAGTTCAAATTGAATTTGTTCTTACAGTCGAGATTCCGGACAGATGGAATTGGCTCTCAATCAGTAGCCGCTGCTCTGGAGACTTTCAGAGTTAAGGAAAGGAAGTCGTCAATCAGCATGTCCTGTATAACTTGGCTAACTGTTAGCGCCGTTCCTCGTCCGAATGAACCTGAACACCAAGTTTTGAATCGACAAATCTCCTGAAACCTGATTTGAAAAAGGTTTAAGGACAAGGGGTCAAGACACGGCTAAACTTTGAGAGTTACAAAGAGAGAACCGAGATTCGTCTCATTTTTCAAGAATGAAACAAATGCCAAAATAGATATGATACAATTCCAAGATTGTTTCCCCTGTTAAGTAATTCTGTGACAACACGGAACACTGAGCCTCCAATTCAAACTCTCGGGAAAATAATAATTCGATATCACACCTAGTATCAGGCGAATAAAATCTTTGCACAATTATCACTTTCGACCGGAAATCTTTCTTTCGGTACAATTCCGTAATTGTTACCCACTTCTGCACTCAACAAAGACGTTACCGATAAATTTATCTAGCCCGAACGAAGAAGTTGAACAATGGCAAGTCAACATAAATAAGCGAGCAACATGCGACGCAACAGGTTATGGGCACAAGCGCAGTGTAGTCCTTGTAGCGCCAACGGTCCGACCAGCTCCACCTTGGTCAACTCGGTTGACAACTAAACACCCAATCCTAAAAGAGACATATGCATACACGAGTCTCCTATGCCAGTAAATCAGCATCAAAAGAAAGACACTGAACAATCCTGAGAGGGAAGGTGGAACAAGGTGTATATATAACTAGGAGAGTCTGCTGAACTTGGATATATGCATAACGCATAAATAATACTGGCGATATTGCTCTCGGAAAGCAGTGGTGAGCTTGTCCCCGAGGTCTTAGTTCTCTGCTTTGCATGAAACGAGGGCCTCCCGGATTCCTTGATTTACTGCGCAGGCTAACACTCCGGCCCATGTGACTATATCAATGCTCCAAGGGGAAATGACAATGGTGGAACTTTGGTGGCGAGGCAATCCACCACTTAATCTCTGAACACCAATTGATTTAAACCGCTCGCTCATAAGAGACTGGAGATATGTAAATGCGGCGTAGGCCCCGAGGCTAGAATCCTTTGACAACGTGACAGAATTGCCAGCGGGAATTATTCGACTAGGAATGGGATAACGGGAGCGATTTCAATAACGTTTTCGGATTCTGGCCCGGTTGTTATTTTCTTACTAATTTTTCCCAACTTTGGAGAAAACGCTGCCAAGGCCAAAAAAGTTTTGAAAGTTTTGCCACGTTAAAGTTACAGACTCGTTGCTTACTGAAGGTCACGGTTTTTTTTGTTTTTTGTAGAGCAGTGTTATTTTCATAATATGATGTGATCCTTACAACGACTCTGTGGAAATCGAGATCACAATTAATCCATGCAACGACAGACCAAGACGTAAGCCCAGAAGCTTCCAAAATCATCCAGCGAGCGACTCCCCAACGATGATACGGAACAGAAGGAACAGATGGCGGGCTTCAACTTTCATCAGCGCCGTTTACTGGTGGGGAAGTGGGAGCACACGAGTTGAGAAGAAAGAAACATCCTCACATGTTATAAATACATGCGACTATTCGAACCCTCCGTGATTTTTGAAGAGTTAGCCGCAGAACAAACATGTGGGAGCGTGTAGAACATAGGACGACTACATCGGGGAGCCATTTCTCACAAAGCTAGTCAACGACTGCATAAATAGTTGGAGGACGAAGACATTTCTATGTCTGTCAGGCTCAATTAAAAATAATTAAAGGACGTTTAACCGAAGGGAACGTCTTGTTTTCAAGTGAAGGAAACGAAAGAAAACGAGAGTAAAAATGATTCAGGTTCTATGACAGGCAGTTGGACTTTTTTAAATAAACTCGTCTCCTTTCTTCGAGTTGAGGAGACAGGAGAACCTAGACGGGTTCTTGCATGTCAGCTGAATGCAACCTTTCCATCTTAATTATGACGTTGAGAATGAGGAAGGAAATACCGAGTTAGTGAGGACCTTGATTGCGATTTTAACGCAGAAATGCACGTTTTTCTTGAAGCGATGGCTGAATTCTGGTTGAACCTAATAAAACAGTAGGCATATGTTGGGAACTCATCACGCAGTAATCACAACCAGTCATGCATAGAAAACATACAATAGGTACTTCAAAAATTATTTTGATGCGCACTCAGTAAATGTATTATAACGTACTTCGGGTTCAATTATGATTGTTTAGCTGTACGAGTATGTCAGAATTTAAGAGTTCCTCACTAAAAACGGCGTAAGTCTTAAACTGTTGTACTAAACGGATAATAATGAACCATGGTGTAAAACAACGCACTATGTATGCAAATTCGTAAGAAACTCATCTGGAATACAATACCTATGCGCCAAGTGGCCTAAATACAGCATTGCCAAGTCGAGTTTATTATTGAGAAATTCCCAAATCAATTTCAGAAGTCTTAACTAATGTCCAAGTGTTTTGCTCGCATTTGGTGGGCTCAAATCCAGAACCACTTCCAGTTTTACGGGAAAACCCTTCGAAAGTGTTTAAGAAAGAAGATCCTGTTTAGATCCGACTAAATCTTACGTTCATCCGTAGGGATGCATTCAATTTGTCTCACCTGCAAAAGATAAAAAAGGAGTTAGAGAAATCCAGATTGTATCAATTATATCAGATAGTACCAATATCAAGAGGTGGGTCATTCTCACGGAAAAGGGCAGAAGTGATGTCCAGATCATTTGCTGCTACCCTATAATAATTTTATCCATCGAACATCATTCACATAATTTGTGAATGATGTTCAATGGATGAAATCATCCTATCATCAGCATATCATACCCTCTTGATTTTTACAATATTGCATTTTTTCAGGTAGAAAATCCATGGAAATGAGCCCTGTCCTGTCCAGGGTTCCACAACTTTGAGGCCTTCCCGGGGGCCTTATCTATTGAGCAGGGTAACAGTTTTTGTTTTAAACACTCATGATGTTTGTACAGATCGACGAACGCCTAAATAATATTAGAACCAAGAAACCATTTTATCCTAAAGAAAACATGTATGTCTGTCATGGCCCTGTCCAGTTTTGGTGGTTTTTAATTTGATGCAGATTATTTAAATTAAAAAGTTATTCATTTCTCAAAACTGCCCCTTTCTTTGAGATTGACGAAGGTACATACGAACAATCAATTGTAGCTGAGCTTGGCAACTGGATTATACCAAATTATTTTTTGGCCAAAATTCACGATGATATTTGAGTACATATTACAATACACCGAGTAAGTATTCAGAGAGCAGAATTGAATAAGTACCTAGATCATGCAAGCTCGATAATAAGCGACAACGTCTTCCTGCGGCTATACGGCGGCCCGTCTCGAATACGCAGGCGGTACGCCGGCACACGTAGGTCCCCCGGATCGTCTCAACGACGCCAGTTAGCTGTCGTATTAGCGAAGCCGGGATACGCGATGCTATCAATCAGGCACCAATGCGGCCCGCCTACACAAACACCATCAACGAGCCGCCGGCTTGATATTCCGCGACACAAACACCCGCGTAATCTCCTCGGGTTGTGGCGGATTGGGGGCGAATTTATGGAAGGCGATACGCGGATTAGGCTAATCGCGTCCCATCGAACCATCCCGCCCGGTGCACTCTGACACTGCAATGTTTTGCGCCCAATCAGCATTCTGGGCCGAACAACTTTCGAAAGTAGATTGCACAATCACGAGGACTAAAGGATCTGAACAGTTTCAAAAAGCTTCCGAATAAAGAATATTTGCATGTGAATTCTTGTAGCTTATCCAGGTAACTAGAGCTTAAGGTTGTCGTTAGCATAGCCGCGATGAACACTCAGGGCAAGAGATAAAGTGGTACAAGTGAATACTCGCAATTAACTCGGGCAGAGGTTCAACATGGAGGCTGTTGGTACCGAGGCTCGCCGATCCAACACCCTTGCTAATACATTGGAAAGGTCTCATCAGAGGCCCGTAGTCCGAGAAACTAAGTTACGAATTCGAAGCATTCTCTATCGACGCATGTACGAGGATGCGAATAGGAAGCAGACTGACTGCGGCTGTAGGGGTGGTGCCGAGGCTTATGTCGTGTTACCTTCCCAGAACACTACCCAGAACATGGCACTAACAAGGGTTGGAGGCTTGGCCGGCAATATCCGCCGCTCCTCGCGGGAGAACTCGCCTGAATTAAACCGTCTCGGACCCCACGAGGATCCGGCGTTGAACGGAGGTTCTGCTCCCAATCACTCACTTAAGGTTATAAATCGATTGCATTCGATCGAAATCAACATAATTGACAAATCTTATAGAGAAATACACGTAAAGAAATTGTACAGAAATAAATTATACATTATGCAGAAGTACATAATACCGTCTAAGACCCCACGGTCCTAAGACCTAATTTGCCTTATTTAGATTTTAGGCGAGTTTTAAAATTTGCGTAGGTATGGATTTTCTTGACATTTTTTATCCAAACTCCCTCCAGAGCAATCAAAATATACCTAATCGAATTGTGTCAAAAATTTCCGTATCAAAATACGGAAGTATTTTGTGTTATCTACTCACCACTGGTATCGCAATGCACTTAGCTTATCATTATTCCCTCAGAATTTTTTTTTCTATTTGACGTTTGAAGGAGTTAGTTTTTGACCTTGGTAGAGTTTGAGGACATTTAACGCTGAATCCAAAAATGTCCTCAAAAGTTTTTAAAAAAAGTCCTCGATTTTTAAAAATAGTTCAGAAAAATTACACTTTGCATCATAAAAACCCCGAAATGACTTTTCTAACTTTCTAACTTAATATATAATAATATATTATATATTATATTATATTAATATGTGGCTAGCGGCGTTGTATGCGCTCAATTTCCAGTTTCACCCAAAATTTTCTTATATACCACGTTCGGGACACCCTGCATATTTTATGTTCGACCGCATAGGCACCTACTTACTCAGAAGTTATTTTCTCCCACTCAATGTTATCAGAAGCATGATTCCGGCCAAAAACGTAGCTTGAGATTCCATCGCAGATAATTTTTCCAGGAAAATGAGTTACCTTTGATACTCGGGGTTTACTTTTGATGACGCATACGCGCCTATTTTCACCCCAACTGATTTAATCCTTATTCAAAATCGATATTTCTCTTCCTTTGAGGTCGCAACACCGAGTGGGGGATAGGTGACTCATTGTCAGACTCGTTTATTCATGTTCCCTCCGTCTGCCGTCCAACTTGTTACGTTGGAATCACCTGCTCTTGCTCCTCCTGCTAAATAAATTTTAGCATCAGAAACACAAGTAGGCAATGCAATTCCATTTCTGCGGATCGTCAGCGACCAAATCGCTAAAAAAAATGAAATTGGAAAGAAAAATGAAATCCAAAAAACTGCCTACTACAACGATTATTCAAACTACCCATCGATGACTGTGCACCATACTCTATAGAGTGGTTATATACCTATAGGTAATGATTTCATTATTTCGAAGGTACCTACTTGTATTAGTGGGATGCCCGGTTTCATCTAAGCTTGTAATAATGCATAAATGTATTCCCGGGTAAACTCCTTCAATTAAATGCCCAATCCCTGCAGAAGAGCTATCGAAGCCAACTGGAGCTTCGATACACGTCAAGGGTGTACTTAGGGCGTACCTGAGCTGCTGGCGATACTCGGCAGAGGCCCCTTTAAGCGCAGATGCCGACCGCACGATAATTTCGCTTTCCACTCGGAAGGAACGCGTTTTGGAAACCATTTATGTCTTACTTAACTGGGGATAATGACTTAATTTTCGCCCCGTTAATTGCGGAAAGCTCCTCGACGTGAGAAAGCCTCCGTCAAGTTTATCTTTATTCATTAGGTTTCATATTTCAAAGCTGGGCGCGGAGGAGGCAAAAAAATCGTTCTACAACGTGCCTCGTTAACGGACGATAGCAACTTAAAAGCACAGGTTCACCCGAAACCAGCTCATTGTTCTTTTTTGGAAATTACTCGTTTTCCCTTCCCGACGGAATATTTCCTCGAAGCATTCGTTAACGTTAGTGATAACGACTTGAGAACACGTGGTTATGACGGTTTTATCTCTTCTAATGTGTTACATTTCAAAAAAACTAGAAGATATGTGGGTACATAAGTGTACGCTGCGTTACAGGATGCGGTCCTGTTTAGTTACTCATTAATGGGCTCATCCACTTGCCAATGAATGCCTGAACCCATTATCCCATGTTGTAGTACCATGTTGTAATGTTGTAGTACCTATTATGGAAATCATGATAAAGATGCATAGGTACTGTACTAATTTCTATGATTTCTCGTAATGGCTTTGTTGAGAGGTGCAGTTGATAGTTACTATGGATTTCTAGATAAAATACCCAGTTTAGCTGTCGTGTGTAAAAACATGCTTTTCAAAATTCTTAACCACTGGGCATTTATGTACCGTGTACGCATTTTAATTATAGATTACCTAACTGCGTATTATCTATCCCTCGTTTCATTCAAGGAACACTGTGTTAGCAGAAAATGTCAAACCTATTTCTCTCACCTAGGGTTTTGAGTTGTAGCAAATAAACTCGATAAAGTCGAGCTCCAATCCTGTCCTTCAGAAAAGCAGCTTTTCGGCAGTGACCTCGTTCCGCCTTATCCATCATGTATGAACATTCTCCCCCTCTAATTTGCATAAACTTTAAAACTCGAACGTAGGTAAATATTCTAATGGGTTGGAAGACGGAGGACAGAAACGTTGTTGTATTTTCAGCGAGTCGGCCCAGGTGGGATTAGCAAGAGCAATCTGGAATTCAGGGAACCTTTCACGTGTGTTTGTCATACGAGTTATTTTTGCGACTGCATTCACAAATAACATGAGGAAATTCATTTACCTACATGGCACGTTACTCTGCTCTTATGTGACGGACGAGATGGTAAAAGATGTCAATCTAAAATACGTCGTGAAATATAATAATTTGATAGCAATTACCAATATTGTATGGCAATTCGCAACTATCAAAACCACCATTGAGGAGGTAAGCACTTCTTTCAAAATCGAAAATTTTTCATTTTGATTGTTTTTTTTTTCAAACATGGTCTGCAATCCTGTTTAAAGGAGTTTTGATGAAAAAAAGTACTCCGATGCTCTGAGAGATGTTAAACAGTTTAAGATTATCTTCTTCATCTTGGTAAGCAACTGATGGTTTTAACGTTATACTCAGCTTAAGCAAAGTTTCGTATATTTTTGTTCCACTAGCTTCCACATAATAGGTATGAAGTTGAAAAACTGTAGTGTATTACTATTAGGGAACCTATACAATATAATATATTATATGTATTGGAATAGCGGAGTACTGTGTACCTACGCCACCTAATCTATACACACTAATGATTCATAACTCGCTTAATCGCGACTCGGCTTCAGTCTTCAAGTTACCTACCAATTATGCGCCATCTGCATAATCACAAGATGAATTATTCCTCTAATTATTCCGATCATCTAGCATTATTCTCAAGGACGTGTGCCTCCAATGCAGCTGTAAATTATACAGAATATTTTCCTATGTATTACAGCTAATTGGCCACCTTTATACGAAGTATCTTCGCTTTGCCTAATAGATGACCGTTCCAAAATATCGGTGTATTTATAAAATCAGTATACAGTAGGGATCAGAGTAGGTACAGTTTTCAAAAAAATCATTGGAAGCAAAAATATGGCGTTTTGCAATCGCATGATTGCATTAAATTAACTATTGTAATATGATTTCAACTCAAGTGTGTATGCTACCTATAAAGGGGGACCTGCGGTAGACTAAAATTAGTATTCGAATCAGCTTATTGTTCCTCGAGCAGCTCATATTTCTGCTTACGCCTTCAATTTTCAGCACGCTTGAGGTACTAACAATGTTACGTAATACGTTGATAAGAACTCCGTTTAATTATTTTTATCGAGGATTATCTAAATTTATTCATGGAAACTTAACACCGTAGGCACCCAATAAACCTTCGGTTGGCTCACCTTTGACAAGGTATCGAATTCAAAAACGCTTCAATAACAATAAACTAATCAGAAATTCAAAAACTCACAACGGTTGGTCTACCTGCTTCGTTACCTCTATCTGCAACCTGATTTAAGGAAGGGAGTAATCGATTTTGGTCTATTTGCGAGCCATACTTTATTTAGTTTTACATCAATCTGATAGATGCCCGAGCCAGATTACGAGCTTTTCCTCTAAACCTTGATTGTGCCCTCTCGAAATAGGTTCTCGAATTTGGATCCAGCCCAAAGTACACCAAATCATATAGACTTAATCTTCTTTTCCTTTGGGTTGGAGGAGAAAGGGAAGGGAATAATATTGGCCGTCATCCAAAGTTGATGGAGCCGAAATGATTAAGAGATCAGTCTGGTCTGGTTGTGGTGCGTTCGTGTGATCTGTAAACCGCGTCCTGGCTATGAAGGAGCCACGTTTTATAAGGTCTCCAACGGTGAACGCTATTTTGCCAAAAACTAACCTTAGCCTATAGGCGTGTATCAACTTTAATCGTATCTACAAGTCGTGCTCTCCAATTACGAGACTCGGTAGATGAGTCTTTTATAAAAATTGTTCCACTCGAGGAAATCCATAATAATGGAGTCAATGGTTTGATGTTAAATCGACCAAAATTTAGCCTTCAACTTACCTACTTACTTAATCTTTCAATTTGGTTTGAAAAACTTCTAATTAAGCTTCAGATACCTAGGTTTGATATCGTGAAAATTGCATTCAGTTTGAAATTCTACAGCCTCGTTTTCAATTCATGGTCCAAATGGAGCACATGGTATTTTATTTTAGGATTCTATCCTTCAAATCAGATCACCTAAATTTCACGATCCAACCTACAAAGCAGCAATCATATTTTTTTAACTAAATGCGCTTCTAGCTTAGGGCTGAACCACAAAAATCTCGACCGAATCACATGATGCGACACCAAAAACGCGTCAAAATGACCCTTGCTTGGTTTATAGACCACAATATAACATAATGAGCCACAGCCCACAGATGTCCCATAGCTGCCGAACCAGGACAAAGCTCGGCTACGATGGTGACAGATGGTGAACGGAAGGAATTCAGAATGCGGTGGTCAGCTTGTGCTGAATCTTTTAAATGTCGGCCAATATTTCGGGGGTCCTTATAAAAAAGGCATTCGGCGGGGAACTCTGAAAGACCTTCTAAAAGGACATTATTCTCGGCGTAGCATTAGGCGTAAGGTTCACACTACGAAAAGGCGGATTCCCGTCGAATCATCTGTCGAAATCTTTTCAGAATATGCAAGTCCTCTATCTACTAATGGAATTTTGTCTCAACCGTGGACCTTTTTCAATTCCAAATAAATAACCAACAACTTCCGGGCGACACGAATCGTCAACTTGTGAACCACTCCCTTAATTTCGTTCTCCATAGTTGTCCGCCTAAAAATTACCACGGTTAACAGTCAAAGAGTGGACGGAACTTTTCCATCCTCACTTGCATTCCGGGCGCAGGCTCCTCTAACTTCTTCTACCCTAACCTTGGTGGTAAGCAAAGCTTCCAAAAAGCAGGGAAGCCTCGGATGATGAGGCAGTTAGCGACTCCAGGCACGCACTTGCCTCAGCACCCTCTTCTTATCGCCCTATCCCATTTATCTGCTAACTTATTGATTACTTATGAAAATCAATCGCCGTGGATAAAGAACGATGCAAACGAAACGAGCCTGGCCAACGCACCATCCTTGCGTTTTTCCACCGTAAAGCTACCCCATAGCGTATTTTTCCTTCTGTTAAGCCTATTCTTCCGTTCGCTGCTTCTTTTTTAACTCCGCGGAGGGAAAAAGCTCGAGTTCGCATTGTAAATTTTCCCCGGGTCTAAGTACGTGCTTAGCATATCCTTCAAGATACGCCAACCTCTCACTTCGTGTACTTTTAGAGAATTTTCTTTTCGTATCTTTTTTTCTTGCATTCCCTTTGGTAGAACAAACATTTTTTTCTCTCTATTTCATTTCATTTGCAGTTCGTCACGAACTTATTTTACATTCAGCTCGTAGGAGTCCAGGTTTCCCCAGGGTACCCCGAGGTGCTGCAATCAACGTCACCGATAGTATCCGCTGTGCTTTTGGCGAGAAAATACAATTGGCGATCATTCTAGAATGGCAAGGAGTGTTCGATATTAAAATCACGTCAATCCGGAGATCGGTGATTGGCTTTAAATCGTGTTATTTTTGAAATTGACTTTTTCACCGAGAACTTAATTTTTCACTCTCAGGAAACGACCATTTACCTAATGTCTTATAATGTCTTATAATTATACCGCGAAGTAAACTTGTTCGTACCATGGTTGTCGAAAATTATCCAAAAGATTTCAAGGTCATTGAAGCCCTGATCAGGTCCGAGTACCTAACTTTGGATTTACCATGGACTCTGACCGGTCGTCTGGTCGCATTTTATTCAATTTTCCGCTCGATTTTTTCTCAGATTTTGGTAGTGATAGCAGCAGCACAATTATATTTTTATGGCAGGGACTACCTCCTCAGTGGAAACGCCGGCCTTCTCGTATTGGGCATAGAAGCCGTTGCTCTGATTGGTACAACTATTTCCAATTACAAGAGAATTCGAGAAACAGCGAATGATCTTCAAAACATTATCAATTTGTTCACTGAGCCTTGGGAAAAAGAAAAGATCAACTCCCGGCTTCGCAAGGATGAAAAAACCGCTTCCGCCATCGTCAAGATGTGCAATGGGTTCAACATGGGAACGCTGGCAATTCAGATGTTAGCCATGGGCTGTCATTATTTTATTGGAGTTCCAGAAAAGCCAATCGCTACGCAATTGCTTCTCGGAAGCTATCTTGAAGGTAACGGTTCAAGTCTTTCAATAAACTCAAAGATTTCAATAAAATAAGCTTTTCAAACCTGATAGATTGTATACAAGTTTAACAATAAATTTAACCATTTTTTGGCCTATCATCTGTATATGTACCGACGACGACGACGACATCTAGTGACATTTCGATCTCGATGTTGACTTTGATCTCGATGTTGAGTATGAATTCAGAGTTTTTTCGGCGTTCGACAGAGGGAAAGCAAGGCGACGAACTTTTTTATAATATTCTATTCATCTAAACGAGTAGAAAAGGGAGTTCGAAAATCTGGTGAGGAAATTCCGACTCACCCGAGACTCGAACCCGGTTACACGAAAACAGTTGTTGCATTCAGCAAACAACTTTTAACATTACTTAGACTTTTTGATCGGACACCTCAAAATATATGCGTCAAGTTGAACAAACCGGAAATTTTATGGGCTAGCCCATAAAGCGTTGCTGCGCATCTATGATGGCGACATACTCTACCTCATAAGTGGACCTACTTTCTCAAGAGGTCCTTACGTTCAAAGTTTTAACAGGTCCTAACAATACCCATCAACCGACACAGACACAGACACAGACACAGACACAGACACAGACACAGACACAGACACAGACACAGACACAGACACAGACACAGACACAGACACCGACACCGACACCGACACCGACACCGACACCGACACCGACACCGACACCGACACCGACACCGACACCGACACCGACACCGACACCGACACCGACACCGACACCGACACCGACACCGACACCGACACCGACACCGACACCGACACCGACACCGACACCGACACCGACACCGACACCGACACCGACACCGACACCGACACCGACACCGACACCGACACCGACACCGACACCGACACCGACACCGACACCGACACCGACACCGACACCGACACCGACACCGACACCGACACCGACACCGACACCGACACCGACACCGACACCGACACCGACACCGACACCGACACCGACACCGACACCGACACCGACACCGACACCGACACCGACACCGACACCGACACCGACACCGACACCGACACCGACACCGACACCGACACCGACACCGACACCGACACCGACACCGACACCGACACAGACACAGACACCGACACCGACACCGACACCGACACCGACACCGACACCGACGACGACACCTAGTGACATTTCGATACACCCAACTACTCAATACTTGGTATAAGTATCGAAGTGTCAGTACAGTACTGACACTTCGATATCACTTGATATCAGTAACTGATATCAATATTTTATCGAAACATACACGTATGTTCTCTTTCACTCAACATTATTACTGACTCGACATTTACTGTATCAAGTCAGGTATCAAGCAACGAAGCTACTATCAGCAGCCAACGAGTGGGTGACGTGAACGAGTATGAAAATGTTTGGTGAAAGACAGCTGTATTTATCGTTAGAAGAGGCTAAGGAAAACGGTGACACTTTTCAATTACAGGGAATTGACACAATTCAAAATCGCTACTTTCGGGAAAACGTCCTCAACGTTTTCAATTTCTTGGAATCCATCCCCTGCCCCTAATATTCGGGTTAGAGGTATTTTTTTTATTAGTTGGCTAAATGGGTCTAGTTTTTGCCATTAATAATGGATCAATTGGCAAGAAAAAACTTGGTTTAAATTGTTGATGAAATTGGCCCTTACAATCGCCATCAACAATGCTTATCATACATTTTCCTAAAAAAAAATACGAGTAGTTTTAGAGATGTAAACAGATGGGTCCTAAAAGTTTGAGGTTTTTTGCAATTTTTCATGGAACGCTAATTTTGAGGAAGCAAACCAAATATTCGAATTTTTTCTCCAAAACGCCCCTTTTGAGCATCCATTTACTGGACCAAGTAGGTAGGTACTATTGATTCTTTACAGAATATCCCTCCTGTTGACCCCTGCTGTCTCTGTTTTAGGAAACTTCGAGTTAAACGCAAAATTCTCAATCAACGTGTTCTTCTCATTGGTATACGTTTTTCAAATCGGTTCGGCTGGTTGCTACTTTGCTGTGAATGAGACTTTGATGGGATCGACTATTGTCCTAATGGAGACATTGGTTGAGGATGTGAAACAAACCTCGATTTCAATCGGTGATGGTGGATGTGAACTTATCACTGATGACATAAATTTAAATCCTTTGGTGCAGAAACACGTCAACTTACTCAAGTGAGCGAAAATGGATTATGCAATTCAGGAATAAGGGCCGGTTTATCAATTGATTTAAAGCTAAATGTATTCCAGGACGCTTGCAATAACAAATTTCCTAGAAATTTTCATTATGACCGTCAATGAAAATATGTCTTAGGCAGTGCAAGTGGAATTGAATGAACTCTTCTCGGGGCGACCGTGTCTCACCCAGATATGGACAGCTGACCTGAGGCACGCTAAATTATCGGGGGCATCCAGTTTTTGCAATAAAGGACCCTTAGTTACCTGCTATGCAGCCATCGATTACAAAATCAATTAGGTACTTAGTTCAGCTGTTGAAAAGTCCTTGAAATCTCCCTCAAGCTGCCAGCGCTTTTCTGTTTTCTGCCAGGCATTGGAAGTCCGTAAGAAGTGAGTTAAACTCGTGGGGGTTTTCTGCGATGTCAGGGGACTGAGAGAGGCAGGTAGGTCTGTAACAGGCGTAGCATGACTTGTGGATCTCCCCCGACAACAATTCACCAACTTCCTCTGTCGCACTTCTTCACCCTTCGAAACTTTTTCAAAGGAAATTAAGGGTGAGGTTGATTGCTGTGCTCCACCTTCGCCCCGAACGCTTGTCTGATCCCTGAAGGCAAAACATTTTTTACCGTTGCGCTTTCGCAAGGAACAGAGTAAAAACATTTCTTTTCCAACTTAACGCCCTTCCAACAACCGAAAACTCTGGAGATTTTTTGTTCGTTTCTTGATGTTGTTTCCGCTTCGGGTTCAGCTAATGAAAATCCGTCAGAAACGCGTGGTGCATGTTTCAGAGAGAAATAATCGCAAAGACATTTCGGCAACTTCAGCCGTGTTTTTTTCACACCGTCACCGACACCGACACTATGGGCTAGCCCATAAAGCGTTGCTGCGCATTGTTGTTGCGCATCTATGATGGCGACATACTCTACCTCATAAGTGGTCCTACTTTCTCAAGAGGTCCTTACGTTCAAAGTTTCAACAGGTCCTAACAATCAATACCCATCAACCAACACAGACACAGACACAGACACAGACACAGACACAGACACCGACACCGACACCGACACCGACACCGACACCGACACCGACACCGACACCGACACCGACACCGACACCGACACCGACACCGACACCGACACCGACACCGACACCGACACCGACACCGACACCGACACCGACACCGACACCGACACCGACACCGACACCGACACCGACACCGACACCGACACCGACACCGACACCGACACCGACACCGACACCGACACCGACACCGACACCGACACCGACACCGACACCGACACCGACACCGACACCGACACCGACACCGACACCGACACCGACACCGACACCGACACCGACACCGACACCGACACCGACACCGACACCGACACCGACACCGACACCGACACCGACACCGACACCGACACCGACACCGACACCGACACCGACACCGACACCGACACCGACACCGACACCGACACCGACACCGACACCGACACCTAGTGACATTTCGATACACCCATCTACTCAATACTTGGTATAAGTATCGAAGTGTCAGTACTGATATCAATATTTTATCGAAACATAAGTAGGTACTCGATTCCATGATTGATTGGTGTTTTCCCTTACAAACGTAGAAAGAACGATATCATTTCTCAATAAAATTGGCCCAACCAGAGACCGAAATTTGGTCTCATCTAATGCAAATTCATTCAAGTAACTTCAATTTTTCTTTCTGCTTGTTTTTATATTCAGACAGCACTGACTGGTAAATGAAAATTATGGAAAGTGGATTGATCTCGAAGTTGACTTTGATCTCGAAGTTGAGTTTCAACTCGAAGTTGAGTTTGATCGTTGGATCTAGGCGGAGGTAGGAAAATCACGAGTCAGTTGGAATTCGAAAGAAATTGACAAGTTTGGATGAACGTTAACCTCCTATTCACCAATTTCTTTGTCAACGTAACGGGAGCTAGCCCGTTCTTCCTCCACATGGTATTCATAATAATTAGGTACGTAAATCAAAAAATTTTTCAAATGATTTATCAATCCAATGCATGATACACAGAAGAGCACGATAATCAAGACATGTAACGATATTCGCCAGAATCTTCAGAATGGATGTAGGAATCAACTTCCTTGGGTCAAAATCAATATTTGAAGTACATTCAAGGCCAGGCCACGATTTGACAGTTTGTCTAAAACTACGGAGAAAATTTCAACTCAAAAAATTGCCAATGAAGCGCACGATCAATGGTATAGAACGATAGGTACTCCATGCACAATGCGTGGACGTCAAGTTTACTCTCTAGAGTTGGCAAGTGCACGTGAATAGTTGTGGGGAAGTTTCCATCGACTCTGGAGAGATTGACATTCTTTGTTAAGAAGTGACAGGTTACACTACAATAATATAGAAAGATAGCACGACGCACAGTTCAGGAAACTATACATCCCTTATCAAGCTTCGAGCAATCAACAGACAAGAGGGAAGCTTCATGGCGAATGGACGTTTCAGCATAGGACGTTTCTCGATTCGTTGTTGGGCGACGCAGGCATACGTGTCAATAGAGGCATACGACAGTTATGATGGCCCATATGCGGCAAAAGGGCACGCCAAAGGGGAGTGAATAACGTCAAGATTTTGCGAACGATGGGGCCTCGATGGGAAACGCGTTGAACAGTTGCGGGGAAAAAATGGGGCCGTTAGGGGAAAAGATAACGTTCTTCGTTTTTGAGGGTAGGCACAATGGTGGAAAAATTGTGATAACAACGGGCGATCGATAATTCCGGAGTGCTTGGCATAAAACTGGTCTTCATGGTCACGGGGCCAATTTTGCACCGAAGATATTTAACCAGAATGATTAAGAATGCGAATAGTTCAGCAAAGACCAATAGTACTGAAAACGATGGCGTGTTTCTTTCGATTTTTTCTTGGAAATAGATGAACGGAATATCGGAATACAGATAGATACGGGCAAAAGCCGTTCCAAGTATTACAGGGGAGGAAAATGAGCACATTTTACCTTAGATCGTTTACCGAGTAGACGATCTAAGCATTTTACCGAGAAAAATGACAGCAGATGGAATCGATAGCGTCGTCATTCGAGAAAAATCAGCGATCCGAAACCCGAGGGGACATTTTGTCCGATCGACATAAAAACCGAGGTTCAATTCCATATCTCATTGCCACTAAGACTCATCTTACGTCTGCAGTTGTGCCAGCGGAAAATCTCCATGTTGCTCGAGGTTGCTGTTTTTGCACGAAGTTGACATGAAGATGAACAAAACTTCCGAGCCGAGGCTTCCCAAGTCAGCAGGTTTCAATTGGAGGTCAACATTTTACAAGCGGCTAATAAAGACGACGAAGCTGTTTCGGAGAAGAGTTAACAAGCACTAAGTGAGCACATTCTAAGTCTACGGAGAAGTTGGAAATGTGCAAGACCGACGAACTAACGAGGGGTGAACTGACGATGCACACACTGCGACTGGGCAGGAACGGTAAAAATCGGTTTAGGTAACTACATTGGCAGAAAAAGAGTTATTCGCGAATGGATGTATTTAGTTAATTATTCATACTGTGGCCCGCAGGTGGGAACCGAATATTCTCATTCCTCAGTTGGATAGTCGAATAACAACGCTGAATGTTCATGAAGATATATTTGATTCCATTTCTTCATAATTAACAATTTTTAGTGGGGAGGCAAAAACTGGTTTTGTATCAGCGTCAGGTTCGACCTAGCCAAAGCTATGCAAAATTTCGTTTCGTATTCCTTCATGCCTTGATTACGATTCTCAAAGAATCAATAATTTTAGCATAGTAAAACATTGAACAGCTGCGGTCGTCACCTCCCGTTACTTTGATTTATCCATTGCTAGTATTAATACTACGAATTGTAAAAAATAATTGAAGAGAAGGCAGACAGTGGAAATTGAAGGCTCAGCGGAGCTGGCGCGCGGTGGATGGATAATGACTTAATTGAGAACCGGTTTGTAGGTATGAGACCGATTCAACTCGAGTAGCTTGAACCTTGATGCACCTCTGCTGCTCAAAGTCATCAAATAAGTACGGTCGATGCAGCTCACCTACCAATCAAGAACCAAAACTGAATTCAGCAGAATTGACCGCGAATAATGTTGATTCTTCAATTTGTTTTATATTTTCAATTTTTCAAACAAACTTTTATGCATAATCAATAGCGTACTATTCATTTCAATTCAAAATCTAACTAAATTAGATTCTAGTATTACCGTAAAAAGTTGTGAAGGTTCCTTTCAAAAGGTTTTTTTTAGTTTCGAACATATTATTTTTACTAGTTTACTATCGAAAACCCTCGAGTTAGGCTCAATAGTCTACAAGTAAATAGTGGGTAGTAGTAATTCTACCTACCAAGATGACTTTTTATGCCCCATTTGCCAGATTCGCTTCCGAAAATGAAAAAAAAAAAGGTGCACAAGAAGCGGACGCGCGTTTATCCGTTTCTGCAGAACAGGCGAATGCACCAGCAGTTTCAACGTCGTGATTGGCTGATTACGAGGTAGAACCGGTCAGCCGAGTAGAGAGGAGAAATCGTTTAAAGTGCACAGAACGTTTCCAAAGCTACTCACAGAATTACAAGATGTCAGTGGTTGACTGGTCGGGGGTAAAACGAGAGGTCCACAGCAAAATTACCTGAAACAAAGAATCGGACAATTAGCTCGTTAGGGGAACAGAGAAAGAGAGGCAAAGCAATTAATTGGGGCTTAAACTCCAACTGAAACCTGAGAGGGAAAAGTCCGCTTAGCGACGGTCCGGTTTTCCCTCGCCTGCTCCACCCTCTCGCTTTCATCCCCGAGATTTTTTATGCTTTTCCCTATGTAAGCAAAGAGCGCTATCTTTTGAGAGGATCCGCGGTGTTCTTTGAGAGCAAAGATGAAAAAACCTCCGCTTGGACGATTCTCAAATAGAGCATTTTAATAGAGACAATTCCGAAAGGGAGCGTTCGCGAGTTAGTAAAGCGAATTTCACGGATGGAATATCATGTAGCTGCGAGTTTCTATTTGATATGCCCTCAAAAGGAAAGTCTACGATTTGGAGATCCTTTCAGTCAGCGTTAAAATCCGAGACGTGACTCGGGGTGGATGAAGAATAAGAATAAGATCCTTTTGGTTAGTTCTCGAAAGCGATTGTTTTGAAATGATTTTTTTCAGCATCGTTATGGCCGAAAAACAATTGCAGTTGCTTCGGTACCCACTCCGGAGTTTAGATCAAAGGTACACAGCTGAACAATTATTACCTAGCGTGGCATAAAAGGCTTTTCATCGTAACCATGTAACATTTTCAACACCACCCCTGCTACCTACTGAGCCTGAATCCAATGCCTCTGTGATTTCCAACCGTTCTTAGAAATTAGGACGGGTGGGCTAGTGAGAAAAAACCATAAATTACAACAATCTGTTCACGCTAGTCAACCGAAGTGAGATGTCTTCGTTTTTACCTGGGCCCGGACCCGCAAAATCGTTCGAACGTAAAATTCGACTTCAGGTAGTAAGAATACGAAGGAACTAACAAAGAAATCAAGCAGATGTTCTAGAGATTTGAGTCGCCCTCTGCGGCACGTTCGACAAGAAAGCGGTCAGTAGTTTCTCGATACGGCTGCTATGAATTCAGTTAGCATCTGTACAGCGGGGAATTATCGTGATTTTCCCAAAGCCATTCAACCGGCATCTTCGAGTCTTCCCTAGGGATAACTATGTACAACCTGTCGTCACAGATGCAACAATTTTTCGCCCGTTTTCTCGAAACAATGAACATCTGCCGGTTATTTGAGCAACGAAATTGGAGCGGTGGAAGACAAATGGGGACAGTCACGCAGCCCTCCTCGCAGTACTTTTGTGGGGACCTTGCAATGAAACGTATTTGTCAATCGAGATGTTAAAAGTTTGGTGGAATTATGCGGCTAATTCGTTCATCGACTCCAAAAGGTGTAGAAAAACTAAAAATTTCCCCAATTGAAATTTCAGTTTTTGAGGCCAGCGCAAATGGAAAAGCTACTTATCATCATGAAGTTTTTTTTAAATCACTCAAACATTAATAAGCAGATATACCTATTGGCTCTAAATTAGCCAGTTCACTTCGAGAAAAAGACTCTTCTGAAAGTCGTTTTCGAATTGAAACCTTAAACTGAAGTTGCCCAGTTGAAGCTAGAAACTTTTACATCAGGAAATTTGTCCCGGCCAAGTTGTAGATCAAAGAGAAAATTCTTCAGACATCCAGCCCGCAAACTTCAACATCGAGTAAAGTTTTCACAACCAGAAAATAAGATTAATACGAATTCTGTAAAACGGAACGTTTGATCAGAGGCGAAGTCGCTGAGACTGTAAAAGTCCAAGTGGTATAGGCCTGCAAGTTCATGAATAAATTTCGAGTTCCCGTCGTTAGCGATCAGCACGGGAAAATCTTTTCCTATGTCCATTACGTCATGAATAAAACATGAAAGAGGAGTCTTCATCCATATCTGTAACTCAACTTTTCTTTTCGCTTCTGGTCTGGAATAAATGTCGTAGAAATATTTTATTGAATTACGGGAGATGAAATCGTCGTTGGAAGATGGGGTAAAAATGGGTCAACCTCACAACATCTTATAGTGGAGGTGAAAATTAATTTAGCTTAGGTAATAAATAAAAGCTGGATTGTAAATACCGAGATACTGAGCTCCATTACTAAATTTATGAAGCCAGTAATTTTTGAAAGAGTTTAGTTGATATACACAAATCGTCATTCAGTAGAAAAAGTCCCACGAAAGGCATAGTTTCCGTATCATTTAAAAAAAGGCTGTAAAACTCTTTTTTCCAAGTTTATTTTTGGATTCCATTTTAATGCATGCCATTCCTGGTTCGGGGGTTGTGGGAAATTCCGTTGGAAAATTTTCGGACAAACCTAATCCTTGGAATACCCTCTGTGTCAGCACAATACACTATTTTTGAACCTCTGACTTATAAATCGACCAAGAAGCTTATGTGTTCCAAGATCATAAAATGAGGTTTTCGAAATGACTGGCAAGTTCCTGAACAAGAGCGGCAATTTAAACGAATCAACCGGTCTTATTAGCGGCCATCGCGTGACACTGGTGGCCATAACTTTATCACGGATCATTTAGCAAAGACAACTTGAAATTCGTGCGCAGGCGCAAAAAACCAGTTATAATAAGCAGGCCCAATCACCATCTCGTAATTCGTCTGAAGGCGGTTGAGCCCGTGCAACAGCAAAATGACAGGGTAGGAATGAAATTTATTTTTTATTTTGAATCGCATATTTATGGTTTTCACTTCCCCTCATCAAGTTAATGATTGGTCTCGCAAGAGTCTTGAAGTTTTCTCTTCTGACAGACACTTTTATGATGTCCTCATAACCTGTAGCTCGTTTCGGTGTGTCAGAAGTAACAACGGGTGGCGGGCAACAAAATAAAATAGGTAGGTACTCAAGATCCGACATTGAGAGCCGCATTCACCGAAAAAAAATCGACTCATTAAACTTTCATCGGCTAATAGGTTACTGTTAGTCACGTCTGAAACTCTAACTGTACAGAAACGAATTGAAACTTACCATAGCCCAAATATATGGACCAATAAGCCAGACTCTAGATGCCAGAGTTTTTTTTTATGAGAGTGTATGCACCAAACCTGGAACGCAACTCCGCCATTGAAACACTCTAAATAATTGTTATATACATTGCTGTTGTAGAGATACAACATGGAGATAAGAGGATCGTCGTTTCAGATCGTCAAACGAAGAATCAGAGGCGACTAGAATCTGCTCAGCAGGCAAGAATGTTGAGGAGAATTAACTATTTCAAATCTGTTTTTATGCTATCCGGATCATTAGATGCCTAACGAAGCTACAATTAGGTGCCGCTAAATTTGGACCGAGGGGATGAAAAGAAGAATTATAATGAAAACACAAGCGGGAATGCCAGTGTTTTGGCACCTCGCTTGAAGGCAATGCCAAGTTTACGATCCTTCATGGGAAATAAAACAAAACGATATAAACTAAACCAACATCCGTATAGCTACAGCTGCTTAGGGCGATCTCGAGATGCCGTGTCAAGAAATTAAAGCCAGCCCTCAAGGCGTGAAGGATTATTTACAGCTTACCATTAGGCGAAAAACCTTCCTAATGGGAGATGGTTAAAGAATGATAAGAAACCATGTGTGGGGTGCCCGGGAGGAGGGATCTTGTAGTTATAAAAAGATCCTTTCGCATAATCGGACGTTGTTTCTACTGCTGGGGACCTTAACGAGGTATCAAAAGATAAATTTATCGGAGCCGAGGCGATAACTGCTTGCAGAGAACGTATACAACACTCGGTGCGGTTGAAAAGATACAGGAACAATCGACTTAACAGCAAAAGCAATATTTCCAGATAGGCCAGCATTATGTGTATCATAAAGGCTCATCATCTGGACCAATTGAAATGGTACTAAGTAGGATAAATAGCTCTCAGCCAATTTTGCATTTGCCGTAGCTTGACATATTTTCTCCATACGAAAGATAAAGATACGGAGTAGCTAAATTTGTTTCCTTTTATTCGGCTAAACTTAACACGGGTTTCAATTTCTTAGAAATAAATTATGATACCGATGCCCTTAAAAATAGGGAAAGGGCTCACAGAATTATAAATTGTCCAAAAGCCTCACCAGCAACTCGCATATTATTTTTGGAGTAAAACTGTTTGAAAATATTCACCGTTTTTCGCCCTATTGAATAATGGACTTTTCGAACAGCAAAAGCAACGTGAACGTTGTTTTGCTTTAATTTGTTGATGCGGGCCGGTGTCCGCTTGACGCACAAACGCCGCGGGTGAGAGCTCACTTGACCCAGTGAGAGATTCCAGTGCGTTTTTAGTCACTTCACTTTCCAGTGACAGGTGGCAGGCGGGAAAAGCTGAGGAAATCGGGGTTTGTCCGTCCATTAGCCCGAGTTTTCCAGCCGCCTAACCTAACAACCTCAGTGAAAATTCATTCAGCCTCGGGAAAAAAATTAATCGGGTTTGGCCGTTTTAGGTGTCGACTCAACAACAGAGGTCTGAACCGAATATTCGTTGGATACGTATTATTCGTTGGATACGTATTATTCGTTGGATACGTATTATTCGGCACCCGTATTGAAGTCTCGAAGAGAGCATAGATTACCATACGGCTTGCCAGAATACAAATAAACATTTTACTATTCCTATCAAAATGAATCGATACAAAAAAAATCAATTTCGATGAGGTACCTCGACAAAAATTTTTAATCACGGGTATCCAGTAATAATATTACTGGACATATTATGTCATAAGTAAATCGCCGGAAGCAGAAATAGGTTCAAGTTTCTGTCAGTCAAATTTTAATGTACCTTGAAGGCCTTTTGCCACCATGATAAATCTTATAGCTCAATTACAGCCAGTTACAAAAGGAGAAGTGAAGGATGGATGTCTGGCGGCACCAAATGGAGCATCTTGAAGTCTAGGAAGGCTTGAAGTGCCACAAAGGCGTTGAAAAGCCAGAGAGCAAGCTCGCAGTAACGTCTTCATTGTGTCGGAAAATTCTAGTGCCTGCTAATTATTTGAAGTCGTTCGAAGCTCGAACTCAGCAGAACCATTGCTCGTTCGGCAGTTATAGATACGATCTGTCGTAGATACCTCATTAGCAAAACATGGTTTTCGGATGAGAATCTGAAAATGTTTTTCATTTCTTTTTTCCCTCTGATTTACTTGATCAATCGCGTTGCTCAAAATTCTGTCTTTTGACAATTTCTGTCTGGAATTAAAAAAAAATAATAATACAGTGATTCGTCCAATGATACCGTTTTTGACACAGCAAATCTACCTATATGAACAGGAATGATAACAAACTTGAGTGGATAGGACTGAGAGAATTTTTTCTCGCTGATTAGAAAAAAAGTTGTTTCTAATCAGCAGCAACATTACCTACGGTGGTTGGTAACCATAAACCGTCCACTTTGTAGCCCCTCAACGGTTCAAGCTTCGATCTTAGACTCGAACAATGTTTCGCGAAGTCTTTCCAATGTCGGCAGACATCCCGCCAGCGTCATCGTCCGCACGAAAGCGGCTCGCATCAGCGGCAAACGCGGCTCGTTTTCTTCATAGGCCATGAAGGCGGTTTTTTCGACAACAATGAGCGAACACCGTCACTTCATCAGGCAACTGGCTGCTTTTCCCTTCCTTCGCCAGCCAACTTTTCTCCGAGCGAACGTCTTTTTTCATCGTCTCGACCGCGGAAAATGCGTATAATATTGAAGAATCGTTTACCTTGTAAAGCTGCTAAGAAGATTTTCCTCGACGCCATCGAAGATGGGAAGATGGTTATTGAAAAATCAGGAAATCGACAAATCCACAGTTTTGGAAAGAAAGATTGAAAATAATTCTGCTTAAACGTTCCCCAAAGATTAACGAATATAAGGCAAAGCTTCATGGTCCAATTGGTTCCTTGGATGACCAAGCAGGATAGTCAGAAAACTTCATCCACGGAACGAAAAATGGCTCGATATCTCCACTACAGTATTATTAACCAATCCTGAAGAAGGTCGCGGAATAATATAGGAAGTTTCTGATAAGCGGTCTATACATGGCTAAAAATGTGAGCAGTCGATCAAGTATGACAGACATGGCTAGTCGGCCACGCGTATTATACTCGTAAAACATGCACAAGCTGGCCTTGTGGCTTAGGATCAATAGAAAATGAGGTGCACAATTACACGAGCACAGGCTCAATAGCACTCAAGTATGTACCAAAGTAAACCATTCTTGGCTCAAAAACAAAAGAGACAATGGAGCGAGGTGTGAATGCGACAGACACACTCCACCGTGGGCGCCCGCAGAGATTTCTCATTCGGGAAAGATTGAAATCTGAGTCGTAGTCCCCCTCCGTCACACCCTCAAGTCGGGGGGAAAATTGCAAAACGTGATAATTGGATTGATGGAGGCTCCATTGGATGCCTAATTGTCTTCTTGGTGGAACTATCCTTCCAGAACGATCCTTGGACGGTTACAATAATGAACCAACCCGCAAGCACTTCACCAAGATTCCATTCGAGGCATCATAGATCAATTATCTCACTCGTTTCTCACACCTCAGTCGGATACCCGGCGGGGTGCAAAAAATTGCAAACTTCGTATGTGCTGATCAAATTAAGGCCTTTCTGATTGTCGAGAACTCTTTGCGGTTTCGCCGACGGTTCATTAGCGTATTTGCCAAACGACTAACGAACTTATTGCGAGACAAAGCGCTGATTCGAACGAATATTAGTGTTGAGAAGGGCGCGAATGAGAAATGAGCTGACTAAATGAGTCATCAACTTTTTCGAACTGCGGCATGATCTCAACTGGAGAAGAACCGCGATTTTTCACTCCGGCAGTGAAAGAGAATCTCAAAGTCAATCGTACCATTGAAAATCTTCTTGAATGGGCAACTTTTCCTGAAATTTGATGGCTTCAATTTCTCAAAATGCAGATAAGCCCAAGTACAAGTATTTTCAGAAAAAATATTTTTTCCAGATTTTTGACGTTTGAATTGATACATTTAGTTTTTGGCTAAGTACGGTTCGATTATAAAAAACGCTGCTAAGTAGATCAGTGGCATGTGCACATCAGTTTTCGGTATATCCGAAGAACTCTGCAAATTTTGCACAAGGGTTCATTTTTCGATTGCAAAGACAAATCTTACGATATATATGTTCTCCTTAAACACGGAATTTAGTTGTTATTATTCTAGAATTTCAGTTTAAATTGGTAGATATTTCAGATGGGGATTTAGAAAAACGTTGCCTCAGAATGCCTCTGAGAATGCCTCAGAACCTTTGTTAAAGCCTGTCTCGTTCTTATGTTGCCAAGCGCAACTGGTCGTAGTGTGAGTGCGTCACCTTGTTGGTGTAATAGGCTAGTAGTCGTAAGTAGATCAATCAACCGTATCTAAGAGCCGAGGCCAAATTCTCAACTTTTTCCAATTTTTGTTTTGCTGATTTGTATAATGTGACCAAATTCTTTAAATTGAAGATATCGGGAGGACAGAAGTTTTTGTGGGGATTCCAACGAGTGGAAAACGATTTTTGTGGCTCTAGTCGTTTTCGAGTTATTAAGAATTGTAGAAATTTTTAAAAACTCAAAAATGTCTCACTAAAACTGCAATAACTCCTAAACGGTTGAAGCTACCGGCGTGGCGATGGTCTCATTCGATTCAGCATAGAAAAATCTATAGAAAATGATGCGTCACATGACTATGTTTTAAATTTCCAGAAAAACACGAATTTTTTCCCACTTCAACAGCTGTTTTACTGGCCTTAAAATTAAGGTAGGGTTCTGCCGAGACGTTAGGACCAACTAGATACGGAACTTGATTTTTGGTAAAAATTTCAAAATTTTTCGATAACTCCTTCCCCCTGAAAAACCCCGGACGGCGGACGGCGTACGGCGGACGGCGTACGGCGGACGGCGTACGGCGGACGGCGTACGGCGGACGGCGGACGGACAAAAAATTTTTATTGCAGATTCGGATTCTACACCCCTTGAAACGTAAACCAACAAATTTTCAGGGGGTGTTAAAATTTTTTTTTTCCTGACCGATTACAAAGGTTCATTTCTATAGAAAAATGAACCAAAAATTAACGCTGAATCCAAAAATTCTCTAAAACTCTCAAAACGGAGTTGTGCTCTCCCCAATTGCTCAAGGGATCTGGTGTTAAGGTTGGTTATTCCAAAAAGATAATGGGGAGTAGACACACAAGAGCGGCCATATTTTGAAATATATCAACCTAATTATCAAGTTCATACCATTAATTCGGAGGGACAATTAAAATCATTAGGTAGATGCCTACCCTCTGTATTCTGATATAATCAATTCAGAATGCTTGGATGAATCCAGGTGTAGACTTCGAAAATGCTTCCTACTTGGGCCTTATTTATTCGAAACACTATTTATAACAGTGTAGCGATAATTATTAGGTAGGCCTATAATTATACCTCCCTGCAGCTGCTTAATATACAACCGTTGGAAAACGCAAAACTTTATTCTACGGAATTCACTTTTTACCTAACCAAGAACTGATGAACATGGAAATTTCCGTATTCCAAAATTTTTCCACTGAGGGGAATTGGCGTTGGAATGGGCTTGATAACCGAAAGATGATTAAAAATGAAGTATCAATTGCCAGAGTGATAAAACTAAAAAGTTTCAAAACCCAACAAGCTTCGAGTGAAATTGCCTCAGCAAATGATAAAATTACGCTGATAACGGTATTCCATCACTCCAGCTAGTCACGATAAAAAAAAAAAAAACGCTGTGACGAAACAGTGGACCGAATTATTACTGCACTCCTGAATCGAAAAGAAATGCGGGTAAATCATCATGGAAGAGCTTCTTTATTGAGGAAGAACCGGCGAGGAAAACGGTGGTAATTTGGGAAAACGTCAGAAGGAAAAAAGTGGGAAAATTCGGACGGATTCTAAAATAATCTCATTCCGGTCTTCGAGCTTGGACGAGGAGGAAAAACTGTTTCAAGCTAGTCGAGAAGAGGAACTGTGATAAGGAACTGCGGAATCTGAAAGGAGAGGGATTGGAGAAAAAGGAGGGAAAGTGAGAAAAAAAGTTCACAATTCAACTAAACTGTCTCGGAAGAAATAGCCCTTAAATTTCAAAGTTCCTAATGAGATCTTTCATTTTTCCACCGTGTTTATCAGTGGAAGGAGGAATTTGCGAATTTTTCCGCTTCTTCGCCAATCTGCTTGTACTCGCAAAGCCAATAGCGCTTCAACGAATCCTACGAGGATTTTAGTATTAAAACCTTAAAGGGATGAAAAAGTGTAATAGTTCTTGAAAAATGTCAATATCGATTGCCTCCTAAAAATTAAATTTCATAATGGAATCAAAACCGAAAATTTGACAATTTACTTTTTTCTTACTGGCCACTTTTTGTGGTCATGTGGTTGTCAGATTTGATTTCATTATGTGAAAAAGCAATAATATGCGATAGAATATTGCAATAAAATGCTTTGAATTTAAAAACTTACGCCATTGAGTAAATATTCCGAGCTGAATTGAACAAAAATCCTTGTACGCCAAATACGTAAGCCAAATTGCATTTTGGTGCGTAGCTCGATGTTTTTCCAATTGAAGGGTACCGGAAAAATTTAGCACTAAAATGAATTTAATGTGTTTGTGCTGCTATCTTTTAAGTTACAATCGATACTAATTATTCCACTAACTATTCCAAGCGCTTAAAACCTGTTAAAAACTATGGCGGTCCAATCCCACGAAATCTTGAAGATTCGTGGTTTAACAATAAGGAAAACACATCAAATGAAAACTTCCTCAAGCACTCACCAAGGCGGTGAGTCAGGCAACAACAAAATATTTTGATAATTCGAATGAGAGAGACAATACTTTGCGCTGTATCGGGACTGCATTAAATAGCTTTGTCTATTTGAGTTGACTTTACCAACAAAGGAAATAGCCGGCAGTATCGCATCTATCGTAGGATTTAATTAAGCGACTCGAATGAGACCGTGTCGGCAGGAAGGGAGCAACGATGAGTGTGTATTGAAACAGTGACAGGTTTCAGAACAGGCTGGTGTCAGGCCGGGAATTCCAAGCAAACGAACAGAATTTCCACAATGCCAAGAGTTTCCGGGAGAGATGAGTAGATGCTTGTCATGCTTAGCGAGGGCTGGAAAAGCATCCTTTCGAGTGTTAGACATGTCGGGATTTCAACCTTGCCTGAACTGTCTAGATTTGTGATCCACGGCTTCAATGCCTGAAGATCAGCCGAGGAAGATTCACATTTCGCGACTGTCTGTAATATGGCGGCCGACGGTAAAAGGGAACGGACGAGCTCGAGAGAAGCTCTTGCAGTTCGAATCCTTTACGAGAGGCCGCGACTTGAATTTCAAATGTGGGCGGTGATGTGGGAAGCGAACGCGAGGATGAACAGGCAAAAGGTTTTACACCCTTTTTCAAAGAGCAATTCTACCTCCATGGTGTCATAGATGAATACGTATACTTATACTTGCTGGAGATAAATGGAAATACAAAAACTTGGCACTATTTCCAACACACGGCGACCGTGACATTCGTTCAAACTTTTTCAAGTGAGAGTTAGAAATTGAACTCAAGATAGGATAACTAGCTACGGAGTAGAAGAATCGCGTCTTAACTAGATCGTCGTTCACCAGGACTACATCGAAAATTTGCTTGATTCTGAACAACTCAGCGTTCATCAAGGTATTCCGCTCATGCAGTTTTTGGAGCAGCTATGAACTATGAGGAGCCTTCGCTTGAGCTAAATTACGTCTGAAGGTCAGCAGCATTAGTTATATTCTGAAAAATGCAGCTAAACAATAAATCTCTTTCAGCACCTGCAAAAAAACTCCCTATCCTCAAGCTAAAACAGGGGTTAGACTTGCCATCACCCCTGCTGCGCTGAAAATGACGTACCTCCAATGAATCATTGTCAATGATCCAAACTACCTATCTATAGCAGAACAATGCTTCATTACGCACAAATTTGAAGGTTGGCCAACATTTAGAGTGGAGCTTACTAAAAGGTTACACCCTTTGCCCAACAGAAAGGCCTAGGACCCGAGGCGGGGGAACTAATTGCATCACAATCTATAGGTCCCAGGCTATCCAATGGTAGACGTTCTGACATCTGGGGAAAGGGAGCATTATGAGGAAAGCACTAATGAGCTGCCGCCCCAAGCAGGTACGGCAGCCGAGACAGTCTTATCGGACCTAAACTCCCGGACGTACCGGTGGGAGTGACCGACTGCGCCCAGCCTCAATTCACTTCATGTTGTGTCGAATGACTGGCGATAATGTGATGATAACAACTGTTCAAATATTGTCTCACAGTTGAACTGACTCATTAGCAGTGTGAGTCCACTCCTTAACTCGAGCGAAAGTCCATGTAGCTCGGTATGGTACACCGGAGGTATTTCTATGACTCACCTGTAGGTAACAAGAAATCGTCAATGACTCTCAATTTGGCAGATTATTCGGTCGTTATAGGCGAGGGATGGGTACAACAATTCCATGAATCACCCTCATTGAAGAACGAGGCATACTGACGGACGACAGACTACGCAATCAGCACATTCGTGCTAAACAAATTATTCGTTCTAATGAGTCAAAGGGGTTAATGTTTATACGCAGTACGCACCCATAATGCTGACCTACGCCAATTCAGGGTCAGTAGTTTCAAAGCGACATGTGGACCAATAGGGCAAGTATGGCAGAATGTACCAAGCTACCCTAAGGGGTTGATGAAGTCATTCAACGAGGGGATCTGGAAAATAGTCCTAATAATAATCCACTAGGGGCTAGCTATACTGAATGTGATGGCATGCGGGATTTCCATTCAACGCAAGTGGCAGTGCAAAAGATGAACTTTTGTTGTCATGCTGCGATGCAACAAAAACCGAATCAGGCTTCTGAATAAAACCCACATGCCCTTAGGCGCCAGGATCGTGCACAGGGGAATCGAAAGAATGATACTGGATGAAGTTTCTGAAATTGGATATGGATCACAAACAATTGCAAAGCAACTTATAAATTGCCATATAAATATGACAGGACATCAGAAGCATGGAAGTACGACAAGATACCTTATTTGAAAATTTGCAAGGGGTATAGATTAAGGGTACAAAAAAGATGCAGTAATCTAAGTGCCTAGTAGGCCCCTGCCTAACTAGTAATTTAATGTATTCATTGAACTTCAAACTCCCTCTTTTTGGTAAGCTAGGACGACCAAACATATTGGTAGGTACCAAATCAATAATATTGGGCACGAATGGAATAGCACGAACGTTCTCACGTTTCAAGTTCATAGAGTGAGAATATAAATGACATTCAATACTGTTCCGGGACTGAGGTCGAATTTATTTGATTTCAAGTCGGTGGCGGACTCTTGGAACATTGAAAGCTCGCCTGTTGTACATCCCAGGAAGTTATTACATGATGTCGAGGAGATTGGAGACGTGTTGACACATCACGCGGGAGCTTTTGCGATAAATCGTCACGGAGCGGGCCGAGGCGAAGAGCCAGCATTGCTATCGTGGACTATGCATTGTCAATCATGTTTCCCATTGTCAGTGCTACGGGGTAAAAATTATGTGCCTCTTCTTTTATCTGGTCGCGAATGTATTGCTGGGATCCGCCTTTCAAGGGTGGATCCATTTGTGTCCAATGATATCATGGAATCAGTGTATCTGTCAGCTAGGAGTGGGAAAGAACGCCAAGATTGGGACAAACGACACGAGGAACTAAAATGACCCCAATTGCCAAATTAACTTCGTGTTAAATTTTCTGTGAAGCAATACTGGACACGGGGTAGAAGTGCTGAATAAGTTCACCATACACGACGAATGCGAAAAATCAGAGGTTCTTACGGAAATGTTTCGACATTATTGAGTGAAATTTTACCTTCAGATGTAAGCATACCTATACCATTTGAATTCGCAAAGGGAAATAACAGTTCTTGAACGCACACTCTGACCTTTTTGAACTGTCACATTCCTTCCGCTGCGGAAGTTCTGGAGGGCGAGGTGAAAAACGAGCATTCAAGTAGGTCTGATCCCGTCAACGTTTCTGAAGACTGGAGCTCCCAGACGTCACCTTCAACCAACCCTCGCTTCGAACCTACAGTACTAACACTGAAATACGCAGCTTTGCATGGTATAAGCAGGAGTGCGGTTTGCAGGCGCGTCTCCGCATTCCTACGCAGTGTAACAGCAGCTTTCCCTTCGCACCACAGGGTATTGCGTTACATTTGGCCCTGAGGTATGAGTAAGCCTAGGGTAGGTAGAAGTTAAGGGGTCTCAGTTGCTGATCGATAGTAACAAATGTAGCCAAGATCAACCGTCCACCTGGGCCGTTGTATTGAGAGCTCGAGGATTGGCAGGTGGGTCGACGTATGCAAATGCCAACGATAATTCCAAAAGTTCTGCGGGCCGATGAGCTTGAAACGGTCGGTCATGGACAGCATCGGAAAGTGACTCAAAAGACATTATTGTCCGGCCATTTGCCAGGACAGGAACTACATTTTTCATTCTGACTTGTTTTCCATGTCAGAACGCGGAGATAATTTATACTTCAGTCTGCGAATGGAAGGTAATAATAATAATAACTTGCTTCGCTATGAGCAGCTAAGGTCAAGTAGTTCCTTTTTTGACACGTACGATCTACCATTCTCGAGTTTGAATGTTCCAAGTTTCGTGAATGTCAACGGACAACATTTCTTTCCGAAAAAACCGATCTCACCCATCTATCAGAAAATTCTAGCGAGCACCCATTTCTAGAATCCTATAAGTGAATAGGTATATATGATCCTATAAGTAACTACCTAAATCTTTGTTCGCCGGTGTGACGTAATGAATACCAGTCCATCAGCTTTCACTCCTTGCAATATCCGAAAGATCTCTGGGTCTCTTTTGATCACTCACGGGTACAAAGCAGAGGAGCTCTTGTATATTTCGTTCGTTTCATTCGGGCCGAAAACGAATTACTCAATAGCTTTGAAGAGTCAGAAGTAAAGAAGAGCTTTGAGAAACAGAGAGTGCTCCCGATGGGCGACATCTTTTACGAAACGTGTCTACCTTCTGCTTTCAAGCCACTCGTAATCGTTCTTTTTGGTTCATTTTTCTATAGAAATGAACCTTTGTAATCGGTCAGGAAAAAAAAAATTTTAACACCCCCTGAAAATTTGTTGGTTTACGTTTCAAGGGGTGTAGAATCCGAATCTGCAATAAAAATTTTTTGTCCGTCCGCCGTCCGCCGTACGCCGTCCGCCGTACGCCGTCCGCCGTACGCCGTCCGCCGTACGCCGTCCGCCGTCCGGGGTTTTTCAGGGGGAAGGAGTTATCGAAAAATTTTGAAATTTTTACCAAAAATCAAGTTCCGTATCTAGTTGGTCCTAACGTCTCGGCAGAACCCTACCTTAATTTTAAGGCCAGTAAAACAGCTGTTGAAGTGGGAAAAAATTCGTGTTTTTCTGGAAATTTAAAACATAGTCATGTGACGCATCATTTTCTATAGATTTTTCTATGCTGAATCGAATGAGACCATCGCCACGCCGGTAGCTTCAACCGTTTAGGAGTTATTGCAGTTTTAGTGAGACATTTTTGAGTTTTTAAAAATTTCTACAATTCTTAATAACTCGAAAACGACTAGAGCCACAAAAATCGTTTTCCACTCGTTGGAATCCCCACAAAAACTTCTGTCCTCCCGATATCTTCAATTTAAAGAATTTGGTCACATTATACAAATCAGCAAAACAAAAATTGGAAAAAGTTGAGAATTTGGCCTCGGCTCTTAGATACGGTTGATTGATCTACTTACGACTACTAGCCTATTACACCAACAAGGTGACGCACTCACACTACGACCAGTTGCGCTTGGCAACATAAGAACGAGACAGGCTTTAACAAAGGTTCTGAGGCATTCTCAGAGGCATTCTGAGGCAACGTTTTTCTAAATCCCCATCTGAAATATCTACCAATTTAAACTGAAATTCTAGAATAATAACAACTAAATTCCGTGTTTAAGGAGAACATATATATCGTAAGATTTGTCTTTGCAATCGAAAAATGAACCCTTGTGCAAAATTTGCAGAGTTCTTCGGATATACCGAAAACTGATGTGCACATGCCACTGATCTACTTAGCAGCGTTTTTTACTATAGCAGCAATCAGAGTAACACCAAATCAAAATCATATCTCAAATCAGCTCGCTGGAAATTCAGAAGGTTTGTTCAATCTTTCCATTCCTGGATAGTCCCTGACTAGTTACTAACGACAGCAAGCAAAGTCACCCATTCACATGGCTTGAATTTGTCTTCTGTTAGCACTTAGTTAATGGTTTGGGACTGACCAGTACTGGCTTGATCGAGCAGACCCAAGCTTGAGAACCTTTATAAAAATCGGCCAACGCTTCTACGAGTTTGCACTACGAGTCGTACTTGTTGAGTATCCGCTGGTTCTCGATCAAATTTTGTTGCCAAAAATGCAGATGGAAGTCACGACATTAATGTCAATTGCCTCAGTGAAAAGTAGACGTGGACAAACTGGGGACGCGGGAATCAGTCAATCTTAACGGCCCTCGAGCCATTTTGGATTCAACATTTTCCAGGGTCTCTTTTGATTTATGCAAAGTTCGTCGAGTTCTTGATACGGGATTCAAGATGGGCTTGACTCACAAGTTACGACAGACTCATTCTGATGGTTTCACCATGGGGGCAGAATGTCCATTAATATTAGCAAGTCATTGACCTAGTTTTACACCCTCCCTCAGATACCTACCTTCCGTTCATAATATCATCCTTTATCGCCTCAACCCTTGTCTCAAATAGTCATCATGCTCTGCCAGCTAGAGGGCTGAGAGCCTAGAATGATTTTTAAAGAGGGATTGATGCAATATTGATGGGATTCGATCAGCGTCTACAGGCTATGCTCGTCCCACCAGCAATAATGAAACGATTTTGAAAGATTGGGCCTTAATGTTAGAGAAGATTTTCGTGTACCTCGATAAAAAGAAAACTGCCACAATCCAGCTCGTCACTTGATTTTGAGCCATTTAGGAGGAAAAGAAATTGTGAAAATCGGTACCGAACGCCCTACTTTGTTCTAAGAATTTCGATTGATCAAATACACATTGTGGGTAATATATTTACGCCCTCTAAGGGCTTGCTTTAATCATATTGTGGATCAGCCTACTTCTCGGCGTGGAAATGTTATGAAGCGAGCGTCAAACGAATATGCCGAACCTGGGTTAATAGACGAAAAAAATGAACAGTGAATTTGGTTTTATCGATCTCGCTTTGATTTCAAACACTGCAAGAAGAACCGCGTCTAACGCCGGTCGTGGGTTTTCCTTGTAAATAGAGTCACATTGTTTCCATGTTTCAAATTTTATTGCCCTTCATTGATCCGTCATTTTCGCTCCCTCCGTCTGTTCAGGAAAGATAGCCCGCCGGCTTTAAACTTCGCTGATCCTTTTTCTTTTTTTTTACCCCCAGAAGAAGCATAATCGATTTTCACCCTCCGACTGGAAGAAGATTGGCTCCTAGAGGAATTGATGCGATGCGATCCGGGGTTGAAGCGACGTAAAAATGCATCCATCGAGTTATGCATAGAAAATACGTCCATTCGTCAAAAGACTCTCGACCGAAGAGAAATATGATGCTACCCCCTGATATTCAGTAGTTCCTAGGCAAATGATGGGGGTGTATTATTATACATAGGGGGTAGCACAGCGCATGTATCACACAAATGGGTCGATTTTTTTGGGTAACTCATTAATAAGTGAGGGTCGCGGTCTTTCTCGAACACGAATCATCGATTGAAGTAAATCCACTTATAGGTACCAGAACTTATATATTCTGCTATGAAGGCGGATTCATCTACACGATGCGATGCAGATACTACGACCCAAATACGATTGTCAAAAAATACTACTCTTTCTATAATCCGTTAATAAAATTGATGCTACGAATAAAAACAACTCTTCAGGAAAAGGAAACTATGAATAAAGTTGAAAAACTGCGAATAGGAGAAGGAATAATGATCATTCTTAAATTGACATACCATTTGTTTTGCTCACTGGGAAAACTCCATTAAGAGGACACTGATTAATGGTAGTTCAGACAAGTATAAATAACGACACAGCAGACAAGACGATAGGTACCCCTAAACTATTCACTGACAGACTACAAAAAGATGAAAAGCGTTAGAATTTTGTAATTAAGTGCTTTTTGAGCACTAAATGGACGAGGGATCTATATATTTATTCCGGATTTTTTTGAATTTAATTTTCCTAAATGTGGTACCTACTTACCAGCAGTAGGTGAGTCCTCCATCATATCAAAGATTCCAAGGCAAGTGCGGGTACGGTACGAGCATGATTGCTGCTAAACTATCTGTCGGGTACGCTTTTCATAAAATTGTTCACACGGTAATCAAATTAGCTCTTGAAAGTTCCTACCTCAAGAGAGTCCTTGAGCTCTGAAAGAATGTTGGTCGAGGGCAGCGGGCCTACAGAAATAATTCGGAGCTTTTCTCAATATGAATAATGTTAAGGGATGTTCGCAATGTATGGGTCAAACTGGGCTTGACAGCGGTCGCTGTTTGGTTGTTATAGAAATCGCCGCTTTCCCAGGAGTGGCTAGAAAGTGAAAAATTGAACGTCGAGGGGGCAAGTACGATTTCTTCCCTCGTTAATTTCCTCTCTCTCCCGACCGGCTCTCTACAGTCTAACCACTTTTTCCGCTAAAACTTGTAGAGGAGGAAAAATAAAAATGTCGGCGAGAGAGTTTTTGCGGGCTGCAACAGACTGGCCTCGCGATTCGAACACTGAAACACTCGAGGTAGTTTATAGACTGTAGTTTTTGACTAACACCAGCGCACTTTTGGCGTTTAGCATTGACTTACATTCTCAGCCAGCGGTCGCGGATGGCAGTAATGGCCACGGCATCCCCTACAAGCCCAAGGTTAGGACAGGGTAGGGATCGCCGAGCTTTCTAAAGGACGCAGTTTTAAAAAGAGACCCCATCACCCACACTCGCAAGCACCTACAGACATTTTTTGCTAGAGCCAACGGCATCTGCTGCAGGACGCTAAGATTGATCTATTCTGTGCACTCTCGTGATTTATCGGTTCATTTTCATTAGATTCCAATCGAAGGAACCATTGAACACTATAGGTGCACTGTTGCTGCAGATATTTTTTTTTAGGTTGATAAAGAAACTACAGCCGGCGGGAAATACCTACTACTTCAAAATTTAGCGACGTTCAGACAGCTCCGTTGAAAGCAGATGCGAAACTCCGGTCCACTGTCTCGCAAAAGAACGTAAATCCCCTCCTCTATGTCAAACTACACCCAAAAAAAGAACAGGAAGTGCAGCGCTAGGAGCATGCAATTTTAATTATTGCGATAGTGCTGAGGCCTGAGTGCACTCCTTGTACCCTGTCATTCTCCCCTTCCAAACCAAAGAAACGGCGAGAGATCTGATGTGGATGATGGGTCTTGAAGGGGACCAGTAATCAGGCGCCGTTGCTCCACCATTATCATCACCTTTTCGGTCTCTTTCAAGTCGACACTGGCGTACCCTGGTAGCTTAGGGACGCGATAAGGCGGTGAAATATTCAGTTACCCGCGATTGCGACAGGATAAGAGATTCTTGACAGATCAAACAGGACATCGTTTTGAAATTATCATCTCCCTATTGTCACTGATGAACATCAAACGTTGAGCGAGTGAGTATTTTCTACAAGTCCATCCAACCATTTACCTTCTAGGGAACTGTTGAAGGGCATTTGGTTACTTTTTTGTAATTTTGTTTTATCTCAAGATTTATGACCTCAGCCTGGCCTGGCATCACGAAGTGGCTTTCCTGATACCTAAGAAAGGACGGACCTGCAAGGGCCGCGAAATTTCCAGGGCTCGGGACCCCAGGTCTTCAAAAGTATGGACTGAACCTGGATCACCCCTCCACTTGGACCGCTCGGCCACGCCGGGACCCCACATTGTGTTGGGTCCAAATTGGCAAGACAGGTCACCCTGCGAGACTGTTCATCAGTTTCGTTTTTCGTGGTGGTGAAATCCACTTATTGACAATAACTTATCGCTATAACTAACCGAGAGACTAAAATGAATGACTAATTAGGAGAATGCGGTCTATAAATGTTGGTTCAAGAGGGAGATTTGGTTTGTTTAGACCTTGCGGCAAAGTAATTTAGACGACGTTCGTTGTCGATGGAGCGGTTACCCCCGATGGGGGGAGCAGAGGATATGAAACTGGAAAAGAACAAGAGCCTGGGAGACCAGAAGGATGCGGAGGCTCTAGAGACAGGCGTCGACAAGACAACAGAAGGCAATTAACTCATGGCGCCCTTCTGAAAAGGAAAGATTTTTTGTGTCGACACCTCCAAGTTCTCGCCATCTTCGGTCGGGTTTCCACCGAACCGAAGGAGACGGTGGCCTACGAGACTCCCGACTTTACGAGCCGTTCGTCTACCTTTTTTCCGAGAGTAGCAGCGAGGCTGGGAGTGAAAGGCTTCCATTTCCCTCACAAAGTCGTCTCTTTTCCTTCCAGATAAAGTCGACAGGAAATGAAAGATGCCAGCCATCCTAGGAGTCAGAGGAAGGTGAGGTGCCAGTCGCGGGGTTCCAGGCAGGTCGACCCTCGTCCGTCCGCTATCGCAAGGGCCGAAAGGCAACGGTAAACGGAACGTTTGTGCGACCTCTATTGTCGTTTTACCTCATTATGCGTTCCACTGTGCAGCGAATAGGGGATCATGAGGACGACCTGTGGGCGGTTTCGACGTTGGCAGGGAAAAGCGATAACGCGCTTTTGTCTGGCGGCGTCACGTAGCTGCATCCACGCGGATGCAGGACCGATAGAATTAGAAACTTGAAAATCACCAAAGTTACGAGAGGGAAATGACTCGAACTGTGGGAATGAATGAATGATAACAGCAACAACTGAAGTGCAATCCATCAAACTAAACATTACCTATTGATGCTGAAGACCAAGCTCGGTTTTTCTCACAGGTGCATGTTGTCCGTACAATATTAATGGGCATCCGAAGCCTCGTGCTCGATTTTTCTCCGAAGACAACTCGCTCTGGAGCTCCGAGAAAATGAAAATTGCGATTTAACCGACCGATAGCTTGGCGACAAATATGCGCAATGTGAGATCACTCAAAGAATATAGTGGAATAATCTAACTAAAAGAGGGGACGTCCGTAGCGGCGTTCGTAGCGAGATTTAGATATCCTCGGCCTCAGCCCCTCGAAGATTAGGGTTGTTTTGGGATAAGAATAGTTTGGAAAGCTATTGAATAAAACATGAGGTGGCTCAAATAACTGTAAAAAATGTTGCACAGCAGACGGGCAACCTTGGGAATTATACACAAACACACAGCTCGACAAGAGTGGGCAATAGAAATGTTACGGAGTGACTCATGGTAGTCAAAAAATAATAAGAGGGCCTGCATCAGTTGAAAATAAAATCAGACAATAATATCGGGCAATAGTATTGTAACTTGCAACAAACCATGGACAACAATTTTGCAACTTATCAGAAAAGAGAGCGAGAAATAGCATTAATCCCGTATTTTCCACCTAAAACGATGGTCCCAGCTCGAAGTATATAAAAATAATCCTCTAATCGGAAAATCGAAAATGCAGCCAGCGACCCTATAATTCGAATCGCTTATTCACCCTTTGGTATAACAAGCGTCAAGCGGCTCAGCAGAGTAAGATCAGAGATTAATAATAGCGGGATGGCTACGCATATGTTTACACGGGATGTAGTTTTAATAATCCTCCTACAGCTGAGTATTATTGAGTACCTACGTGAAGAGGGAGATCAGAAGGGCATTAATCCGACGAAACCCCTGGACCGTATGTCTGCTCGATGAATGGATGGGAGAGCTTTTTGAAAACACAGCAGCGGATCGTTAAAAACGAGATGGTTCGGAGGAAAAATACGAATTCGGTCGAGCCTGATTTTGGTTTGGAAAGCGGAGAAACGAGTATAACAGTCGCGCTGAAAAACAAACGCAAAAATAAATGTGTGGAAATGGAACCAAAATAAACAGTATAGGTACATATATTTGCGAGGGTTTTCAGGCATTTGTTCAGAAATTACCAGATACTGCCTGAATACCTTCCCGTGCAAGGATTCAATTTTTTGATGCCTGAAAAATAGTAATATACTCAGAAAAATCCCTTCAGAATAATTCATATTATTATTAATTACTAATTACTTTATTACTAATAATAATTATTATTAATTACAGTGCCTAACTACATGCCTTAAAATTTGAGGACGGGAAACGATTTTCGATGGTAATCATACAAAATTGAAAAATGCTTACAGGGCAGAAGAAAAAAATTGTCATCCCCGAAACACTAATGGCTAACAATAATCGTGTCATAGCATAGGTAAGCAAGATTCACAGCCAGAGCCCTTTTCCCATGTAGCTCGTTTACCAGTTGTGTAACAAACACGTCAGTAAAAATGTTCAAACAAACGCTTCGTAAGCTGTAAAACGACTCTTCTCATTCCGAACAAAATATTGAGGAAAAAACTCTTCCTGCCATTAAATGCTAAGTAGTAGAAGATTAGTAAAATGACGACTAGAAAGACGAAGGCACGTTTTTAACGACTCCATTCAACACAAAATAGGTAACTCCGCGTCTAATGACTAGACCAGCATAAACGCGTAGGGTATACACGCATGAATATGCGAACGAGGAAGAAGTACCGTTGATGTTATACGAGGGTTACAAAATTCATAGTGGATCCATCAGACACATACATTCATTAGGACGCGGAAAAGTAACTACACCATTTTACGGTTGAAGGCAAAAATAACTTCAAATACCTTGATACTTAGGTTGGTTACCTATCGGTTACCTTGAAGTTATTGGTGTTAAGAAAATAAATTTTTAATAGCTATGGTAAATCTGCCCGGGACATCGATTTCGTTTCGATTGGAGGATATTGTTTCGGGTTATAAATGAAAAATTTTGGCGGCATTCCCAGCCCCCTTCTGGTCTTCCCGTTACACAAAAATTTTCGAGTAGAGGGAAAAACCGATAATCTGCCAAAACTTTATTTGCTTCAAATTTTCAAATAATTGCTCCAAAATAAGAATAAAATAAAGATTGATTTTTTAATTTTTTAAAATGAGACTTTTTTAAAGAAATGGTCATTATGAAAATTTTTAAAAATATTCAATCGACCATTTCCATTTAGAAGCAAATCATTCTGAAAGATTCAAGACAAAATATTTTGGTCCTCGTAGGTTTTTCCCAAAAGCCTTTAATTCCAAGAAAAATAATCAATCAATACATTTCGATTCGGAAGCTCATGAAATTTTGCCTCGTGAAATGAAGCTTTCAGATTATGAAATTTTCGATGACTAGGATATGAAGTACTCCACCCTTAATTCACCTATTTGGAAATCAAAGAATAATAGCTGAAGTAGACGACAGTAAAGCTGGTGAATGAGGATGGCTGAGCAATAAATAAAAATCCATTGGCCCGATCAATTGGCAATCAACGTCGAGACGGGGGTCGTACAATATTTACGGCAACTTTTATATCTTCGTGCGGTAACTGCCTGTCGGGTTGCATATTTCCAACATGCGACCTTTATCGAAGGTAGTATGTGTGATAGACCATAAACCAATGACATTCTCAATAAACTAATAATGGACGATTATGATGGTGCTAGTCTTCAAAATTCAACAACTTGCTATCATTATGAGCGAGTGAAAAACAGGAGAGGGGTCTGAAAAATCTGGGCTAAGAACCTAACAATGAAGGTAGGTTAGATTGAGGTTATCTGCTATATTTGCGAGTTGCGTAAATTTCAACAACTTTTGTCAGGTATTGGTTTAATATATGGTTTAACCCTGGGTTTTCAGTAGTACCGAACCCGCGCGGTTACTGTTCTATCATCGCTCAAATCGGCTGGAGAAATCAGTTTATCCGAAATACCACCCCGTCAAATTGACACAGAATTTCAACAATTTATTAATATTTTCATGTCAGAGTGTTTGCTACTGCTAAACTTTGGCAAAAGCAAAAACTATGGTCGTCTACCACCGATGTAATACTTTACTATCCAATAAAATGAATCGCGCCCACCCATCGATTGAACACGCCCGGGTAATATTGTTACACAGACCATAACCATCTCAAAGAGCATTAACCATTTCTCAAAGACTAGTACCATTCCCTACGTTGCCAGTCAATTCGTAGTGGTCGTACGGACGAAGGTAAGAGCATAAATCTCGACCGCTATTGAGAGAAGGACTGAAGGTATTTATACCTTGGGACCGTGACTCTTGGAAAAGTCCTATATATCTGCAAGGTAGGAAGGTATTTGCCAACCTGGGCCTTAGATCGAAGATAATGAAACGATGCGCCTTGGTGCGTAGGGTCACCGATAAAATGTCTCCTGTCCCGATGTCTTCGTGGGTGGAGAGAGGACATCTTTTGGTGATCACATTATGAGAGACCGCTGTGGCTTTTTTGATAAATGAATTTACAGCCGGGCTCGTAATGGCTAGACGTGTACACGATTCTGCTGTGATATATCGGAATGGGAAGATGATGAACTATTGTGGATGTTGGTTGTGCGAGCAAACTTATTCATCCAAGAGTCAGTGAGACAATCCATTTGTTGGAAACGTGTAGGTATGCGTTAGAATCAGTAACATGTAGATGGTTATGGATAATAGTGAATAATCTGTTTTTCGGAATGTGAGGGCCACCGACATCTTATAATCCTGGCGCTTTCGGCAATATAGGCGTCATCAGGGACGGTTAGATTGGCTGTGGTCTCGAGTTAACGGGCAGCTGGGAGTTTCTGATGAGTGATGCAAAAAGTTTTTTTTATTTTTGGAACGTAATAAAGTGATAGGTACTTTTGACTAGCCCATGGTTCACAGAAACAATTGAATCGCGGAAATCGGACCAGCGGTTTATCCGTGATTAGAATATCACTAAAACTTGGGGAGCATCAGCCTTAACAGCAAAACTAATCCAGGTAATTCTTACGAATTATTTGTCGAAGAACAAAATAGGCTTACAATATTTTGGACATTGTTGTTAAAAACTACAGAAATCTAGGAACCCCAAAAATTTTCATTAGAAACTCAAATCTGCCATCAAAGTGCAACTACATCAGTTTTGGTACTCGAACCTTTAATAGCAACGACTGAGTCAGTACTCAACGTGCAAAAGAATCAAATGTAACTGGAGCGAACATTCCCAGAATATCATCTGAGACGAAAACTTATTGAGGCTGATGCTATTAGTATGTTGCAAAGCGGATTAGACCCCAACAAAGTTTACAGGGCTTGAGGATTTCACTGTTCATTTGGTACAGCCAGGGATCATTCGAAAATGATACCTCAAGCTACGTTGCCTGCTACAAGCGGCTGGCTAGCGGCTCGATCTCTTATCTATACGATGTAAAATGTAAATAATGGTTAACGTTTTTACCCGGAGAAAAAATTGTACCTGGACGCACGCTCTTTCGTTTTCAGGGACCGAGAGCAGGTATACAAGTGTTGTATTGAGCCATCAAACGCCAGAAGGAAACCCCACAGGACCCAATAACAAGGTGTTAGGTGTTCGGGTTTGGGAATCAACTCAAGCAGGAAAGATAGGATATATAGGAGCTACGGGCAAGGCAGGTGACTCCTATCTAGCAGATACCTGGATGGTCTACACGTCTCGCGATAAAAAACTGAATTTAAAAAAGTTTCCCTCGTACGAGTTTTATCGCTTCGAGGCACCTTACACGATTATACAGTCTCGAGTTTTAACAGAGTCATTTCTACACTATTAGAGCATCCGTGTTAATTCAGACATTCTCGGTCGATGATTTTCCATCAACGCCGCACAATAACCTAAAACATAGTAACTTTCATCGTTGTCCCTCTCCATTCAGATTCTCATCCTCGTGATAATAAGAATTATTTCTAGACTCTTGCTATTTTTTTATGACCGTAATCGATTTAAGCGTTTTGATAAATTTTACAAATTGGGATAAATAATATTTTAACCAGTCAAATTTGTGTGTGTAATTTCCCTTTGCGTAGGGCGTGAAATTATCAAAACTTTTATCGCTTTTCACGCGATCCGGGTCCAATCAGATTTCGGTAGCCGAGTGGGATGGAAGATGTACGTATTATAGACCGAGGAAGTAAAAAATTACAGATATCTAGCTGATCGGCGTTTATTTTACTACTACATCCAATAATCGTGACTTCCTAGGCGTTTGAAACCTCTTAAATAACCTTCGTAGACCGCACAGCCGTTGCAATCTGCATCGTTCGTTAAAAATCCAATCGTAAAATTAACTCGATGACTTACACTGCCGCCATAAGCTGTGAGATCCCACATTGTAGTTCTAGATCATTTATTTTTCCTCTCGAGAGGACGAAGCTATCACGCTGGAACGATCGAAGCATAAAAGTCATGCGCAAGTCGGCCGTCAAACGCTGATTAGGCGGAATGATATGTCGGTTACGGAACGGTTTAACGGCAGATCGACTTTAACTGCAGATTATATCGTTTCGCCGGTTAACGGGTGGATCATAATAATTTTCACGACTACTTTCGGATAATGCACCCAGTGAGGCCTCAACATTCGAAAGATGATAAAAATGTTGGACAATTCCAATCACATCTGGCCAGGACCGTATTTCAATTCGGAGGGTGAGGGGAGGGGGTGCTCCACAATTATATCACTTTTAACAACCTAAATCAGGTTATCTACATTAGGAAACAAACTATTTATGGGTAGTGACAGTGGCTACAGGTGTTGATGATGAAAAATTTATCACGTTCGTGGCACTTATGAGAAGGAATTCCGAAAAATGTTGAACGGAGGAATGGCCGGCCTGCCCTAACACAACTGGGTAACTCATAATCAAACTCGAAGTCAAACTCTCAATGAAACCGAAACTCAAACTCGCAGTCAAACTGGAAGTCGAACTCACATTGAAACAGAAACTCAAACTCATAATCAATCTCGAAGCCAAACTTACAATGAAACAGAAACTCAAACTCATAATCAATCACGATGTACAACTCACGATGAAACAGAAACTCAAACTCATAATCAAATTCAAAATCAAACTCACAATGAAACAGAAACTAAAACTCATAATCAATCTCGAAGTCAAACTCACAATGAAACCGAAACTCAAACTCATAATCAAATTCAAGATCAAACTCACAATGAAACCGAAACTCAAACTCATAATCAATCTCGAAGTCAAACTCACATTGAAACAGAAACTCAACCTCATAATCAATCTCGAAGTCAAACTCTCAATGAAACCGAAACTCAAACTCATAATCAAACTCGAAGTCAAACTCACAATGAAACAGAAACTCAAACTCATAATCAAACTCGAAGTCAAACTCTCAATGAAACCGAAACTCAAACTCGCAGTCAAACTGGAAGTGGAACTCACATTGAAACAGAAACTCAAACTCATAATCAATCTCGAAGCCAAACTTACAATGAAACAGAAACTCAAACTCATAATCAAATTCAAAATCAAACTCACAATGAAACAGAAACTAAAACTCATAATCAATCTCGAAGTCAAACTCACAATGAAACCGAAACTCAAACTCATAATCAAATTCAAAATCAAACTCACAATGAAACCGAAACTCAAACTCATAATCAATCTCGAAGTCAAACTCACATTGAAACAGAAACTCAACCTCATAATCAATCTCGAAGTCAAACTCTCAATGAAACCGAAACTCAAACTCATAATCAAACTCGAAGTCAAACTCACAATGAAACTGAAACTCAAACTCATAATCAAACTCGAAGTCAAACTCTCAATGAAACCGAAACTCAAACTCGCTGTCAAACTGGAAGTCAAACTTACAATGATAATGAAACTCAAACTCATAATCAATCTCGAAGTCAAACTCACAATGAAACCGAAACTCAAACTCATAGTCGAACTCGAAGTCAAACTTACAATGAAACAGAAACTCAAACTCATAATCAATCTCGAAGTCAAACTCACAACGAAACCGAAACTCAAACTCATAGTCGAACTTCAAGTCAAACTTACAATGAAAATGAAACTCAAACTCATAATCGAACTCGAAGTCAAACTTACAATGAAACAGATACTCAAACTCATAATCAATCTCGAAGTCAAACTCACAATGAAACCGACACTCAAACTCATAATCGATCTTGAAGTCAAACTCTCAATGAAACCGAAACTCAAACTCGCAGACAAACTCGAAGTCGAACTCACAATGAAACCGAAACTCAAACTCATAGTCGAACTCGAAGGCAAACTTACAATGAAAATGAAACTCAAACTCATAATCAATCTCGAAGTCAAACTCACAATGAAACCAAAACTCAAACTCATAGTCGAACTCGAAGTCAAGCTCTCAATGAAACCGAAACTCAAACTCGAAGTCGAACTCACATTGGAACAGAAACTCAACCTCATAATCAAACTCGAAGTAAAACACACAATCAAACCGAAACTTCAACAAAAACTCGAACTTATAGTCGAACTCGAAGTCAAACTTGCTTGAATTTCGGTTTTGTTGACGGTTCGATTATGAGTTTGAGATTCTGTTTCATTGTAAGTTTGACTTCGATTTCGACTATGAGTTTGAGTTTCGGTCTCATCTTGAGTTGGACTTCGAGATTGATTATAAGTTTGAGTTTCGGTTTCATTGAGAGTTTGACTTCAAGATCGATTATGAGTTTGAGTGTCGGTTTCATTGTGAGTTTGACTTCGAGATTGATTATGAGTTTGAGTTTCTGTTTCATTGTAAGTTTGACTTCGAGTTCGATTATGAGTTTGAGTTTCATTTTCATTGTAAGTTTGACTTGAAGTTCGACTATGAGTTTGAGTTTCGGTTTCGTTGTGAGTTTGACTTCGAGATTGATTATGAGTTTGAGTTTCTGTTTCATTGTAAGTTTGACTTCGAGTTCGACTATGAGTTTGAGTTTCGGTTTCATTGTGAGTTTGACTTCGAGATTGATTATGAGTTTGAGTTTCATTTTCATTGTAAGTTTGACTTCGAGTTCGACTATGAGTTTGAGTTTCGGTTTCATTGTGAGTTTGACTTCGAGATTGATTATGAGTTTGAGTTTCGGTTTCATTGTGAGTTTGACTTCAAGATCGATTATGAGTTTGAGTGTCGGTTTCATTGTGAGTTTGACTTCGAGATTGATTATGAGTTTGAGTTTCTGTTTCATTGTAAGTTTGACTTCGAGTTCGACTATGAGTTTGAGTTTCGGTTTCATTGTGAGTTTGACTTCGAGATTGATTATGAGTTTGAGTTTCGGTTTCATTGTGAGTTTGACTTCAAGATCGATTATGAGTTTGAGTGTCGGTTTCATTGTGAGTTTGACTTCGAGATTGATTATGAGTTTGAGTTTCTGTTTCATTGTAAGTTTGACTTCGAGTTCGATTATGAGTTTGAGTTTCATTTTCATTGTAAGTTTGACTTCGAGTTCGACTATGAGTTTGAGTTTCGGTTTCATTGTGAGTTTGACTTCGAGATTGATTATGAGTTTGAGTTTCATTTTCATTGTAAGTTCGACTTCGAGTTCGACTATGAGTTTGAGTTTCGGTTTCATTGTGAGTTTGACTTCGAGATTGATTAGGTATGAGTTTGAGTTTCATTTTCATTGTAAGTTTGACTTCGAGTTCGACTATGAGTTTGAGTTTCGGTTTCATTGTGAGTTTGACTTCGAGATTGATTATGAGTTTGAGTTTCTGTTTCATTGTAAGTTTGACTTCGAGTTCGACTATGAGTTTGAGTTTTGGTTTCATTGTGAGTTTGACTTCGAGATTGATTATGAGTTTGAGTTTCATTTTCATTGTAAGTTTGCTTTCGAGTTCGACTATGAGTTTGAGTTTCGGTTTCATTGTGAGTTTGACTTCGAGTCTGATTATGAATACGAGTTTCCGTTTCATTGTAAGTTTGACTTTGAGTATGACTGTCATCATTTGCCTGTTTCATTGTGAGTTCGGCTTTGAGTTTGACTATGAGATTGAGTTTATGTTTTATTGCGAGTTTGACTTCGAGTTTGATTATGAGATTGAGTTTATGTGTTATTGTGAGTTTGACTATGATTTATCATTTCTGTTTCATCGTGAGTTTGACTATGAGTTCTAGTTTCTTTTTTATTGTAAGTTTGACTTCGAGTTTGACTGTGAGCAATTCGTCAAAATAAAAGAACCCAAGAGTAAAATGTAGACTTTTTGCAACTAAATTGAAAAAAATACGGTTCAGCGTACCTAGTATTGCGCTTCATGTTTTACTGATCTCCTCCAGTCCGAAGAAGGTCAAAACATGTGTTGATAGAACTACCCGTTTTCGTTTGAAGGCATTTGAATATAATCAACCACTTTTGATCATCCACTGCTTGTTATCTTCGGGTCAAATCCTATAACACCATGGGCTTAACAAAAAACCGAATAATCTCAATAGTTTGAATGGAATTTTTGGAAAATTCACATTACTCAGGGTTTCATCACAACGACACGCCCACCAAACTTAAATCAGCACACATTCAACTGATGTCCTCATATCAGCAGTTCTCCGCCAGAGTCGTCCACCTGGTATACCATATTCTCAAGTTTGGCTTCACGGTACGCACTTCGCTTCCATTCTCTGCTCCCTTTGTACAGCGTACTGCGCTTTGTCAAGCGTGGCATATTTAGTGGCAAAATACATCAAAGGCCTTTTTCTGCACAGCCACCGGCCTGCCCATTACAGCATGTCTGAAGCACTGCGCATGTCTCAACGAGATATCGGCTTGAGAATAACTCACCGTTCAACTTGTTAACTCGCGCCGTCGCACAATGAGCCCTTGCTCCTTTCGTTATTAGTAGCGAAAAACATCTAACCCTCTGACAATAAAACTGTCCAGCTGCTGGCAATAATCGGAAACCTTTTCTCGTATAGATACGGAGTCTGGTGTCTCGTATATTTTTTCAATTGAAAGGAATGGAAAAAGTGAATGGTCTGAAAGGACGAGAAGCCAACCCAATAAAGGTACAGGTAAGTAGGCTTGGCTTGGGAAGTCTCGGATAGCCCAACAATGGACGATTTATACTTGGTCACATGCCGGCCCAATGGTTCCAATACGGAGTTCCTTGATCTTCTGATGTAACCCGCCGCTCATATAGCTAAGAAAATAAACTGTTGCCATTATTCTCTCAAGCGCTATCTGCACCACAAAGTATAAAGTGTAGATTGTGGGCGTATAATGCCACATTTCCGAAGTTCACTCGGCCATCCGGTTCAAAATAATTCCACCTGAATAAAAACGGTAAGCAAATCGATACCTAATAGTTGTCATTTATATCCAACGCTGAAAAGACACACTAATTACGAGATGGTAGGTCAGGTAGGATACTTCCAAAACGTTTGAATCTTGTGTTATATCAGTAAAATATGTGTTTTTTCTCTTTTGAATCTAAAAAGTTCTAGTAACATTTTATATCATCCTACAAGAGATCCAACAACGTTATCCTCGAGTAACCGCTAATCTTGGTCAACTAACTTGATGCAAATTTCGAAAAATAACCTATTAGAGGCGGAAATTCTTACGCAGAATTTTTCCAAATACCAAGCGGCTCAGCCTCACTCGCAGCTGCAGTAAATAACCATCTCCCCTCCTCGTCGCCCACAACAAAGAACGGAATTCGTCTCTGCTCGAAGAAGAACGAAACCCTTCGCGAGGTTGCGTAGACTCATAATTAGTTGGTGAGACGTCTGCGCGTTCTGTACGTCCCCATCGGCGAGATTCCTCAGTTCAAAGAAAATACCACTCATTTGAGATGGGCCATTTGAAGGGTGAGGGAATGGTGATTAACGGTTTTCAACGAGGAACACACTACGCCTGTGCAATTTCAAAAACGATACCTAGCACCTTGAAGCACAAAAGGAGTAGGTATGTCACAAAATATTGGTCTTGAGATTTCGGTATCAAAAGTACCTATCTGCTGCTCTTCAAGCTCTATTGATCGCTCCCATAGTCATGGTCCGAATATTCCTTAATGTGGCCAAAAAACGATACAAGAGAAAAATTACAAGTGCTAAAAGAGCGTTTATCTTGGAAGTGCTGCGAATTATCAAAGTTCCGGTTAAATTAGATTGTTAGAAATTTACTGAACAAACATTTTTTATACGATTAATTTTTTTAATGAAATACAAAATTAAGGAGTATAACCTAGGATGAATTTAGATGTTGATAAACAATAAGGTAACATTTTCGCGGTAAGGGGAAGAGAAGACTCTCCAGAAAAATCATGTATAAAGGAATATTTTAAGTAATATTCATCACCCCGCAGCAAGGGAAGGCATGTAAGGTCTGCGAGAAGAAATTTTTGAAACGCAAACTCTTGTCTTAAATATTCATTAGCGTTCCATCGCCACATTTTTCTCATCGTTTTCTCTTCGGCATGAACATTGGTTAGTGAACGATATTTTTTTCAAAAGTTTTAGCGAGGTGGAGGGTAACTTTCCTAATTACGGGGAAAACCAGGAAGTCTTTTCGAAAAAATGGATTGAAAAAATTGACCGGGTGAAAAAGAGGAAGAAGTTGGCCGAAATCAATAGAAGTGGCGGTGAAATACTGAGAGAAGTTAGCGGTCTGAAAAGCCGCAAGATATGGCCATCGTTAGATCGGCTAAAACTTTAGTAACGGTAGTAGGTCTAAAAAGTGTAGGTAAAGTAGGTCGAAAAATGAAAGGAGCTTTCTGCTAAAAAGATTCTTCTCGCTGCTGAGGAAATTCTGGGCTTATATAATGGACTCTATTCTAAATCATTAGGTATGTTATCACCATCGTAATTTCAAAATCTCACTCTCAGACTGGAATTTTCGAAAAATTTCAAAAATGGGTTTCTTCAAAAACTCACTTAACTCGGACAAGTTTGGACAGATGGAAAACATTAGTCATAATTAAGACGTTGAAGAAAAAAGAAACAAACATAGTGGGCCAGGGTGCGTGCGGGTGTCTAGATCTTGGCAGACTATCAAAGGTGTCTGTCGGGAGGACAGCAAGATGGAGACGAAGTAAATTATCGGAGTAGATGAACCGAAAAACCTGAGGATAGTTACGGAGGCGTTCGCCGAGGCCAGAAGTAAAAAAAGGCTAAATTTATAAGTTGAACAGAACAAACGAAATTCAATCGAAACCTTAAAAAGAGCAATCTTCACGTAAGTTGTGCAAACTGCTTGTTATCAAGGGATGCACTCTGATTTTCCCACTCTCTTGTACTGATCGAATCAAATCGCAACCAATTTTCATGCTATTGCCCACTAAGCAGACCGAAACTTCGGCGATAAATTTGAACTGGCCATCGAGACCGCTATTTCAAGTCGTAATACCTACCCGTTTCAATATCTCTTGACTCCCAAGTACGTCTTGTATCCACCCTAATAAGGGTAAACTAAAGCTGTGCCGCCCTCGCCAATCTTTTCCAATCCCTAGAAGTCTAGTTTGCCATTGCAGTCTTATTGCTTTCGCATTTCGACCTCTGCATTGAGCCAAAGACGGCGTACAGGGACAGGAGCAACTCCTGCATATTTATGAGACCGTGGCAAATGAATTTTAATTGAATTGAAACTACGACAAAGCAAAGTGCGCAGTCGGAATAGGTTCCGTTATTAAATTTATTGTAAGCGCCCGTTTCGAGATGCGAACATGGGGAAAAGTCCATGTTTGAGGGCTGTCATTTGCGGCAGGGCTGATTTGGTGTGATTATCTTACACTATTTTCAATTCGTATTTACACTTTTACGTTTACCAAAATCAAGAGGAGAACAATCTCCGCAGCTGATGAAACACATACGTCAAAATCAGTTCATTAGTTCAGGAAATATAGCCGCTAGAAGTCAAAATCCGATCTATCTCATTTCAAAAACTCCTCAAGACTCGGAGGAGAAAAAGTTGTGCCATGCACGCGCCTGATATTTTTCTGCAACATCTCCCAAGGAGATTATGGCGTAAATCGCGACATCCTGAAATAGCCAACAATGCACCCCATTCACGGATCGAATAAGAATGGCTTGACGAATCATTCATAAGAGGTCGGTTTTCCATTTTGAGTTACGAGCTATAAATAGTTCAAGAGCGCAACAACCCTGAAGATTTTTTGCAAATTTTTGCTGTAAACGTTCAAAAACTCGGCAAACTTGCATCGTTAGTCGGCCTTATCGGGTGAACAATGGACCCTGCCCATCACAGAAGACAAAGCTGTAGGTACAAAGTAGGATATGGCCAACTCAAAGAGTTCTTGCAACTCCAAGGAGAAAACAACCCAAAGTCGTCCTGTGGTCGTCGTCTGTCCGTTCAGGGTGAAATGTAGACAACTCGCCCGGCTCCCTTCGGCGAAGGCCTCTGTGAATTATTCAACGTTTTGATCATTCGGACATTAACTGCAAAACAACCAACTATTTGCCCGTACCTCTTGCGATCTGCAGTCAGTTCCAACTAACCTTTTAAAGGGCTTGGAATCTCAATATATAAGTGAGTTTTCTGCGGAAAACTGTTTTGAATTGCAGACAGCACGCAAGCCCGAACAGAACGCAGTACCTACCAAAGGCCGGCGTATTCCGATGGAATCGTAGTCTGAATTGAAGAGAAGTAAGAAAAACAGACCGACGGCTGCTGTCTAAATTGCCCGAAGAACTGCAATCTTGAAATTGATAAATTCTATTATATAAAATTGTGGGAGAAACCCCAATTTTTGGTGTATGATAACATTATTTCACGAAGTACCTATCCGGCTGATAACTCAATTCAGTTCTGTGGGTTAAATTGAGCTATACCTTTTTAGTGAGGGTACCTTTTGCTACGTTTGTCGCTTTGAATGTATTTTGAGATGGTTCAGAGAGAGAGATTAATGGCGTCCTCCACTCATAAACGTTGAGACTTTTCCTAGCACATTATATTATTGAACAGCATAAATGTGCACTTTGCTCGTTTTGCCCTCGGTGAAATCGACAAAACGTTTCTCCCCCGTTTTTATTAGGTGACAAATCGTCTGCCCCTTTTGGTCGCTGCCGGTTCCTAAAAGCTCGATTCCACCGACAGGCAATTTAACTGTCGGGGTTCGCCCATTCTCCCCGATTGCTCTTTTCCCGATTATTTCCGTTAATTGGGAATAATTTAAAACACCTGTCAAACGGCCTCGAAGCCATTACGATTATTTTAACTCGTTCAATTTAACTTGGCACCGGGGGGAGTAGTCGTGGGGCGGATCTCTCTGTTCGAGAGAGTTCGAGACAGCGGACAACTGGAAGAGGACAGAGTCGGTTGGAAAAGAGGCATTGTCGCTTTGAGCCACATCATTAATTAACTGCTCAGCCAAACCAACTCAACGTGTGTCAGCCGTTCAAAACTTGATCCCGAGCCATGTGCTATTTAAGGCTCGTTCATCAATCGAAATCGCCGAAGTTTTAGCGGCCAGTTTACCTGGGCCAAAAACTTCCATTGTGCCTGAAAATAAAAAGCTGAACCGGATTCAATAAAAATTGCCTGATTTTCCCAGATTATTGCCCTTACTTGTCCAGGTTTTCCCGAAAATCTGAAGATGGCCCATACTAAGATACCTACCACCCCTTTGCGCATATTTTTTTCTGAGATGCGTCATTGGTAATCTATTTTTCAACTGGAATCTTTTCGCAATCTGAAAATTATTAGCGTTATATTCTTCCGTGGTTTAATAAATGGGCAAATGGGATTTCATTTCAACGTTGAAATTGCGATAAACCTGTCTCCAATATCCACGAAGAGAGCCAAAGACTTGTTAATACCCGGCTGAAGCCGTGATCTGGTTTTGATGAGAAATTCCTGAAAACTGAACCACCTCAGCCAATTAACAGGAACTCTCATAAAGCCGAAAGATCCATTATTCGCCCTAACAGGAACTCCAGTAGCCCTGCGTGATTCTCCATAGTTTGACAGTTTTAATCACCAGTTTAACTGCCGATATGCGTTTCTGGCGATCATCCAGAGCCCCAGGACCGCGCAGTAGGTGGTTAGCAGGTTCAATTCACCTAGTTTGAGTCTATTAGTCATGAATTTTAGAAGCGAAATTGGTGTTTGATCCTGGGTTAAAGGCATGAGCAGCCGTGTAAGTCTCGTTCGAGAAAAGTTCAATGCACCCCATCAACAACCATCACGAACTGAGACCATTATTTTATAATTAGGCTTGAGGGAATTACTTAACGATTCCTGTTCTACAGGCTAATTCTTGCCGGTTTTTGGGGGGTTGGCTTATTTTGGTGGTTTTTGAGGTTTTTGGTTGGCATATTTATACTGGTGCAAGTTAGTTGTCCAAGGCATTTGAGATTGCTTCACATGTTTTTCTATTATATTTTATTGGTACTACCCCATCTCGGAATATCGGCGCATATTTCGTTTCAATTAAAACAGTTAACGTGTGCCCTTTATATAGCCTAATTTCTGACGAATTTCGGTCAAACGTTTACAACGAATTCCCGAACATAAACTTAGGTCATTGTGGAGAGCAAGAACCAGAATCGACCCCCCGACCCCCGGCGGCAGGCAACCTTAATCTCTTCCGAATGATGGGGCATATGGCCGTTCTGGCAACCCCCGTTTATTGTACGTAGTTTCCTTCCGTATGACCATGGGCACTAATTGATCCGAAACGGTGGAGCACCTAATCCGTATAGTAAGCGAGGGGGTTGATAGCAGATGCTCGCTTAACGTCCGGCTAGGGTCGTCACCCGGGTGTTACACAAGCCTCCAAGCCGTTTACAACCGATTTTGGTTTTACTGTAAGTACCGCGAAGATAATCCGAGAAACTAGAAGAAAACGTTTCAAGACCTACAAAAGCAATGTAGAAATACTAACGCCCTGCTGGATGCGCTAAATCTCCTTGCTGGATGTAGAATATGAAGTTCGTAAGGGGTGATAATAATCGGAGTAGACAGCTGATAATATGACCTAGAATCGGTTCATAGACTAAATTCACCTAAATGAAAATTTTCTCGCAGTCTTCGGGAAGTGTTACCGACAAAGCATGACAACTTTATGGTAAATACGCCCAGTTATTGAACAGATTTTAAATAGGAGTAACTGGGGCCGATTATTCCCGTAGTCGAGGCGGGTATAACGAAAACTTGGAAGTTCAACGGGAAGTCCAATGGAGTGGAGATAATTTCGCTTCAAACTTGTTAAAGCCTGCTGGGTCATTTCTCACGCCTATGGCCACAGCAGTTTGAACACCTTCGAAATTGAAACGGTGGGAAGATATTTTTCAGAATAAATCAAAAACTCGACTAATGGCCCGGATCCATGAACCAGTAACAGGTTCCAAAAGACTCGGGTTCATAGTCAAAGTAGAGGAGGTTTTTCATTGCTGATACAGGGCTGCGTAATATCCATCTATTTCAAGAACCTTTTCTGCTTTTGGTTGTTAGCATCAAAAGATTCTCGAAATAGATGGAAATTACGCAGCTCTACATCAGCAATGTAAAACCTCCTATACTCTGACTATGAGCCCTAGTCTTATGGAACCTACCACTGGTTCATGGATCCGGGCCATTAGTCGAGTTTTTGATTTGCAATCTGCCTGAGAGAGGAATTAAATTTCGTGGTCTAGTAGCTATGGATGACAAATTTCATGTCCGGATCAAGAAGATCGCGGCAAGCTCGTTCGTGTGAGAAAATAGTTACCACAGGATTGCTCAATATTTCTTGAGACATGTCCAATTTTCCAACCACCTGGATGAATCCGTCTTTCGAAAAATCAAGCTTCATTGAACCCAGTCATGTCACGTAGGACAGCAGCTGCTCGAATAAGGTCTCCTGAACCTTAATCATCGATGGGAATAACCTATAACTGAATAGCAGTCTTCTTTCCTCCAGCGCGATAATATGACCTCCGTGCACCTGGATGGGTCGATGAGGTCCAGGTGTCCGAAAGATAGTCCGAAACTAGTCTCTTTTATCGTTGCAGTTATGTCCTAATAATGTCCCTACTAAGTAGAGTTTTATGCTCTACACGTCTTCTGCCACGCCCACAAGGCAAACCGAGACCACACACGATTGAAAAGACAAGGAGCTAAACTTGAATCGAAGATGGGAGAACTTACGACCACCAGCGAAAAGGAGAAATCATGATAAGCATTGAATGGTAAAATCACTATGGTAAGTCGACGAATGCTCACTTCCCGAGCACAATTCCAATGATACAAGACCGAAGAGAGAGTCAAAAAACGCAAAAATCTCCATTGCGATTGCTACTACCGTGCAATAAAAGGAAACAGGTATACACGTCAGCAGAGTGCAACACGCAATCTGGATTCCGTTTCAGGCGAATAAGTCATTGACTCGTGCGGTTGTCGCTGAGTGGCTCTGCAGTCGATGGGAGTGAGAGCCGCAATTTTTTCACATGTATATTCATGAGTTGGACTGCAGGTTGACGTGCGAGTTGTTAAACATGATTGAAAAGAAAAAAGTTTTTTTCGGCATTCATTTGATGGAATAATCGTGAGGACCAGCGGTGCTAAGTTTGAAAGATTGCAAAGCACTGCAATACCGGCAATATGGAAGCACACTGAAATACATTGTTGGTAAGGGCCGGTTTATTGGCGAAATGTATCCATCTGATATCCAAGGAAGCTTCAGATAAACTTCACCAAGGTATCAAAATTTTATTTCTAGAAAGATATCTAGAAAGATTTCAAGGAATTAATTTCTGTGTGACAATCTCATTGGTGATGGGTATTGGGTGCTTTTTTGGGTATCGGATAGATAAATTTAGTCAATAAACCGGACCTAAGTAAAACGAATCTCTTGCTGATTCATTAGAGAGTCGAATGAGCTGAACTTAATTGGCAAGAAACTTATTATAAGGAAAACAATTAGGTAAATTTGTAGACAATTGAAGTTCCTAATATTAAATGTTACTTTACATTAAATGATACAATTTTTATCTAAATGTTCAGAACCATAAAATAAAAGCAAGAATAAACACAAATAAATTAAAAAAAGAAATACCTGTGACGGACGTAGGCAACCGCATAACGTGAAACTCACCTGCAAAAAATATTTAAAAATATGAATTAGATTATACCTGAACAACTCATATTATTTTAATGAATTGGCAATTCATCACATGAGGTATTGAATAGTGATCACATTGTATATTATACCAAATATTTTCTTCAATTACTGGTTGATACTTTTACAATAATATTACTATTAGTGCTATCATCTCTATTCAGTAGTGGAGGGAGGAAGCTTTTGGGATAGATAAATTTTTACGTGTTTGAAGCAAGCCGGACAGCAGGAAAATACATGTGTAAACCATTTCATCCAAATCGTCATAACGCAAGGCATTTTAGGAACTTCTTCCTTCAGCTGAACGACCCCCAAAAAAATTTTGAGATACATGAGCCCTCGTTGAGTCGGTATGTACATCTTGAATAAATCGAGCAGGTAATGTTGTAAATATTGAAGACGCCGAACCTTTGTTCGCATTTCTCATTCGGCAACCAGGCGGTTTTCAAGCCCTACTCAATACGTTTACGTCAATAAATCGATGAATTCCTGGAAAACTCGTGAGCTGACCGCGATTGTTTCAACGTAAGGTTATCCGTGAGCGTTGTAGCTACTACAAAACGACATAAGTGGAAGGTCTGATTTCAGGCGGTCTCCGTTAATAACATTTTGATGACAGTTGTCTTTCTATTCTTCTAAATGGTACATTTATCTATAATGGCCCTTTGCGGACTTCCGCTTGGCCAGCGTTTCTATTTTCTCAGTGCTTTAGGACTTGGTGAGTAATTATTGGTGGTAAGTTTAGGGCTGAGAGCGGTATTAAATACCACCCTGCGATTTCCGCCGTCAGGATAGGTGGGTCGGGATGACAATAAGGCGCAAACGCTTTTTACTACCATTCCTCGATATTTATGCCCGTTTTTTTCTCTTCAGAAATTAAAATCTTCAGAATGACTCTTATTTTCAGTCCGTCTTTCGCGATGTGCGATGCTCTTGCGTCTGATGCGCATAATTCCAAACAGTTTTTTTTATTAAAACAAAATATTTACCAAATTGTGTGGGTACAGGGGTTTTTTTGACCATAAGAATTAGTAGATTTGATTTTTGTCTCGATTTGCAACCAGTCTTCTGAACCCTTCTCCCGCGGAAGACCATTTCACAGCGGGAAGAACTATAATAAAGTTAAGCGACATATCATGCGAAATCTGGACGAGTCACGGCTCAGAATTTTAGGAGATAGAAAAAACGCATGCTTTTCCTCGTGCAGGCCAAGGGTAGAAATCAAATCAATCACAAATCGATCGCCAATGGGCCAATACGAGCGCTCAGTTGAAAAAAGCGGAATAATGGAAACAAGAGACGGACGAATTCTTAATGGGATTGCCGTACAAACCCATATCATTATTTCACAGCGGCAAAGTCGGAAATCATAGGTTGGACAAAGTTTTCCCGAGCCTCTAACTATTGATAAGCACCGATACCGATTTGGCACTGTTTAATTCAATATCGCGAATTACAGAGGCTTTTAGCTGCTCTTTGTCGTATTATTCGCAGGGGCTAACCTCAAGAACTGGTCATTACGTCTTGACGTTTAACAGTACGGTCACGTTGCAGTTTATTGTTTTATGCCGTGCGATATTTCAACTTTTACCAACCCCTTAACAGGAAGGGTTGATTTTCGTATCGTGCTAGTGGTCACAGTAACCTACGCAGCTGGTTCCACCCAATGCCTGAACAAGGGTCGCAGCGTGGACAGAAAGTTACATCATGCGAACTGCTAATCTGTCTCGTAGCTCGCGAGACCGTTCGAGGGTTGAGCGATAGCGTGAGATAATTCGACCACAACAGTTGTTCTACGGTCCTACTTCACTTGGAACTTTAATAAATGGAAGGAAAAGAATGCGGTTAATTGTCTGTAATTAAATTAAATATGCGCGATAGCTTTCGGAATAGATGAGATATTTTTTAATCATCGGCAAGTTGAAATAATCCTATCAACGTGGATGCCTTATCCCCATAACGAAAATGCAATGAACGATCGTGTGCCAACATCTTCATCAACTTGCATAAAACGAAAAATGGGGGCCACCTCAGTTTGGTCCAAAAACAGCCACCACCTGGTGTCTCAAAATGAGCAAAATTTATTCAAGCGGTATTCAGGCAACGGTAGAACCGATTTTGGTATTGTAAAACGTATTATTCTTTTTTCCCCATTTCGGCTATGGATTGATAAGAATTAAAATTACCTAAAAATATTTAAAGCTAAAATGAAAAAATTATTTAAAATTTCCCTTAGTTGAACATTTATGATGCCATCTTACAGCTCACTTCTCTGGCCCGGAAAAACGCGTGCGATTCGCCCGATCCAAAGCGGCTGAGCTCATTCGTTCTAATGAATAATTTCGCATGAACAAAAAAGCCTCCCCACTGCCACCCACATAAATTAACCCTTGCGTTCAGACCTGCTGGAAGCGCCCAAGTTTGCCCCGTTTGGAATTCTCTTCCCTCTAAATCAGAAGCCTTGGACATGTCTAGATATGAAATATGTACAATACTGATTGATCGTAAAGATCTTCAGGTGAGAGATGAAGGTTTTCCGAACGAACCCAGAATGTGAGATAGTCACCGGTCTCCACTACGGTCAATGTAACACAAGGTTTCAGAAAATGTAGATTTAAAAAGAAAATATGCAATAAATTAAACAGCGCTTTCTCCAGTTTCGTGTCCCGGCGTTGATACGTCGCGGTTGTTTTCTCGCAAGCTAGTTGAAATATCACTTTGAGATTGCTTGTTTGCACCCAAAGGAACTCCTTGCTCCCACAGTCGGGTAAGAAATGAGCTGGAAAATGGGCGAGATAACAGCATTTTGATAGTGCCCCACAACCACATGCTCACATGCTCCAGCTGGAAATGAAATTATACGCCTTTAGAGAACGAATACGTCAGTCGGTTTACTGATGTGTTGAATTAATTCCCTCCGATAAAGCTGCAGTTTGACTGGCATTTTGTGGAGAGTGTGGGAGTGGGGTTACGGTGGAGCGAGGGAGTGCGGCAGTTGGGCGCACCGAGTAAACAATAAGGATTAAAAAAGGTTGAAGACCGTAGGAAAAGGATGAACTGGCGGAAGAGGGGATGGGGCAGAGAGTAATTTACATTTAGAAAGGGAAACCGGAGTTGACACGAACTCATTTGAGCTCGAACAACGGACTCTGATATATACGGCAGAGCCGAGCAGCCTGAGTTTGAGATAAGGAATCAAACATTTCTTACTCGGAGTCAAACACTTCGAAGGCAAAGTTCTTAAATGTTCCTCACCACCTCGTTTCTCCTTGTCGCCTCTTATCCAAGGTTTTAAAAGGAGGTATTTCGGTGTCCTTAAAATAGGCGGCTAGGGATAAACACTTAGCTCGGACGAATGGAAAGAATGATATCTCACTTCGGAGAAGAACGCGCGGCAAAGGGCATCAACAGCAGGAGTCAATCATTCGGACTGATTGGGCCTTTTGATAAAGCTGAGTCACTTAAAGTCGAGCCGACTTGGCGACTTCTAATTTATCTTGGAAACTTCCAACGCATCGGTTTTGGTTCTGGATTGTAAATGTCGCCCCGATAAAGCAGAAGTTTGCTCAACATAGATTGCCAAATTGTCCTTGGATTCAGATGATTTTCAGTATAGGTTTACATTATAGGGCTTACATTATACAAAAGTACTATGCAGATTGTTGCAATCCAAGGGACAGATCCAAATTCCAAATGAGCAGTATGAGGAAGCTCCGGCAAGCTAGTTCGACCAAAACTCCGGCGCCAGTCCTCAAAACATTTTCCATTTAGTGATAAACTGATTAAATATCACTCAAGTTGATTCAATATTTCCAGAAACATGCTGTTTGTAAATGCTCAGGCACTTGTGCATCATTTTATTTTTGTTCGGAGCTGGCGGTGCTTCGTATTTGTACAAGCTTGAACAACATAGAGTGGCATTGAAATATGGTAATTATTATATTTATATGATATTATTCGGAATGGCACCGAAGCTGATCGTATTTCATTCCAATACTGGGATAATTTATTTAAGCAATGGTAGTACTTGGTATTCGTGTACATCAAGCACTGGTGTGCGTTTTGAAATGGTCGAACCGAACGGCAAAAGTTGAAAACGATGTACTCACATGACCGCGGCATCACTGCCTGACTATATCCATTTGAGATGGCTGAGCGAACCATTAGGTTCACATACCCACCAATACGGTCTAATGGCTTCTGGAAGTAGTTTCCTTCATAAATAATCTAACGCAGACGTATAGGTGATATTTTGAGTAGACTTCGATGTAGCACTATACATGATTTATTCCAGAATTGCGCTGAAATTTGAATTTCAGCATTTGGTATGACCTATTAGAACAGCGACCTGCAAACTGCCAACCTTGACGTACGGAGTGGAAGGCGATTGTCTTTGCCTACTGTCCACACATACCTAGGTACGTTGTCACGAGGCTGTTAACATTTTACGTGCATAAAAACACCACCCTGCAATGCTAATATGCGTGGTTGATTGCCGCTATTTTACAAGTTTTAATTTTTGCTGATAGGCTGGAACCTCCTCCGCGATGTTGTTACCTTATTGTTCTATTGATTTTTTACCGTGACAGAGTAACTGTATTGATCGAAAACAACTGCTGTTTTCGATCAGTTTCAGGCCAAAACGTGAACCTAACCTACCTCGAGTGCCTTTTCCAGGTGCCTCAAAAGCCGTATGGTTTTGTGCCTTAGTAGATCGAAAAGAAATATCTTACTCCGTTTTTTTCTTGTTTGGATCGAGCTAGATATTTTACAACCGGGACTGGTTCATTAGAAGTTCCAGACTCAGAAGAAGCTGAAATGTACGGTCTTTTGCCCTACCGAAAAACAGGCCTCGGCCAATAAGATACGATTGAGCCAAACTGTTCTCTGTGCCCTGATAACGAACCTTTAGGAGATTCATTGGTGCCCGTAGTTGATGCTGTACGGCCGAGAGAGATTTTTAAGGATTATAATTCAATACCCGATCCTTATCTACAGCCTCCGCCGTCTTGGAAGGATATTTCGATTGCGAATTATGCATACAAAGGATATTCCGTTATCCTTTTTTGTCGGCACGGTCGAAAAGGACGAATTATTATGCAAGCAGAGGGCAATTTCAGTCCCCTCGGAAATGCAGAATACGAAGCGACAGTGCCTAGCTGATCCAAGTACCCCAGCAAGGCATAACCAGCAGTATGGGTATAATAAAAAATGTTTGAGAGTGAATTCGCTGGGTCGAATAGTACAAAATCATTTACATACGTTAAGGAGTTTTCTGTGATGCATTCGACACTGGAGGCCGAGATGTCATTTTGTGACAAACGGAATAAATTGTTTCCGCCTACAATAAAAATCGATTGTACACTTCACTGATTCTGTCAGATCGATGAAATTTGTGTTCGCACTGCTATGAATCGGAATCAATTTTGAACTTTTTTCACTTTGTTATCACTTGAATTGAATCGCCGTTCTACCCAACACCCGTAGTAGCACCCAATCGCTTCACCACGTTTCCAAAACTTATCGATAGGTCTAAACTCTTATTCGTTATACTTTTTTCTGCTTCACCTTTTCCTCAAATTTCCATTAAACGTCTTCCGTTTCAGTCCAGATTTTCCGTTTTCGGCAGAAAACATCCTTTCTCAGGACGAAGTTTTCAACGATTTAATTAGCGGTATTAAAAAAGGAAGGCCCATCCCACTGGAAGGGGAGGATGCTTGCTGAATTGTTTTCAACTGTCAAAACTCGTTTTGCTTCACTAATTGAAACGTTGAATTTCTCCTACTTTCCCTCAGACGATAATTTATCGTTCCGAACATTCATCGGCCCTTGTTGCTTCGGAATTCTACGAAACGTAGCCAACTAGATGATCAGTGGCCCAATTTTGAAAGTACGAGTTGGAAGGGCCACATTATTTAGCAGCTCAGGAATTAATGAGATCTTGGTATTACAACCTGAGAATGGTCCAGCAATGGAGGTTATCGTTCAGTCGAAGAGGTATCAAACAGGGGGCCTATTCTGTAAAATTAAAGCAATATGTCTCACAACACACAGTTGGGTGACAACAACGTTTCCATAAAACTATTAAAAATTTAGGAATAGTATTCGAAACACAGCTTGCTTAAAGGAAAAATAACAAAAATCAATTTTGAGGGTTTCAAATCAATCAGCCGAAGATCAACGTTGACTCATCAACTTTTTGTTTGTAAAATGTGAGAAAGTTTGCCCTCGTTAGATTCCGAGCCTAAGCTGACCAACGACGGATCAATTCACTCACGTGACACGCACCTCCCATTAACTAGCTAATTAAACTCCTAACTGCCCGCAAAACCAACCGGAATCTGCGTCAATTGCAATCGATTCCACAAAATCCATTTCATCCTAGACCTAAATGGCTATTTTATTTATTTGTTATGATATTGATTTTTTAATGATATTTACAGTCAGGTCTGTGGTTGCTGTGATTCTGTTTCAACCAAGGCTGACCTGTTGAAGCAAATCGTTGAAATGCCTATTGAAAACTGTGTCTAAATTTGTGGATGGACACTCATTTGGGCTCATTATCGTAATGTAATTTTTTCATAATATTTGGAGACCTATGTAAAGCCGATTCCATTTTGACACATTAAATGTGTTAAAATTTTTAGGAAAATTATTTTCTCCGCTGGAATCATTTTAATGCTTCAATCCTCGAACTCTGATGACGGAGTTAATTTTCAGTAAGTTCGTCTGCGAGTTGAATTAATTTTCTTTTATTGGATGCGTGCACGAGTTAGGCATTAATAATAACGAAAGGCCAGTCGTGACCTTATTGACTAGCTCCGGCAACGAAAGGACTGAAGGACGTCGTGCTGATAAATCTACCCTTAAACTATTGCACTTAGCTCATGCTTGAGTCGATACTGGCCAAACCAACCCTTCGTGCGTGCCAGGCCAGAAAGCCCTTTTCTTATTCGGTTTGACACGTGTTGAGACATAGGGCTCCCTCTAAATCCCACGTGTACCCTTCCACTGTCCACCACGTGTCCTTGGGTTCGCTGCTATTGTCACTTTGCTTCATATTGCTTGATCCGCGACTGGTTCGTTCCCCCGTTTTCCTATAAGCCTCGCCCTTTGGTGAAATCGCGAGGGAGGGAGCTAATCCCTGTAAATTATCGATTTATGCTCCGATAGTCGTGAACCCTTGCCAACTGAGAAAGATATCATTGTTTGCTGTCGTCCGAGTGTTTTAGATTGCATTTTGAAACACTCGCTGTTTTCTATCAGCCCCTCTTCAATTTACTGATTGGAAGGTCCTGAAAATGAGGTTATTTATTCATTTCTATACCACCAAAAATCTTAATGAGGAACATGCATGAAAAACGAAATCCATTTTTTCCGCCAGAATGATGCTGTTTAGGATGCAAAAATGATGTAGTGATGGTCTACAACGAAAAAAACAACATTTTTCCGGGTGAAAAACGCTAATGAAAAGTGCCCTTTTGAATGTGGCGGTTGACCGTATGACGTCACAGTGCGGACGCGACTGCACGTAGTTTCTTAACGTAACGGCAAAAAATCCTTTATCACCGTCCTATCCAGGGCCGTCCAGAGCCAAGCCGGGCCCCGGGGATAAAGACTCGACCGGGCCCCCCCCCCGGTCAATAAAAGCATTTTTTCTAATTTGCATATTAGTACGTAAAAGGCCCACGGGCGGGGCCCGGGCCCCCTTGGGCCCCGGGCCCCGGGGATTTTGCCCCCCCTGCCCCCCCCTCTGGACGGCCCTGGTCCTATCACAGCATAGGTACACACATGAACTCGGATGAGGTTGCACTGGTGTTCACAGGAAGATGACATCACACTGTGTAACCTTGCGGCTGGCCATTTTCCCGCTCGACTTCAAATCTGCGATTTTCACTAAGCCTCCCTCCTCTTTTAATTACCTCTTTTCCGAACCGTCATCCACCATAACACCATTTTCGAAGCCTAACAAGGAATATTATGGCGAAAAAACAGTTTATTTTTTTTCATGCATGTTCTTCATTATGGACCAAAAACGACCGGGGCCAATATCTCAGTGAAATAAAAGATATAAAATCGATTCACCTAAACATTCAATCAGTCATCAATAATCAATCTTTGGCCAACAAATTGCAGAGTCATCACATTTTGTTTCGAACTGCGTACCTTGTGGACACTCACCACGAAGATTCCTCAATTTAAAAAAACAAAAGGGTTTATATCAGATTGGGATACAATTTGAAAACAGTCATAGTTCCGTGCATTTCATGGGATTTTAAAATTAATACTCGTCCCACTTGCTGTTGGGAGATATCTCGATCTCACTTCTTCTCTCTTGAACATGAAATAGGGTGTTTGCTGCACTATCAGTTCCGGCTATCGTGACCCATAGCGACGACAACGCTATAAGAGAGCGCCTGAATCAGCTCGATTCAGGTTCTTCAAAACCGAAACTGGTACAAAAGTCGACTGTTGATTATTATCATTAAATGCCTGTGTGGCCAGCGGGGCTTCGGATAATTTCCTGTAATTACGTAACCCGCTGAAAGATAAGCGCCCAATCAGATCGTCCGAAACGGAAGGTAGTTCCTTTTTTTTCGTTGAAGATTCTTTCAATTCTGAGGTTTCTAGTGCTCTCTAGACTCATAATTTGATGTAGTCTCTGTGATGTAGCCCACGACCTGCCTAGGTTTTCTAAACTTCAAGCTCATTTGAAACTGGTTGGTTTCACCAATGCTTTTAAGAGTCCATTGAGTGAATTCTATTGAAATTAATGTGAAAACAAGGGCCTACAGAAAAAACTTCAGGATGTTGGAGCCAGAGCGTCAAAGCCATGGGACACAACGGAACAGCTACATTTTTTATTCCGTATCACTTATTATTGACCAGGAAACCGAAAATTTGGGCATCGTGCGCACCTGACAGGTTTTCCAAACTACGAAAACGCTCACCGAGAACAAATCTATAGAGAGGTTTTTCAATTTTCTTGATCTATCAAAGCAACATTTCTATGTTGGCTTGAGTCAGTTGCCGCATTCGTGAAATTCACCCCGTTTCTCTCGATATTTCAAATGGCACCCTCCTCAAAGTTTCACCCATCAGCAGACGCATCAAAACATCAACTGCAAAGACCGCTTGTTACTTGTCTTGAACACCGCGTTTCATTCCATCACGCCATATTAATCGCAGAAACAGTCATGCGAATGTTTTGGTCGAACTTCTTGACGCGTGAGTTCATTCCGACGGCGAAAACGCTTTCGATACAAATTCAAACCTGTTGGCTGAGTTGGAAAACGGCAAAGACAGACATCCAAGCAGCAGAACGTGAAAGTTACGGAGAGGAGCAAAAACCGAGAAAAGGGGTGCCCGGTGTGGGGAAATAGGAGGGTTCGGATCCAAAGAAAATAGCCACACCGTGCCTAATGTGCCAACGAGGGTTGAATGCGCAGTTTGGATGAATACACCCGAGGATACGCGCTAGGCGTATAACCGTAGGAAAGGAATGGGAAGGCAATCTTCAACGGCCTGCCCCTCCAATGCTCCTATGCCATTTTTTCCTCCGACTTGAGGACAAGCCAAGACGTCAAAACCAACCCTCATTCAGCCAGGACGACCAACGGTAGGGTACATGCCAAAAAATATGATCCAACCGGCTGGAAAGTGCAGGCGAAACGTGGCGTAACTTTTTAATAAGAACGAGGCCACTCTGCACTCTCATTACGAGACCCTCTTGCATTGTCAACTCGAGATTAAAATTTGAGGGAGCCATATTTATTGTGAGCGAAAATGCCCGTTTCCGACTGGTAACTGCTTCATTGCGATGGAAAAGTGTCGAGTAAATTAATGCCAGATCGGACAATTCAGTCTGTAACATTCGAGATATTTTCGCTCAATATCTTTGAGATCCGCGCTCAAAACTATCTAATTCCCCACACATCACTCAAGGTTCTCAGAGTCACATTATTAATTCCTAATTTAGTTAATTTTTTGGTGCTTACAAATATTTTCACTTTGGGTTGATAGTCGTATCATCATTTTCATTATTATAGGACGGAAAACGCTCCTGAAGATTAAGATTAAGTTGTCTTACTCTTGCCCTCGTCCTGAGAATTATTTTTACTTGCAATTTTCCTCCGAATAAAGACAGGAAAGATTCCAGTCTGAAACTGGTGCCGTTAGGTATGAGATGCCTACCGTGGGAGTCGATCGACTGTTATTCGGAACGGATCGAACAGTCGTGGATTAGCGATGGCGCAAGAAAATTGAGTCGTCACGCTTTGTAACTGCGTTTACGCTTTGTCTTCACTTCGCTCTGCCGCGTTCGAGGAGAATTCTGACTGGCGTTTGCCGATGGTTAATCGGAGTAATCGCCCAAAAATTGTTGAAAGCAGTGGCATGGATTTTTGAGGGCATAGGCAGGCACAGGGGGCCCAGCCTTTAGGCATTATCGAGCCTAATCTCAGGCGCAGGAGTAATTTTTCATTGATTTTTTGTTTCAGAAAAAACTCAATCCTGGTCGCTTTCATCTGCTGCTGTAGGTATATTACAGAATTGGTGAGGTAATATACTCAAGTTTATTTGGAAGAAGTTGAAACGACACCGAGGACCAAAAGTGCCCGATTTTTATGCAATTTTTGAAGAAGTCCAAGTTGAAGCCGACAAGTTCGAATTGAAGCATAAAGTCAAAGGTGCTTGCATCACAATACTTCAGGGGGTCTATTCTATGTTTGCAACTCAACGGGTGTTAAATTTCTCGAATGCATACCAGACCAATAGCATCGTTCCCTGCCTGGAGATTGCGCTGGCGCTAAATTTTTCACCAGGGGCCTATTCTTTAAAATTGTTTACTAAATTCAGAGGGCATCCCAAGATGTAGTACTGAAGATGCTTCGTTTTATTTTGTATCTCGGAAGGCATTGAAGCGTTACCTAGAACAACGTAGTCTTCAACTTCTGTAAGCCACTGCCTCACCTGTCTTCTCGCAGTTTACTTTGTCTCACCTAATTAATTTACTCTCTAATTGACACCGAAGGCCCTCGTACCTGCCAAATGCAGGTCTTGACTTGAGCTAAACTGCGCTCAACGTCTCCGTCCTTACGTGCTGGCGCAGCAAACGACCGCTAAACTCGAGCTGCTGCTGATGGCTGATTAACGCTCAAAGTAAATGGATCTGTCTGACGTGACGGTGATGCGTTTCCACGAATTCCATCTTGAATCAGGCGGTATCGAAATTGAACATGATCCGCTCATTCCTAATTTGGAGGATAGAGGTCGTTAGCCACAGTTATTTACGGTGGGATCCGTGGAGTAGCTCTACAGTTACTGCAAAGTGGAAAAAAATTATCCGCTCAAAAATTATTAGCTCACCAAAAATTGTCTGGAAGCTTCGTACTTCTATTGAAAAATCATAAGAGTACGAACGCCATTTGCTTGAGGTGAACCGCTTTCAGTCGTGCGGCCATTTCGCTAAGCATACCATTTTTCAAAATTATGCATCGTTAGCATTCGGCACTTTTGAGCCCTTCAATGCACAAACATGAAAGAGATGCATGATCAATTTTGAAATTATGTATACGTATACATAAAAATGTCGGTAAGTACCTTAAATTCTACGCCTCAAAATATTCAAGTTGGTACCTACTTTTCCTTATCTCCATTATTCGTTTTGGTACCTACTTTATGAACTTTTGAGCGGACCTGTGTTGAGTAACTGATGGTCGATACTTAATAGAATTGAATCAAACTTTTACGACAAGAGCAACTCTAAAGGAAAAACAGCTCAAATAAACGACGTCATTTCGCCTACACAAGGAACTTTATGCTAATGGAAATCCGGCTCGTAATTTCCCAGTAGTCAACTCTTTCGGTCCGATTAATTGGCCATTCCTCCAACTTGCTATCAATAAATTTCGACTTTTTATTTTATGACCGGCGCTCTCCGATCCGTTAACGAGTTTTCCCTCTTCTGGTACGAAAAGGAGACAAACTTTAGGTGCTGTGTAATTTTTTTTCCAAACTCATCTAGCAACCAGGAACTTTTTATGGTTTGTAAAATATTTTCTTGCAGGAAATTAACCGAATTTGTTGGTTGTAAAGGAAGGTGCAAGACCGATGATGGTTCGAGTGAAGCTGTTTCGGGCATAAGAGGATTTGCTATCATCCATTACCTACGCACATCCTTTTTAAGATTTTGGTAAATAGGTATTCAAGGTTGAGGAAAATGATAAATTCACATGACCACAAATCCCAGACTATAGCAATTGCTGAACCTAAATCACTGGAATCATATTTCAGTTTTCGAGTTCAGTTTTACTCACGCCAGCGCTCTGTTCTGAAGCAATGACTGATTATCTTTAGCAAAAACCCGTCATTATAACTTTTAGGAACATTTTTCCACATTTTGTGCGGAATGATGGTGAATTTTTGATGAGAGGCATTTGTTATATCAGTCGGGGTCATCATTTCCGTGTTTCATCGCATTTAGTGCAAGTTGAGGAATTGATTTCTCTCCATTCCGCGGTTAGTATACGACTTCTGTTTGACAAAATGACAGCAAACAATCTGATTCATCAAGCCCCCGCATAAAAGCGGATTGAGTTTCCTCTTCCATTATTGCATTGCTCCTCCAACTGACGGGATTTTCGGCAGTTCATGACGCAAGTACAATTCCGTAATGAAGAAAAGAGAATGAAAAAAAATCAGTCAAAACTGACACCAACCCATTAATAATAATCATTCGCTCAAATAATCACTCGCTTCAGCAAGAATAAAAGAATAAATGAAATTTTAATAGTGAGAGGCGACTATGATGGAAAAATGCCCATTTCCCGCTGCTGCGTCCGTGATAAGTGAATTTTATAGGTAGTTTCAATTCAAGGGTTGTGCTAAGTTTTCAAAAACGTCTTAACAATAACGACTCTGAAGTGGACTTGTCGGTAAAATTCTGGCTAGAGGCAGCCTACAATGAACTCCAAGACATTGAATGGCGGACAGGTGAAAGAAACTATCACTGTCAATCCTGGTTTTCCACTGAATAGCCTCTCAGGTAGATTTTTAAGGTTAACCTTGTCCCAAACCATTCAACACTGTATTCAGAGAATTAGTTATTCGAAACCGCCAAAGTCAAAAGATCTAGGTTCAAAAGATCCGACAAGAAGCGTGAAATTCAAAATAGCTCCGTGAGACGATTTCAGAAGGCAGGAAATCCGTATAGCAAAAGTTATTTGAAGAAATCCTAAAGACTTTGGACAATATTTAGGAAAAGACGGCCGTTAGGAAGTTTTTGCAAAAGGGAGTTTTACCAATTACATTTTTTGATCACGAAACTTGGTAAAAATTACGCAGCATACGAACATGCGTATGCCTCTATTATTTTTCAAGATGCTTCATTTTAGCAAAGCTGTGGTACATGGAAATGTAACTGCAGAAACTCACTATCGTCTACTTGAAACTAGGCCTTCACAGAGCCCCCCCCCCCCCCAAATTAAAACCCTGGGGCTGTTATCGCAACGTTGAACACCGAGATGTTCGAAATCGTCGATGATTTTGAACAGATTTTTCATAAATCGATATTTATTGCCGATGTCACAATCTGATTTCCATCTGCTCAGTAATAACAACAAAACCTGGCTCTCCATACTCGAAGGAATAAAGGAGAGGAGAAACATGCAGACGGAGGTTATTCACTCTGATAGCGAAGTCGTGCCCTTTTGGGGCCGGCTAGATACGGGCCAGGAAGGCAGCCGGAGAGGGAAGTCGGATGATATTGAGTTATTAAGGTGCCGCCCGTATTAAGATCTCATTGCGGATTGGAAAATGACTAGTTGTAGAAAGGATGGGAACTCGCCCGAGGAAGAGCCGACTCCGGTGAGTTTGGAGAACAGATAGTCCTCAATTGGTGGGGGCCAAGGGCGGAGCGGGTATGACAAAGAGCGAGCAAGGCGAATAAGGCGTGCGAACGGGACGGGGCGAGGGTGAAGAAAGATTGTGAACCGGTTTTCCGCCGGTACTGGAACAGGTTCACCCCGTGGGCATAAGGCAGTTCGAGAGGAACAAGGAAAGATAATAGATGAGATGAGTTAGACAGGGATAGATGGGACTTCCTCCTTCCTCGGACCCGCTCGGCCTGATCCGGCATAGGAATCGAATCCGGAAAATTTAACCATAGGCCAGTCAAATAAGGCAGAAATTGGGTACTAGGAAGTGAGGACAGTCCGAATCTAGGAAGGAGAAGTCAAAATATCTCAAAACTAGCCCAAACCAGAGAAGATGAGTTTGCACCACCATAACAGCCTTCAATTTCTGTTCCATTTCCTATAAAATAGAAATTTTTTTCAAAGTTGCAAAAACCGAACTCAGCTCATAATGTAAAGCTTTTTTTACTACCACATATTATTGAAAATAGGTAAATTTAAGTACCTACAATAGTGCAAACTTAAATACATACATAAAATTGACTGGTGTTTTAAAACACCTAAAAGTTTGATAATATTTTCACTTTCGTCCTTTATGTTCAGATTTCGGATTATGCAAACCATGTGTTTTGCAGCCACAAACGCTAGCCACGTCATGAATTTGTCCCAAAACGTTATTCCTAAAATGGTAAGTGATAGCTGGCCATAAACGAAGAGCTTTTTTTTTAATTTTCTTGGTCGTCTAAGGAAATTGCACCATTGACACTATTATATTAAAATTAATTTGAAATCAATCCATGGTAATCAGCACATTTGTCGGTCGATGGATTGAACTCTTGGATTGTTGAAAAAAATCTCCATGTAGGTGAAGGCACCAGTATCAGACACTTTAAGCGGAGATTCTCACGTTTCTTTACACCGTGAGGCATGATTTCATCAGGCATTTATCAGGGGGGCATAAATAGGTGCCCCAACTTCTTGACAACCCACCAAGACTCAGAAACCGACGGATTTATGGTTTTTTATAGATTTTAATCGGTTTTTTCAAAACCATGTTTTTGCACCAGTGTCAGACACGGAATATTTTGGATGGCGCCAGTATCAGACGCCCTCCAGATCCAAAAACAGACACTTCAATAAAACTCAAATACACATCTTTTATTGCCCAAGTACGTACATTTTTACTTGGCATTTGCTTTTTTTCGTAGAAAGTAGAGACGAAACCAGTGGTGCGTAGATAACACACAATACTTCCATATTTTGGAACGTAAAATTGTGACACAATTTGATCATATTTTGACTGCTTTTAAGGGTGTTTAGGGCAAAAATATCAAAAAACTCACTATTCAAATTTCAAAACTAGCCTAAAATAAAAATACGCCAAGTTATCAGGTAATAAAAACAAACAGTTATCAAGGAAAAAAAAAGATTTTAAGACAATGAACGCTCAAATTGGTTCCTTTTTGTGGCCGGAAAAAAAATAAAATAGAAAACACTAAAAATGCAAATAATATTTGCATATTGTATAATATTTTATGTATATTATATCGGTATTACACTTGTTCGGGAATTAATTCCAGTAGTGGCTAGTAATAGAAGCTATAGCTAGAAACTTCATATTAGGTACAATAAATAAATCCTAAACAATGAGACCTTAAAATAACGGGCCAAGAGAATTCACGAATTCAGTTCTGATTCAGTGAAAAATCATTTAATAATTCCAAACACGAGTATCAGACATCATTCAGTACCAGTATCAGACACCCCTGTCTGATACTAGGTTCTGTGATTGGGATGGCTATGACCAGTATCAGACACCCCCTGTCTGATTCTTAAACTGGCCCCAATTGAAAACCAGTATCAGACACCCTCGGAAATCGGTCATAATTTTGTTATTCCGAGCAAAAAGTCGCAATCTACCAATGTAGGGCACTGACATGAACGATAAAACCGAAAATGGTAAACGGGATGGGAAAAATAGGGTAAATATGGCATGACAAAGTTGCCCACCTCTTAGCCATGCTGTCTAGCATTCTTGCCTGATGAGAGCCTGATGTGGAAGCGTCCAGCAAGAACCGCCACCAAGCTGCCCATAACCTTCTCTGAGCTCGTAATTCCACTGGAACCCGCTAAATAGATCTGTATGCATCCAGTGACACTTGAAAAAGGGTTGAAACCGGTCGAGAACTCTTATTATCTGGCTTTTAAGTTGCAAGTGTCTGATACTGGACCAGTGTCTGAAACTGGTGCCTTTACCCCTATTTCCAACTATTGTCTGAATTAAACGCACCCGAATTATAGCGGGGTCATTCGTATCTGAAAATAGGAAAGTTGGCAATTGCCTGTAGCGGCGTAATATCCAGCTACAATTGCCACTTCGAGCTGGATACGATTTTCGGAGAAGAAACTATTCGTAATATAACACAGTTTTAGGGTAAGGAAAATTATGAATTTTGCCCTCCTTCGGGTTTATTCATGCGGGAAAGATTCGTGATAATTTACGGGACAATCCTATCATATTCGGAGAAAAGGGAACGCCCTAGTTGTGACATTCTCGATCAGATAAGATAAACTAAAAAGCCGAATAATTAAGACACGCCAAGTTTTGACAGGATTGGCGAAACGTTCGCCTGACAAAGAAGCCGCCTGGCCGGCAAAACGCGACCTGAGACAGGAATTGTTCCGGTTCAGCGGTCGGACATGGGAAGGTGGACGAGTTAAGGAGACTCAGAGAACGAGGAAAGTGTATAGAGGGCCAGTTCTAGCACGGGCTTGCATTTAACATCTTCGGGCTTCCTGGCAGGACGAATAATAATACGAAACAACTGGGGAAACCGACAGTCCGAACCTGGGAGTTGAATCTTTCGAAAAACTCGAAAGGAAGCTAGGGAGAGCAATTAAGGAGGCAAAGGACTCGGCGAGACGAGTGCTCCGCGGAGCCATGTGGGTGGTCTTCGTAAAGAACCACAACAAGCGCAACGCGTCGAGAAGTATTTTTTCTACTGACCAGAGGGACAGAAAGTTTCGGAGGTACCTAACCAAAACTTCAAGAGCCAATTAGCTGAATTACGAATCGAAAAATTCAGACGATTTTTTGAAAATTTATAACAGATTATTTGGCATTTTTTAGAGTTAACGCGTGTGCCAATTTATTGGCAAAAAGGTGAGGAACTGGTGATTTTGGAGAATTAATCAATGAACTCAACTTAAAGTACCTATATCATTTTCAGCGTCTCTTCCATGAGTGCATGCTATCCTTGATTTCAAAAAAGAAAAAATCTCAGTTGAAATAGTTTTTGAGTAGGTGCATAGGTAGGTATGTACCCTACCTTACCTTAAGTAAATTTCTCCATCCTGAAATTTTATTTTGACTAGTATAATAACCGATCAAGAATCTACGGTAGGTATTTCTTAAAGTCAGTTTTCGGTATTCACATATAGAATACAATTGAAGATTAGGTAAAACTGTGATAGCCTCACAAAGGTTGAAGGCATGAATATGCCAACTCTTTTTATCTACCAACCTGCAGACCCAATACAATTATTACCACTTCAAAACTCCCACATTCCTCCCTCTACTAGGTATTCATATTTAGTATTACCAACTTATCATTACCTACTTCATTTGCCCTCAGTCAGCCAACTCAAAAATGGATCGCATAATTTGAACTCTACCAATTTATATAATATATTGGTAGCCCACGCTTACCTTTATGATGCCGAACATGCCGTTGACTGTTGCAGCAAGGCTTCTCGTAGTAGGTGGCCCAATGGTTCGAGTACTCGGAGCACTCGAGGAGGCCCAGTTGGTGAAAGATGACCAGAAATAACGTTCCCTGGACCAATAATGACAGCCTCCTCATTGTTTATCCTGGTACCCAGCAACACTGTTACACTCTCTATATCCACCTCGCATCTGATGCGGAAAATTTGTCACAACACCTCCTTTGCGTTTTTGGTTCACGAGCCGAGTTGTAAAGAGATTTTGGAAAAAATCCCAAGGAACTAAAGAGAATGAAAATTATTCAAACGGGCTGACTGTCTCTCCCGTTTGGAATATTCGTTAGGTTGGCAAAAAAAAATCACTGGTTGGTCTCATTCGGCTTTTACGTAGTTTAAACGACGCGATACGCGATTTCAGCCACCGAAAATCCCGAGTCGTACGCACGGACAACTGAGGGCGACTGAAGCCAATGGAACACCCGCTCGGTGTGGGCACCGACCGTCGGGTTTCCTCGGTAGGGGCCGGCACCTTCCGTGGCTGGAAGGCGAGGGGCTGAGGTGGGAGATCTCTCGTCGAGAGAATCTAGCAGTAACATGCAAGCTCGTTCCTTGCATTCCTGTATCGAAAAAAAAAACCTCGCACCTGCCGGCCCTCGAAACGAAAATCTAATTTATGACAAAGCAGGAGATAGTACGGCGTAGAATGATGGGCAACAGTCACTGGTAATTTCCACAGAAAAGGTAAAACAGGCCAAGTAGGTAAGAAACGCATGGTTCAAAGTTACATACTTAATTACCGGCCATTTTAATATTGTTGCTAAAACCAAAGGAGGGTTTCTTCATTTCTCGGCAGTAAGAACATTTTTCCGGTATTGCGTTGTGAAAAGCACCCAGAAAGAACAAAAATCCTTTACTCTCAAAACTCCAACTTAACCAACACTTATCAGCTTACCTTTACTTCCGAGTGGTAGCTCGTTCCTTGCATTCCTGTATCGAAAAAAACGCTCGTACCTGCCGGTCCTCGAAACAAGACGAAACACATTCACTCAACTACCTCTACTTCCGAAGAAGCCCATCTCTTCTGTGTCGGGTTGCATTGAGCAGCCTTGGCACTCGGTGCATGTCGGATCAAAAGCCACCTCGACCAATCTCAGCAATGAATTTTCTTACCCCCACCAACAGCAATCGCTTGTGATCGGATGAACAACTCCATGAACGAAGTCATCCAATCACGGCTCGGAGTCTATGCCAACTGGACGTATACGTCTACTCGATAGAGTAGTCCGGGATCGCTTACCAGAACGGACCCTTGGGGCAACATTTTCTGACCACATCCGACCCTCTCCTTGAAGGTGAAAGAGCACACATGAAACTACGGCTACCCGGACGGATTGATTAGATCATTAATATTTAAGCGAATATTCATACAATCTATCTAACGACTCGTAACCACATGTAGCATTTAATATACTTGACTGTCTTCTAGGCTAATTCTTCGTTTCAATCGTGACTCGAACTAGAAATTTGTACGGGGCAGAGTTGTCAGAGGACGATGGAGATGAAAGAGCTGCAGACACGAAAAGCGAAGATGAAAAGGGCTTGACGCGAGATCGAAGGACGCTGAAAGCCCTGAAAGACACACCAGATTCCAGGTCTTCTTCAAACGTCTCAGACTTTAGATGAAAGCCAGATCAAAGAGCAGCCACTAGGACCTGAGAGAAAATGAAGCTGCGGCCTTGATGAAACTAAGTTCTGCTTAGCTTGTATGCCACAAGATGGAAGGGGAAAGGGGAAGGACAGACTTTGCAATAAGGCTGCGACAAGACCGGCAAATGCCTAATTTGACCATCTACCTTCGTCCGACTTGTTTGTACGATAGTCAGATGTGTAGTTGACTTTGTCAATGTCAACGAAGAGCTTCCAGAAGACAAGACTTCATTTGAGAGAAAACTAGACTGACTTTCAACGGGGCTTGTCTTGCCTCAAAACCTTGGGAATTGGGATGTAGATGATTTCGCAAATAATTTTAGCGATGATTTCATGCTGCAATATGTTTTTTTTTTCTGCCGAAGATACCTTCTTTTCAAGTGAAAACTTTTTCTAGAAATTGTCGGAAAATTAAAAATTGAATTGGAGGTTCAGAGAGAATTTTCACTATGCTCTTGCTCACAGAATCACTTCCCTGCCAGCGCCTCTGTGACCGTGTGTCCGTCTGAGTTTTATTTGACAATATCTACCTCAGATTTTAGTAATAAAAATGAAGCTACACCCCAAAACGAAATGTTAACGAGTTTGCCGAGAAACTCGAGGAAAGCGTCAGCATCATATTGCTCTGCAGATTTGATGAGCTCCGCCATTATTCAGACAGTCTGAGTGAGTTCGGCTCGACTGCATGCGTAATTTTTCCCAAAAATGAAATAGAATGCTCGGAGAAAAACGAGGGAATTTCGTGTTCTATAATGTACCAGGTGGTAGTGATACTAATGGAAGACAGCATGTGAAACCTAACAGGTTTCACGATTTATTTTTGGAGGGTTTTCCTATGACTACATTTCAAGAGTATTTTTAGGTGACTCGGAATTCAAGTCCAGCCGCATCAAAATGATGAAGAACTGTGTGCTACTAAGCATAACTGGTTTTCAATGAACTCTATAAATATACGAAAGCTAAGTATACGTTATTCGTCTACTTATTTCGATCGTACAAATGAGCAGAAGTTAGATTCGTCTCGAGGGATTATCAGTGGCCCTAGGTAAGGGGAATGGGGAATATCAAGGATGTGTGGGCGTCCTGATTAATAGCTGTTTTCCAGTATCATAATCTAAACAGTCCTTCGACGCGTGGGACGTAATATAACCGAGAGCAGAGCTCGCATCCTCACAAAAGGAACATCGCTATCTCGTAATGGAAGAAATGTGTTGCATTCGACGCGGAACGGAATTTTAAACAGGGCAATCAAACAGGGAAGCTCGGAAATTCAAAAACCAAACTAATGTTTGGAAGCTACGAGCTGTTGTGATCATTCTTACAGTCTGTTATCTATTCGGATTGGAAATTGATATTTCGGAATGTTGGGGAGACCCCGAACAAGGTCCGATGCTCACGCATTCGAATTTGAAATATAGATCCGTTCAGACCAGGTTCGATGTTCGACAACGGACCTGCTCAAAAGATGAACATTGTCTCAAGAGGCTCAGAAATCGAACATATTTTCAATAATGCATGAAGACCGATAGCTACAACGGCCCTGACTGATGATGCGTCTCAAAAGATGGTTTAGTACCATTTTACGTGAAAATACTCGTACAGCTGTGCACCTTTGTATGTACCCCTGTAGTAAAGTAACGAGTCAAAAATCCCCTAGGTTGAAATTTTCACTGGTTTTCCGAAATGATAGCGAGCATTATGGAAGCACTGGATTTTTTTCTGCAGTTTAACAAATATTTTAGCAGCCGTCGGAGAGAATTCGGCACGGGAACAGAATGGAGTTTGAGGTGGGCTCATTAGACGGTGGTGATTAGGACTCCTCGCTGAGTATTTAAAGCGCGCTAATAATTTATTTAATTAGATACAATTAAGATATATTTGTCCACCCACGGGAATGGTCAGGGACCGGAGTGCTGGAAACGGGAGTTTGTAATGAATGCGATTTATCACCGGTGTTTAGGATGTAGGATGAAATGAGGAGTTGTAGGGTCTAGAGGCCCAAAACTCAGTTTGGATGCTGGCTCATTAGAGACCGCCCGTCGGACATTTACGACGGCGTTTCTTGGTCAGTTGTCAACTGAATAGGTTTTAGGTGAAGTAATCATTCACCAGGAATAAAATTCTATGAGCTTTTCGAGACGGAGAGGTGTGGATATATAAAGAGTTTTCGATATATTATGACGAGGGTTTCGATATAGCAAGGCGATTTTGGTTAATTATTCAATGATAGTCCATTGAAAGTGATTAAGAGTCACTTATTACCTCGACCCAGAATTTCAGATTCACTCCTTTCAGAATTTTATTCGATGCAAATAGATTACGATTCGCGCTTGCTGAAAAAGTGAAAACGCGATCAATAGTTCAAACATAAAATTTCGAAATAAGAATTTTCCAGCATTCCTTACTTGAGCTTCCGTAGCGCTCACAAGAGCAAACCTCTGTTTACACAAGTCTTAATTTATTTTTGGCAGTTCAATATTGCTGCTGTCATGCGTATCAGCGATGCAGCTCTCTACTGTGGGCCCTTTCTTTAAAAAATAATTTCAAGGATGAGGGTAGTTATGTACTTCGGGATAATCCTGTAATTAATTTTGGTGTTCCTTCAATTACTTGTTTGAGTGTTGGTATAGTTCGAACACGGGTCTATCGGGTGAGGCAGCGTATAAATAGTCCACACTAGCGATCCGGCAGAGGCAATTTCTCATCCGCCTATCAACTCCCACTCGTACGACGGGTGCGCGGCGCTTCAATGCTCCACAATTTCGAACCTGGCCATTACAATGAAGCCTTGTCACTTGGCCCGTGTAATTTCCAAGTCCCCGATGATGAATCGAGCCTCCTCTTCACGCTTGGGCCTTGTAATCTCTCTCTCCTCTATAACAGTCTTTAGGGCGAAACTCGTAGGTACCTTTTTCTGCCTAAATAATTTACAACTTTATTAAATTCGTTTCGACTTTGTCAAGTGACGAAATAGACGTTCCGCCGAATGGAAATTAGCATCGTCAATTGGAAACGGCGAGATTTATACGGGAGAGAGGATCGGGAATGATTTAAGCGTGATAAATAAATTATTTTCTCTCTGAGAGAAGAAGCGATTTAATACGAAATAGAAGGAAGGATCGTGCTAAAGTGTTCGGTGAGGTTTTGACGGCGCGAGAATTATTTAGGAGTTGAGCCGAAGAAGTGAATCGTGGGCCTGGCTTTTTTCGTCGACGGAAAAACTTGATTGTCAGACACCGAATACAGTACACCATAGACGGACCGTTTTATTGTCGGAACGGAGAACTGTTTAATTCGTTTGTGAGTCGTTAGAAGCTGTAGGGAGGTTTGAGGTGCGGTCAGAACAAAATTAGATATTAAAAATGAAAAATAAAAATAACTTCCCCGAAGAAAATAAGAGAGGCAACCGATCGGTGTGGCACCTAAGCCGCGCGGACTTCACAGCGGGGTGCCTCAATCCTACCTCGTCTGTTAGGACGAGCAATACTTATAACTTTCAGCCTATTATCATAACAAAATGACTAGTATAACACGGTGTGAGTTACACAAGCACCTTCGGTACAAGGGTCTACATCTATATAAAATAAAAGAATTCATCGCCGGAGCTTCTGGATTCGAAACATGCCACCAGCCGTGGACGTTATGGACTTTGGAAGCATTGAAACTAGAAATTTCAAGACGTAGGCATGCGGATTCGCATTTCTTGTCACTTTTGGGAGGTATTCACTCGAAAACAGTCCAAATTTGAAACAATTAAGTAAAAAATTGGATTCTTATTAAAAACATGAATTAATTTGATCATTTGCAATACAGTTATTAGGTGTATTCTCAAGCAAGTAGGCATGCTCATACTCTGTATTATCAAACAAGAGACAACGTGCACAGCAAGCGAGATGGGAAGTTTTGGCTTAGACACCAGGGTGGCAATAGACGACGGGTGGAGCGAGGGTGCAATTAGTAGCTCCGACATACCTAGCACCTTCAACAGTTCCTTTTTCCTAACCCTACGTGAACACCTCGGAGCCTCCACTAATGAGACTTCCAACAACGAAACGTTCATTTTCCCGGTATTTTCATCTTTCATACACACACCCCTTTCCGGAACAATTTCAACCTGTTTTAACCTCAGATATTTCTTGTAGAATGTGGACGTCATTGCATGTCTTAATAATGCTGACGCTCACAGGAGCCTCTATGAGGGGAACATCAATTGAAACCAATGTTGCTCAGATAACGTCACAGAATTATTTCAATTATAGTATGTTCGTTTCAATGTTTAATTTAATACCAAAGTAAGTTAGGTTTTGGACTCCTATTAAATCAAACAGAAAACAATTTAGTCTGTAATTCACAAAGTTTCATTTTAAGACTTCAGCCTTCCAAAAACCATTTTTAAAAAAGTCATTTTTTAGGCACTCAAGAGCAGATAAATTTTATGGGAATTTAACTCCATTGATAGATAGGCAGGAATTTTTGAACTATCGGACAAACCAACCAATACTACGGACCCCTTCAGAAGCGAATAGAATAAAGAAGTTCCGCTCGAAAAAGAGAGAACAATCGACCAAAAGTCAGAAAGTGCTGCCTGTGGTGACCGCCGATTGAATCGCTCTGATTGAATTGAGGAGGGACACGGCCAAGAAATAGGACCAAGGAATCGAGGCCGTTACAGCGGAGGCATGTCCTTCCTTCCGGTCACGTGGCTTCGAGGCAAAGTGGAGTTACCAGATCCAGGCCCTGGCAACGCAGACTCAGAAAACCCCCTCACATACGAAACTACACACAAAGACGTAATGCAACTCGAGGGAGATTTTCATCCCTCCGAACCTGCAATGCTGGAGGGAAAGATCGAGAAAAAGCTTAGAGCGAGTTATACTACTACAATTCTAGTGACGGAAAGCGACGTGGAGGAGGAGTAGAAGGAAAATCGGCCCCGGAACCGGAACAAGGTGAGAAGGAAATTCCGGATGCGAAGTCCGGCTCGAGGAAAAAACGTAAACGGTTTTGATACTTCAAGTCGTTCCACGTCTGAGTTTATGTTAATAGAGACCTTCGAGGACAAGTTTACGTCTTTTGCTCGGCACTGCGAGTAACATTGTTATCCTTTCTTTGCGGACGTATCTCGGCTGCTGGAGAGCATCGATTTTTTTATTGGTTCTATCGTAGGAGCGAGCAGTTGACCTTTGGTTGCAGAGACTAGCGAAAAATTTGGTTGTACTAGCACGTTTACACCCACTATTCACAGCGTAAGTGGCAAAAATAATGTTTTTACTTCCATATTTACAGAGTAAATGGAAGTATTGTGATCGTCCTAAAATCGAGAATCGGAACGGAGCCTCAGAAAAAACTTTTTCTTATACACATTTACTCAGAATCACTTCCTGAACAAGTGTCTGTGTGTCCGTCTGTCCGTCTGTCTGTCTGTCCGTCTGTCCGTCTGTCCGTGTGTCCGTCTGTCCGTCTGTGGTCATTTACAAAAATGGCCATAACTCCCTCATTTCTCAACCTTTTTTCAAATTTCTTGAACTGAAATGTTTGTCTCGGCAAGACCTAACACCCTGTTTAATCGGAATTTGGATAACGCACAGTACTTCCGATATATTTGCATTTTTAGTGTTTTCTATTTTATTTTTTCCGGCCACAAAAATGAACCGATTTGAGCGTTCTTGGTCTTAAAATCTCTGTTTTACCTTGCAGAATATGTGGATATTTTTTACATTCCGAAAATGTGGCATTTTCTCATTTTGGGCGAATTTTAAAATGTTAATAGTGAATTTTTTGATATTTTTGGCCTAAACACCCTTTAAAGCAGTCAAAATATGATCAAATTGTGTCACAATTTTACGTTTCAAAATATGGAAGTATTGTGTGTTATCTACGCACCACTGGTTTCACTTTGAAACAAGGTTCTATAAATTGGAAGCTTGAAATCTGAAATCTTTCCAAACTACCTAACTGGCAATTTCTTGTGATCAATGTTGCCGCAGTTAGAACATGAATTATTAAGAGCACAATCAGCATTACATTCAGCAATCACTGAACAGACCACCAAAATATCAAACACACCTTCCTCAATCTAGAAATTATTGCGAACGCTCTCGACCCAGAGAGTCGTCATTTTATCAATTTGAAGAGCGAAATTGCCATGGAAAAGGCTTCGTTTATCTCTGGTGGCAGTGTTTCAAGTCGTCGGCTGCTCGTAATTTCCCCCATTCGGTCCGGATTTCCCTCGGAGTCTCATTAGCATTGAAATTTCCCTCCACGTTGCGTGACGAGATTAGGCACTGGCACAGGAGCGGGGCGGGGGCTCAGGTAAAACAACGCGGTTCATTTCCTTTCGCGTTTCGCTTCTTTCGCTGTATCTACAATGGCTGGGTTACACAGGTGAGCATTTTCCAGGGCTATCAAATAAATTGACGGCCCTATCTTGCAGGAGATTCACCGCGGGTTCAGATTCTTATCGACTGGTAAACATTTGCAGGTCATCAAGGTGATTAGTTAGCAATACGCTGAGTGAACCAGCAAGATAAGAGGGGTGGATTCGCCAAGAGATCCTACATTGCAGTTTCTAGTTTGGATCATGGCCCGTCCACAAATTCTGGTTGTCTGACTACCAATTAGAGGCCTCCTGGGAAGAAAAAACTCTCGGAAGGTGGAAAGCAGACTGAAAAAGACATGCCAAACATGCATGACTTGTTTTGAGCCCTAGTGCCTTATCTACGATGTTGCTATCTCGTATGTTGCCTGCCAAACTGGTTTACCCTATGGCTACACTCGGGCTCCTGGAACAAACCCATTTGGCCTTGTTGCAGGAGTGTGTCGGTGCCTCGTGCATGCACTGTGTAAGGTTTTGCAATGTCAGTGATTGTGGTTTCTGGGGAGTTCCCTATCAAACTTTGCGCTGCGCATTCGTGTAGTAAAGACCGGTTTATCAATTCATCCAAAGCTAGATTTCAAACTCGCTCCTCAGATCCGACTTGCCAAATTCGGCAAGTTCTTGGTCACTTTGGCCAAATTTGACGTGCTTCGACAAACGATGAAAACACATGAAACTTTGAAGATTTAATGAAACAAAACGATGAAAATTTAATGAAACATTCTCTCGCCTTTCTATATCCCAGCGATAACTGATCGCAGACCGGATGCATAATGTGGCAAACGAACACCATCAGCAGGCACATTAATCGGACACATAACACCGACCAACAAACTTAATACGATATTATTTTTAATGCGCGCTCACAGCGAAAAACGTATAGCCCTCATATGTTTGCTGTCTGTACGTTTTGTATTCTCTTGTTTTGGCCGTGTCCGCTGACGTTTAAAAGATATTAGTGGCAAGGAGGCGTAAAATAAATGAGGGAGGATGAGGACTCGACTGAAAAAAGCCATAATGGCTGCATCGGTGAGCGTGTTTTACTTTACACGTGTTCCATTCCGGTGCATCTGTTTGCTTTCGAATGCGTTGGTAGGAAAATATAACGATAAAGTGCCCAATGTTGCGTATAAATAGGCAGAGCAGCCGATGCTGACAGCAGTGTAACTCATGCCGACTTCAAATTTACGATTGGACTCGTTGAAATGCATTGAACGTGTCTCCATCAAATGTTTTTAAATGTGGAAATAAAATCCAGACATAATTTCCAACTAAGGAGGAGAGAATTTTGATTATTTTATTGTCAACTAAGTTGTGGTTAAACTGTTGGAAACTTTTGACAATTTCACCGCAGGCCTAGATCACTGATATTTTTTATGATTCTTATCAAGAAGGCCGAGGTTGAATTTTCGTTTTGAGAATTTAGTTAAAACTCCCTCAGTTAAGTAACGAAAAAATGCGACGCGCCAACAAGCAGCGGCCTCAAACCGATTCCTACATGCGATAAGGTTCAGGAGACAAGCGATAATTTTTCACGACTTCAGAGGACCGCTTTTTTGCCGTAGATTAATGCTTTTCATTAATAAGTTTGTATTTTAGAAATTGCAAAGAAGGCATCCTACAATTTTGATCTTATCACCCATCACAAAATCGATCAAAATATCAGCGTATCAAAATCAACCCGACTTGCTGTTGTACTTCAATAAATCGGCTTGGTGTTTACTGATACCGAACTTAATCCAAATTTTTGGTGTCTCTGATGCTCTGGATCCGGATTTTTAGTGTTCCAGAGGCTGAACCCGAAATTTCACTTTGCGACCTTGGAACTTTTTGAGCAACAATAAATTCTTTATACAGACAACTCTTTTGACCTTATCACAATCTCAGCAGCCATGGCCAGCTTGACTGTTGTGCAAACTTTGGCACTTCTACCTCCGACAAATTCACCGTTTCAATGGTATTACATAAATTTGTATGCTGCAGTCTAGAGGGTCAATCGGTGCCATAAAGGAGAAAGTGCATGGTGGTTTGGCATTACATGTCAAACTGTTGACCTACCTGTCCCAGGTTTAATTTCTCAGTCAAATTGGTCATTAACGATAACAATGAACAGTCATGTTATGAACAATAGTGCACCAATAGCAGCGGAATTAACCGTTAGGGGTGTTCCAACACTTGTAAGAAAGTCACTTCGAGAGTGATTCTCACGAAACGTACCTAGTAGGTAGGTACTAAAAATTATTTTTAGCAACTTCATTCCTTTTTTCTAACAACTTTCGACCGCATGCATTCGCCCTAGTTTCCCTTAACTCTTTTGCAAAAAAAAAAAAACCTGTAATTTTCACTTAATTCTAGAGGCAGTTAAGACCGCAAACGTCGCGTTTCATTCTAGTATTTGGACGGCTGCGGTGTTTTTTGGCGACCACGGTTTTCTCTAGAGCTTTCATGCTTTCAGATCACGGAAACGTTTCTAAATAAACGGATCACGTAGAAGTCCGAGTATTCGAGGCCGATAATCGGGATCTATCGCGTGATCTGTTATCGTTGCCACGATATGCTGTATAGCAGAGAACATGCAGTCACACGAGTTCCATTTAATGATTGTTCGTTTTTAAAAACGCTCGACCGGGTTTGTTTTAATGGTAAGCATTTGTCACGAGCGGATTCAACCTCTTCTTCCCTAGTTAATACAAAGTGAGTAGCATCTGATATTTTACTAAACGCCTGTACATCTGGACGTGTGGACTTCCGAAATGGGCCTGGTTTATTCTTTCTCACCTGAGTTTGGGACGGGTTGGAGTCGTTTGACGGTTTCATAGGGAGCCTGCTAAAAGATGAATAATAAGACAGATAAAATTGGAGATCGGTTGATTTTGAAGGGACAAACTGAGCTGAATGTGACTTGGGAGTGCTGCACGGTACCGAGGATCTAAAAACATAGTGGACCCATCGGTAACCTAAAACGGGACTCGCATTTTCCTACAAATTAATTCCCCGAAGGACCTACGTAGTAGCGTTGAGATTTATGGCATTTTTAATGCACGTATTTTTTTAACTCCCGGTCTTAACATTCTGATGCATGCGGCATTGTTTGGATGGCGGAGTAGAGGTCCCCGTAATTCAGATGACAATAAACCATGGTAGACATCAGGTGGTTTGGCCATTCCTCCAGACAATCGGTCCCACCTGTGCATTCGGGCCTCGATGATTATCCTCCGCCAGTCGGGGCAGAAATTCGTATCCCTATCACGTAATCAAAATGTTCTAGGGATGGGGGAATCAAGGGGGAGGCCAAGGGGAGCACATGTGCCCCTGACAACCTCGTTTCCAAGTCCAATGCTTCCATTTTGATATTGATGGCGTGTCACGAATCGGTCCCGTCATAACGCATTAATAACCAAACTATTAGCGACCATTTGTAGTCATCTGAGGTATACGATATAATATACGAAGGGGCATCTAGGATTTTTGTCATCCTTCGTGTTATTAGTTCAACCAAATATGCTCGTATGTCTTCGCACAAAATACAATCGAATGTATCAAACATCGGTCGGACGAACAAAATTATTAGGTCACCTCTGTTCTCGATGACAGCCTCTGAATCCTAGGATATGTTCAGTTTTGACCATGAACATATCGGATGGAAGAACTGGGATTTTTTTCTGGCATTAGAACAATATGAGTTATTTTGGACCACCCAGAGTACAATTTAACTAAATAGAAAATTTTGCAAAGACGCCTAGTAACTAAGGTTTTGGCTGGACTAAAAATGGTGAATCATAATGGCGGATGCCACCTATTCCCATGGTCGGAGGGTGTCGTGAGTGGGATGGCGTCCGACACTTGAGACTTGATACGGGGGACTTAAGGGGACTTAGCGCTGCAGGTGGCACGACATGTGAAAGGCATGAGATGGTGGCATCGTACAACTAGAAGGGTGAGACAGGGAGATATTTTCCTGAGAAAAGACAAGAGATGAAACGAGGGTGACAATTAATAGGACCGAGTGGAGGGCGCCTTGCGTGTAGCCTGTAGCGGCTCAGACAAAAGGACCCCCAACTGGCGAATGATGGCGGACCGCGATGGCGAAGCCCCTCATCCCCACTCCGACACGTCCCTTCCCACGCTCCTCATAGATCAGCCTTCCCACGACCCCTCATCGACGGTCCTTCTCTCCCTCCTCCTCTCGCAGGTTTTTGGCAGCTAGCGGTGAAGTCGCTCTTTTTTTTTATTCAACGCGAATAAAGAACTTCAGAAACAAGCATTTTTCAAAATTATCACTGTTGCTTCAACAAAAGTTGATGGTGAAAGGGTGGGATGTTAAAGGACGTTTTCTAAGTATCAGGCGTACGCATGAATTCCTGCACCTGGACATCACATACAAGGGTAATTATAATGTGAGCGAAGATATATCATTAGATAGGTAGGTACTTTTTCTAACCTTTGAAATGCTCAACAATTTCGACATTTGGAACGATTTCTTCAAAAAACTACTAACGGATTTTTCAGATTTTTCGCTGACTTCAGTGGCCTCAAATATTAAAATTTCTGTATGAAAGTCTCTTTGCAAGTTTGCTAGCAGCCGTTGCGCTTTAATAAACTCAGTTCCAGGAAGCTGGGCGCTTGATCGTTGCGTCGGTGGAAAATAGCAAAACCGCTTACGAGTTTCCCTAACAGAGCACTATTACGAGATACGAGACGACTACCCAAGAGCTAACCTCGAGTTACCGCTTAGCACTAGAACTAACAGCTAAGCTTCTGCAAATTGGTAGGAACCAGAATTATACCGCTGAGCCAAGTCAATCTAATGCTCGCAATGTAGTGCAAGATAGGAGTCATTATGAAATTTTGAAGAGGTATGCCCACCCAGTAAAAAGAGAAAGAAAAACTAAGTGAAAAATTCAGTTTCAACGAAAATCTCCTAGAGATGAACTTTCAAGCCACTTTCACAACATGACCGATTGCTCACGGCCGTAGATGTACATTCAAAATGTTTTGATCAAAATCAACTCACCACAATACGAATCCATGGCCGTGCAGGAATTCAATCTTTTGCACGTTAAACTTGAGTATGGCCTAGGTCAGAGCAAACATTGATATTTGATGGAAGAGTGGATTACAGCTGATAGAAATCTTTTGATTGTTGACATTGTTAACAAGTTCTCGGATCATTCATGTACCTACCAACATGGCACATACCATATTATGCGCAAATAACATTGCAGAATTGGAATCTCTAAAGGTCAATCCCAACTAGGAAAGGAAAAGGATTCATTTAACATAGCCTTTAGAAACAGGCGTACATGGAAGTCCGACCCTCTGAGGGTTGGTACACAATTATTGCCATTGCGAATTGTTGGCGTTGAATCACCTCGGCCTCATTTTGCTACCAGGGCCAAATAGAAAGCGCCCACTTTATTACGTCGGCCTCCTAGATTAATTAAATCCTTGATTAACTAACCCCAACTCCCATTGCGTGTTCTCTATCTCTGTCGTTGAGTGCCATGTTGAGCCCAAAATGAACAATTGGCAGCGCCCTCTGTCCACGGGCGGACTGTGTAATTTGACTCGGTTAACGCTATTTGCATGCTTTGTGATGTCTTCTAGTCATCTGATATTGGCAGTGTAAAAGCGTTAGCATGGCGCTTTTAATCAGGAAGGACAGAAGCCGAAAGCGCAACAAGAGGTCCAATGATCCAAAGGTAACCTCGTTGCAATTACATAGCAATAATGGAATCCCGATTCGGCTCTTCAGGGGTATACCCAAGCAGCGGATTGATCGGAAGAAAAAATCTGAGGAAAATGTTTATGACATTTTTTTTTGGATAATGCACCAAAATCAATTTCTGGGAGACCGCCATTCGCATTATCGTTAACTGACCCGAGAGCATTCGCCTCATGTACCTAATAGGTAATAATTATTATGATAATGAACGTCCATTGAAGATGTGTGTTAAACAGGAAGGATGGATGCGAAAAAATATTAAATTGGTCAAATTAATCAAGCATGGTAATCAAGTAAAATGAAAATTACCTTATAATTTAAAAGAAAAAACTCTTTCTGGTACGAGCGTACGTATTCGGGTGACGTAATCGCTAGAAAAAATTGATCCTTGGGGTTATTTTTAATCAATTTTTGTGAAGGGGTTAACTCGATTAGGGACCAACTGGACCCCCGAGTGCATGAGTAAGTGCGGCAGGAAGAGATAGCACCAGCCCTTTCACAGCAGAACGAGGAGGACTGGATGTAAACAATCGGGCATCACCACGTCTCCAAAAGTAAGCATTACTTAGCTTGATGCAATTTTATACAACCTGATGATTAAATAACACGTCGTGGAAACATTTATTTGAAACTTTTTCTCCCTATTTTTTTTAAGTTAGCAAAAACTTCTAATAACAACCCTCAGGACACTGGCTTGATATCTTCCCCAAGCGTGGGGAAGAAATTATCCAAAGGCCCCGGCGGCATGGCCGGTTTCGACGACTCTAATCAACGGGATTCGTCACGGGGTTTATCATACAAGAATGAAAAAGACGGATGTGAGCATTCGACCAGGAGAAATGACAGGACATGGCAATGGTGGGGTAGGTATCTTTACAGCTCAAATAGAACGGATACCTACTCTCCGTCCTTCGACCAATCGCATTAACATCTGATTGACGGGAGGAATTTCGTTATTAGATCCCACCCTCGCACTCGTTTGAAGATGACACTCATTTCAAGTGAATCAAGGCAGTTCGTTCCACATCATGTTTCCGACACCTGCCACAGGTGATGGGCTGACGAGCTCGATGGAACCCGGAGGCAGAGGAAAGACTTGAGTATTTTCAAAAGCCTAGGTCGAATCTAGGATTATTACTTACTAATCACCGGATGCGAAGACCATCGATTGCAGGACCGAAGATTCAACTTGTGAGACAATTTGAGAGGCAATAAATTATTGTTATCACCAAGAAAACTAACTGTGGCTGAGGATTTTTTTTTTCAGCAAGGGAGTTTTTTTTTTTGAGAGGGATCTCTTTTTTCGTAGCGGAATAATTGAAAGGTCACTTTTTCTCAACCCAACATCAACGAATATAACAGGATGGAAAATGCCGAAAAGAGAAATGAGAAATAGAAAACTGGCGACGAGATGAGGTGATTATTATGTAGGTCAAGTGTCGGTTCCGGTCGTCGACTGCACTTGCACTTGGGCGAACTATAGAGACTGAATAGGTGTTTCCGATGGGTCGTGTTAGTGCACGGTCGTGTTAGTGCACCTTAAGTAACGCGCCATGTAGTTGAACTTGAGACTGTAGCAGCCTTGGCCAAGTCGCGACCCTCCAGGGCCGGTAGCTCTGCAGCTAACTACTCTAAGCAGTCGACTAATGAAGGGCGGAGTGAGTTCGTAGGGTTCTGTAGGGCCAAAAAGGCTTGAAACTCTCACCTACCGACACTCGTTCCGCTGCCAAGGCCGTCCGTAACCCAGTTCCAAGGATCCACGATTGTTCTGTTCGTCGCGTCGAGTGGCCTCTCTACAGGTTAGTGGTCTCAGCGTTTCCTCGCATCGACCCGACCAAAAGGTGACACCTGACACGGATTTTCAATTTGCCTTAGCCAGCCGGTAAAAGTTGGAATTCCGAAATTTTCTCCAATTTCAGTTTTGCTGATTTGTACAATGAGACAAAATTCTTTGAACTGAAGAAGTTGAGCTGATGAAGATTTGGATTTGGAACATCGTGTTCAAACTCAACTTCGAGTTCAAACTCAACTTCGAGATCAAAGTAAACTTCGAGATCAAAATCAACTTCGAGTTCAAAGTCAACTTCGAGATCAAAATCAACTTCGAGATCAAAGTCAACTTCGAGATCAAAATCAACTTCGAGATCAAAGTCAACTTCGAGATCAAAATCAACTTCGAGATCAAAGTCAACTTCGAGATCAAAATCAACTTCGAGATCAAAGTAAACTTCGAGATCAAAATCAACTTCGAGTTCAAAGTCAACTTCGAGATCAAACTCAACTTCGAGATCAAAATCAACTTCGAGATCAAAATCAACTTCGAGATCAAATTCAAGTTCGGGTTCAAACTCAAGTTCGAGTTCAAAGTCAGATTCGAGATCAAACTCAACTTCGAGATCAAAATCAACTTCGAGATCAAAATCAACTTCGAGATCAAATTCAAGTTCGGGTTCAAACTCAAGTTCGAGTTCAAAGTCAGATTCGAGATCAAACTCAACTTCGAGATCAAAGTCAACTTCGAGATCAACTCAACTTCGAGATCAAACTCAACTTCGAGATCAAAGTCAACTTCGAGATCAAAATCAACTTCGAGATCAAAGTCAACTTCGAGTTCGAACTCAACTTCGAGATCAAAGTCAACTTCGAGGTCAACGTCAACTTCGAGATCAAAGTCAACTTCGAGATCAAACTCAACTTCGAGTTCAAAGTCAACTTCGAGATCAAAATCAACTTCGAGATCAAAGTCAACTTCGAGTTCAAACTCAACTTCGAGATCAAAGTCAACTTCGAGATCGAGATCAAAATCAACTTCGAGATCAACGTCAACTTCGAGATCAAAGTAAACTTCGAGATCAAACTCAACTTCGAGTTCAAAGTCAACTTCGAGATCAAAATCAACTTCGAGATCAAAGTCAACTTCGAGTTCGAACTCAACTTCCAGATCAAAGTCAACTGCGAGGTCAACGTCAACTTCGAGATCAACGTCAACTTCGAGATCAAACTCAACTTCGAGTTCAAAGTCAACTTCGAGATCAAAATCAACTTCGAGATCAAAGTCAACTTCGAGTTCAAACTCAACTTCGAGATCAAAGTCAACTTCGAGATCAAAATCAACTTCGAGGTCAACGTCAACTTCGAGATCAAAGTAAACTTCGAGATCAAACTCAACTTCGAGTTCAAAGTCAACTTCGAGATCAAAATCAACTTCGAGATCAAAGTCAACTTCGAGTTCAAACTCAACTTCGAGATCAAAATCAACTTCGAGATCAAAGTCAACTTCGAGATCAAAGTCAACTTCGAGATCAAAGTCAACTTCGAGATCAAAGTCAACTTCGAGATCAAAGTCAACTTCGAGATCAAAGTCAACTTCGAGATCAAACTCAACTTCGAGATCAAAATCAACTTCGAGATCAAAGTCAACTTCGAGATCAAAGTCAACTTCGAGATCAAAGTCAACTTCGAGATCAAAGTCAACTTCGAGATCAAAGTCAACTTCGAGATCAAAGTCAACTTCGAGATCAAACTCAACTTCGAGATCAAAGTCAACTTCGAGTTCGAACTCAACTTTGAGATCAAAGTCAACTTCGAGATCAAACTCAACTTCGAGATCAAAATCAACTTCGAGATCAAAGTCAATTTCGAGATCAAAGTCAACTTCGAGTTCAAACTCAACTTCGAGATAATTGTCAACTTCGAGATCAAAGTCAACTTCGAGTTCGAACTCAACTTCGAGATCAAAGTAAACTTCGAGATCAAAATCAACTTCGAGTTCAAAGTCAACTTCGAGATCAAAATCAACTTCGAGATCAAAGTCAACTTCGAGATCAAAGTCAACTTCGAGATCAAAGTCAACTTCGAGATCAAACTCAACTTCGAGATCAAAGTCAACTTCGAGATCAAAGTCAACTTCGAGATCAAACTCAACTTCGAGATCAAAGTCAACTTCGAGTTCAAACTCAACTTCGAGATCAAAGTCAACTTCGGGATCAAACTCAACTTCGAGATCAAAATCAACTTCGAGATCAAAGTCAATTTCGAGATCAAATTCAACTTCGAGTTCAAACTCAACTTCGAGATAATTGTCAACTTCGAGATCAAAGTCAACTTCGAGTTCGAACTCAACTTCGAGATCAAAGTAAACTTCGAGATCAAAATCAACTTCGAGTTCAAAGTCAACTTCGAGATCAAAATCAACTTCGAGATCAAAGTAAACTTCGAGATCAAAATCAACTTCGAGATCAAATTCAAGTTCGGGTTCAAACTCAAGTTCGAGTTCAAAGTCAGATTCGAGATCAAACTCAACTTCGAGATCAAAATCAACTTCGAGATCAAAATCAACTTCGAGATCAAATTCAAGTTCGGGTTCAAACTCAAGTTCGAGTTCAAAGTCAGATTCGAGATCAAACTCAACTTCGAGATCAAAGTCAACTTCGACATCAAAGTCAACTCCGAGATCAAAGTCAACTTCGAGATCAAACTAACTTCGAGATCAAAGTCAACTTCGAGATCAAATTCAAGTTCGGGTTCAAACTCAAGTTCGAGTTCAAAGTCAGATTCGAGATCAAACTCAACTTCGAGATCAAAGTCAACTTCGAGATCAAAGTCAACTTCGAGTTCAAACTCAACTTCGAGATCAAAGTCAACTTCGAGATCAAACTCAACTTCGAGATCAAAATCAACTTCGAGATCAAAGTCAACTTCGAGATCAAAGTCAACTTCGAGTTCAAACTCAACTTCGAGATCAAAGTCAACTTCGAGATCAAAGTCAACTTCGAGATCAAAGTCAACTTCGAGATCAAAGTCAACTTCGAGTTCGAACTCAACTTCGAGATCAAAGTCAACTTCGAGATCAAAGTCAACTTCGAGATCAAAATCAACTTCGAGATCAAAGTCAACTTCGAGTTCAAACTCAACTTCGAGATCAAATTCAACTTCGAGATCAAATTCAACTTCGAGATCAAAGTCAACTTCGAGATCAAACTCAACTTCGAGATCAAAGTCAACTTCGAGATCAAACTCAACTTCGAGATCAAAGTCAATTTCGAGATCAAAGTCAACTTCGAGTTCAAACTCAACTTCGAGATAATTGTCAACTTCGAGATCAAAGTCAACTTCGAGATCAAATTCAACTTCGAGATCAAAGTCAACTTCGAGTTCGAACTCAACTTCGAGATCAAAGTCAACATCGAGATCAAATCTCACTTCGAGATCAAAATCAACTTCGAGATCAAAGTCAATTCCGAGATCAAAGTCAACTTTGAGATCAAACTCATGTTCGAGATCAACGTCAACTTCGAGATCAAAGTCAACTTCGAGTTCAAAATCTGTTGAAGGGGAATAATTCACAGTGGATATCTGTTGAATCGTTCGATTCAGTAACTCGGATCATGATCTAGGCCTCGTTTAGTTGAAGTTGGCTTATTTGAGTTAAGATTCGCTTGTCTGCGCGAGAGAGAGAGGAGACAAAGGAGAGGCGATATTCAACCCCACCTCCTATAAAGCTCTAGAGTGGACTAATGAACAAAAATAATATTCCATGAATATTCATCATTTTCCCCGAAGAGCCAGCCGTGAAGGTAGGGTTACGGCTAGAGGAAAACGACGATCCATAGCAATTCAACAGGTGTTTTTTTTTTCAATTAGGATATCTCTCGTTGTCTCTTTTCAACCCACGATGGAGTTTAAAGAGCTTCGGTGAATTCCGCACTTCACCATTGTGTCACTATACCTGTGAAATTCCAATTTTGATGGTGTCGCACTGACAAGAGTAGTTAAAATCTATGCATATGAGCTCAAGGTAGTTTGATGGCATTTTTTATCCAGCCATAATTTGTGGTACTTTGTCGCGCAGAATGTTAAAGATTTTCATGAAAACAACTCCGTGAGGGGTTGTAATTAAAACATGTTTAGCGCTAACGTGAGGAAGGAAAACTAACGAACAAGTATTCTCGTTTTTTACGATAAAGCATTTTTCTTGGGAATTTTAATGCCGATTTCAATGGAAGACTATATTTCTCACTTGGGGAAAAATGGCATCTCACGAGACCTGAATAGTTGGCGTAGTAGGTGAAAACTGTACTGCGTCAAGAAAGAGATAAGAGCGATTTTTTCTCAACCTGCATCGCCTACGGTTGGCCGCACTGCAGATCTTGGCACAATGCGACCTTAGGATGATTGTAATTGCAAATAGGGACGGTGATATTATCCAAAGAAGGCTTTGCAGGAGGAAAGCGGGAGATTCATTGCTTTCAAGGAGTCGGGAAAGATGTAGGTGATGTTGGCGTTGTACGTCTGTCTCTCGGGTGCTGTGCGGCAGTTTTATGAGTGGGTCGGTCGAGGACAATCCCTACGATGTGAGGATAGATCGTGATCTTGCGTCGCGACGACAATTATAGAGCGTGAAGTTGGAATTTGGGTTGAGGGGTACATTCATTTCAGGTAGATACCAAAATCTCAGGCAATTTATTAAAATCGCGTTTTTGTTTGATTGCGTCGTTAAAGAACCACCATCGCACATCTGAGTATTCGGCAATTTTCAGGAAAAAAAAAGGAAAGAACATCAGACTTGGAGTTTGATTACGATTTTAATTTTTTCTTTCATTGTGAGTTCGACTTCGAGCATGATTACGAGTTCGAGTTTCTGTTTCATTTTGAGTCTGACTTCGAGCTTGAGTATGAGTTAGAGTTTCTGTTTCATTGTGAGTTTGACTCTTGACAATTTGTTGATGGAATAAAATATATCATGTTCGTAATACTTATGTGAAGGAATTCCTGGAAATTCCCCCTCTGGGTATGGGCCTTTCTCGAACTTTACCTGCCGAGATCGGTAAAAGTGTGAGCCTTGAAAGCGTTAACTGTACCTACCTATCACTGTAGATTAGCAGCGCTCAATCATCATCATGTTTTACCTCTAGCATGCATGCAGGATGTCTAGTCACGCTTGGCCGAGAAGGTCGTCTCAATCTCAAACGATGATCAGAAGAGCCTCATCGACTTGAGAATCCTTTTATCCTGGGCCGCCAGGACTCTTAAAGATCCACACGGCCGATCGCCTTCGGGGTCTATCTCCTTTATGAATGGCGCGTCTTAATTAACTCGGCACGTCATGTTCTCCATAGTCGTTTCTATGGGCTCTAGAGTTTTTCATTTTAACCATTTTTCATTTGTATGCGTCTGTTCCCTTTGACTGCGCTACAAAAGCAATCAGTCCTGTCTACCTCTGTCATCTTAATTATCTTATTGTTACTGGCAAGATGAAACAGGCAGGGATCGAGGACTCGTTAGTTTGATTCATTACATGGCTTCCGATCTTGTAAATGAGCTCCATGTCTCATTAATTTCCCTCACCACGGCCCTTCCTGCTGTGAATCTCATGCTATCCGAAAGGAGAAGGTGCGCCAGCTATGGCTCCACCTTTTTCCCATCCGTCATTGTGATATCGTTAGTTTGTTACTCGCTGCGAGCAGCGTCGCATGCTTCTCAGGTTTGTGATTAATATATTTTTGATAAGGTCGGCGAGCGCCGAACTTTTCTGGTCATACGCCAATGAGTGTTCTCGAAATAATTTAGATTTATCGACGGCCAATGAGCTTGTGGATTCATACGTTCAAAATATATGTTCAGCCAGACACCGTTCGCCGAATCATCGATCATCATCGAAAACCAGTTACGAACCTGTTAGCTCCAGTTTTTGAAGTTGAATTGAAATGCCTTTGCAACTATGGCGGTTATACAATTTCGTAATGTCGAACGGATTTCAAAGATTTCTGATTCTGAAGGCGATCTTCGATAGGTATCTCTAAACTGAAGAGCGTAATTGGAATTCAAATTTACTTAGGTAGGTACCTTATTTAACTGACGGAGCAAAAGTGTTTATAACCATTGACAAAGATATTTTAATTACCTATACAAAAATTTCGTTTTTTTTTTCAGTTTTCGACCGCAGCAGCCAAAAACATGGAATTTTTACGTTTGCTGGTTATGCACGAGTGGTATTACAACAGGATCGTCTTATGAAGCCAAATGATCCTGCAGCAGGGAGGCTATTCCTTCCGGGAGTTCTCTTGTTCTGACTATCCAAATGCAGTCGCTAGCCTATGCGGTTTAGACATTGCATCGCCTAGTTCTAGCGTCAGCTCAAGAAATGTTCAGCGACGAGACTCTAAGGTGAAACAGCCACAAGCAAAAGACAATATCCTAGCACAACAGGTGTCCAGGGCACGTTGTCAACATAAGCGCAATATCCCCAAGCCAATCCTGACAATACGAGCCGACGGCCTTTCTAGTCTGAATGCGAACCTAAAAGCGTCCAATTAGCGATCCAATTAATTTTGAACACCCTTGACTCCATAGTGATGGCTCCTGCCGCCTGGCCTACAGTGAATTTAGCTTTGAATTAATGACGATTAGCGGATAACAAGGTCAGCCAGTCTGGTTAAGACGGAAATTCAATCCCAACACCAGGCTTATGTGCGGAAAATTTAACGTGTTGTGGGATGGATTTCCTGGTAATTTTCAAGGCGCATTAGCTTGAAGAGCCAACCGCACAACAGGCTTATGGCATTGCATCATCGATCAGTTCCGAAAGCTGTATACATTATCTGTCTCCTGTTTTATCATATTTTGTCAACGTTCAACTGTGGGGAGAAAAGTAGGAAAAACCTTGCTTTCAGGCCAATCAAATTTTCACGCTGTCCCTTCTTTGCGGCCCCTTTCTGCCCAGCAAAGGGGAAAAGACCCTTCTTTCTTCCATCTCAAAGACGCGAAAGGAACATTTTATTCCGCTGAATAAAATATCGCGGTCTTCTTGAAACAGTGTAGGTACAGTGAAGGATTTTTTGCTGCAGAGAAGTCGAATAGCTGAGTGGTTAGAGTGCTTGGTACGGAGGATTTGATGATCATGAATCACTATTCTTTCCGTGCAAAGGAGGCATGACAAATATTCTCAAGAAAAATGTCAAAATTGAGATTTTTTTACTGTTTCAATAAGAGAAGTACCGGCGATTAGCGTTTACCAAAATGTGGTAAGACGTGTATGAGCAAGAGCTTATAAGATTATGTTCCAACACCCACATCTGCGGACGTACATTTACGTTGGCACCCAATCAACAAAGGGACGTTACTCACTTGCCTGGGTAAAATGAATAATTTTCCATCTTAATTATTCTGGCGGTACCATCACCTCCTTTTATCTCAGTCATTTGCTAAAGTCTTTTCTGAGTGATTAATCCTGAAAGAGAGGGTCAAGACAGGGATTCTGTTATAGAATTAGAACTTGAGACATTCGTCCCCAAATTAGCGATCCATTCATCTAAACTTTTCCCTTTTATTCGGAGCTCCTCGTGAACAATTATTGCCACAGTACTGTCTTTCTTAAGATTTCTGAAGACGTCCCTCCAGAAATGGAAATGAATTTTCTCCTGTTCCCTTTGTCCCGTGGAAAATGTTACTAAAGTAGAATCAACCTCTCTAGAAAAAATTATCGCCCATTGAAAAATTTGGACACAACTTTACAAATTATTATTTTCACGATAATGTACTGAAGGCGCGATATAAAGCATAGAATATAAAAAAATAGGATATATAGCAAAGAATAAAAAAAAAACTGTAATAGTTTTCACCATTGGCTGAGCAACAGAAACACCTTGAATTTTGAATAGGTAGATGCGTCTTGTCTTCGTTGGCAGGTAAATTTGGTTCCATTTTGGTAGAACGCGTTTCTTATGTTGGCCACCCTTTTTCCCCGCTTTAGTTCTAAATAACAATCCGTAATTCACCGGATCGTATTGCATCACGCGAACCCGACAAAAATAAGTCAACTGGGAAATGAGGTCCAGTTTATATCAAGCAGCATTCGTAATTGCATTCGTAACCACTGAAATCAACCCTGGCCTTATCTTCTGGAGCCTGAAAAATACGATGTGTTAATATTTGCCTTGGCAACTGGCGAGGTGCCCGGGGGTCGGGAATTATTTTTTCTGGGTCAGATCAATGTGATAACGGCTGAATCACGATTTTTCGTGAGAATATCTTTATTGAGCTCGGGCTCGAATAATACGCCAAATTCATAGCTGCTAGTTTAAATGAATGTTCTCTAGTCTCAATTACATTTTTCACAATTTTTCCTACCTGATTCCCCGGGTTCATCTAGGTAGGCAGTCCCTCGGCTAGTGCAGAACAAAAGTGTGCAAGTGAAGCTTAACCGAATTCTGGTGAAAAATTAAATTAAGTCGCAGGGGTAATAAAGGAATGAACGTGCAGTCATCTAGTTTCATTGAAGATGGAGAAGTCTACCGAAGGAGATAGAGACCACTATGTGCGTGAGAGGGTAAGACTGGTACGATGAAGTTTGATGACTAGAAGATGAAATGAAGAATTACGGCATTACCTATTTGCAAATAATTCAGATTCTCATTGGCAGTGCACGGCCAGGCTTAATATTGCGCTTAGTGGGAGTAATGAAAATGCCTAGCAAAAAACGTTTCCCATAACCATGAGACTATAGGGTAACTGGTAGTCTTCTGGGGTGAGGAAGACAGCAAAACATTGGAGTGAAGTGCAGGTGAACGGAGCGGAGAGTTTGCATGGTTGGGTTCACATGACTATGAAGCTTGCTTGAAACATGTTTTTTTGGTTCATTTTTCTATAGAAATGAACCTTTGTAATCGGTCGGGAAAAAAAAATTTTTAACACCCCCTGAAAATTTGTTGGTTTACGTTTCAAGGGGTGTAGAATCCGAATCTGCAATAAAAATTTTTTGTCCGTCCGCCGTCCGCCGTCCGCCGTCCGCCGTCCGCCGTCCACCGTCCGCCGTCCGCCGTCCGCCGTCCGGGGTTTTTCAGGGGGAAGGAGTTATCGAAAAATTTTGAAATTTTTACCAAAAATCAAGTTCCGTATCTAGTTGGTCCTAACATCTCGACAGAACCCTACCTTAATTTTAAGGCCAGTAAAACAGCTGTTGAAGTGGGAAAAAATTCGTGTTTTTCTGGAAATTTGAAACATAGGCATGTGACGCATCATTTTCTATAGATTTTTCTATGCTGAATCGAATGAGACCATCGCCACGCCGGTAGCTCCAACCGTTCAGGATTTATTGCAGTTTTAGTGAGACATTTTTGAGTTTTTCAAAATTTCTACAATTCTTAATAACTCGAAAACTACTCGAGCCACAAAATTCGTTTTCCACTCGATGGAATCCCCACAAAAACTTCTGTCCTCCCAATATCTTCAATTTAAAGAATTTGGTCGAATTACACAAATCAGCTAAACAAAAATTGGAAAAAGTTGGGAACTCGGCATCGGTTCTTAGATACAGTTGATTGATCTACTTACGACCACTAGCCTATGACACCAACAAAGTGACGCACTCACACTAGGCCAGTTGCGCTTGGCAACGTGAGAGCGAGTCAAGCTTCAACAATGGTTCTGAGGCATTCTTGACGCATTTTTAATTTAATTATTATAAATTTTATTTAATTATAAAATAATATAATATATTATAAATAATAATAATAAATAAATTTATTTAATTATTCAGATAATTTAATAATTATTATTATTCTGTTAGTTACGTAGGTAAATAAGAATAGATTAAATGATGATTTCAACAAAAATTAACGACGCGCTGCGTTGAAAAGATAGATAGGTAGGTCAAGCAAGGAGGACCAAGCAAAGAGGTTGATTATTTTTTGCCGGGTTGAAAAAACGTTTTTTCAAATCCCCATCTAGAACACCAATTTATACTGAAATTCTAGAATAATAACAACTAAATTCCGTGTTTGAGGAGAACCTATATATCGTAAGATTTGTCTTTGCAATCGAAAAATGAACCCCTGTGCAAAATTTGCAGAGTTCTTCGGCTACACCAAAAACTGATGTGCACATGCCACTGATCTACTTAGCAGCGTTTTTTTTTCTGAATTGTTTCGTCTAAATAAATTCAACGTTTTTCGAAATGTTTGCCAAAATGTCAGTCTCTGCATTTGTAGCAGGTAATCGAGAGCCTAGGCAGACATCCGAACTTCGAACGAGTCAATTCACCGAACTAAACCGCTGTACGGCAGAGTTGCTCTACCAAGGGTGAAGTTCAGTTGAAGGGGAACGGCGTTTGCCGAACGTGCTTAGTTTGACCAAAAGCCCAAATCCTACCGTTGTCCTATCATCCAACTTTGGGAAAGATACGAGTGAAATCGGCTATGCTCAGGGAGGGTTCCGTGAAATGCTTGGGAGGTTTCGTGTACGACCTATAAGCATAGCTTTGACACCCTTCAGGTAGTCTGAGCTCGTACTACTCCAACTGCTATAATAAGTTGATATGTGGACCGACCGTCATAACATACTCGAGCAAACCTGCCCCCAAATCTGAAGACCTTCGAACGGAGCAGTTCTCACACGCGAGTGGTGCCAAGCCACATCCGCGTCACTGCTTTTCTCTTTCACAGGAGAAATAGCGATACGATGATGCGGTTCAGATAAGGAATTTCTCGCTCGAATATATTTCTGTTCACGCAAGATGAACAATGCTTCAATGACAATTTTCTAATCTCATTTTTCCGGCCTTGAAAATAAGTTGGCCTCCTCAGGGTCTTGAAATTTTGGTATTGGCCGAGAAATACCCACCGGCCTTCTTGGGGACTGGGCAGTATGATCTTCTCTTTTTCAACAGCTCAGGATGTTCTCATTTTTTTGGACTTTCAAAATTGCAGAACAGCTCTTGGAAAAAGATTCAAGTCTATCCATTACAATGATTCAGGACTGGTATCACATTGGTTGCACGTTTCGGTCCGGTCTCTTGGTCTAATTGGTTTTCTTGAGCGACAGTTCGTCAAAATATGTCAATCACCTTCTATTTAATGCTTCAATTCAGCAGATGTATGATTTCGTATTTTCAAAAAATAGAATTGAATTTTGTACATAAAATTTCTGAACAACCAGATTACCTGAGCTTTCGAAGATATCAACTGGAAACCATGAATTGGAAAATTTAGGTTTCAAGTGAGACTTTAATAATTATGTTGATGATGGCGTGGGCAGAGATCGGGCGAGTCACACACATACCTAATATTAATTCAGATGGCTCAACTATCAGCATTTTTCAGCACAACTCGGAGCGGAGGAAGAACGCGGGAATGAATATTTCAAAAGTTGGTCACCTCAGGAGCAATCCTCTACACCGGATGCCATGTCGGGGAATCCCGAATAAAATCTCGTTCCCAGATCGGTATATAGTTCGAGTTCGGTGAGTTCGAGCTCAAAATCGTCGAGCTTACGGTCCGTTTGCATCCGAATGGGATGCAAGTTATCGACGGCTGGAGTGGAAATTAAGGTGCGAGAATTCCAGGACAGGTTGGGCAGACGCTATTAGCTTAGCACCCGCGGAGCGGATGTCTCAACCCGAGAGAAGTGAACACGATAATAGAGCCATAAAGGACGCGTCTCTCCTCAAGGAAAAATCCCCATCCCAAGTGGGACAAAGATAGTAAACGAGCTGACCTCAGTCAGCAGCAACCTGAGGATCTTTTCGTCTCGTTTCCTCGCGCCGTTAACGACTTCAACCGGAGGCTGGTTGAAAGTAAATAAAGCTGTAAGGCGCTGAGTGGAATCCCGTCGCCCCGATAGGAAGGTTCGAATGAAGATAAAACGTATCTTTGAGCCGAGAACAGGTCGGCAAAGGGCGGCTCTATCTATACTCGCACGATTGACTTCTCCCTCTTCCTCTCTCTTTTCCAGGCAAATACTATCCGATTCCGTTTCTTTTGCTTTTCTCAACTCGAACTGTCACCGAGATTTACTGGTCCGATAATGCAGCCAGTACCGACACCGCGTCGTGTTATTCAGGAGGAAGAAATAGCTGTTGAAAACGCGATCATCGGGGAGGTTTAGCAAGATATGACTGTCATTTTGCACTCATTGATTGGTAATTAGAGATCGAACAAGGTTTTTTTATAAGCAATTCTCTAATATCAATACAGGATTTCAGATTATCGAGGCATACGTATAAGGTAGCTACCGTACGTAGCTAACAGATAACATCTTCTGTTGAACGTACGCGTAGTGGGAGCGTCCACGGTTCACACCTTCGTACGTTTCTCTCGAGTTGCCATTCGGAGCAAATATTTGACTCGATTGATCGATTCCACACCTTCCCACTACTTGAAATCGCCCCTGACTTTCCCGTAGAGTCCTCCGATTGGAGAGCAGCCCCTCCGAGGATAATCTCCACTTCATCGACAAATCTTCCTTCTCCAAAGGAGCGAAAACAAACAACGCCTTTTGAAAGGTGACACTATAGATAGGACAGCCTTCCAATTCCAACTTGCACTCAAACAACCCCAAGTTTTACCAGCTTTCCAGAAAAACTACGATAATTACTTTCTCTCCAGCCCCTATGCCGCAAAGGGAAAAAAACCTTTTCCAACCCACACCACCTTTTTGGCGAGGGTCACGAACAAAGAACGAAGATTTGTTTCTATTTTTTGTCTGAAAGCAGAAAGCGGAGAAGTCTATCTACCATTGTTGTTGATTCTCTTCTTTTTCCTCGGATGCAAGCGCCTATCCCAAATCACAATACTTTTAATGCAACTCTGTTTACTCAATTAGAAAACGAAGCTTCCGTTTTGTCAATATTGGCTGGAGTCTTTTAAAACCCTCCCGGGAGTAAAGAGAAATAGAGGGACGGTTCCTAGGGTGGTATCGGATTACGCCGCAAGACTTAGTTTTATTCATCGCCAATCATTCCAAGCTCAGACAGTATAAAAGTAAGTCTGGTGAATGGCCGGGATGAAGATGCTGGAACACAACAGGCAGCTCGCATACTATTTGGGCTATACTATATTTTTCAACATTTTCAATTCACTTTGGGCAATTTCGTAAAAAAGAAAAAGAGCCCAATTTATCAGATTACCAATTCAAGATATTATGTAATTTGATAATTAGCACCCTTGCACGATTATTTTTTGTTTCAGGAAATGCAAGATTTGAATGTTCCCGTTCGTTTTGGCACGGTAGGCATAGGTATGCCTAGTCTACCCAAGATTTTTGCGTCGGAAGACGATTTTTTCACAGAACGTACTTTTACTTTTCTTTTGAAAAACTAAATCATGGATCTATCCCCTCTTTATAGAGTGTGGCTTTACGCGCTCACCGCCCCAAGCAGGTCAGGCCCCAAGTTCTTTTCAAAGTAAATTGCTTTTTTACCATATTAATTCGCCCGTTTTTCTCGCCCGCCCTAAATTCAAAGCCAGGCCATGTGAAAACTGGGGGAGTGATAAGTGAAATTCTCTCTTCATGAAAAATGCATAAACTCTCTTTTTGAAAGTTTTATTTTTCTGTTCCTTTGAAGGTTATTCGTCGCTGAGATCGCGACCAAACTCGAGGTAAGGCTGTGAATACTCTTACCTACGCCCCGAACGAAAAAGTCATGAATACCTCATTTGCACCACACAGGAAACAATTCGCCCTACGAACTGGCAATACCCAGTTAGAGTACTGTTAACGTTTATGATGTTTTCCATGAATACTGATGAACGTTACCCTAAACATATCCTGATGTTGTTGAACTGAACAAGAACGAGTAATTCTTTATTTCTACCTAGGGCGGCACCAGAAAAATTCTAATAGCATTTCAAAACCCAGGGTAATACTAGAAAGATTCGAACAGCAGTCTTCTATTTTTAACTTAAAATCAGACGAGTATTTCGGCGTCTCAGAGTCACTCTCTTATGGTGATGGAACTTCTGAGATAACTTGTGAAAAGTGACTCGAACACCCGCCGGTCGCATTTCACTTCAGACGGAAGATGTTCCGAAAATAGAGAAAGAGAAGTACGTTCTTCGTATCAGAGGGTGACGGTGAACGAAAGTACAAGTGTGTCGCCGAAGCTATTGTTGTTTGAGTTGGAAAGTTGAAGTTGAATCTGTGGAACGCTACCATAAGGATAGATGGCAATTTTATCTATTCAGGGTGCCTCTGCCATCTCACTTGAAACGAGTGGGAAGGTACCTACATCTAATACAGGTAGTGTATACCTTCCAGTAACAATGTATGAAATTTTTCAATCAGATCTCCCAATTATTATAACCTCAATCTCAGCGTTACGAAAATTGATTTTTTTTTGTATCCTGATAGAGCAGCGACCTTTTATCAGGTAAATGATGCTCAACTTTTTCAAGCCCTTCGATTTCATACCGTCGCTTTCAAGGCACATCCGCTTAAAACAAGTCTCCACCAATACAAATCAAACGCAAAGAAAAAAGACCAGCGTAGCAGTCAAATTCCTGTATTTTCCAAGATGAAAGATCATCCGAAAGCCGACACCGCAGCCTTTCCACGTCAGCGATTCTCGAATACATTTTCCTCCAACTGTTCTCTCACGGTTTCTCCATTTTCCAACGAACAATGTGATTTCCATACATTCCTTTCTCCGCCCAATAACGCGAAGATGAGAAAAGTAATGCACAATCTATATACAGCGTCGAGAGGTGCTCACCTTCCCCACCTTCGAACAAATGATTTCTTTCCCTTGGCAAAGGGATCAACAAACACTCTCCGAAAGAATTTCTTAGTTCTGTTGGCGTTTGCTGTGTGGTCATGGCATTTGAAAATTATTCTGTTCGGTTACGATTAACAGATAGCGATCAACTAGCTTCAGCTTGCACTAAATTTCACAGGAAATATCATAAATCGTCACAATTTGGTGGTAAGAATTTAGTGCAAGCGTCCTTGGATAGATCAAGATATAGGTACATCAATCAACTTTTCATGTTTCAGAGCGAGTACTGGTGCAAGGAAAAATCGGTATCGGTAATTCCCCTTTTCAAACGAACCAATTTTACACAACATTATTTTGCGATACACAAAACACTAAGTAAAAACATCGATCTCATCTGCGAAATCGGTTAGGTATTCAGGACCACTTTCTATGAAAAATTTCTCAATGAACAATGTCATCCAACGGGTCCATAAAATTTTTGTCTATGGACTCATTAGTGAAGTGTAGTCACTGAAATTGCCAGTTTCAGAGCAAAGAGGGGGGGCCCCCCTGCAAAACGCAGGCAGACGCTCTTGCTTGCGGTGTGGTGTGTGTGCGTGGGGGGGGGGTCGTAACGGTTGTTCAACCAAAGGAGATTTCTCTCCATGGTGATCTAAGAAAAGCTTAGAAATCTGTTATAAAAAAGACTTGGAAAACGCCTATGGGGGCTTCAAATAACGAAGTTACTCGCATTTCAGTCACCCTCGGTCCCCAAAATGAGAAAGGGCTAACCCGCGTGATTCTATAAAGGTATAAACGGATACGAAGAGGCATAGGGAGAGAAAAGCTGTAGGATTCGGATGTGGTATGAAATTACAGACGTTGGAAAAGCCAAAGAAAATAAATAAAAATACCAAATAAAATAAGTATTGAGGGTCCTGGGTAGTCGAATTTTACTGAATAATCGATACGAAGGCACTGTACAATATCGAATGTATTGAAACGTCCCTTTTGTGGAATAGGATGGAAAAGAATCGGTAATGGAAAGGGACCATCTCACAGAAGATTACGAAGGGAAGTGAGAGTCGTAAGGGCGCGAAGAATAGCGACTCAGTTCCGAAAAAAAGGAATCGATAGATCCGAGATTGCGTTCCTCACTCGAGAGGTAACAAAACGTGTGGAAGATGGCAAGCGGAAAGTGCTTGACAGCGGAAGGAACGTGCGAATTCCGTGTATAACAACATGCCATCAGAATCCATGGAGATCGTAAGGAGTCTATCGGCCGGTAGTAACGAGTCGAGGATAACAGGCACGCGCTCCAATGTAGTTGGGATCCATCGATGGTTACCGATTTTGCAGTTATTTTCAGGCGATTAGGCAAAAAAGGAGGGGACTTTCTTTAGGGTGAAAAGGTAGCAAAACTATAACAGTTGAGAGGAGGTGGGAGATCAGTCGACAGAAAGGATCTAATCCTTGTTCCACGTTTGAAATTTCAGCAGTAAGGCGACTACCAGAAAAGTGTCGTTTTTTGGGAATTCAACCAATAACTGCCACAAAAAGCCATGGCCATTTAAGCTAGGTGTAGGATATACCTACTTATCCACATTTTCCTTAAATTTAAGGCATTTATGCCAAATATTTTTGTTGTTTTGAAAATCGGAATGGCGGTCCAGAGAGATTACGCCGGACTTATCAAAAGCATGAATATGCCGATTCATAGTCAATATGCTGCATGCTCTATGGCACGATATGCGTGCAATTTCGCAGGAGAATGGCATTTTAGAAAGCTCCTCACTATCAGCAAGCGGGATGAGTCACGAAACGCCGGCGTGGCCGCCATCTCGCGCAAAGCGATGGGAGCGGCGGAACGCGGCGAATATCGCGAAACATGGAAGGCGGCCAACCTACCAATTATTCGATCCCTCAGTTCGAGAATGGAGCCGTCTTTAGGTTCCAAGGTCTTTCAGAAAACAAAAGTGACTCCTCGCTCCTAGTAGAAAACAACGTAAGAAGAAACGCCGGGAGGAAAGAACAGTTCCGCGAAAACGGGTGTTTCTTGTTGTTTTTGTCTCAGGCCAACTTCCATTTAGAGAGCGGTGCGTTTCGTCAAGCTCGTTAGGCCGTTTGGCGGTGGCAACACACCGGTGTCTCGTTTCAGGTTCCCGCGAGCTTTTATATAAACTAACTCAAACTCTACGTCCTTAGAGACAGACGGGGGCACTCCATTGAATATGAATCATCCGCGGGTTTGGGCGTTTTTTCGTCCTTCTTTCATCCTTTCGTCCTTCTTTCATGTACTTCTTCCATCCTACAGCAGGCATATCGGTTCCAGCAAACGTGACTAATACCTTCGTCAGACACGCTAATGAGAATCGAGGGGAGTTCTTGCTCATCAGAGCTTGACCGGATAGGATTTTTGCATGTGCGTACACGGGAGGGAGCCCTTATGATCCTTTGCTTGGCTCACCCCCAACTTGCGGGTGGGAACAAGAAAAAGTTATTGAGAATTATCTTAACCGTTACCTTCAGTCAAAGATTGAATTACGGTTTCACTTTCACCGTATGAATAATTGATGGCACGAACTCAATGATGACTCGGATAAATTATCATTTTTCTGATTGCGGCGCTGATTGCTACATCGTGACGTGAAATAACTCATAGGACTTCCGGAAACTGAATCATTCACTCAGAAAAACATGGGCGAAAAAGTCATCATTCAAAACTGCTGGCTGGTTTGAAGTAAGTATAGAAAACTTCAGGAATTATTTTCCGCGAAGAACGGCGCATAAACTAATACGACAGTTATGCGAGCTCGCAGACGGCTTATTCGAACGATTTCTTGACCCCTGGGTCGTTTTAAGCGCACTTAAAAACGGCAAGACCGCATCTGGGTGCTTTACGATTTTGGAAGCGGAAAGTCGAAAAGAGAGCCAAGTGTAGTGGCACTCTACCTTGCACGAAGGATAATAAATTTGCTGGTGATGTGAAGTTTTATATCACGCCAGGCCGTTGGGTGCTCTGGCCTGAACGAAGCTTCCAGCCTCTTTAATGGGACCACTCGGTGGATTGGCCGTTACGGCGTAATGCCAAAAGGCAATGCAAAGAATTGGACACCATTTCTTCCAATGCATCCATAATACACTCGAACCTCCAATGGCGTTCATTCCCAGCGGTTCATTTCCAAATTTCTAGCTCCATGCATAGCTGAAAACGACCTCGAACCTTGCATAAATTTAAGCAGGGTTCACAAAAATACGGTCTGACCGGATGACGTCTTACGGTCGGCATCCCATTGGTCAGAAATAATCATTTGGTCAGAGAGGCCACAAGAACTCAAAAATTTTAGACCTATTAAAGGTAGACTAATGAAATAGTAGTTGTGTATACACGTATACGTTTCATGCATTTACTTATGCAGGCGTTTTTGCGCCTAAATAAGTGCGAAAAATGCTTTTTTATTCACGGTGAAAATATACGTTGATTCAGAATTGAGAACCTATCTACAATTAGTACATTAGCTCATACGGAACTGAAGTGATCAGAAAGTCGACGCACCCTTACGCATCGTCACAGGTATTACCTGTGCGGGTGTAGAATTATAGGCGTAATGACTCGGAGGGAATTGTACGACCTCACGCCACTCGCACCCTTCCTTCCTCATTCAGCTGTGCTGAGCTCAGCAGACGCCACACGAGAGCTATCAGCCGCAAACCCCTTGCCATATCCGTCTTCTCTCTTGGACCGTTTATGAATTAATCCCAACCCTCGGGTGGCAGACGTTTGCCTAGCACGCAAACCTCGGCCACGTCAGGTTCTCTTTATCCGCACCAGAGCGTAATGCTATAGGTTCATTCCATCTCTCGGACGGTAGGGTGTATTAATTTCTAGATTATTTTCATCTCTTGACTGTTTTTCCTCAGCAACAGCATCGCCTATTTTATTTCTCTGAAGCCCCTGCATTCTCCGTAATTTTGTATAATATTTACCTAATGGCTAAATAATATATTTTTGGTTGATGATGTATTTTTAAACTTATTTATCTGGCTTCAACATTTTTTTTTAAACCCAGTAAAATTTTTAATAGTTAGGTCGAATCCTGGCAAAACCTAGGAACTATCGACGTAACATTAATCTGCTAGTTATCAGCACATTTTCAGCTAATCTGGCCTCAGAGCTGAGCGAAATTGGCTCTTCTTTAAGCAGACTGGGTACACAATTCTGTACTTGGCATGCTATTTTGAACTATCTGCATGGTTAGTGATCCTATTCGGATGCTTTGCCAATTTACGGGCTCCGAACTTCAGAATTCAATTACCTTATATCGATTACGCGTTTAGTAACATACTTTCCTTGGCCTCCCTACTTCCGCCGGAATCTCCATCTAAATGGGATACAAATTATCGAGTTAGTCCAACTTTCCAACATCAAAATGCCCTAAAATACAATTACTGGGCCCTATCGTAAGGAACTTGTGCTGTTTTGGGAAACGGGAGATAGAAAATGGCTCTTAAGCCCATCGACAAACTTGAAGGAAGGGGTAACTGTAGCTGAAACGCGATCCCAACTTATTTTCACCAAAGCACTCACTCCGGCAGAGAGGGTCTAGAGTTCCCTGGCCCTGACTGAGGCACATGAAAAATCCATTTACAAACACAATCCCCAAACCTAAAATTGGATTATCATGCATGTTAAATTTTGCGCTCAAACTGCGGAATTGGGCAACTCACCAGATTCCGTTTTGAGCATCGAGCGATATGTCCTTATATTCGTGCCCATCTCTCAACATCCACTTAAATATTGCTCAAGTATAAGCGTATAGTTCCTAAGTGGGGCAAAACTCTTTACTTGAGAGAACAAAAATGGTTCATTAATTATTTAAACTTGACTGTTCTCAGCAATGCAAACTTCCGGCATGCGATTTTCCGCTACAAATTGCCGAGTTCCGCGTTTGAGATTGCCAGTAACTTCTCCAGCTTCCAATAATTTTGCTTTCGAGTTTTAAGCTTTTAGCTCATTACATATGGCTTCCGTTAACTTCCTAAGCGCAGCGAGATCCATTAAAGGCAAACTTTCGATGAAGTCATTGTCTACAGTTTAGAGGACTTCACGTCCTAAGCTTCACTTATATCCCCCAAGAATAATTCTCCACATTCAATCAGCGTTATAATGAGAAGCGCGGTCCTGCGTCAGCAATGGTAAAAGGGTCTTAGTTATTAAGATTATGATCACCGATGAGAAAGTCGGATCAGAGCGTCAGTAGATATGAAAACTTGGTGAGAGTGCCAAAATCTTTGGCTGTTTGCCTCGTATAATATAGTCGAAAGAAAACGTTCGAGCTGATGAGGCTTCCGTCCTCAGAAATTTGAGAGCGAATGGTCCTTGAATAATTCGGAGTTTTCCAAAATTACGGAGAAACGTGGGGGTGTGAACATTGATCTTTTTGCATCCGGGTTGCTTGCTGAGGGTAGGCATAACCCGTAAGAGTCGCCGGGTTTTCTCATTGCGTCAATTTTATTGCTGAAAGAAATAGATGCCTAACTAAATTTCGACGGTGAAACTGCAACTTTGGTAAATTCAAAGAATGGTGCCTTTGGGGGGCGTCTGGGTTGCCTACTTCTCAGAACTTGGGTTGGTGGCAACATGGCATATATGCCATGCGTGCTATATGCCATGCCATGCGTGATATACCTATCACGCGTCCACAGACAAAAGCAATTCAAAAGGATTGGGAAGTGTTGGTTCTACACCGTTGATTTACTAGCTGTCAACTTGCTTCAATAACGAGCCTCTATCAATTTAGTTAAATCCTGTAGTCATACTAGCTGGTCGTTGTGAATTAGGTGATACTCATGGTCAAAGTGCCCTCGTCCCTCACAATAACTATAGCGGGGGAGTGCCCTCGTGTATTATTGCACGGTGTCCGCCGGAGGTCGGAGAGAAAACGTTTTGTCCAGGTTGGAGAGGCCACCGGGTGGCAGTAAATTAAAGCAGCCAACTTTGTAGCCGGTCGTTATCCGGGAATATACTGCTCCCGTACTCCGCCCATTTCAATGATTCCTGGATGGGAAAGTGCGAGCCCTTCGCAGTCCAACTTGGAGGGTCCGAGTGCGACTTGAGGTGGAGAAGAAGTGAACTTCCCGACTCTGGCCCCTTCGCTTAGGTTTTCTTCAACTAATGTGATCCCTGCGAGCATTACGTTATCACCGCAGCTAGTTTGCGCATCCTGAGACGGTATATTTATGCTAATTCCGAGTCGCAAGAAACGTCCTTTTTTCGCATTGCAGCTCAAGTTCAAAGGCAGGACTTCCGTTCGATCGGCATAGGAGTTGTGACTTTCTTCGGAACGAATTGAAATTTATTCGTTTAATTAACGAAATCGGCCGAACGGACCTCGTAGATCATCGGGTTGTGCTGAAAAGGGTGTCTTGAACGGTTATCCTTTCCCTTCACCGCAAGCGTTCTTGAACTCGGAAGGCAGTAGTAAACTTTGTTTGAACTTTAGCTTGAGCTGAGCTAATAATCGCAAACGCTAGCTGAGCTCGAATTCCCAATCTTAATCAGGTAGGTCCACATTTCATTCGCTCGCGTCTTTCAGGGCTTTCCCCTACTTATTTCTGGAGTTTGAGACGTGCAATTATACCCTTGGAAATTACATTGACGGGTTTCCTTCCAATATTGGTGTTTCCAATAACAAGTCGTCTCAAAAAGGATCGAAATTGCATCTGCTGCAGATTGAAGATAAACTTTTCTTGAATAATAAATGTATTTATTTATTATTATCTTGTCGAGATCGGGATTGGGGTCACGCAGATCAAAGCCATTTTCTAAAGAGGCCTAGTCAGCCATGGGACGAGAGATCTCAACCAAACATTCGCGATAACTAGGCATGATCTGGAAATGCTCCCATCACCAAATAGAAATCCTTGAAGAAGTAGAAGGCGCCACCCGAAGTTAACTGGGAAGTACAAGAAACCCCCGCTCAGCTGATAATATGATTAGCGAAACTCCTTCAGACAGACGTATCTTGTTTTATCAATCCCTTCCGATCCCTCTCCCTTCATCTATGTTTCTCATAAGTAAACAAAAACAACTTTAATGGATGACTTCCTTGAGGATTTCCCACTGAGTCTCGAGAATTTCTTGCTTGATAAAAAACGGCAGGGGGTGCCAGTTAACTGATTGGGTGCAGCAAAGCAAATCAGGGAATGCAATGATGGAAAAGAATAACGTTCCTTCAATAAACAAGATGGATCAATCTTTAGTCAATAACAACACGTTTATATTTTAATCAAGATAGTAGCTTAGCATCGTGAGCACGTAGCAGCTACGAATGCAATCAGCTAAGCTTCCAAACATTTTTTTGACCAGCAATTTTTTTGAAAAACTAGCCATGCCTAGTAGGTAAGGTTTTTTAGGAGCATTGAATCTTTCTCCTCGTATTCTCATGGATACGCCCTAAACCTTGTGGTCCGGTACTCGGCCATCTCGTAAAACACCAATATAGCGAAACACCGACAGATGAAATTTGAGCCGTTAAAAGTATGCCATTGAAGTTGATGAGACCTGTCTGCATATGGGCTGAGGGCACAAAATACCCTGTTACTGTCCCATAAACCGCGTTACGAGACCATACAGACCCCTTCCGCCCAACTAGCTCGTAAAAAGGCCGTAGATGTATAAATGGACGGAAATGGAGAGAAATTTGTTTATTCGCCGTAAATCCACGGTTTAAATGCCACTCACGGAAAAGTCCTCTGTCGACTCTTCCACGTCCCCTCTACGGCGAGCAAAGGTTAGTCGAAAGGTCAGAACTGATGAAGCCTCACGCTAAGCTGACCTAGCATTACGCAGATAAAGGTCAATAAGAACTCATCAGTGTCCCTTTAGTTGGTGTCAAAACAGGTTGCTACCTACGTTTTTACAGACGTATAACCGGCCCAATCAGCCAACGATAAATCGAATGCCCTATCCTTAGAACTAATGTTTGGTAAACTGTTGCAGAAAACACCGTCGAATGGTTCAGCTGAAAGGCATCTTCGTGCGATCGCGTAAAACGAACAAAAGCACGGCCATAATCGCGAAAATCAACCAATCGGCCGATCGAAAGCCGAAAAGGCTTCCAATTATCCGACTGTATACGAGTCGGCGAAACAAGAGATAAAGACTGACAAAGATGGACTCTACATCTGAAAAGAATAGGACGAGGACGGAAAACCAAATCGTCTCGGGCAAAAAGGCCTCCAGTGAAGCGACGAATGACATGATTTATCACACCATTGTCTACCCTTGCTCTCCTCCTCGTACGCTAGCCGTTTTTAATACCGTTTACATAAAAGCGATCGAAGGTTCCCATTCAACCTCACCAGTGACAGCTATCGGGCCTCTTATGTTTTTTGCATGAACCTTTAATTAAAAGATATTTGAAGCACTTTAACGAACACTGACTGAAAAGGGAGGCCGTGAATAAAAAACTGGTCTTCGACAGAAGTGGCCGTGTCTGGGCAGTTTCTGTATTGTGGGCTGTACATGTGCCATCTCATGCGAATCGAGGTGGCCAACGTATTAGTGATATACATTTATGCATATCAAGCAGGTACGCAGTGGCGGATGACTCAACGCACTTGCACGATTTGCATCAAATATTCGAAAGTTTCGATTTTGAAAAATCAGTCGTACAGGAAAGACTGAGATTGCCGATGACGCGACCCATTTGAGAAAAAAACCATCACAGTCCCAAATGGGAAGGGAATTTGTGAAAAACTATCGACTTTCTTGTTATGTACGAATATTATCGGTGAAACAGACGGTTTTTTCAATTTAACCTGTATTTATCCAATTCTTAAATTATCTTGAAATCGTTCGGTAGCCATCCAACCAAAACGTACTTCGTCTAGGAAGACTTTGAACGGATCAGCCATCAAGGAGCAGAGTATGGTGGTGGCGAATATGTTGCAAAGAGGAATAAATCCCATCGGAGTCGTTCGATTAGAGTTAGGCAGAAAAAGGTAAGAGGGACGAGCGACGTGTAGAGTAATAAAGTGAGGGGAAAGGCGAGTAACAGAAGTTGTGATGGGTTGCTGAGTTCGGCCCCGTGGTTGAGGTTATTTGTACGCCCAATGCGAGCAACAGAGACAGACAGCACCAGAGACAGCCTGGAGATCGTCCCGCACCAAGGGACTTCAGGTGAATGGGCAAAGTTTTCTTGGATAAATAAGGGCCAGACGATGAGAGCGTACGAAAATGTCAGCGGATGTGTGGTGAGATAGGCCTGGATCCCTGGAGTCACGCCATTCTGCTCAATCCTAACGTTTTCGTACCTTTTCCGGGCTCATACCGTATAGGAAGGCAAATGACCATAAGCCCTTCTCTGGGTGAGAGCCCGTTATTTTGCTATACAATAACAAGGTCTGCTGACACTCTTTTTTATACTTTCACAGTACATCTACCTATCGTATTTCCTTTTACTCCGAGTCGACAAAATCCTTCACATCCGTCTACTTCCGGCGCACTTCTAAAAAAAACTTTCTTCTTAACCAGTCTTTTCCTTCTTCAAAAATGATGGAATATTCTCTTCGAGAAAAAGTTATCGAGAAGGTTATAATAAACTGAGAAGCGTCATTCCCAAACTGAAGGGAAATTAGCTGCTCTCGGAATAAAACAATCGATCCACCTTTCACAGTTTTGTTTACAGATGAAACCTTTTTCTCTTTAGCATCAATATTCTTTGGAGGACGAAACGAGGAAAAAATATCGTTGATTAGGTATAATAAATAAAAAGATATCAATTCATAAATTCTTATAAGAAATAAATACAGGCAATGTAATAGATATATCACAATCTGTCCATTAATTTTCATCCCGTATTCCTTGTACTGTAATCCCTACAGCCCATCAGGTGAAAGCACATAGTCCAATTTTCTTGGAACTTGGACTACCCCCGGGAACAGATAGCGTATTTGTTCGCACAACTACGAGATTACCAAGCAAACCGCAAACTACAGCCCAGCAAGGAACGCGAGAGAAACGGATTTGCTCAGGAAATGAGAGGAAAAAACTCGTTACATAAAATATCATTGCTCACTTGCCACAGCTCGGCTCTCTAAGTGGTAAAGTTTTGTGTTTACTGTTGTGTTTGATGCTTCGTCTCGCGGGAGCTTAGGTGAAGTTGGGGGGTTTGAGTTAGGGGTTAACTCGGCCCGGTTGGAGTTGAAATATTAATCCCAAGCCCCCAGCCAACTGAAGTCTTTCTTTCTCACTACCACTTCACACCTTTTTTTTCTCTATGAGCAGAACAGAAACTTCATAAGACCAAGTAGTAGAAAGAGAAGCCGGGGGTTAAACATAACAGAAAACTTGGCCACTGCAATTACTCACAGGGGAAGCTTTGATCAGTAACGTTGCAAAATAGACCTTTTTTCTCTCGACGGGAGGTCTACCACCAAATGTTACTTGATTCTTTCATCTATGGAGCGTCCATAATTTCTCTTTTCCTCTTAGAACCGAGGTTCTTGTTTCACGTAAGAAATGACCTCCTTCGCATTAGTTTTCTCAATGTTCCTCCCCATTTTCCAACGACCTATTCCATTTTCTGTTCTCTCCTTTGTTTCTAACAAAGTCAATCATAAATACTCGGAGGAGTTCCAATCTCAGAAAACTGTTCAACCGATTGTTTATATTGAAACATAATTTTACACTCGAAATAAAAATCCGGAGTGATTAAAAAACAGCAGAAAGGATTTAGGAAAAATGCCGGAAGTTAGAAAACCTTGAAATCTGTTTCCACAGAAGCTCAACATAAATTGGTACCTACGTGACCCCTATTATTCAGCACTAGAGATATTCTATGAAAGCTGCGAAGACATCGATAATGCTGGTATAGTCGCAGCCCCTCCTCAACTGTAAGGAATCTTCATACCAAATCTTCGGGGCTTCCGCATAGAAATTTATAGTGGTGCATTCATGAATAATAATGCTCCCCTAAAGAGAGGGTATAGCGTTGCATGTGATATAACGAGAAATATTGAATAGTGAAGTGCCACGCCGGAGCACAGGCGTTTGTGCAATGATACGCCGAATAATCGAATTATCTCCCCTGGAGAATTCGTCGGAATGGAAAAGGATTCGAGTGGAAAACGATAGGAAGATATTGCACGGGAGAAGAAAAGAATGCACCACCTCATCTTGTGTACGACGAGATACGATTTTTCTACACCAAGGACTAACGACGCTAAGCGCATAGGAGCGTACGTAGGCAATGTTTAGTACCTATCTACGTTACATGAGCAATAGTCAAAGGATATTGGTTTCGGCATAAAATCCAAGCCAGGTATTGAATAGAAGGTGGTCCTGAGCGCGATGCATTAATAATAATAGATATTATTATTATATTTACCGTATAGACGATTTTCAACTTATAGTAGGTTCACCGACGAATGAAAATCTGTATGATACAAAAAAGTGGAGCCGAACGATATTTTGAGCTTATTTTTACTTTCAGAATACCTAATATGATATTATTGATAAAGGTCTTTAAGATACAACATTTTTTTAGGTAGGTACCTACCAAAATTCATCTCATGAAGGGGCTCATGGCCCATGCTGCATCAACATCCCTACCATAAAAAATACCGTTCCTTAAATATTTTCCTTTTTCCTGTGCTCATTAATATTTATTTGGTTTCATACACCGCGGTTTTTAGCACCAAGTGCAAAAGCAGATTGGGCGTAATTAAAGTTAAAGCTCAATTTTCGCGGATTATTATCAGATGGAGCCATTCATTAAGATTCTTAATATGCCTCGATCAGCAGTGGAACTTGTGTGCATGTTTAACTTATAAACGGTCAGGATAACAAGCATCAAATAATAGGATCACATGGCGCCAGACGATAATCAACTCGATGCATGTGAGGAAGAATTTCATACCCGATTAAGATCAGTTAAGGAAAACGTTGATAAAAGTAACAATGCGCAACCCCACTTTCCTAAACACAAACTTCTAACGACTTTTCACCTTCGGCAGTTAAGTAGGTAGGTATATTGTTAATAAAAACACGGCAAGCGGTCGCGAGAATCGCTCGTGAAAGTGGCGATTCCATATTGTGTGGCCGTTATCGGATTTAATCCAAGTTTCGTATACCGCCGGTTTCGGACTAGTTTATGAAAATTGAGGCCTGGTTGACAAGGAACCAATAATTATAAGGTACGCAAAGCATTGCATGCCTACGGACTATTAGGTTAGCTCCTATCCCCTGTCAGCACGGAAGACCAACCGTACCACACGTATTATAATCCTGAGTTTAGTTGCATTCTAAATTTGAAAAATCGATTGCAATTATTAGTAGGTATGGTAAAATAAGTACGTTTTATCAGCTAGTTTTCTTTTATCGAGATAATAATTTTTTTTATCAAGACATCAAGATAGTCGCGTTGATAAGACACAAGTAGGCATCACTGCCTACTGCGTACAAGACAGAGAAGAAAATTATACTCAAGGGAACGATGAAAATTACCAACAACTTTAAACTAACTGCTGGAGGAGAACTAGACTCATGAAAGGCCGACTTTGAAGTGTTGCCCTAATGAGGGCGAAGATGCTACTCCCTGGCGGACAATATCCAAAAAACCTAAGGGGGTGATGTAAGGAGTTTCGGAGGTAAGAAAACGCCCGACCTCCTTAACGACGAGGCAGACATAAATTTCTGCCATTTTCAGGCTGGATATACCTCCTTAGGGTAGAATTAAAGGGTAGGCACCGCACCAACTCTTGCTACGGAATGAGTAGAAGAAGCTCCTCAGGGTCGTCATGTTTTTGAGTGGGAATTCACAAATTATCTTTCGTTTTACCAAATCATGAGCATGCTCATTTACCTATGGATCAAAATTCTGAAAAGCTGTAAGCCTAGAGCTGTAGTTTTTAAATTTCGATACAGGCAAGCGATACGGGTTTGCAATCCTTCGTCAATTTTCAGCGGCATACTTCTGGTGAAGAGGGGCTCGATAGGACTATGAAATTTTGAAACATCAAAATGTTCCTCCTCAAGGTATTGTGTCTCAAGTGGGCTTAATTTGCTCATGTTTACGAAACATTATGAGCGAACATTCTGAAGCAGATCCAGCGTCTTACCGGCGAAACGTCTTCGGCCATTAAACACAAGCAATAATGGCCATTAAAATTAACGAACGTTACAAGCCGAATTCTAAACGTGGTTTAACCGACTCGAAACTGTGGTTTTCTGTTGATTGGAATCCCGGGTTTCGTTGAATCCCTCTCCGGGCCGTTCTAATTGGTTTCTCGGTTTGGGATTAATTAAGGAGGAATAACCGCATTTATAATATCTCCAAATTCCGTCAGACACGCTCAAAGTAACAACATCGGGTAGTAACAGCTTCTCAGACCCACGCCACGGGCCGTCTTCTGAATTCAGACAGGCAGAAATTGAGATATCCAAGTTGGGTCCTCATGGCGTGTTTAACGTTATTCGGCTCTTTCTCGATAATCGTTATACCTTTCCGCGGTCTCGAATACAAATTAAGCGCTTCCCGGCCAACCTGGAGTCTCCTTCCTTCCAATTATACGTGTAAATTACACCTCGTTGAGCACGGACACTGGAATTAGTTTAATAGATCGACCGAAATGGGGTGAAAAAACTTGAGGAAGACAAAAGGAATTTTCAAGCCTGACTGTTTTGCTCCAATTAATAATTTTCACGTTAGTAAAAAGTTCTCTTTGACGCGAGAAAGAGAGCATTTTTTGTGACGCATAATACGTAACATTATCACTTGGCATTCAGTTCGAGTATTAGTTTCTGTTTCAGTTTGAGTTGCAGTACGAGTGTCAATTTGAGTTTGAGATTCAGTTCAAGTTCCAGTTTGAGTTTCACTTAAAGTTTCAGTTTGAGTTTCGGTTTGAGTTTGAGATTCAGTTTGAGTTCCAGTTAAAGTTCCAGTTTGAGATTCACTTGAAGTTTCAGTTTGAGTTCGAGTTAGATCATTTAGATAGTTTTGTGAATTGCAACTAGCGCGGCATATTACTAAGACATAGGCTGGTTTAAGATCGATGGGTCATTGTCATTTCGGCATTACTAGCTGCTTAGTCGAAGCTATTTGTCGGCATTTACATAGTCATTAGGCCTACCAGACTACAATAGTTAATATTGTGCAGGGATAGCAGAGCTAGCCTGAGCTAAATGGCGTGCAAACTGGTCGGGTTCGTACGGTGAGGTACATTGCTCCATTTGTCACCATTCAGCTCATGGAGGCCAGCTCCTTCGTGAATGTAAATAGTTGTAGAAGTTATCTCATCCCACCAAGGGTTCGCAAGACTCCAGGACAGCCGAGTCCAGGACGGAGGCTGTAATTTATTGGAGCAACCGAGTTGTGAATGGACGCTTGAATTACGGTCGAGGCAAAGGGAGAAGGACGATCTCTGGAGGTTTGCAATTCCTCGACTTCGGTTTAAAGTTTCCCACGTACCTATATTGAAAACCGATAAAGCGCCGTGTTCAATCGTCAGCTAAACCTAACTGAAGGCATCGCAATAATTTGTAAAAATGTTGACTCTCGAATCCATAACAAATGTAGGTTGGCATTATTGACCCAGCAGACCATCAAAAGGAGTGTGTATAATTCTGAAACCTACTTGAATCCCTAAACCACAGTGTATTGACAGCAGAGACCAAGATTTTGGAACCATTTAGGACCGGTTTATCGATACACTTGGAGCTACATTCGTAGTAGATTTATTTCCACCAAGCATTTTTTTCAATAGATAGTAGTTGCAGGTACTTCGACACTAGATTTATGGCAATTGATAAACCGACCCTCATTCCATCAAAACTAGGGTCACTGGTCGTAACAATTGAATGTATAATATTTCACTACCGAATGTGACATAATAAATGTATTTCTGCATAACATCGTTCTTAAGAAACAAGCGTGTTATAAGCCGTATCATGATCATTACTAGCGGCACAGTCGCGGGCTAAATTGTCGTCAATATTGGAATATGGAGGCTCAATTAATAAGCTTTGTTACGGTGTTCGCGGATAGTCACGAATACCTCATCAGCACGATAGTGCACTTCGTTATCGCTGAACTCCCTGATTATTTCCCGAAGCCCGTATGGAAGATAATTGGGTGGAATATAGCATTTAGCACCACAAGAGACATCCCAAACAGGTGACGAATAGGGATCGCACTTCTTGGCACTTCAGATGTATACTATCCAGGTAAGTATAAGAAAAGTGAAAAAAAAAACATTTGCAGGTTCGAACCCCCCGGTCATCTATCGCATGTTCATTATACTCTTGATTTTGTTCCCTACTAGTTGTCGTACCCATGCATGTTTTCTTATTTTTGATCATTTTTTCAGCCCCAGTAATAAAAAATGTATCCAAGCTTCCACGATCCCCAACATTTTACTCAAGCGAGATAGTGTTGAATCAGCTGGATGAGTACATAACTGGCCTCAGATAATCTTGTTATTTGGCTGCTGATAGAAAGACAATAGACAGTAACAGGGTCACGGTTCGTTTGCAGGGCTCATCTAAATTTCAGAGCCCCAGGTCCAGTCTGCGATCTGAATAATTTATAATTATGTATTCCAATGGTTCGGTTGGTTCCATCATCGAATTAAGCCCCGAAGTGTATGATCTTATTTACAGGATAAATTCGTTTAGCTGGCACTTTGACATCACTAATGCCTTCATACTCACTTGCAGAAATGAACAGAATCAGTAATGTGTCGAAAGCAATTTCATTGCATTAAAAATTCAGTGTGGCCCGTCTCATGATCCCTTATATTATGTAGGGTCGGCCGACCCAATTAGACGGCAAAATAGCATCACAAACCATCTAAGGGCCGGTTTATTGACAAAATTTATTCATCCGATATCCAAAGAAGCTGTCGATAAACATTTCTTTTGAGATTTTTACATTGCATTTGATGGAAATAAAAGTGTGAAGAATTTTATCATAAGCTTCCTTGACACTTAGGCTTTACCTCTCAACCTCAACCACCTCGAAATGAAAAATTGAAGCGCCGCTTTATGTAGTCCATTAGGTATCTGAAAATCATAGGCGAATCACAAGGCCGCTAATTTCAATGTGATTTTTGGCTGGATGCGCGTAGGCTGTGTTTTCAAGAAATTTGTGGCAAAGAGATCGGTCAATGAATTTCGGATAATCGACTATTGATGAAGCAGCCCTTAGGTAGTAAGATGTAAGATTATTCTACCATCGAAAATAGCGTGGGCCCGCAAAATACGAAAGCCGGCAGATGGAAGAACGAAGACACTCAGGGGTCTGAACTCCTACCCACAGCGACAGGTTGATTGTAAAACTGCCAACAGTGAGAAAGGTGAAACATTTACACCCGAGGACTGAACGAAGCAGAAGGGACCGTCTTTTTCAGATAATATATTTTCCATCGTTATTTACTCGTTCGGAAGTCAGGCTCGGCAAAAACGGGAAATACGAGTGCTATATACTGTGATTCACGTTCAGAAATGGCGAAGCATTATTCGATTCATAAGATACTTTTGTAGCGGATCTAAAATTGCCCGCTGGAACAAAGACCAAGTGTGCATCAGGTAACATTGCATCATTGGTGAGTTATCCAGATCTCCAACGGTTGCTGTCATATAGGCGCACAAAAAATTGCCTGGCTCATTGACGTTGCACCTCAGACATGGTAGGTTACATTCCAATAGTTTTATTTTCGGTTCATCTTCTGTAGAAATGAAGAGAGCGGCTTCGATGGAGTTGCCTCTTCTGTAATCCATGTTCGAAACGTTCCTGCCTTTCGCCGAGCTCAGCCATTAGAGTCCCTTCGAAATTACAAGCAGCTGCTGAGGCTACCTTTCGTAATTAAGTCATTACCGCAGCCGTCACGGTGCGTTCCCACGTGAGACAGAAAAGTTACGACGGAAAAAAAGAACATCATCTCTCGGGACCGTCGCGTCGATTCATTTCCTCCGACAAATTCTCAAATAATACAGAATTAGGAGTGAGTAAACAATCAACAGGTGAAAAGAGAGTTTCCTTCTAAGCTAACTGGCCATCTTGCCGATAGTCTCGCCTAGGGTTGGCCTAGCTGTTGGATGGGAACTACAAATTACTTCTCGGGCTGATAAAGATCGCAGGTAGGTATCACAGGCCTTGGCTCATTAAGTTCGGTCGTTCGGCAAACAAAACGGGGTAGCTCCCATCACGAAGGAGATGGTGCACGATAGATAAGAGGAATTATGACAGTTTTTTATCTCTACTTTTCCCTTTTTACGATGGCTTTCAAGTGGACGACGAAGAAATATTTAAGGATAATAACACCCTGCGTACACGAAACCTATTTAAACGACTTGGCAACTCAATTAGAGCTAAACCAACATTCGAGCAGTAATTTGAACCACCAAGGTAAATGGAGTCCCAACTTGCATTGGTCTTCATAAAATATATTCTGAAGGCTGAAATTGCATAAAGGAGGTGTCTATCTGGTGTTTTTCCATATGAAAATATTGAGTGGACGCATTTATTTCAGATGTTGAAACATCTGGATAGCTCAACATGGTGTTCAGTTACTCTCGGTCACGTAGGTATCGACAAAGTTACATTACAATTGATGTGGTAGTATTACAAAGTTACAATAATTAATTCTTCACGTGTTTCGCTGATCAAGATGTTGGAATTTTAGTGAAATTGGACCTCTGGAAGGACTAAACATGGGAAATGCAGGACGAACCGCAACTTGAGCGCATTATAATGCTTTCAGTAGAAAACAAACAAAGAATGGCAACAAAGTTCAAAAACATTATTCTTTCCTCTCGTGCAGCAAAATTATTTATTTGGGCGAGAGCCATTATGGCGCTTAATGGAGGGTGTCTTTCCCAACGGAAGTAACATGCTGCGGTTTTTGCTGTTGTACCCCTACTCATCACTCCTTCCATTACCTCGGTCTACAACTTGGCTCTTATGAAGTAGACCTCCATAAATACAGTTAGCGGCGCACTTAGCCAGGACCTGCATGAAGAAAATGGGTAAGTAAAGCTTGGAAAGCGGAAAAAGTTGTCACTCCTTCGGACACTCGACGAAGTTTTCTTTGTTTCTCGCAAACGACGAGAATATAACAATATTATGCTCATGAAATTCCCACAACAGCGTGAAAGGGCCAATAAACAGTGCGAGTTTCGTATAGAGCAGGACTCAAGGCAACTTATTTTCAGGAGAAAGGTAGATCTGGCACCAAAAAATGAGGGGATCTTTTCCTAATCTAATTTTTTGAACTGATGATTGCCATGCTGAATTGCCAGCCTCTGCTGATTCGGTGGTGTTTTTGCTGTGTGACAATGAAGCCCATACTTCCCTCTGGCCCAGACTCGACCCAAAATCATGTCATCGGAAGTCTTCATTAGCAATTCATGGTTCGACTGAACATGATTTTGGGTGGTAATGGGAAGAATGGTGGTCAATCTGAATTCGGGCTTGAAAAAATTCGGTCCATTCAAATGATTATTTTTCAACTCCGAATCACCTGAAAATCGGCCGGCGAAAATTGAACCCTTGAAACGAGAAACATGAGGGTGACCGAATCATAAATAGCGAGGCAGTTTGCACCAACCTATCCTCTTTCAAGACCTTTTAGAGAAGGGAAGTCGGACTGGGAACAAGAAGAGCCGAATAGGAGGGAAGGCCCTGTTTTCTTTAGCCTTCAGGAGTGCATAAAACATTGGCTTTCCTTCCATACCCGATTTCGAGGGGCCTTCCTCGCTTCCGGCTGAGTCCTTGTCAGCGGTGACCGCTGATTCGAAATGTAGCATGAAAGTCCAAGGAAAGCATTCCAAGTCAAGTTATAGGTGCCAAGAGGATGGTAGAGGTGAATATTCGATGTGAAAGGCAATGTGGAGATGGTTTCCAAAATTGACACTTTGGAGTCTGACGCAATAGGTGGCCATACTAGAGCGGCTTTTCTTACGGTTTGACATTTTTTATGTCGATTTGAATACCCCTCGGAATGTGCATGAGTGGAGGAGAAAACCTCAAGTTCAGAACTGGCGGTTCGAACGTTCGTCGATTGTTCAACTGTCGGGACACGTTGAGTTCTCTAAACCTACGGATTTGACTGAATGAAAACCGCAGATTCGCCACAAACTAAGGGTAAAGACATACAGACCTCTGCGTCTCTGGTGTAACGGGTCAAAACCGGCGTATTGGAATGTCAAAAAGCCGCAGTTTTCGAACAGTGGTTCAAAACCTCCGTCCCCCATTAACGGTGGCTTGTGGTAGTTGACAGATGGCAAGGTGTCAGGCGGCAGATAGTAGGTAGCAAGCAGTGGGGAATTCTCAGTTAGAAATAGAGGAAGCAGTACACACATACACTTGAGTTTGGGTACGCTAGTTTTTGAGTGACGATTGTCATGGCACTGCTGGCCCTGATTGCCCTATGAGACCTCGCCACTAGCTAGGTGGCAGGTGGCAGATAGTAGGTACTGATGGTAGCAGGTATTAGGTCCTGATAGCAGGTAGCAGTCACGCATTAGGTAAGTAGATTAAAATCAGCTAGATCTCACTTCAACGCGGTAATTTCACATCTTATAGGTTAGGAGCCTAAGTCAGCGAAGAATTGGTGAAAAAATCTTTCGGACTCGCTATCAATGTAACGAGCGAGTGAGATCGAAGAGAAGCTTCTTAAGAAAGCGCGAACCTCTAAATTAACGCGGAGATTCAGTTTAATGGTCAGCGTTCCCAGGAGGTTCACCACGGGTGCTTTGGGCTTTGCCGCTTGCCGACACGGTCGATTATTGGCGGCCTCTAAATAACTTGACCCGTCAGCGACTACCTACCATTGCTTTGATCGTGAAACTCAGCAACTCGCTTCATGGATCGCTTGTAAGCTACGATCATAAAGCCGCTCTTAAAGGCGTAGTCTGCGGCTCTTTACTTATATTTATGGGATTAAAATTATGTCCGTTCGAAAATTTGTCTTAGAATTCTTTACCCGGATTATTCGAAGAACACAAAAATCTGTATTAGGAGATAAAAAATCTCAATTTAGAGTTATTCCCATTTTTGACATGAAACCTAGTTTGAGTTTTTTGAACGCATCATGCGCTTTATTAGCTTTTACCTATTAAATGTTCTTAATGTTCTAAACCGTTTAGACCAAGAGCCCAGACCGAAGCATGAAACCAATGTGATACCAGTTCTGAATACCTAATATTACCAAATGGATATACATTTTGATCAGCAATAAGAATATCAACTCCGGCCATCTCAACTCCACTGGAACAACCTTGAACTTGAGATTCACCACCCCAAATAAGGTATAATTCGCATTATTTGTGTTATCCAATCTTAACTGTAGGGTAGTCAAACAACGTTTAACAATGAGGAAAATACAGCTGTAAAGAAGTACAGCTATGGATACCTGATCCAATTCTGTAACTCTGATCGGTATATATAGGCGGCTGGAGCCGCAAATCATCTCCACGGTATTTCAATTAATACGCCTGCGGCGAGAAATGTGTGTCGGAAAACCGCGAACGGCCGCTGGAGAGAAAATCGAAAAATTGTTGGATTTAATTCGAAACCCAGCCGACGTGATGAATATCGTCGCTCCCACGCTTTACCGGCAGGTTTAACAACGGTGGAGTTGGACAATGTTCACAGGGGTAGGTCACGCCTACATCCAGGAATTCCAACTATGCAGTAATAACGTTTTTCACCAAAGGTGCCACACGAAGCGGAGAGGTCAGAATGTGAACCGCGGAACCCGGTTCTCTAATTACCCTCGCATAACTCCAGCAGCACCTGGTCTCTCCGGCGACAAGAGCGTCAATTTCGGCCGCTGTCATACCCATTTGAGTATTGAGAAGACTGGGGGCATTTTCGTGTGAAAATTGAATAACTGAACCTATGTGACTCTGAAATCGATTTCCATCAGCTCTCAGTATCGTAGTTCAATTTCGAATGGGTATTCAGTGTGTCTCCATGCAACATCTGCATGAACTGTTGTAAAAGAGAATTGTTTGGTATCGTCGGAATTGTCATTCTTCGATTGGAGCATCCAGGATTAATTTTGCTTCTCGGGGGCTATCAAAGAAAAATTAAGGAGCTTGTAGCGCTGTGCAGTTTTTGATGCTACAGCCAATAGCATGGCTGTGGGGAGATGGAAGCGTTGAGGTGTTCGTTGATTGTTTCGCTTAACCTAGCTAAAGCATAGATTCGAAGAAAATATTTATCGAGCATTTTCTCCGATTTTTCATCTCAACATAGAGTTTAGAGTCCGATCTTCAGATAAAAATAGAAGGCTCATGACAATATCGATCAGGGCGTTGAACCAACTCAAAGTTGTTCAGTATGTAATTCGGTACACGTGGAAGGCTGGGTAGAGGATCCTCATAGAAAACAAAAGCCCTTCAGCATCCGTCGGACACCCAACGCATGCGTTATCAGGCTAGCAGTATCGCTTATCTGCTTTTCGCTCCGACCCCAAAACCCAGGAAAACGCCCTTTAGAACTCTAAATAAGGGTTGATCTTGCCTCAACACCATTCCTTCCCCGACGCTTCGCACACAGGAACGTTTCCCCGCCTCAAAATAAGGGAATACGAGCGAGTAACGCACACCAGCACGAGGAAAAGGCCCTTAAAAACAGCCTACAGTATTTGTGCCACTAACAGATAAACCCTGGTGCACCCTTCCAATCCAAGTACAATGAGTTTGCCTCGCCCAGGATAAAAGTTTACGAGAAAATGCCGTTTTAATTAGAACAAAAGTAGAAGGCATTCAAATATGTGAACTACAGTTTGATGTTACTTCGATTGGAAGGGAGTGGAATAGGTTATGGAATCCAATGTCTAAGTTTCCACTATAATGCTTCCATCTTCTCAAAAAAACCAATGGTGCGTAGATACAATACTTCCATACTTCGATTCGTAAACTTTTGACGCAATTTCATTATTCTACACGGAGAGCCGTGGCCCTTGGGAGACTTTGAATGTATATGTTGAGTCAGAATGTGATCAACGCTCTCAACATAGACTCCCTGAAGATGGCGTTGTTACCGAAAATTCAAAAATACTTGGAAAAACTTCGAAAATATTCTTCCTTGTAAACTTGAGTAGGTACAAGATGCATGACATGATCCCGCAAGAATTTTTGATGTTGAGTAAGAGAGAATCTTGTGGAACCCAAAGATGATTTTGCGAGTCTGGATACACCGGGAACACTTTTTACCATCCGTGTTCCGAAAATCGGCGAATTAATCGCATTTCGACAACATTCATTTGCAGAAGGATTTCGCAAAGCTTCTTCTCTCAACCATTGAACATGTTTACATAAAAAATTATGAGCAGTAGAAACCTAATTCAAAATCAAGGCAAAATCCAGTGTCATTAGACTAACATGGCCAATAGACAGCTTCTGATAGACATGCAGATTCAGCCGCTGGAAAGAGACGCGTTTTCCATACAGATTTTCCCTCAGCAATAGGGAACCTGGGACGGTCAATAGCGCCGTTTTTGCTCTTTGAAAGTCCCGCATAAATTATACTGCAACTCTTTTGAGTGCGATAACCTGGCCCGGGTAGCTGGTGCCAGGATGGGCCACAGAGACCCTTCGAAAAAGCGCCCGTGCAGTCGGTTGCATTTTAATAAAGCGTTCCCCTATTTTCGCGCCCGACGACAGCCTACGGGATGAGTTGAGTGCGGTCTCGGTTTTATCTCCCCCATGCATGCGATTCTATAAAAGATCCTCACTATTCACTTGGCCTTATATCACCTTGGGGTCGATATATGCCGCTATCGGTGCGGTTCCCATTCCACTACACACCCGGTTTCTATATTCTTTTCTCGACATATTTACAAGCCATTGGTTTTAATATGCGAAGAAAGAACGGCCCCTTTTTAGAGTAGAGCGGTCACTGGAGCACGGGAAGAGCAGTTAGGCTGGTTTTCGAGTGAGGAGTGAAAAAAAGCTAAAAACTTATTTGCGAGTCGCCAAAGTACGTATCATAGAACAGATGTTCGCAGCTTAGAAGTGCCAGGATCTGCAAATGTGTTAAGTTCGTCCTACGAGATGGAAGAAAGTTGTTAACTTTTGACGATTATTGTGTTACACGAGATGGCACATCCCAAGCCGATCGCTGAGCCGAGGCTCATGTAAGGAACTTTTCCCAAGCATTATCTGTTCCATGTTTCGAATGGTGGGACATGCGCCTCAAGCATTTACAAAGTTGCTATTCTTCAAGTTAAAACTTGACTTCAGCCTTGTTGACGTTTCAGAGGTTTGAGTAGCTAAAAGTTAACCCTGTCCTAAGATGGCTGCGGTGCAAGAAGAACGGAAATCCACTCGAGGGGAAAATCTCGGAGAGGACTGACTACCCTGTCAAATGCACAACCTGCTCCATCCACGTCATTTCATCTCGCTCCAAGCCAAACCTAGCTCGCTGGAGACGTGTTTCTCTTCTTGCCTTTGTTGGCTTTTCTGCAGTGATTTGGGCTCATCAGTGCCCCTTCTTTGATCAAAAGATGTCAAAATGTAAACGATCGAATCTTCTTAAACGTCATCAACATTGTTTAGGTCTGGTATTCCTAGGAATAATGCGGGGTTCCTCGGTTCCCCATAGGAGAATCTATGAGGGCGCTGCTTTGATGGTGGCGATCGATTATTTTCGTTTGTCTCCGTATCAATAATTTCCTGTTATAAGCTATAAAGAGAGGGTGAGGCAGGTATGCGTATTATATGTACACATGGCCGGGATACCGAGGAGACCTCTATCGGATCCAGCGTTAATCCAATATATCGCTCGTAATTGTGCAGCATTGTAACTATAGTTATCAATGGGCTTTGACCGATTGATCCAATATTTACAGATAAACTTATGTTTAGGATTCAAACGTTGTACCTACTATTCACTAATCAACGCATCTACCTATTTGGATAATGCTGCTTCTTGTTTACACCTCATTATGCCGAAAACCCGTCTGCTTTTGCCGAACAAAGCTTAACTTCAGGAAAATTCAAAGGGCAAATTCTTAGAAAATGAGAGGGAAAGGGAAAAGAAAATAACGTGAAACTGAGACGTTGGGAGATAAGAAGCCTTATCGGGCTTCAACTCAAGGAAACTTCCCACACTGCAACTTTCACTCAGAGTCAGCATACACTGGCGTTGTATCCTAACAATCGTTGAGACCCTTTCTATGGCAAAGTGAAAGGATAAATTTACCTAAAGGACAATGTACCTAACAATGGTTTTTGAAGGAAGAAAGGATTTTTAAAAAATAAATTGGCTTTTCATGCTTGGTTAGCTCACCGCATGTGACTACAATTGGAAGTACGTACAATCCATCACACGTTGGCTACCAAATTAGTGACTCCTCTTCCACCTTATTCTTTTTCATGGACAGGTAAAACGTGGAGGGTGAAAATGGAAACATCAAAAGTGTATTATTGTAGAGTCCTCCAATCAAAACCTTTGGCTCTTTGTTGCCCCACGACTTTGCCCTTTAATCTACGGGGTGAACGCTTTTATTTAGATATTACTTCTCTTATTTTTTGTAGTATACCTACCCTGCTCGCTTTTGGAAGGTTTTAAGGCAAAAAAGAGAAGATAGCAGCGAGGTCGCTGAATGTAATAGTCTTTGCGTGCCTCTAATGGTCCACTCCTACCCAGGTTTCACCCTTGAAATAATATCATTTTCTCTTCGTATACGGACTGCTTTGATGTGAAACCTCACAATTTTCCGTTGTGTGTTTCTGAGAACATTTTTTATACTTCTAGCCTTTTGAGAATAAGGAGTAAATATAATAAGGCTTAGAGCGCAGAAATGTTATGAGCAGACTGTTTAATTCAAACAGGTTGGAGTGAACGCCATATTGTAGGGCTCTGGTATGAATTTTTTCGCTAGACCCAAAATGCTCGAAACAGGGTTGAATTTGGCGGTTTTGTTAGGGTGAAAATGAACAGCGAGAAACAAAGTGAGTTTAGGGCCAGTGAAAATATGATACCATCACACATAAACACTATCAAGAGGCAAAAATTTGGATGAAAAAATTTCAGTCTAAGAAAATTCTGTTATTCGCGAGAAGATGATACTAAAAGATAATGGAGCAAAACTGACCAATGTGTGTGGAAGGTTCAGCAAAAGCGCTGCTAAAAAAGATGGAATTATTAGGTCCCACAGGATTGAAAAAAACTCAAATTGAAGGGACGTAGAATGAGAGGATTAGGTGAAGGAAGTGTCAAAGATAGTGACAATTTCCTAGGCAATCGTCTGTCAAATTGCGATGGCTATTTAAAACAAAATTATTCTTTGTAATTTGGAAACAATATTCGTCAGAATCTCGAAATTTGGTTCGTTGAACGAATTAAAAACACAAAAATATACCACTCCCAGCGCGCCTTCTTTATCAGCGATAACAGCCAGACTCACTAGCTTTTGTCCGTCGAATTCGCATTCGGTACCTAATTTTATATTTGAGCTGACTCAGGCATCAAAAATGTTCTTCATGGAGGTTAGCCACATTGCTGTTACTGAGTGCCTCTGTTTATTTAAACTTAGGTCATTGCACCCTCCCACAGCGTGCACCATGATCCGGCAAACACGATGCACATGTTATCAACGGCTGGTTTACAGCCTAAAAAGGAGCAGCTGTTTAGAGTCATTTGTGTAAACATTTTTGTTGCCCTTTGGCTAGACCGATAAGAAAATCCCAACGTATATTACTCGCAACCCTTTAGTACTTGCAGCTAATTGGTAATTTGAATTCGGAAGGTGAAGAGATTGCAGGAGATACCGAGCGCAAGCTGCTTTCTCGTTTCACGCTCTTATCCTTCCTGCTCCCGTAATTCTATAATAATGCTGAGTTATGACTCGTTAATAAGGTTTAAGCTGATTCTCCACGGGGTCGTGAAACTCGCACTCGGGCAGTGGATTATAAGTTCTGAAGAAGCCTTCAGTGTTCAACTCAACCCTTCACAAGCCATCTCGGACACGGGAACACCTCCACACCCCCGAAAGGCCCCTCGCATGGTGAATTGTTTACTTAATCCTTCAGATGGTCTCGAGTTTTGCATAAATAGCAGTTGGATCCCTGTTCGTATCACCGCGAGTTCTCGATAGCCCCCAGTGCTCTCCCTCTGACAATTTTCCCCCACTTCCTCTTTATGACCGCAATATTTCATCATAAATGTTTCGATAGGATTAATACGAACCCTTTCGATGGCTTTGGCTTCCCTGTGAGCGTACTTGAGCATTGAATTTACATTCTTGAATTTTCCAAGTTCGTGATTCGAAATTTAGGGCCGATTTCACCAACATCGGCATGGTTTCGTTTCTGTTAAGAATCGACGTTACCATCAACATCATTAGGTTAATTTTATACAAAATAAGTCTTAAATCCACCGCACATGAGTGTTTTCAAGCAGTTTGGTTAAAAACCACCAGTAGCCCGGCAAAAAAATATAGGTTGCATTGTCCAAAATATAGGTGCTTATAGTGAAAAAAACAACAACAATTTCCTTTGTTTTCATCCGCATTTATCCGGCTTTTTTGAAATGCGCAAGCTTCATGGCTCCCCTTCGGCGGCAATACGTCTTGTACACCCTCCGCATAGGATGGCTAATAACTCAGCTCCCTATAGCCCTAAAAGCACGTGCATCATCCCATCCCCGAGTCCAAAAGCTGCAGGTCTAAATATTTCAGCATTTCAGATGTCACTCTTTGATAAACCTTCTTTGCTTTGCACACGGTAAAAGTGATAACCCTCAAACTGCAGGAAAATTAGGAAATTCCTTCTCGACTCTCTGCATACTCCATAGCCTTGCTGAGGGGAGGATTTGTTCAATTTAAATATTGCTTCCAAATTCCACTAATTCAAGGTATACGGACCCGAGCTTACGTTTTCTCGTTGTTATCGAGAAATCGGAATACAATAATTGATAGTACCAATGAGTTGATTCGCTTGGTTTGAGATAAGAGTGAAGAAGCTGATTGGAGTTTAAGAAAAGCACTAGCTACCTACAAGGAGAAGAAATAGGGGAGCTTTAAAAGCGAAATTTTTACAAAAAGGTAGAAATATTAGAGCAGAGCAAACGGAAGCTTTCTGGAAATAACCACAAGTCGCGTATCTTTCCTGCTCGACCGACCCACTCAAAGATTACAAGACGCATAAAAGCTTTAAAAGGCGGCTATTTCCCTGAAAATACGCGACGTTCCACCACCTAGCACCGAAGTCCTGTTAGGGGAAAAGAGTTTCGCTTTTTCCCCGTTTTTACCGTCTTACAAGGCCGATGGTATTGGCGATCTAGGTAGAGCTTCCAAGTTGAAAAAACGAGGGCAGGAAACCCACTCGTGATATAATACATACCATTACATTCCGCTAAGCCTTCCCATCGTAGGAGCACGTACTTACTACGTTCTTCAATAATACGGCAATACTTTTGGAGAATTCCCAAACCGCCGCCTTTTTCCGGGAAAGCGCTCCCTCTGGAACTGGACTGCATCAAATACTCAACTCTGCTCAGCAATTAAATAAGCCTAGATAGTTCGTAAAAATACCTGCAATCGGTATGAGCTGTCAGACCGTATACATACCGTACACATGTACCTATACCTAGTATACGGTGCATTTATGCACCTCACTTTATAAAGTGAGTACTTATACTAACTTTTACAAATTCGGCCGTTCAAAAAATTTGTCTTTGGGTGTTGAGAAATCAGTCTAGAAACAATTCTACCCATGATTCTCTCACGGCACATGACGTTTTTGAACCAGACATATCCTCACTATGTACGAAGTCAACTTCGAGATCAAACTCAACTTCGAGATCAAACTCAACTTCGAGATCAAAGTCAACTTCGAGATCAAACTCAACTTCGAGATCAAATTCAACTTCGAGATCAAAGTCAACTTCGAGATCAAACTCAACTTCGAGATCAAATTCAACTTCGAGATCAAAGTCAACTTCGAGTTCAAACTCAACTTCGAGATCAAACTCAACTTCGAGATCAAAGTCAACTTCGAGATCAAACTCAACTTCGAGATCAACATCAACTTCGAGATCAAACTCAACTTCGACATCAAATTCAACTTCGAGTTCAAACTCAACTTCGACATCAAATTCAACTTCGAGATCAAAGTCAACTTCGAGATCAAAGTCAACTTCGAGGTCAAACTCAACTTCGAGATCAAAGTCAACTTCGAGTTCAAACTCAACTTCGAGATCAAATTCAACTTCGAGATCAAAGTCAACTTCGAGATCAAAGTCAACTTCGAGTTCAAACTCAACTTCGACATCAAATTCAACTTCGAGATCAAAGTCAACTTCGAGTTCAAACTCAACTTCGACATCAAATTCAACTTCGAGATCAAAGTCAACTTCGAGATCAAAGTCAACTTCGACATCAAATTCAACTTCGAGATCAAAGTCAACTTCGAGTTCAAACTCAACTTCGACATCAAATTCAACTTCGAGATCAAAGTCAACTTCGAGTTCAAACTCAACTTCGAGATCAAAGTCAACTTCGAGATCAAAGTCAACTTCGAGATCAAAGTCAACTTCGAGTTCAAACTCAACTTCGACATCAAATTCAACTTCGAGATCAAAGTCAACTTCGAGTTCAAACTCAACTTCGAGATCAAAGTCAACTTCGAGATCAAAGTCAACTTCGAGTTCAAACTCAACTTCGACATCAAATTCAACTTCGAGATCAAAGTCAACTTCGAGTTCAAACTCAACTTCGACATCAAATTCAACTTCGAGATCAAAGTCAACTTCGAGTTCAAACTCAACTTCGACATCAAATTCAACTTCGAGATCAAAGTCAACTTCGAGTTCAAACTCAACTTCGACATCAAATTCAACTTCGAGATCAAAGTCAACTTCGAGATCAAAGTCAACTTCGAGTTCAAACTCAACTTCGACATCAAATTCAACTTCGAGATCAAAGTCAACTTCGAGTTCAAACTCAACTTCGACATCAAATTCAACTTCGAGATCAAAGTCAACTTCGAGATCAAAGTCAACTTCGAGTTCAAACTCAACTTCGACATCAAATTCAACTTCGAGATCAAAGTCAACTTCGAGTTCAAACTCAACTTCGACATCAAATTCAACTTCGAGATCAAAGTCAACTTCGAGTTCAAACTCAACTTCGACATCAAATTCAACTTCGAGATCAAAGTCAACTTCGAGATCAAAGTCAACTTCGAGTTCAAACTCAACTTCGACATCAAATTCAACTTCGAGATCAAAGTCAACTTCGAGTTCAAACTCAACTTCGACATCAAATTCAACTTCGAGATCAAAGTCAACTTCGAGATCAAAGTCAACTTCGAGTTCAAACTCAACTTCGACATCAAATTCAACTTCGAGTTCAAACTCAACTTCGAGTTCAAACTCAACTTCGAGATCAAAGTCAACTTCGACATCAAATTCAACTTCGAGATCAAAGTCAACATCGAGTTCAAACTCAGCTTCGACATCAAATTCAACTTCGATTTCGATTCATGAGTTTTGGTTTGTGTCAACCGAGATCAAAGTCAACTTCGTCAGTTTGGCCTCGAGTTTGAGGATGATTTTCTGTTTCATTGTGAGTTTGCCTGTGAGTTTAAGTTTATGTTTCAGTCATTGTCAGCTCGTTTTGTTTTGTGAGTTTGCCTTCGAGATCGATTTTGAGTTCGAGTTTCTGTTTCATTGTCTGACCACTTCGAGTGTGAATATGAGTTTCAGTATTTGGTTCATTGTGAGTTTGACTTCGAGTTTGAATATGAGGAGTACGAGTTTCTGTTTTATTTTGAGTCTGACTTTTATTTCGATAATGAGTTTGAGTTCCCGTTTCGTTGAGAGTTTGACACTTAACTGTTCATTGTGAGTTTGACTTCGTGATTGATCATGAGTTTGAGTTTCTGTTTAATTTTGAGTTTGACTTCGTGTTTGATTATGAGTTTCAGTTTCTCTTAATAGTGAGTTTGGTTTCGAGAATTCATTATTATGATCCACTAAATTTAGAGACAGAGTAAGGTCACTGGGTTGCCGCTACAGCTATACCTACTTGAGATGATTCTCATTCAAACCACGGAGCCAGTGTAGATCAGTTCACGCTCCCACGCACACGTCTCCGGGTGCCTTTCTGTACTGCGCGCAGGCCGCTCGCGTATGGCACATCATGCTCACCAGTTCCGAGCCTTCATGTCGGTCCCAGCAGTTTCCAAACCCTTACACTGTCCCTTCATACACTCACGCCAGCAATGGCAATCCATCTGGAAGGTATTGCTCGCTGAACTAACACCCAGGGAACGCACACCTGCTCGTCGTGCTCGCCTCCTGTATAGCCGATATTCACGCAGCACATGCGGTCCGACCGCGGAAACTACGTATATGCACCGGCAACGTTTGGAGAGCGTTCACCTGTGCGAAAATTATTGGTTGGAAAAATTGTTACACGTGTAACTTCCATATTTTTCTGCTGAATCATTGAGAGTTTTTGGAGTGCCTGTCCAAAACTCTGTTCTACTCGCAAGTGATGAAAGAGTATCCTTTTTGGAGGCGGTTTCTTTTGTTGTTTGAAGTAAGTAGAGTTTGTGATTCCTGTCTTTGAACTGAAAAAGCGATTCCACACTTGGTGGAAAGCGTCTACAAGTTTTTTTTTTCTTTTTTGACATGGATTGACTTGTTGAATTGATTGCGAACTCTTACGTTGGGACTTAGTTTTTCTCTTTCGTATACCTGTCTACGTGATTTTTTTAACAGAATAAATCAAGATTGTTTTAGTCGGGGCAATGATATTATAAAACGTGGACTTTAATCTGGTATTTTGCCTCCGACAAACATCGTTGATCCTACCTTGTCATATTATTTACTCCAATATGATAACGACGTTTGTCGGGAGCGTAACAATCTCAGAGTCGATTCGCTGAGCTTGTTGGTATTTCCATTTGTTTATATTGCGATTCCTGCCTTTGAACAGAAAAGCGTTTCTACACTTGGTGAGGAGCGTAGTCGACTCGAGTAGACTTGAAAAGGATGAGAGGGCGGAAACAGGAGGAAGGATAGATATTATTAGGGTGTTCAGCAACCCGTGATCTCATCGGAAGCATCAGCTAGGGTTTCATGTGACAAAAGAGTGTTTTCGGCTCATAGGTGTGAGAATGTTTTATATTGAAAAACCACTTGGGTTCCAGTTTTCACGGTCGTATTGCTGTTACTGGCACGGTGAAAGGCGGAGTAATAATAATAGTTGGGATGTGCCATTAGGAGCTCTCCACAAGTAAATACATATATTTTCACGTACCTTGTGACAGCTGTTCGACTGTGATGGCGCCGGGATATGAGAGTACGGAAGAGAGAAGGTGAAGAAGGAAACAAAGGCAGGCAGCAACTAGGCCTCGCACCATTGCACTGGTTGAGGGCTTTTATCTGGAAAAGAGTAATGTACGTTAATATAAAAGAACGATGAATATAATGACTTGAAGGAAATTTGGCATAAAGTACCATTCATTGGTATTTATTGAGATACCGAAATGGAAAAATGGACGAGGAAACTAATGCGAATTGCCCCTTTACCTACATGTATAAAAAGGAAGTACCTTATGTTCTTACTCATAACTTTCATAAACAGGTTATTTTCTAAAGTCGGCACTTACCGGTGCATCGGTAAAATAAGCTGGTTATATGCAGAAAACAATTTTGATACATATTCTACTCCAACATATTGGGGATTGTTCTGGATGATCACCCATGTGTGTTACATAGGTATTGGCTTCTCAGGCGTCCCTTGAGGACCAGCTTCCCAGCTCGACCTTACCGTAACATCGCCCATCTAGCCCTGATTGGAGCACTTCCCCCAAGATTCAATTCCATCGATCTTCCCATCTAGAAGGGTCAACGACGGGAAGGGTCAGTTCTAATCGGAAAAGGCTATTGCTAAAGGGTCAATATGCCCTTAGACTCTCTACTTGGCTTTATAATAACGATCCTTTATGGAATTTTCTTCCTCTTCGGTCTTTCCGTCCATGGGTCCCCGAGGACACGTTAGACATAGATGAGCAAGGATATGAGTATCCGAAGAAGATTCCAGCCCAATTTCAAATGGTGTGAGTGATCAACTCGTTTTCACTCGAAGAGCTTGGCTATCATGAATGCTAGGTCGTACAGTCATGACCTTAAGGTATAATGAAGCCAAATTTCCGAAGAGTTTTTTTTTTTGTTGCAGTTTCGCATTGGTAAACCACATTGATGGCAACCGGCTAGCAATCAATCATGGTGAGGAAAAGCAACCCCCACATCCAAGGTTCAGAAACTGTCTAGAAATTAAGCAAAACAACGTTAGCTCCAAATTAAACACTTCTGCACAACCAACTCTGATTCTACCAACCATCGTTGAGTCTGAACCCTGCAAGTTTCTCCAACAAACATTCTAACTTGCATCTCTCTCTACCTGTGGCTAGCCGCAGTGGATCTTTTGTTTCATTATGCAACATCAAGACTTAAAGGTTCGATATTAAGAACCCATATATTGAATTATTCCTATTGATTGTGAGCAATAGAGGGGGTATACGATTGAAGGTGGGGGATAAAGCGGGAAGCAACAACTAAGTTCGCCGACTAAGTCAACTCTCTCAAGAGGGGGAAAACTTAAGGAAGGAGCCATCGCCACCTCTCCACCAACGCTTCGCCATAGGAATCCTTCGAAGTCTCCTTGTCGTCGATAATAATGGACCCGACCCTCCATAGCCGCTAATTTCAATGCACGCGTTGTCTCCGGGCTTTAGAACCCCTTCTTCATTCACGACATAACTTCCAACGAAATATCGTAACTGAGAGCACCTGAAATTTACGCAGCAGCGTTAATTCGTTGTTAAACTATGTACAGTCCTAGCGTCGGGCATAGCATTTTCACTTCTGGGATCATTGGTGGTCGAGTCGGGTGTTATTCAGCCAAAACTCTTCGAGAAATTGAAGATTATTACTCTGTTTTACGGCAAAGTGAGCTCTTCGCTTCCAACAATCAATATAAATTTTTTGCAAAGTTTAGAATAAGAGTGATAGGTATAGGTACAGGACTAATGCCTAATGCTTAAGCTCTATTATTTGAGCATTTCATACTTTATTATGCTAATTTTATTTTATTAATAATCAGTTAAAAATATTGATGAAGCGATCCAATCAAATGTGATATTGTATTATTGGCAAACAGACGTGACCACAAGAAATACTATCTACCGGTGTATAGCATTGCCAAGTTGAATCGGCATTCATCTAAAGTTTAGATTCTAAACCAAATTGAGCATTTTCCAAACCGAATTCCAAATCAAGGCAATTCGGTTTGGAAAAGTCTCAATTTGGTATGGACAATTCCTAATTCGACTTGGAAATGCGACATTTGCATGAAATTAGGAGTCATTATAATGCGATAGAGTGCGATGTGAATTATCAAATGAGAATTTTCTTCAATATTGGAGTTCGATCGACTAAATCAATCGTCGTAGGCTACCATCGGCGATCGACACGAGATCGTTTAGACTTTGAGGCCACCTTTCCTCATTTGGCACGAAGAACGGAAAAGCAATCTCGGATAAAATGTCAAGTTAGTTCAAGAGGTCCCTCCTTTCCTCGGTGACCCAACACGAAACAGTTTTTCAAAGTTGAACGGAAATACCGAAAGGCAACTTGAAGCACAAACAACAAACTGAACCTTCGTGATTCCAATTCGACTAAATGTTCACCGGTGGGACGGAAAACTTCCTCTAGACGACAACTGTAGTTCTTTTTTCACTTAGGAAGATCAACCAATCGCGATCAAAATGTGCCGTCGTCAGTTATAGTAGTAATTGTGTTAACTTACACGGTGCACAGCCAAATTCTTCCAAACTTTTTCTTTGTCTTGCGCAGGGCAACAATGGAGAACTTTTAGCCATACGGAACTATACATACCATGAAGCTATCTTTCAGTGGTTCATTTTAACACAAAAATTTGCCCATATATGGTTAGGATCAATCAGCGGTCGTGGAATGGTCCAATAATGATAATATTGTTCTCGGAATCCCTCGGACAAATCTTCCTCTCCGCCATCTGTCAGGACATCCAGGTCTTAATTATCCTGACATTGGCTCAGTAGATTGATTACATAAATCCTCCAAATCGGCTACTCTCTGTTATCTCGTTGAAGCAGCCTATGGTAGGGCTTTGTTTTCCACTCGTCTGGTCTTCTTGATCCCCATTAACTGGCACTCCGAGCTGCCATCGCCTCTGAGAATAGTTCGCTCAAGTGAAAAGTCAATTTACCCTGTCTAACACTTCAGATTCAGCGGCTAATTACGAGAGAATGACAACGTCTGATAACAGGCAAGCTTTCCGTCGTAAGGCTGTGCTAAAAGTTTCGCTAATCATCAGCTTTTATCGGCCGAGAGAACGACGATGGATTCGATCTCTTAGTTATTTTATATTACAATCTCACAGAATTGTCTGTGACATTGTGTGTCAAATTCAATGAGATCGACATGTGAAATTTCTGACACATGTCTGTTTCCCATAGTATAAAAACGACTCATCCATCAAACACAAAAACTAGTGGTATAGTACGAAAGATGAATAATTTCACCTCCGTCAGGGGAGGATTCAATAATCAACCTTACTGTACGAAGTCGAAACGCAGAATATATTCAAGTACATGTCTAGTGAAGACTGATTTGCATTCAGAACGCGCTTCCTCAAACCACTCCTCCCCCTCGACCCGCCAACGCACACCCCGAAACCAAACTTGGTTAATTCGAATTAATGAGCGCTAATAACACCCTCGTCATGTCATCCATCTTGGTTAGTTGTAACGGGGTACCCCCCACCTCTTCCATTGAAGGAATGGAGCGTACACCTCCCGGGCTGAGGTGGACGGAGGAACCCTCTTACAGAACTCAAAGCACGAACCTGTTCCTTCATACCCTATAAACCCTTGGGTCCCATAATGAATATTCGATTTCAGAGAATTAATTACGCCAGGTATATTCGGATTTTTATCGGCTGAGTGGAGGACGTGTTGACCGAGGCAAACAAGCGCGAAAGCCATATTACATCAGTGATTCCTGGATTCTGGATAACATAAATGGCCTTACTTCCTGGATTTGGTGGCTACTAGGATCAAAAGTACTGGAAAACACTTGTTGCACATTTCTAAACACCTAAGATCTGCTCATTTTGACGCAGAGAGTAAAAATACGCTGAAAAAAGTACCTACCTTAAAAGAAATTAGCTAATTCTCTAAGCCTACCGACCGATAATTAAGTACTTCTCTAACCCGTGTTCTTTGTACCTACCAGCAACGGGTTTGCTATAAACTAAAACGATTCTCTCGGGAAAGGAGACAATTCCACCAGCAAGACGGGAGAGACGTGGGGCTAAGTTCCCTATCCGTCTCACTTACCGCACGCAGGGTTATCATTGGTCGTTGAGGGAAAGAGGTGGAAAGGGTGTCAGTTGTAGAGGATCCAGTCACCTTCAACTACCGTCTAATTAAATGGTCCGGCCGAGACGGTCTACTCTACCGGCGAGTTGAGGGTTGTACTGTACAATGTGCAGGGGTGTCGTGTCGCTTAGTTGGCAGCTTTGGTTCCTCTCGTAGTCCTCATTACACGATGTATCACTAATTACGTCTGTAGAGGGAGGCTTCAGTAAACGTAAATTTGTAGCTGTAGACGAGGTCCTCTTCAGGGTCCACGTATTTGCTTCTCTCTTAGGCCCTTTGAGTCGAGCTATCCGTGAAAGGTGGAATTGGATTCGCGTCACAAGCCAACGCTTCGCCCTTTCCACCGCAGTAACTGGAAAACGACTGTTCAAACGTGGCCAGCCGAGACAGTACTGAGTCCAAGTCTTAGGGCTGGTTAGATCGTTCAAGTGACGTTGTCCCATTACTTACATGCCACAGAGAAGCAGCGAATGCTAGGAGAGGTAAAACCTACCTAACGTGGTCGGTAGGTCGGACACGTACCAACCTTTAGCTTCCTGATCTTCAATTAAAACGAACTGCCTGTTAATTTACTCCTCGAGTACATCCCGCACTTCACGTTTTCCATCTCGATCTCCGCTTTGGAGGAACATTCTTAATTCAACCTTTGGTTCAGGGGTTTCCACTTCAGCAGGGAGAGCTTGCTGCCCTTTTCTGCTCTTGAACATGGGCGAAATCTTACGCAGGAAAAATTTTCCATGCAGGTATTATGTAGCACAAGAAAAAGCCTGATATATCATGTTTGTGGCTCCGGAATAGGTTTTTCTGGCCCTCACTAGGTCCCTTCCGTCCTTATCGTTATAGTAGGAAGCGATCTGCGGAAATTTCGACACTGCGACAATAAAATCAATCAGATTCAACACGTTTTGAAACGTAAACGTAAATCTTTAAAAAGTGCAGGTGCGGATTAGTGCGCCCCAGTGCAACCAGTGGTAACCAAACCCCGCTCTATGACGTCACAAACCTCGAGCTGCTCTGGGCTTGCCTCATCGAAAGAACCCATGTGCCCTCGTACATTTCAGGGTAGGGTAAACATTTTTTCCTTGGATGATTACAATAATAGTTTGTGATTGAATAATAAACAAAAAATCTATTATATTCGCATAAGGTTCGATCAACAAAATCATAAATCGGAATCGTTAAGGGCAGGATTTATGAACAGTATCATCCCCACATGCAAACATGTTATAAAATACCAAAATTTCAATTCAAAAGAAGCGCCCCATGAAAAAACCCTCAAATGATAAAAGAAAAACAAACGGGATTTTCCCCCGTGTTGTTCCGGCTGTATATTGCCGAGGGAAGCGACAGCAACATACGTTGTTATACGTCAGATGGCAATCCCGATAGTATATTTTGATGGCAGCTCAGAAAAGGGGGAGAGCTGAATTCCAATCAGTGACCAGAACCAGCCTGATGATTCACTGCTTCCCCTCCTATGCTATCCCGGGGAAATTTTTGTTCCCCAGGGTGTGGAGGGATCATATTGTAAACAATTTGAAGATGGCACCAAAAACTTAAATTTATCTGGGACATAATAAGTTTTTCATCAATTGGAAACTCGTCTAATTATAAACCACGCCGTCTGTACAGACTGACTCATGGGTAATTTTAATATTCCACAGATGATTAACAACAAACATTGCTAACGAGTGAAAATTGAAAGTGAACATGTCCATAGGATCAGCCAATCATGAAATAGGGCCTGTGTGTCTTCTACGTGGGATGGGTAGGGGAACGGTCTCACGTCTGCTGCGTTTTTTATCAAATACAAATTTTTGAACTACATTTTTACCGCATAGTCTACAGTAGGACGTGCGTATCAATTTGGAAAACTCTGAAATGGGAAAGGAACGTGGCATCCAGAGTTGAGAGAGTGAAGATGGATTTCCTTGTTTTGGCTCTATCCTCAGTTTGATTGGCCTGGAAATCCACGCGGATGACGAAGCTGTAGCAGACTAATATGGAAGGCCAGATATATGGTCAAATGCACTGTGACCCAATAGCCAACGATCGGGAGTTTTATATCGCACTTAACCCTGCCGACCTCCAGAAATAAACGACCAGCTGTAAACGTAAAAAAGCCCTGTCGCCAACTGTCTCAATAACCGAATGCAGTCTTTTTCTTCCATAAACGTCAAAACAGGCCCAAGATGAAAATAGCCCTTCCCAAGCCGAGCCTGACACATTCGTCCTGAATACCAACATTCTCCTGAAGGAAGGGGTCCGACGGGATATTGCACTGACCCTATCATTGTGCCGGGCGAAAACAACCAACGTACTTTCCATATACTATAGCCGTTTGCTTTTATTTGAGTTAATAAATAACTAAGAGAAAATTGAGCGAAATGCGAATGACGGGGTAGGAGTCTCACTGTAACTCAGGGAGGATGTCCCTGGTTTGCTCAGATATTAATAGGTTATTCCGAAGGGGCGACTCTTGGTCCCAGAGGGAAATGCAATTCGTTTACTACCCTTAGCTCTCAGTTAGAATTGATATTACGTGTGCGTCATATTTCTCCGCCTTTATGGATCAAGGATAACTTATGTCAGCCCGTCGACTTCCCGAGCATCACTAATGCTTGCGTGAAATTGATTGTTACCAATAGGAGAGGAGGGATTTTACGTTTTCAGCCAACCAAACGTTGTGCTACCTACTTATTTGAATTTGTAGTAAACCTCTCTGAGAAATTTTCTCTCGTATTCGGCATTCAACGGCGATTGAATCCTGTCTCAATGAATTTCCCGCAGAGCACTACTCCGCAGCAGACAATAACCATAAATTGTTATGACTTTGTTTATGAATTATTATTCCAGGAGATAGAAGACACCATGAAGGAACGCAAGGTAAATAAGGGATGTTTTATTGGCTGCAGTGCTATATGATGTAACTTTGGGGCCAAGAGATTCATAGCGATTCTTCCATCCCTTCTTTGAATTAGTATCATGTTTTCCCTACCGGCGTCACAACCCTCTTTCCGCATTTTTCAGAATGTTTACATTTTTTTACGCTCACAGAATCTACTAATGCAAGTTAGTGCCTCCAACATGAGATTTCCCTACAAGCGTTCTGCGTCAGCGTTGATACCTTTTAAATGAATAGAGGTACTAATGTATTTTAAACAGAAAGGGCCATTCACCTTCTTCATCACCATAAAAATGCAATTTTCTGCAGAATGAAAAAGACTTCAAAAGGCTGCGTTTCAGCTTAGCCCTCGTTAAGTTATTCGGTATTTCTCCCCTTACCCCGCACAAATCCAAAGTTCTTTCTTCCCCATTCTAATTAAAACTTTTCCAGAAAATTCACATCCTTTCTCGTTTATTCCACGATTTACATATTTGGGGTGGTATAGTTGGACACCGATGAAATACAAATTGTCCAAAGTTTCCTTTGAATTGCTCGAAGGGAAATTTCTGAAGTTCAATCATTTTTCATCGGCTTCCTGATTTTTATTCCACGGCCCCAACATTCGGAACACGTTTGGAAACTGGAGAATTCAAAGCAAAATCGTAGGATAGTATGAAGTACCTATCATTCTAGAAGTTAAGTGAATTGCTTCCTCAATCGCATTTAAAATTAGAATCCTTTTTGCGATGTGGCACTCAAAAATGGATTGCATTTATAATTCAGGATGACGTCGATCAGTCATCGTTAATTAATTTTGCTAACAGAAGCAGAAGCTACCTACCCCATTTTTAGATACTATACTTTGAAGAGAGATTGGAAGAGAGTGGTCTGACCGGTTAAAAGGCTTTTAGCCTGAGGAGCCTGCATAACCTACTTGCTTAGGTATATTTTATTAAAATTGACACCTTAACCAATATTTACTTAGAACGTTTATTTATCAATCAAGGGATGTGCTATCCAAAACTGTTTCGGAATTCCAGAGGTATTATTTTGCGACCTTACTTTTTGGCACTTAAATAGGTCTTCATTACAATTAAAAAATATAATTATAGTTGTGTATCAAAAGAAAAAAAGGGAGTTTCATAACAGGTCAGTTGCTATATTTTTTCTATCTAGTGAATATTACCTATTCTCCTGTTAACATCATTCGACAGAAGGTTCAGAAGAACATAATCGAATCGTGTTGATATCGCTATCCGCTCCTATAGTGATAGTTTTTGGGATGATAAACGACTCTGGCAAAAATATTGAGGCATCAATATTGCTGCACCAGGTAGAGCTACAATTTTTCTTTCACTTTCCCCTTTTTTGGCAGTTAGTCCTCCAAGGCGAATCCGTCAAGAAGGGGAGGCGTTCGCTAGCTCATACATCGTATTTTTCAAGAGGGAGCCTTGACGTAAGGTTAGAAGACAGGGTAGGGGGGAGCCAGCGTCTCTCCTTGCTATAACACTACAGGTCGGTTATTACTTGCGCCTTTCATACTCCTTTTCCTTTTTCCGAGGGTTAAAGGGACATTTGTCGTAGGGATCACCTCGGCTGATAATGTGCGTAGGGTGCGACCTGTGTCTCCCGAGGGGCCGTATACGAAAAGTATAGTATGACTGGGATGCACACAGCATGCTCCGAGAAGTTGTATTCTTATTCTCGGAATACGGGAAAAGTTCGGATACTTTCCTTTTGCGTGTTCCTCCTCTAATCAATTTGCTATGCAGGCGACGGCAGAATCTAAAGTTCCCGCAAAGTAGGGAAAGAATCACAAGACTTTCGAAGTTATGATAAAGTCGATTTTTTAACCAAAATGCCCTGCACAGGAACCTGGAAATCACTCATGATAGTTCATCGGTTTATCTTCAACGTTTCGAGATTAACCTCTCATCATCAGGATCTACAATAATACAATATCCTCAATGTGGGATACCAGGTGAGTCAAAATGCAAGTCGATGTCAATAATCAAAGAGTTTTTTCCAAACTTCATATATCCACTTTCGAGTTTTGTCGGTGGTATCGATTTCGTTTTTCGATTTTCGATTTCGATTCATAGCACTTTTGGTACCAATAAGCAGTCGAAAATCGAAAAAACGAAATCGATATCGACAAAACTCGAAAGAAGAAAGAAGAAATTTGAAAATCGATTGAGCATTGAGGGAGCTATGGCTATTTTAGTAAATGACCACAGATTGTTCGGGAAGTGAGTAAATGTGTACAATCAAAAGTTTTTTCTGAAGCTCCGTTCCGATTCTGGATTTTTTTTTCGATTCCAATACTTCCATTTACTCTGTAAATATGGAAGTAAAAACAAAATTTGAGAAAATTAGCTACCCGGTGTTGCCACTAGCGTGACGGTATCATAGGTATTCCCGCCATTAAATAAAAGGAATTATTTAAATTAAATAATAATATGAATAGGGGTCAATAATGCCTGAACGAGCATTAGAATCATTGGGTAGGAAAGTCTGAGCACATCTTATGGTGCAGCCAGCACATTGGCGTATTGCTGAAATCATTTTGAATGAAACGTCAAAAATGATAGTGATTTATACCGACATGGCGTCTTATGGTATTATATCACCTACATTGTGCTCCGCATGATTGACAGTTGGGGATACGAGTACTTGAGAGCGTGATAAAAAACGGGGGAAAAAAGTCGAGTTGGCTCTCGGACACGATAAGAAAGCGCTTTTGGAACTGAATGGCCCAAACCGTTCTTCGCGATACAAAACACCTTCCCGAACAAGAAATCTCACTTGGCACTTTGCGGAGGCATTGGGCGTTTCACACCTTCCGAACCCCAGTGGAGGGCCACGATTATTACGAAGGGGAAAGAGGGGAAGTTCTCGTATTGACGTTATCACAAAAGATGCTGGTTTGGTGGCGAACTGAACAGGTTCGAGCTGGTAAATGAGAGGGACCGGAGGGGAAAAGGTTCCGGTAAAAGGCTGACGGCGAGACGTTGGTTTTTGTTCTGGAACGGCTTTCATTAACAATAGGACACCCTCGCACAATGTTCAACACCTTTCGACAACTGACTCACAATATTTACAAGTATTGGTAAACCCTGCGAACGCTTTCGTTATACGTGTGAAGTTTCAGGATAAACGGACTCTAACGCAGATGATACCATGTCATTATTTCAATATTGCGCCATGTAACTTGAGGAAAGTTTTTATTTATCTCTCTTGTAAAGTAAGTTTGGCCTCTGCTAAATTTTGTTACAATTTCATATATTTTGAGTTCCAGGTATAATACGCCCTCGCATCTAAAAAAAGCATGATGCTGACGGCGATGATATTTTTGGCGTAGCGTTGTTTCCCAAATGGCCATGTGTTTTCAGCCAAATTGGCAAACGGAATGCACACGGTAACGTGAGATGGCTAAGAACACTGAGCGGCATGTTAATAAAAAGCCACTTATGTTTGGATACGGGAGTGCTTCTTCTTACCTGCTGCCGAGACCCCTTCCTTAGAATCCCTTCTTGTATGCCTTGGTCGGATCAAGTTCGCGTTGTGCAGCCGCTTCTACAAGCCTCCGTCACATAATATGAATTATGGATGTTTCCCACGAGGAGCACTGCAGCCACTGGATGAGAGTCGGAGGAGGAATTTAGTACAAACATCCTTGAATTGATTCAATTGCTCTTTTATAAAATTCTTTAAAACTGAAAAATATTGATCGAAAATTTTGAGCTGTGTTTACTACTGGGAAACCAGTCTGAAATTCATTTTGCTCACAAGTATCCTAAATTTTAATCATTTTTAGCAAATTGGGTGTAGTAAGTAAAACTATTTAAAAATACCAATAAACGTATACATGGTTAATACAACAAGATTTAAGGGACATTCCAGCCATTACCTTTAATGAATCTAGTCGTCTTTATTAGTAGCCCCTGAAACCTCTTAGTGCCACTGCTACGGGGGATTTTCAAGGGCAATTTTAGCCATAATTTGCTTTTTAGGATCAACCTATAATTCGTTATTAGGGATCTTAACCCACCAGGCACTATACGTCATTAACAGACTAATAGGGAACCGACCCCCAAAACGGAGGAATGGAACTCATTCCCCTAGGGAATCTCTGAGTGCATCTTCGTCCTTACCCTGTTCAGTCAACCCCTCATATGGAAAATAAATCCCCATTTGTGTGGCGTCGTGATGGGGGCGTCGTGCTCTCTCGAATGAAAAGTTCTCTCATCCTTGACTGACAAGAGACATGGAAACACACTATAGTCGGTATCCCGTAGTCGGTATAGGAGCGGTCTGGGGTTGCCAACTACCCCCGAATACCAACCCTGTTGGTTCCTGTGTAATTTGTAAAGGGAGCTCCATTTCTTCGACCTCCTCGCCCGATGTCGTTCCTCCTCGTCTAAGTCCTGAAGCTTCTCCTTTTCCTGTTGTCGTATTTACATAAAATACAACACAATAGCCTCTCCCTCAACTACACGACATGTAAAAGCGCCGAACCCCAACCATACTCTCTCGGCTATCTGTCTTTCGATTAGAATCGAATCGCGTTTCGTCCACATGAAGTGAACTGAGCGATTTGTTTTACAAGTTTTTTTTTTCAAGGCCGAAGACGGATGATTGGGCGCAGGGGTCCTAACAATGGTTCGAATGTGAGCGGCATTGTACGTTTTGAGTTCCTGGGAGGTGCAAACAATTTCAGTACGATGTCCCCAAATGTTACTGTACAAATGAAAATGGACATTAGGTAGGTAAGTGTTCCCAAATTAAATGTAAACATTTTGTACCTCCCATTTACCCATCGGAGTTCTCCAGTTATAGTCTGCGACAGTTTTTGGCCAACTCTCAGTTGACAATATTATACTCTGGCTAATGATCCGATTGAAGGGGAGACACCGTCTACCCACAACCTCTCTATCACATGCCCACCAACAAACTCCCTACGTCGATGACGCTAGACCTGTGTTTGTGTTCAAACTTGGCGTCTACTTATTCGCCTCGACTCCTTCCACTGATGGATCACCGTTCCAACCGTCCATTACTCCAAGCGACATGAGACCCCTTTGCACAACCCCTACCCTTTCCTGGCATATCCCTGTGCTGGTATTGGTATCCACATCTCAATCCCCAACTACCCTATGCTTCCGCTCCACGACTTCCTCCTTTTCGACGACGACCATCAGGTTTGGACAGTTCCATGATGACGTTTATTTCACGACCGACTCGGGATGTGACTGATGACGCTTTTCTAACAGAGATCCACGTGCAGCCCAGCCATGCACGTTTAGTCCTGCCAAGTAGAAAAATCTGAGACTGATCAATCTCGGGTGCAGTCGGAGGGCGGCTGAGGATAATACAGTGTCGTCTTGATTCAGAACTGCCTGAATACAGGCTTGAAAATATCTGGAAACATGTTACGAGCTAGCTTGAAACATGCTATATTGAAATATGCAACACATTCCTATATGGATTTGGCATGTGACATAATATCAAAACAAGCGAGGGTGATTGGTGTTGGATTCCCCATTTCTGGGTCAATTTCATTTTTTTTCGGCTGTACAAACTGGGAATGATCTGGACGAGGAGATGATGGCTCTTGAGTCTAGTTCTAGATGGTAATAGCTGAGCTTCTGAAGTACTGATCCATTAGATTAGAGGGTAATATAGGGACATGCAGGCTACAATGGGAAGCTCAAGTTCTTTGGAACGGTCACCCCTTTCCAATTCGATTTCAAGATGCTCCCTCACTCCTGAGACCTAGGGAAGTCGTGCATCTCCCCATTGCATCTAAGGATTCACTCGGTCTCGTAATTCGTCAGCAAAACCTCTTCAAACTCGGATCCCTTACAACATCTCATTTTGTTGTTCAATATATGTTTCGTGACATTGGAAGGGGAGAGGTAATAGAAAGGAAAGGTCATCTGAGGAGGAGTTTATAACTAGACGCGAAAATACTTTCAACTACTGCAGATAGGCTTTCCCCCTGTCAGGCACCCTCTTTTTGAAATCCCATGATCCAGACTGAGTAGTGAGACTAAATTGCGTAAACTGCAAGAGTAGATTAGCAAACCAGTGCAGCTAACAAGGTGCACGTGACCATTTTTTGCTGACATTTTGAACAAGAGCACTTCGATGTCAAACAAAATTATGGTACCGAAGCATCATGGCAAACAAACCATTTTAAATTTTTGATCAAGGCATTACCTATATGGGAGTTTTACATAATATTATACCCTTCCACCATCTTAGTAAAAATCACTCATTTTGATAGATAAACTCCCTACCTAATACCTCTAAATCTATATGCATAGGATCCACGCCCATACTTGGTGCCTGTATATATGAGCTGTTGGCTCGACGATCCATTACAAACTTTCAAGATAGCAAGCGGAGAGTCCGATTTAATTAAATGAGACCTACATCTGCTTCTCTGGCCATTTGGCAAAGGGACACGGAGATTTGACCGAAATCAAACTGACAGATGCTCCAGACACAACAGGCGAATAACGATTTCGTCCCTTTATTGGCAGAAAAACAATAACCTCCCCCAGCTGGACGCACAGCACATACAGATACAGCTCTGACCGAAACAGACGCAGCTTTCCACGACTGCCGCGTTCCTTTAATTAGGACTTCCAAAACTTAGGGCATGATGTCCTCAGCAAAGAGAGAATTGTAGCTGGGTTATTTCGAAGCCCTTTCAAGATCTGCCGCCACCTGCTCTCACCTTTACGTGAAGATGCTCCGAGTTTTCGGCGTTGGCTCAATGGAAAAAATCCAAAAAATAAAACGTTTAAGGCAAAAAAAACTGGGGTGGCAATTAGTGTCTAAGGGAGCAGCAGGCAAAAAGTGCGATTATCCTTTACCGCACGTTGCGTGATGAATTTAATATCGGCATCTCACAAAACTAACAGAATTCAACTTTGATCCATGCCGCTTTCTATGGATGTAATTTTTGGTATCGTCGTCGCGCATTGCGGTAACACTTTGTCTGACCTGAATTCGGAAGGCATCACGCATGAAAAGGATAAGGCCGTCGGCTCGAAAATTGCTTGAAATAATGCAACGAATAGGCTTCGCTTAAAAAATGAGATAATTCACTCACTCAGATGTCGATCTTGAGAAAATCCATGAAAATCCTGGTGATTTATTGTTCTCGGTAAGCTGATTCATGATAATTGCTACGATGTGCCGTTTCTGTATGCTATGTATTCCTAAACTACTGGAACGATCGGGATGGCAATCAGAGAACCCATTGTGAAACCATCAAGGAAGGTTTGTGTCCGAAAAAATTTCAATTTTAAACGACTTATCAAAATTATTTTTCATTGGGCATTTAGGTATGTTTTTGGCAACCTGTTGTTACTGATGGGTTATCATATGTGTTAATTGTAAGGACCTGAAAGTTGGACTTGAAAAATTTTACGTAAGGTCCTCTTGAGGAGGTACTCCCATTTTTTATGCAGTGCTTATTAGACGGGCAATCTGCAGCTGATGCGTCACAACAAACCCGTCAACCATGCGATCTCCGTAGTTGGCCTTGTACCAAAAGAGGCAATGAGCTTTCCCTAGGGCTCGACGCCTCCGAGCCGACAGTTGGATCTTTATTCCGGCTTCCCCTAGGGGTTTTTTCAAGGGATAATAAGAGGCTGGAGTGCAATGGGGGTAGAATACGGCGCATGAAATGATACAGATAACAGCTGCTTTAGTTTGTTGCCCATCGATGCGATCGAACCGCTTTTATTGACAATGAAATAAAATTTTGAACTTTGACGAATAATCAAGGGTTAAAACGTGAATCGGTAAATTTTTCTAAATTATTTAAAATGCAACAGTAAAATGAATAATTTTTGGGCAAAAATATGATTTAACCCAAGCCCTATTACTACCTCAATGTGGTGAAAATTGAAATACAATAGGTAAATAAATTATTTTGGAACTTAGCTTGAACCTAAGCAGGCCCTGAAAGGATTTTTCAATTCCAAAGTTTGAAAATGAATTTTAACGTTTCTATCTTGATAAGCTTCATGGATAATCAAAGAAAACGGAATGGAGACGAAATTTTTAGAGCAATTGTATACATTATCACGTACTGGGGTTAATGAGTGACTTCATCAAACGATTTAATTGAGGCACACTACTTATGCGCTCGCAGAGGTTCGTTTCTGACGTCGAAGGTGCTTTTTACCGAGTCCTTGGCTGGTGTGAAAAATTCCCAACACCATAACAGCTAACAAGTCCTCGAGAACCCTTTTCATCGTTTTTTCAACACTTAACCCAACCGAGGTTCGTTATGTATACTGGCTCCATCTAGAATCTGATTACTCAATTAAAAATTATTCGCAAGTCGCGCTCTTATTTGCATTTTCTTCTTCTCGTTGTTGCATGGCTTCTCGACGTCTAGATGAGATGCCTAAATCTAATTGCCAATTCCTTTGGCTTAATGAGACCCATTTCTTAGCGAACCCTTCGCCGGCAATTTTGGTAGCAAATGAAGGGAAATATTCAAAAGCTACTGATACTTTAAACAGATATGAAGTAGGATCCGTTGACTTCGGTATAAGGCGACTTGAATTTAAGTATTTTCCCAGTGGATTTCATCAACCCCTGGATTAATTTTTTTTTTGGTAATGTAGGTATGTAACGTGGGTACCTAAATTCTCTACGTTCCGCTGTTAGATACGAAAAATCGTTTCCCCTTGAGCCCCTATCTAATACCTAGGAAGCCATTCGTCTTTTTTGGGGCCGTCAGCTAAACATAGTGCCACTACACAGCTTCAAATGGCTTTTGTCATCTTCCAACAAGGTTGCCATTATTTCCAAGTCCGGGTACTGATGAATAAGCCATGAGGTGTTATGAGAACAATTTAGGGCGAAACTTTCATGCGAAAAAATCATGATCACAATAGCAAGGGATGAAAGGCGACTTGAGACGCCGCGGCCTATGAGATTTTTCCACCGGGGATTTTCATCGGCATGGAAAACTTGACAGGATGGCAGCCGCCGTCCTCTGAGATGATGGATGAACCCAGAGGGAAAGCATGCCGAGTCATTAATTACATATCCGTATCCATCATCCCTTTGATTCTTGGAATTATGGCATCAAGGTGATACTCGTTCACCGTATACTGTTGTAAAACAATTAAACCTCATTGAGCCAAATTCGTCTTGTTTATGTAAAATTCTGCGAACCCCACCCAAGAGCTTACTGAATTTTTAGTCTAGAACCGCAATAACATTCAAACTATTGACGTGGTTGAACCCTTATTCGATTCATCAACAAAAGATTAGTATAACATCAACAGAAGAGTAGTATTTTGGTCAAGAAAAAAATATTTTATGATTACCGAATGTTTATCATATTATGGTAAAAATGTTTGACTTTTCTTCAAATTTTGCGTCTGAAATTCTTTTTTTTCTCTTTACTTTTACTTTACTTTTTTTTCATACTCCAAAGCAAGTAGATAATAAGGAATGGACAATTTTTAACAATAAAATAAAACTGACGTCTTTAACGCGAGAAAGTAATGCTTGGAAAACTTCTTGACAAAGTTCTTTAAGCAGCAAAAAAGCAATCGCGTACAGGAACGGCGCCTTTTCAACTTGAGTCATCATAATATTTTCCCTCGTTTTCTTTCGGTATCGAAAGATTTATAGCCACCTGCAGAACCCAGAACAAATTACTCAATGGCGGTGAAATTAGAACGAAATGAAACCGCAGGAAGGGTCAGATCGTTAGGCTAAGGTGAAGGGGGATGGCCCCTTTAGAGGTGGTGGGTTTTGTTATATATATTGTACGTCCTTTCTCTCTCGCTGAGCGAAATTTAATTATTTTTTTCCCTGTTTCTCCCAACCCGCTCCGTCCTAATCTCTCTTGTATTATTTGGACCCTTGGCGAGAACACCGCCTCCGGGTCCCATCAACACACTCAATTCCTCCGATTCAAAGTTGATTGTGCTTTGATTATCATTTACACTGGAGCTCTCCCTCCGAGTAATCATCTTTTTGCTTTCTCAGTCAACTCCTGGAAAGATGTCGGGGGTTTTGCCGTTTGAACCCTTCCAGTTGATATTTTGCGAAGGGAATCGGGCTTTCTTCTAGTACCTTAATACCGTACGAGCATCCCTGAATAGGACCCCTTCAGAACCGATGACGAGATTCGAAAACCACCCCTGTTTTTGCTCACCCTTCCGAGTCCTGAAGATTAAGCAATAAATTCTTCGAGTCGTAATAAATTTTGACGCGTCTCTTCTGTCATACAATGGGACCGTAATTTAAAGAATTTTACGTAATAATCAGTTTAGTGGAGATGAGGGAGCCATTGCTGCTGCAGCATTTGAATGTCATCATTAGAGTAAATAAAATTTGTTAACCTACAAGTTCCCTTAATCACAATGTCTCATCATAATTTAAACCTCGGTTAAATCGTTGGATCAGGAACGCCTCTATTCACAATACTAATAAAAAGAAAGAATTTCAAAACCGAACGGAAGGAACTGAAAAGGGGCCAAAAAGCCAGGGCAGAAATGGAATTCGGACCCGTACAGCCTTGTTCGTACCCGAAATGGCTCTTCTACATCCATGATTATATTAGGTACAAACAGTGGCTACCCTTCGGCTGAAACCACTATAGGAAATCAGCAGCTTCGTTTGCTAAACCTGTGATCCCCGTCCGGAAAACCCTCATAATACGTAAAATATAAAACCACAATGAAAGCATATTATTATTATCTGAGGACGGAAAACAAAGGTAATTATGCATGAGAGCATAGCAATTAGGGAAATTCAGCAAAACCCACCACGGTGGCGCACTGCATAATTACATTCGTTTGCAGTTGAATGGACTTATTTTGAAAAGACATACACAACCAGTCGAACATTGCAGCTCGGTTTGACGCAAATTAATAATTCAAAGCCGGCGCCAGTTCAATCGAGAACCTGGGGGTTCGTATACCAAACGTTCAACGCTAAACGACCCCTTTCCAACCGGGAAATGCCGTTGCTCTTAGGCAGTAAATAAAAACCGTCCGATGGCTGTCGGCCAACTTTACAATCCTGGGATACGTGGAGCGATTTCCCAACCAAAAATTGTAAATGATGTTATGGAAACACGATGTGGATCTGGTAGCAGGGCTAATGGAATCGGCTAATAAGAATCACTGGGCGCTCGAGAATGATTTTAAAAACTCTTGGTTATTGAAAATCTAGTAGCAAGAAAAATATGCTAAACGGAATTAAGAATTTTCTTCTACGGGTCAGATATTTTTATGTACTGATTCAGCTCATGTTGTACATAATCATCGGCTCGGCTCCTGACAAACAATCATGTCCCTTTGCTGTCAGAAAACATTTGTCATGAATCCGATCGTTCATCCTTCTAAAATGGCTTCTTTCAAGATTTTTCATTGCTGGGTCATATCAACCTTTTTATTCTTCATTCCAATTTACCAGTGATGGTTAATTGATTTCCTCAGAATGTACGGTGATCGCACGAAATGATTCTCTTTGTAGCGCTCCCCACCATAAAGTTCAATCTAGCGCCCTTTGTTTGCCGTAAGATTCTTTTGATCTGCAATAATTAAAATGAGCAAAAAGGTTCGAAGCGGAAGATTGTTTAAGCGATTTCCTAATTAACGGGTGGAAATCGAAATAATACCAAGTTCTTTCAGCTGAACCCTAAAAAAATCGACGACTTGAGAAAATAATTAGTTGCAACATGAAAGAAAGATGAAAAACAGAAGGAACCGTTATTACGACGTTATAAAAGCCATTAACCGGACCATCAGCTTCACAGGCGTTTCTTCACCTCTTCACAAACAGCTGCATAGTGCTATTGATCTGCAAAAAAAATCCCTACTACTTATAGCCTATTATCAACTTCAATCTGCCTCACCGATACCTTTGAGATAGTTTTATCCCTGATTTTCATTTTTAAGCCGATGAATTGTTGATGATACAAAAATTTAATTGTAGATCTGAATATTCATTCGATTAACTTCATCTTTTCCATAAATTCTACGAATCTTTAAATTTTCTTACGCATGCTTCCAACCCCTAAATTCCTCACGTTCAGTCAAGACGGTTCTTTCATTTTTGTTTTTGTGTTGTGGTACACTGCAGAAGCCCGAATCCAAGGGGGCACAGGGAGGCATTTAAAAACCTCATTTCTCGACCTAATCCCTATTCTTTCCGCGCAGTATCCCGAGGCGATAACCCATCAATTTACTTTAAAAGTTGTTTAACGTGCATCGAAATTTGATCCAATGCACGCACAAATAATAAGCTCCATGGTTTTGCCGCTAATGATTGCCGGGAAAATTGTAGAACGCAATAAACTTCCTGTTTGGTGAATTATCATTTCAACCGACGGCGAGTATGCTGGACAGATCGCAGAATGGTATAAAACTGCACGTGACTAGCGTGTCAGAACCTTCATTTTGATGGTTTAATTTCGATAAAGTGGGGTGCTTTTTTCTGGACCCTCATAACCAGTAATAATTTTATTCGAGGATTCTCATTAACAGCCCCACTCAGTCGCTCTTCTGCTTTTGAATTTCTGCTAAGCTGAGCGTTCCATCTCTCAATTCATCTCCTTAATATTCAGATTAGCCGGTGTTTTAATCATGCCGGTGAGGACACGGAATATAAAATTCCCTTTTTTCCTCGCTCATCACCGTTGCTGCCATCTCTCGTTGAACTGGTAAACAAGGGGGAGTTCATTCGGGCGACTGATGTTCATTTACCCGTAGTCGGAGAATTCCTCGTCGGATCTTAAATTTAATTGCAAGCTATTTTGAGATAGATAGCCACGCCTAATTTCCTCTGCAACATGGGCAAGCTACCATTGATTGTGTAAGACAATCTAATCCGTGCTAACATTTATTCAATTATTACACAAACCCGTACCTAGGTACTTCACTTTGCATTGCAGGATGAGGAGATATCCAGTGGTTAGAAAAGAAGCGCAAAGAATAAATTCTCAGGTAATTCATCTTCAAGCCATTTTGAGGAAATTTTGAGGCTCCAGAGACTGGTCCGTAGGCACCAATTTGAGTTCAGAATGGATACCAGCGTTGGCGTTGATTTTTGGATTATGTCTATAATCAATGTGACGTTGGCAGTCGTAAATTACTGTTCCCTGCCAACACCACGACTAAATCCACGAGGCTCTCTCGTTTCGTGAATGACCCCGCTGTTTCAGCACCCGGAACCTCAACCCTTGACCCCACGCACCCAATGGATGGAGTGTAGAGCAATCCTAATTCCTACAACGGCTCAGTACAATTAATTTGGGCGCTTAATTAATAGAGTTACTCGTGCACTTACTCTCGCCTTTTTCATCTCTGCCAGGCGAACTAAAACGCCACGAACGCCGAGGAAGGGCCAAAATGGAAGGGTTCACTATAGAAAAGGACGCGGCCGAACAGAAAGAGATAAAAGTATGGTGGGGAGACCTCAACTAACAGGCTACGATCAAAAACGTTTCCAAGAGCGAAAATCCCGCGCCATCACCACTCATCCTGTCGTCCAGTTCATCCTGCCGTTTTTCCTCACGAGCAATTATCAGCTGCTCCTCCACTCAGCTTTTTTCGCTACCCTTTTTGCGACTCGAAAATGGGATTAAAAGTTGACGGCCGGGCATTACGTCTGATTCAATTTACAGCCTTTTAGACACACAAAAGGTCCTCTACTTCGCTGAGGTTTCGCTACTCATCCTTGAGAACGAAATTAACTGAGTTCAAAAGTTAGGAAAAGTGTTCGATTCGAATGAATCTATGGAACAATTGAGCATTCATTGGTGCCGGTTGAGCTGTTAAATGAATGGTCCGAATGCTGTGTGTAGTGAAGAAGGGCCGGAATGAATCATCATTTTGTAAAAAAAAAAAATTCATATACCAAGCAATGCGGCTAGGTGCTCGGCAATCAGCCCGCCTAACAGCTCAGTACGAAATTCATACCTTCTACCTACTGGAAAAATTATTGAATAAAAAAGGTAGCCTGCAAGTCTGCACGAGAAAGTTCAACCAAATCTGCCAGCTTAATCTACCTGAATATCTCCTATTAGGTTTTTTGGAATTCAATCATTTTGCCAAACATAGGTCTCGATTCAGGGAATTCGTTCAAGCGGAAGAAAAACGAGAGCAGGAAATGAATCTGCCTCTCTGGGCTCGTAATAAGCTCCCGCTGCGGCAACTGTGCAAACACAAATAAGCGAAATGACACCAGCGGTGCGTACATTCAATAATGTGATTCTCTTTGCGTCGGATTTCACTGTCAACACTTTTCTGCAGCAACGCAAATGCTGCGTGCGAATTTAATTTCAACCAACGCCAGTACCGTTTTTGCTCTACAATGGATGAATTGTATTTCCACCTTTTCTCATACGATTATTTCCACCAGAATAGCGCGTTCATAAACTCTGAAATCCTTTTTGCACCAAAAATACGGTAGGTTCATTATACAGCAGCGTAAAGAAACTGGGAGACACAGTACTTGTCATACTTGACTCCAATTTGGACGACTAATAAAATGAGGATGTTATCCATGCGTATAAAACAATTGCGGGTATTGGTGCTTCCTTGAAGGAATTTCCGCCAGTATGACAGAGTAATGGAGCATTAAACAGCCATTACGAGTGTGTCAATTGACTTCCTCTCGAAGGAAGGAGGCGTCAAACTTCAGGTGCGAATCGCTCTTAATGGATGTCATTTCTCCAATGTAAAATTGAAGAGGGGAACGTGGTTTTTAAACTTGCATAGGCCCTCTTATCTCTCCGCGATAAGAGTCCAACTAAATTATTCCTGCGTTATTGGGTAATATTTCCACTCGATCATTTGAAAGGCTTGCGACAGGCACTTAAGAACTCACCAATAAACTTGGCACTTATAAAGGGTTCCCCTATCTGCGTTTTTATAGGGAAAACTTGATGGAATATTGAAAGGCAGGCACCATTCAGTCTTCGCATGCCAAAATCATAATCTTTCTTTCCCATCAGTAAATTCCAAATAGCGAAATCGCCTGCAATAATTTGGCCTTCATGGAAGCCATCGTAAGTGATAGATCATCAGAGCATTGTCCCATTACCCATAGCACACCATAAATATTATATTTTACCGAGAAAAAATAGGTATTCACCTCTTGAAAGATAGAGAGTCATAGGCACAGTTATGAACTATGGGATGTATAGTGAATAGGCCTGCTACGGTATTGGGCGATTGGGCTCAATGAATCTAGACAAAGCAGACCATTGCTCGTCTAGTTTCATCTACTTTCCCCGTCCATGGAACCAGAGGATCATTTTCGATCCCGTCGTGGCACCCTTAAAACCTTGCTCAGCTGAGTTTCCATGGCCTTGCTATACTACCTCCACGTCAAGTGCACTCGAGATGCTTTCACCCGCGTAATTGGGAGGTGTGAAAACCACTCAGTCGGCCGAGACCGAGCCTTGTCCTTGCGGAAAATTCGCTCCACTCATCACAATGCAAAGATGGATGACGACGGATCACTAGTGCCACTTGAGAAACGACTTCCGAGGGCACAAAATATTCTCTCGTAATGCTCCGAGCAACGGACTCAAGCTCAAGACTCAGAACAGAGGTGATTGCGCATCAATAATCGGTCTTAATTATACCGACAGAATGGCCAATGATTTAGATAAGTTCAAATGGTATCAAGACTGATGTGAAAGTGAAACTATAGTTGCACCGTACAGTGTACGGCGTACACAGAGGGAGGAGGGCCAAGGGAGCCATGGCCCCCCAAACCAATTTTCTTGAATTCGTTCACATAAAGACTACTACGAACATTACATATTTTTCATTATCAAACTGTCAAGCGTCAAACTCACAATAAATCAGGAACTCGAACTCGTTATCAAAATCGAAGTCAAACTCACAATAAAACCGAAACTCAAACTCATACTTAAACTCGAACACAACCTCACACTGAAACAAAAACACGAACACATGATCGAAATCGAAGTCAAACTCACAATGATACAGAAACTCAAACTCATTATCGAAATCGAAGTCACTCTCACAATGAAACCGAAACTGAAACTCACAGTCAAACTCGAAGTCAAACGCACAATGAAACTCAAACTCATTATCGAAATCGAAGTCAATCTCACAATGAAACCGAAACTGAAACTCATGGTCAAACTCGAAGTCAAACTCACAATGAAACCGAAACTCAAACTCATTATCGAAATCGAAGTCAATCTCACAATGAAATCGAAACTGAAACTCACAGTCAAACTCGAAGTCAAACTCACAATGAAACCGAAGCTCAAACTCATTATCAAAATCGAAGACAATCTCACAATGAAACCAAACTCTAACTCATCGTCAAACTCGAAGTCAAACTCACAATGAAAAAGAAACTCAAGCTCATAATCGAAGTCAATCTCACAATGAAACCGGAACTGAAACTCATTATCGAAATCGAAGTCAAACTCACAATGAAGCGAAAACTCAAAATCATACTTAAACTCGAAGTCAAACTCACAATGCAACCGAAACTCAAACTCATTATCGAAATCGAAGACAATCTCACAATGAAACCAAAACTATACCTAACTCATTGTCAAACTCGGGGTCAAACTCACAATGAAACAATAACTTGAACTCCTCAATTCGGTTTCATAGTGAGCTCAACTTCGAGATTAATTAGGAGTTTCAGTTTCTGTTTCATTGTGTTTTACTGCGAGTTTGATTAAGAGTTTGAGTTTCTGTTTCATTGTTAGTACAACTTCGAGTTTGACTATGAGGTTAAGTTTCTGTTTCATCGTTCGTTTGACTGCGATTTTGATCATGAGTTTGTGTTTATCTTTCGTCGTGAGTTTGACTTCAAGTTTGACTATGAGTTTGAGTTTCATTTTCATAGGGAATTTGACTTTGAGTTCGATTATGATTGTGAGTTTGACCTGAGTTTGAGAATGAGCTTGACTTCGATTATGAGTTTGAGTTTCCGTTTCATTGCGAGTTTGATTTGGAGTTTGAGTTTTGGTTTCATTGTGAGTTTGACTATGAGTTTGAGTTTATGTTTCATATTGAGTTTGACTTCTAGTTTGATTACGAGTTCGAGTTTCTGTTCCATTGTGAGTTTGACTCCGAGTTTGATTATGAGTTTCTGTTTCATAGTGAGTTTGTCTTCGCAGGCCTGTACCCAGTAACGATATTCGAAGCAATGAGTCCATAAGTAAAGGACTACAAAATTGGCTTTGGTGCTTAGGTGGTGTATCCCGTAGAAGGAAAGACTATTGATCTGAGATCGTACGATCGTTCCCAACCTCGTTACCGAACTGCAGGAAACAGTAGTTCCCAAGGGAACGTATGTCGAGGTATTTTGTTCAAACCCGTTTAGCATAATATAATTCGATCCAGAGACGTCTTTTCCAAAGAAATGTGGACTCATTTGTTGACTTCAGATGTAGAACATAAATAACAACGAGCAAATCAAACGACCTAGCTCCGTTCTGTGGCAGCTTCATAACTTGTCCGTTCCGTTTGACGAAGTAACGTTTTTTCCCAGTCCTCCAAACACTTGGAATGTAACTAAAGATAGCTCGTTCGCTTAACGCAGTGGAGAAGTAACTTATGGACTATGATGGGACATGAAATCGTATTGAAAAAATTGCAACAATATTTGGAGTCACGACGGCACCGAAGCAGCCTATTACTTTAACAACGGTTGTAGCGAAGTTTGGGAAATTTACTCCCACATTTAAGGTTCACTTATGATGATGATGATGCCGCAAAATGCAGCGTTGTTTAGTTTATCGGCGGAGTAAGGTGCTTCCTGGGAGAAGACCCACAGATTTGGTTAGGTATTCAAGTACCTACTGATAAAAAAAACCTCTGTAAACGCTCAGTCTTAGTGAGCCACTTCTGAATCACGTTCATAAGAGGATAAGAAAATTTACTGTCAAAACTGGTTAGGCACCAGGACGTTTTAATGGGAACATTTCACGTTTACGAGGGAAAGGTTCAGTGAGGAAAATGCCGACGAAGCATCGACGGCGGGCGGAGATCTGATACCATTATGGCGAAGTGAGGCAAATGTCAACACTATCTTTTTAGAAGGGCGCCATCCTTTTCAATGGAGCTTATAATATTGTTTAAACAAGCTTTCCTGAACGCTTTCAAGGATGCCATTACGGGGTTTAGGTATCCGCTTGATTTCTATCTTCATGCCAGAACAATGGGTGTTCTACCCCCGCCTAAACTTCCCTAAATTCAGCCAGATCAAACAATCGATCGGAATATTTTTCAGATTTTCCGATATACTTTACCTAAGCGAAATGTGCCTTATACTAAGTGCAGAAGAATGAAGAAAATTTTATCATGCATAACTTTCCGATAAGTAAACAGATGCAGTGGTTTAGAGGGTTGATGAGAAATTCCACTTGCAAGCCTTCGAGGTAGTCCAACCGTCGAACCATCAGACAACCTTCCGGGAAGCGTTCCCCCCAAATCATACTCGTGAACCTAACATCTGAATGCCTGCAAAACTAGAATCGCGTTTGAGTCGCTCAGCTACGCAGGGAGCACACGTTCAATCAAAGGCGAGGGTCCTATGATCAATCAATACTGCATCAAAGTTACAAACCAGTGACAGGTACCTTGGCACTTCAACAATAGGCGTGCCAAGTGCGAGGCTTCAATTCTCGATCACGCAGATTGATCTGGCTGAGAGGGTCTTCCCTTGATCTCAAAGTCATAGTCATTAGATTATCACGCTATGTTGAAAGCTGGAGATCAGCTACTAATGCTGGCGCCCCCTTCCCTTCCAGTTGAATGGTCCTAAGTACTGCAATTTCAAATCCCGTCCTAAGCGCCCTAAAATTCCAAAAAATTACATAGATAATTGATATTGAAGAAGCCTCGGAATTTGGGGATTGTCCGTTGTGCGGTGACCCAAGTTCTCCTAATGTCGTGTGCGCTAAAAACCATAAAGAAGATCCGAGATAAAATTTCTGCCGAATTCGAACCTATTGTAAAAGATTTGAAACTGTTGGAATTGCGGCGTACACACCTACCCTGATACTTGAAACAAATTGAGTCATGAACCGACAAGGAACTTCTTTTACCATGAGAAGCCAATCTTCGAGCGAACGGTCAACCTGGGGTCAGCACGCACTGGGGAATACTGAGATGGGTCAGCTTGACATGCGTGAAATGTATTATGTTTGATCACTAGTGACATCTCATGAGTTATGGCATTGTCCGAAAATGGACAACCACTGACTTCACTCTCCTTCTTGACCCCTTCTGAAGATGATAGCCGAGGGTCTTCCCAGTCGCACTCACGGATAAAACCCCTTTATGCTTTCTTTGGGACTTTTTCTCCCCAAAACTTTCCCGGCATCCTCTGTGACAACGCTAATCACAACAAATACCCTATTCACTTCACTGCTTCTCTGATTCCATTACTTCGGCATCTAATGGTTCGGAATTCACATATGTGATCCGTCTCTGTCAAGGTCGTTTTCTGACCCTTCCGTACGAGATTGTGCCCACTGTGTGTTAGATTCCATTCAAAATCCCATCGATAATCCTCTAATGGGGAGGAAAACTACATTTCCTACTTCCGCTTTGACACAAGAACTTGAGATCGAATTTCACCAAAAATGGAATCTTAGATTCACCAGTTAATCAGTGGGTATACCCAAAAACTGAAAAGTACAGGTCAATGTCAAACCGTCTTTCTGCGTCTAATCAGCATTTCATGCCAGAAGAAGCAATCAGTCACTAAACATACATTTCTTGATACACTCATGAATTATGAGTGTACCTACCCTTAGTACTGGCCTCCTGGTGATTTCAACGTGACTTAAGGATGAATATTTAGTCAGACTACTATTATGAATGCATACGAAATTCTTGTATTTTCAATTCTGTTACGGGAATCAAACCTCATTAAATCAAATCCACCTCGATCTTCCAAATGGTTCAAGTCGGGAAGATGGTTTCCTTAACCTCCTAAGCGACTAGGTAAGGATTTAGAGTGAGCGCTGCTGTGAAGGTATAGTGGAAGGAAACAGGACAGGAAAAAGGCGCGGTTTTTCGTCGGCGAAAAGTAAAGTCAAAGAAGCAGTTGGGGCGGTTCCTAAGAAGGGAACAGTAAGAACAGGGACAGAGACAAGAAGCATTGGAAGAGCAAAGCCAGTGCCTAAAGCCGGAAAGTGGAGAAAACCTAGCTGAGCACTCGAGCACTTCTGCTAACAAGGCTCAAGTTACCTAAACCCGCAGGAGTCGGGAGGCTCGCACACATTGAATACCAAAACAGATGAGAACTCCCACACACAAACAAAACAGCACATTTACTTTCTTCTTCGTCTACCGCCCTCCACGTTCCTTTCTTTGACTTCCCTATACTTTCAAGCCAGTTCAGTCGACCAATTTATTGTATTTCCCGATTTTCTTCCTAGCAAAATTATGACGTCCGGATAATTTTAAATGGATGGATCGACCATCGATCTTTATGGTTGTCATCTTTATGGGGCCAAACGGAACAAGAGGCCTCTTTTGCCGAGTTATCAATTATTTATACAATCATCATCAGGGTACAATCATCATCAGGGCTCAGGGACCGCCATGGCTGTTAGTGAACACCGTCAGGACAGATGAAGGGAGAAATTTGGATCCATTAACTATTTGGGGAATGTTTTTGACTAGTTGACTACTAGGTTTCTAGTTCCTACAGTTCTTAAATTATTATTGTTTTTTCTAGTTATAGTAAAGTTGTTTTATTATTGCCATTGCACACACTTTTCATTTTTCATCGTTAAATAGTTCAAAGCTAGTAAATTCATATTATATGCTTCTTTTATAAATCTAATTAGTTAGCGTTCCGGGTGAGTCATCGAAATTCAACGGTTTATTGGCCATCGACAATGACAGCGGTACTGAGGACCCTTCGGCCGAAGATTAAGTCGGAGAGCTAAGGTAGGGTTGCCATGAGGTCCTAATTGGGACAGGACCTTTACTCATTAAGGCACAAAAGGATGAGACCATCTTTCTTTGTGTGCACTTGTGTTCCTTTGCCCGCCCGACTCCATTGTCCGTTCAGATTTATATCGATGGACTACGTGATCGTCATGGCCTCCTTCCTTCAGTTTGGCTGGTACTACTGTGATTCACTAATGAGCCGTCTTCTGCTCAGTAGAGGCCGCTCGTTGAAGCTTTATTTGTAAGGGATTGAGAAAAAAAATTGAACAACAAATCGTCCGACAGGCCTATACATGTACAGGAGATTCCAGACGCAGTTACATAAATCGATGATGGCTACAACGTTATTTCACATTGCAAATCACAGCAAAGGAAGCCTGTAATACAATAGGTAAATATAATTAATTTCAACCCTGAGTCCTAATAAGTAAGATCTTATAATGACGTTTTATGAATGTGCTGAACTGAAACCATAGCAAAAATCCCGTACGACTAACTGCCGAAAAAAACTGAAACTTTCCATAATTAAACAAAGCAACTTCGCCTCCACCCGGCATAAAATTGTTGATAAACAATTATTAATCTTGTTTGAAGTTAACGTACTTCCTAAGTAAAACCATCAAATTATTCGAAAATCAAGTTCTGTGTTAGAAACGGACAGATTCCTGAGTCCGATCGATGTTGTAAATTTTCCCTAATTGGATCACATAGTCGAAACGTCATTTAAAAGATAATCTTTCCAAAAGCGACGAGTTAGGCCAGTTTAGGTGTTAATCCTCACATGGCAATGAGAAGTGTTTGATTTGCCTAATCAACGCCCACAGCAGCGGATTGTTTTTGTTCGCTGGAACGTCCCCTGATACGGCTGATGAGGCGAACCAACGCTGAATATTGATGATCCGCCCAGCCCCGACAATGTCTTGCTTCGTTGCGATTATAATCCGATTGGACCCATTAGTGAAAATTTTATCAACCTGCTCTCAAACGACAGCTTGAAGCCATCGACATACGCACCGCAGCGTTTGGAGTCGGTCGAAAAATGCAAAATTAAGTTCGGCTTGTGAATACTAAAGTTTCTAAAGAGATACGGAAATTGGATAGAATTGAGTTTTACTAAACATCGAGTTCGTTGTTTGTACTGCTGGCGAAAATAGCGGGCACACTTCGGGTTGAAGACAGATCTCCGTACAGTCACATCATGTGCCAAATTAATGTGTTAAATTAAGAATTTTTCAAGCCAATTGAGAATTTTTATAACGGAACTGATTTGGTTTGGAGAATCCTCAATTCGATTTGGGAAATTCTCAATTTGGTTTGGAAAATTCTCCATTCGACTTGGAAATGATCCAATCGAGCTGATTTCAATAATTAATGCATTCAACAAACTGAGTACCTATGCATTTCTACATCTCGATAATTCAATGCATTGGGATAGCTCATTGGGCTTCTTGAGGGGTCCTACAATAAATAGAAATGAACACATTTAGAAAATTTTCACGAATTTCGTACGGACACCCGAACAAGGACGACAACAGAATAGGAGAGAAAAATGAAGATGGAGATGATTTGATAAGAAAATTAGTAGGCCACGTAACGATCAAGTCATCTTGAGTGTCCGTTTTTTTTTTGGTGACTTGGTTTAGATAGCATTATTGTCGTATGCCCAGTAAAATCTAGGTGTGGGATTTTGCTAATTTAAGTAAAACTAATTTTTATTCGTATTTGACTATCTGTGTTTAAGGGGTTGAATATTTAGAAGCACTTTGTATTTGAGCTCAAGAGCCGTACAAGCAGCCTTAAGTTTGAGTGAGGAGAACGCAACCCCTTCCGAGTTCCATAGCCGGAAAACGTAAGGGAAAGGTGCCCGAAGGGGGTTGGTTGGCTGGCTAAAAATAGTTCGAAGGCGCCTCGCTTGGGGCGGTAGCTGTCGGGCTGTCGCCCCCGGGGGCAGTAGTACCCCGTTGTGTCGCCAGATCGAAGTCGGATCCCTCCGGGCGCCTGCTCTCGCCTTCCTGTTCAGCAATTGGAAGACGGAACTATGACGTTGAAGGCGTCTGGTGGGTTTCTATGGCAGCAAGTCAACAGAACCACCCCCTAGCGGGATGGTTTCTGGGGCAACGAATCAACAACCTCCACCTGGTACAGTACTACCCATGCCCATGCTCTGCGTTGATCTTGACCGACAGACCTGTTGATTGTAGTAATGACGTCACGTCCGAATAGATCACAAGAAGTTTTGCAGAAATCAAAAATGTGAAGTAACTCTCAAGTCCGTTTAGAAAGACTGAGCTCTGCCGTCTGCCCCTCTTTCCCCACTCCCGTAGGACGCATACTAAGGAGAGTCTTCATCAGCTTTACTACTGTACACTTACTTTGGTATAATTTCGGAAATAGCGGAAAGGAGCACGATCTCATGCATTGCATCCCTGCATTTTCTCGGTTAGAAAAACGTACCTGAAACAAATTCAACGTAAAATTAATTATCCACACAATCCAGAGAGTAGGAGGCAAAATTAAAGGTACTAACAATAAAGTTATCTTTAGAACAAAATTCGTTTTCGAAAAATAATAAACATAATGACATTATGATAATGTTTAGGTACTAGGTAGAAATTCTCTACTAGAGAACTAGGAAAGCGAAAACTAATACTTGGAACTAAGTTGCACAATACTAATTTTTACGTAGGTATACTTGGAAATTTTCCAAACATTAGTTTTCGCTTTCCTAATTCTCTAGTACCTAACCGCTATGCGTATTATTTTTCGAAAACGATTTTTGTTCTAAAGATAACTTTATTGTACGGTACTTATATTAATACGTTGCAGTTGTGCTTAGTTGGTCCCTAATTGGATTGCTCGGAAAACGATACCTACCTCACGCTATTATATTTCACGCGATTTCGATATATATTATGTTATTCCTACAATCCCTCCCTCGTTCTGTCCGAAGTTGAGAAAGAAATTCAGCTGGAAACGTGTTCGTACAGCTAGATCCCGAAATGGAACGCCACGGAAAAGTTTTTGTTACCTTAACTTTGCCCCTTATTCGTGGGACGTTCTCCTTCACTAGAAAAGATTTCGCCGAGACAAAAGTCCGCAGGCGATCATACATTTTCAACAAGTCGCCTACCCATCGGTTCGCTCTGACACTCAGTGTATTATTTGTTCTTCGGGCAGATGGCGAAAAAGTTTCCAAAAGATAGGGGGAAAACTGTGGAAATAGCGTACGTGGTCTGCGGTATGATGTTCGAGGAGAGCTCTTATCGTGTGGAGGTCAGGCGGAAAAACGCGGAAAAAAGTTTCAAACCTGAGTGAAGCACATTTAGAAAATACATGGACCTTGGGTGAGAATATGGTCAACTCGATCGGCGGTGTGTTGCGAGAAGAAATGGCTACTCCTCTTCAAGGGGTAAACTCATTTGGAGTTATCGAGAACAAGTTACGACAACGTTTGATCCCTTCGGCTTCAGAGGACTCCATGTTAGGGAGGAAGCCTTCATAATACACGGCCCCCGTTTCCCTTTCAAGTCATACGCCGGAGGTCCGTGTATACTTTGTGCGGGCGAAAGCTTTTGGAAAAACCTTTGGCTTTTGTGCCGGCGATAGCCCAGGAAATGGGGCCTACGTCTCGTTTCCTTTGTCCATTAGCCGCGTAAAGGTAAACCCTGCAAGATCAAAATGTTTCCAACATGAAGCTGCCGAAGCGAGAGACCGGTAAAAGATGTGCGTGCTTATAGCAGAGAAAGATGGCTTCTCTTTGAGGTTCACAATAATTTCGAATCAATTATAAATTTCATTCATATGAAGCTCCACATAGGAAGTGGTCAGTTATGGATCAGTCAGTTATGGATAGGAAGTGGTCAGCGATTGGGCCTTTCGTGAACATTCATGCTATCACTATTAACGTGGGGCTCAACCGGCGAAAAGTATTCAGTTCAAAATAAAAAAGGGGAAAATATTCTTAAAAAATATACTGTCACCGTAAGTGGCCAAACTTTTATGGAGCCAAGTCTCGAGACCAGAGGTTTTCAGCGTTCAGCTGCCATCCTCTAAATATATTCATCTAAATAATGTAGTGCTTCAATATCGTCCAACACATAATCAACCTTCCAAGGTGGATCAATCTTGGATCGCTTCATCCATTGATATGCACCATAAAAATATGTCCCTTTACCTACACTCTGCATATTCGGCTATTCCCACCAATCATATCAATTTCCAGGCCTCGTGTAGTCCGACCGAACAGCAATCAGTCATCACCTTGGATACGCAACAGGATATCAGAACGGTGGAGTAGAGAAGCGATAGGGCGAAGGGCGCCTTTAAAATTGAATCACGGGTGTTCATTTTCTTGCGGTGAGAGGAGATGAGCGGATAAGCGAGTTATGCAAATACGACTGAGGGCTCCATAGTGAGCCGTCGATGTCGCATAATAATGCCCGGTATCAAAACAGGCTCTCACGGCGAATGATGCCTGAGAGCGAACCAAAATGAGACGAGAGGGCGCCTCTTTTCCCCGGGGAAACGCATATTATTTGACTCTTGTTGGTTCATGATTGGATTGAATTTCCCCGCACGGGGAAACAGCAAGAATACAGTACTGAAGAAAGACGTACCTCGGATTCCAAATTTTAATAACAGAAGATCCTTCCAGTCAGTTGATAAAATCAACAAACCCTAAATGACGTTTAGGGGCACTCCTGGCTGGAAAACATTACGGGCCGTATTCACAGCGCTTCCTATGCAAAGGAGCCGTTCGTTTTGCCAGCACTTCCTTTGCACATTTTATTGCCAACATTTCATTCCCATAAAACCCGCGTGGTATGAAGACGATCACACCAACTTAGGTACTGTCAATCGCAACCTCGATTTTCGAGGCCCCAATTTTGGCCTTGAAATTGGGGCCTCGAAAATCGAAATTAAAATTATGACAATTAATGAACCGAATCTAAGGGCCGGTTTTTCAATGTATGAAAAGCTAGATTTATCCAAGGAGGCTTGCATTAACTAGTTTTCAAGAAATATTGAGTATGAAGTCAATGAAAGTATGTCCTATGGTGAAATGCAATGCAAGCGTCCTTGGATAAACCTAGCGTATGCCATTAATCTAATTTCAAAGTACCCGCACTACTATTGATATTTGCATTGATGAGCATTTAAAACATTTTAGGAGAAAATAAATCTACTTTGAAAGTAGCTTGAAGCGCATTGATAAACCGGCTCTAAACCTCTCGTTTATTGAGGAACAAAGTGGAAGATACCGCGATTCAAAATACTTTTGTCCTTCCCAGAGACAAATTCATATCCCTCACTCGAATGGCTCAAGATTAGCGCCTGCTTGAAATGCTTGTTAAAAAGTGTGAAATAATCGATATGGCCCTCCAGGCTGTGCTTCAGAGAGGGCCAAGAAGAATAGGCCCATATCGCAGTGCGGCTGTGCTTGTGTCAATGTGATGGGTTGGAAGTACGCCCCTCACAAAGGAACAAAAATATGCAGTCACTCAAGTGAACTCTCTTCCCCAAGAAAGCTCTTATCAAGTGTGAATTGTCTCAGGCTTCAAGTTGACTGATCTGCGAGCGTCTTCCCACCCTATATTCCAAAACGCCGGTTCCCCTGAGACGGATTCGTTTCTTCTGCTGACGAATGAAACATGAACACGTAATGCGGCCATAAATATCATTCACGTTCTCATAATATCGGAGTAAATCCATCAGAAAAACCAAAAGCATTTCCACTTGACTCTTGAAATATGTTTTCGCTTTGTCAGTTATTGACTATCCGATATCAGACTAATCACTAGGCCACTTGTGTCGAGGTGATTTTTGGCTGGATGCGCATAGGTAGTGTTTCCAAGAAATTTGAGGCCCACAGATTGGTCAATGATTTTCGGATAATCGACTGACTCTATCAATATGAAGCGGCCCTAAATATAAATGTTTCTTAAATATTTCTTGTTAAGAAACTATTGATGTCCTACAAATATACCAATTAAAGCTCACGTCGAGGGGTGGGTTACGCCTGCTTTATCACAAGGAGTGATGTTCTGAGTCATTACTATAACACCCATTCCAAACATTCTCCGACACCCGGCTGTTACCGTTTGTGAGCATGAAGATGAAATTGCGATTGAAATATCTTCGGAACCGATGTATTCTCGCGATTTTCCCATCGGAGGAAATCACATTAATAGCTTTCACGTCTTGCGAATATTTTTCTTCCAATTTCACGCTTATTTCTGTATCCTCGATCGTAAAACGCCTCGGCACGCATTTCCTTTCGTATTCCTTCAGAAACTTCCAATTGGGTACCATTCGGCCAATAGCTTTGAACTCAAAGGCGTAACGTAATCTGAAAGTGCGAAATGTTCCCTAACCGAAACCTTTTTCACCATATAGAATGAAAATATATTTCCTCTCTTTCCTTGATTTCGTTGGAATCCAGTGAGCTGCGTGTTTCCCAAAAGGAAGAAGGTATACCTATCATCGGAACCATTCAATTGTCATTCATTTCCTCATCCCCGAATAATATACATACTCCTTCCTACCTTCACTTCCAATAATGTTTCGTCTTTCAAAGGTTTCTTTTTGTATAAAAATCTCTCTTTTATCTAGTGAGGTTTTTTGCTCACTTTGGGCAATGTTGGTGGCTGATAAAGGTAGCCAATATTCTGTTTTGAAATTATTGATGCACTGTCAATTTAGTTAGAGGCACTATAATAGTGTGTTAAAGTATTAAAGTATAATACTTTCCGTGCTCAGACCGGGTGACGCAAGAATCCGCCAATTCAGGGGCCTACTCCCAAAAAATTGCCCAAAGACTGAAACGCCCGGTGCCCATAAAAAATCAGGTTGACCTTCACAATCAAATGAAATTTCCCAAGCGCCTGTGAGTGTAAGGCACCTGTCTGGCATTAAATTAATGTTAAAATTTTCATCTCAAGCTAATACGAGTATACATTGACTCTAAATCTCCACAATTAGATCGTGAAATGAACGCTCAGACATTCCTTCGAGGAAACAATAATTGTCCGTACATCACGTGAACTAATTCGATTGACCTGGCCAATAAATCGGGTCTAGGGGAGGAAAGTTTAGGGACATCAGAAGAACAGACGAGCAGGACAAACTTGAAGGGTCTAATAGCAATTAGTTGACGCGGTTATTAGGTTCCCTCCTTGGGCTGGGCCTTGGTCCTTCAAGGCTCACTTTACAATCTGAAGTCGGTTGCCCCAAAATCGAACTCCTCTGAAGTCTTCCCTGGGGAACTAAGAGCTTTTCTTTCTCCTGAACGTTCACCTTTGGCTGTTCTTAATTGGATATGCTCTAAATAGCTGGAAGATCTATTTAAAAATACCATCCGAAAGAAGCGTTCACTTATGAAATTTGAACATCTGATGCTCCGAAAGATGAAAACCAGCAAAAAACTTGTCTTGAGGCAATTTTGTTCTAAGTAGGCATTCGTCGTTAGAAAAAGTAATAAATAGGGGTCTACAAGGAGGTAGAGGAAAGTGCCCAAAAGTGGACCCCCATTTTGTTTTTCATCAATAAAAAATGTAGAACAATGAAAAACACATTTTTAAATGCATGTAACGATAGCATTGTAATGTTTTGTATCATTTCAATTTCAATTTATAAAATTATACTAAGAAATAGTAATAAAAAAATATATCTTTCAAAACCCTGCAATTTTTCAATCCCAAAAAAAGTTGCCTAAAGTGGACCCCTACTAAATATTACAAAAATGGATGGAAAATTAAATGGAGGAATGAGATTAATTCACATAAAACAATGCTAAGTCAATAGTAAGTATATAATAACAATAAATTATCCTTTAATGCTAATAAATATATCGATTTCCGATTAGGCATCATCATTTTTTGAAGGCGTTACTCCAGGCAAAGTCTCCATTACGGACGACCCAGGGGAAACACTGCTTCTTCACTGCTTGATTTCTCTTCGAAGTTGAGACGTTTTTCAGATTCAGCAGATGTTTGAACATGAAAAATAACGGGTTCCGCATTAGGACACTAAGGGGGGTCCACTTTAGGCGACTATAGCCTAATTATTCGTTACTCTTTCTATGTTTAACAGACCGTTCAAGTGAGATAACTTGATGATAAATATTACCCTTATTCCTTACTATTTCAGAATAATTCATGCTGGAAGCCTTACCTTCAAAAGTGTAGGAGAAATGTCGAATAACGTATGACACTGTAATAATTCTAAAATTCAAGAAATCACATAATGGCGAACTGAAAGCCGGCAGATGAAGTAGACGACGTGAAAGCTCCAACTTGTTGTCACAGAAGTGGGAACTACTAGTTGCGATCGGTTTCGGTCAAGTTCAGCACCGTACAGAGCCTAAAATGCCAGGGGTCTACTTTTGGGGAGGGGTCCACTTTTGGGTACTTTCCTCTAATAAATAGAAGCCTAGAAATTCAGCATGAACTTTGCGATCGAGCTACGATTCAGCTACCTATCCAGCGATGAACCCGTAATTTATTTTTCTCTTGAAATTTTTTTTTCGGGTCTTGAAAATTGAGCTGTTGTTGAGAACCACCACCAATGTTATTAATACAATAAATATGTATATCTTGAGGAAAATAAAAAAGATTGGGCCAATGAGCAGCCAAATAGTAAGGCAATTCTCATCCAAAAACCATGGCAAATTTGGAGATGAACTGAAATTTTGCAGTGCCTTGACGAGGTCGAAACATTCTGATTTATCCGAATAGATTCGGGTGAAACCGAACACCCAAGCTCAACTGAATCCATTTCGAACGGCGCTGAGTTGCACCCGATGGGCTTCAGTTGAACCGGCTCTTCATGTGTGAGAAGACCTCTTTTCTCGCTGGGGCCCCGTTGTTCTTCGGGCTAAGTAAAGGCAAACACTCTCAGATCACAATATTAGTTCAGCCATCCGTGGAAACTCGGCGACGGAAACTGGAGGAAATAACAGTTCTCCAGAGAGGGAAACAGGCAGTTTAAGAGAGACAGAAGATAGAAAACCCACCTCAACGGAACCAAACGTGAGAGGTCCCTTTTCAGGGCAGTGGACAAGGGCATCAGGCACTCCAGGAAAGGCCCTGTCGGATCGGCCTACGTCCGAGAGACGTGCCGAGTGTTTGTGGGTCACAATGGACGCCATCCACTATGGCAGAGAATGAACCACTCCGCCAGGTTCAGGAAATGGAAGGCAAGAGAATCGTGCGACAAAAGACAAATGAACGTTCCCCTTTTGGCAGCAGCGTTGGCATACTTTCGACCCCGAATTTGCAAGATGAAATCAAGGTCAGCGGTTCTAGCTGCGTGTAGTTGGATTGAATTCTCTATCAGCAATGGTCCAAAATCAACCGCCATCAAGTCGTTACTAAATGCTATGATGAGCCATTGCTTATGAGGATAGCCGGGATCCTCATCTACTGTCAATAGGTTGGTAATAGCAGATTTCATCCTCCAAATTAACTTACGAAGCAAAAAAAACGTAAGAACACATCTAAAAAGAAAATCCTATAGTAATCAGTTCGGCGAAACCTAAGCTTTTTTTCGTCAAAGTCTACTTAGGTACAGAGCACTCCGAACAGAGCTGAAACCACGGAGTAGTGCGAGAGCGAGACACCTTCTGTTCTCCGAAGGTCCCAAAGGCCGGAAGAGGGAAGGAAGGGTGTTTGTTGTCAGTCAAATGGTGTTTGTTTAGGCTGGATTGCCATCCAAGGGTTAGAGAGCGACTTGGCCACCCTGCAGGTGTTTAAATAAATGACCCCCTGATCCTTTCTAAAAGCTCGTCTCTGAAGCTGTGGTAGACATTCCCGATTTTGAGGAGATCCATTGGTGCCACATCCAAGAAAGCTCTAGTAGGAAGTTCTCAAGATGGATTTAAACCTCAACCACCAGCCATCGGTAGCATAGCACGGGGATGACAAAAACTATCCTAGATGATGTTCCAAGTTGCGAGATTTTGTAAGGAGCAGAGGTTTATAATACGAGAGGTTTCATGTTTATAAAAATTAATTTGTAAATCGTATAGCCTTTTACTCTATTTGAGAGCGTATTAAACTCTTACCAATATCCACAGACAAAGGTCCATGACTGAATTTTCAAATACTCGCCTCACTTGAACTGAGACGTCAGCGTCAGCATGTCCTACTTCTCCAAAGAATCCCCCTCAGGATTATATGGTACAGATAAAGATAGAAAATATGGGAGGCTTCCATTACTCTCCAACGATCGTATTCCAAGGCAGCGGTCCGTGATATGTTCACGTCACCCCCTCGCATCCACGTCGCTTTTCCGGAAGTTTTCACCAGCCGTCTGTCCATCGGTGCCTGTCGGAAAGCAAACTTCTGCTAAACTCGCAAAAGCAGTGGATCAAGCTATCGCTGAAAATGATGCACTATGTTTGAGAAAACCAATCTATTACTGCAGGGCTCCTAGGGATAGGTAACCTATGGGTTAAGACTACCATCTTGAACCATCTTTAACCTTTTCTTTTCAAGAAGAGGCTTTCTTAAGGATGGACGAATTACCAACTGCAGGAAATGAGGGCAGTGGCGAGCAGTTTGCACCACCAATTTTAAGAGAATGTCCCTTGTTAAAATAGAATGAATTTCCTATGATTTTGATTCTGCATGGGAGTTAAAAAAAGCAGCTCAATCTACGCGCCCAATTTTCCAAATACAACCCGCATTACATTCATGTATTGCACGTTACGGCTGAGTAAACCAACAACGAGGCTGATGTAATGGCAGACACTGACACAGAGAAGCCTTCCTTACACCTACATGATGCGTCGAGCGATATAGCCGGGACTGTTGACAAAGGCTCATTCATCTTATCTCCTTTTGTGCCGAGGTGGCCTGGGATCCGGTAAAAGGTCGTGAGTACTGACGTGTTGTATTGCGCGTTGTCATGTGATGACGTGCGAAGGTGTCGCGATGGTTAAATCGACTTGAAAGAAGGGCGTGAAAATGAAGGAGTGTTATGTCTCTCTATTCAGATGAGAACCGATTGTGTAGCTGCTGGCGAGATTCTTCGCCACCTCAGCGACAGTGAATTTAGAGAGGTGTGAATTTCTTGTAAAGCTTGATATTGTATACAGAGGAGTTCTACGCGTTATTGAAAGCGGAGACTATCTAATCTTTAATGTATTCAGTACAATTTATGGAGGATCAAAAATGTACTATCATTTGAACTTCCCGCTTGAGTTGGACCACGGATAGCGAGTGAAATTTAGCCAAATATAACGTGCAAATGGCCATCAATTTGGGATATGATTGAGGTTTTGTATCATCTGGGTTTGATTAACTCAATGAACTGATGGAATAATAATGTGACAACAAACCGTGCCATTTTCAATATTTTCAGACAGACTGACTCAAACACTTAATCGGCATGTTGGCTTTGATGTCCAAGTCGTGTGAAGTGCTCAGCCAAGCAACAAAACTGAAATTTAGTCCGAGTTTCGTAACTGCACCATCGGAGGGCGTTGGAGAGGAAGGAGCGATCTGAAGGCTGCAAGGTGGACCCTGGGATCGAATGGCGAAATCCTGAGGGAGGCGTAGAAGAAATTGACCGGATAGACAGATGACATGACAGAAGGGCGATTTTATTTCCTTTTTCAAGAAATCATGTATAGGAAAAAGTCATCATCAATACCACAGGCTGATCAAGATATCCGATCCCTTTGAGTCTTTACAAACGCTTTTCATACTTCTTTTTTCCTCCAGCGATTGTTTGGCGGCATAGCGGGGACACTGTCAAAAGGAAGAAGAGATAAGGCGCATGATGAGGGTCGCTCTCCCAGAGATGCGTTGGATACGTGGACGGTCTCAAATTACAAGTCAATGGTTGCATTAATGATGTACGACATGGTATTTTCGAAGTGAAAGAGCCCGAATGAGGCCACCCGAAGATCGGAGTTGGGTTCCTTCCTCAAGATGAATATTAATACGATGATATTGTTTTACTGGACGCCTGTATCTGATCCGGAGAGAGGAATTTCAAGGAAGGGTTAAGTTGATTTTGCCTGAGAACGATACGTTCATCAGCTTCTGAGTTACGCTAGGACATCGGATACAACTTGGTCGTACGCTCAGCTATTTTTTCGATGCTTTATTTCTCTGAACAAAGATCCTGGTCAAGGAAGTTGGAAATTCAACACCCTTTCGAACTCTCTCATTTTACGTGTCAGACGTCTCAGACGGTTTAAAGTTGAACTTTCGATTCACAGCTGTTTAAGAAGCACTTAGACCATACAAAATCCCTTTTATCTGGGTAGGGGGTCAGTTCGCTTTTTGCTTATCTTTTTTTGTTACTTACTGGCTACAACGTTTGACATCACGCCAAGAAAGTTACCTCTAAATTTCATACATACCAAATCCTCGTGCCTGCTTTGCCTAAACCTGCTAATGATAACGGGTGGTTGAGCCCAGCTCCGACTTGGCACCATTGCAATCCCCTGCTGGAACCATTGCCAAACGTTCCGCCTTTTCCATGATTTCGTTCCCCTTGAAGCCCTTTGGAATTACCATCAGCACACTGGCGTCAATTGCCAGGAACAGAGAGAAGATTCTTTTTCTCGTCAACGCCAAATTTCCGACTCTCTTTGGACAAATACGAAAGCAAACAAACTTTCACTCGATCACCGTGCATGCTTGGTTCGCCTTGGCCCCATAGAATGAACCTTGCCATTCGTACTTAGAAGAGATTCTATTTGGTATCTACTCCATCATTAGCCTCTCCGTTATTCTACTCTACCACTACTAACTGCCAGCTCGCATTAATTATATTATCGTCCCTTCGAGCTCAGCTAAGCAGTTGCCATTTAATGACCATTTACATCAGTACGTTGGAAGGTCGAGCCATACGACAAGAGTCAGGAGACGGCTGATAACATTGTGATAGCCGCGGACTCGCCGGGATTTCATCAGTTGTTGATGAAGGGGGGCCCTACGTGCGAGAGCGTGAGAGAGATGCACAAAGTAAGAGGGCTCGAGCAAGAGAGATAGCCCTTCCCGCGGGAACAGGGCCTCAGCTGAGCTCAGCAGCTTATCTGACGCTTGCCCTTCACTCTCGGAGTAAACAATTACTGCTCGCGAGTGCGGGCCGGTGTCCTCCTTTATCAACCGAGGGCGGAAGGGAACGTCCATCCTGTTCCGTCAGCTTTCCCGCGAGGGACATCCTTCTTCGTGTCATTGGTCGGCAGACATGACTTTCCTTGCGAGGCGACACTCCAGGGCGAAGGGTAGAAGCGCGATTTTGGTAAGTCATGTCACGACCAGCAGATTCGTTAACACGTTCACGTCTCAGGACAACTCGCGAGCTTGCCCTTTTGAGAGTAGATAGGTGCCTACTAAAGATAGCGGTGTACCTGCCCACTCCATGCCCTCAGCATATTAAGGTAACTATTTTGCATGTACAGATAGGATATTCCACTAGAAATCAAAAATTATTACTGATGAAATGCTGCCGGAATTGCGATTCGCCACTCATTAAACCCGCCACCAACCAGTGGATGAACCCGACAAGTGGCAAGAACCACTAACCGCCAACAAGAACCACTAGTGGATAAGTTGGAGGTTCCAACTGGGGTGCAGGAATATAGTGCTTCAGAACTCAATCATTGGAGATAGGAACGTTGTTTCAGCAGGTAGGTAGGGCTGCGTAAAACCAAATTCTATTAGAAATCGTAAGCCGCCAAATTGTAAATCTTATCATCTAGTTAGTGATTGTCTGAAAAGCCGAGAAGACAAGGGTTTCAAGAAGGGTTTTAAAGCTTTGGCGAAAAGCGCTACCTCCATAGGATCTTGCCTTCGTTGCCGGCGGCATTAAAGTAAATAACGTCATTTATCACCCCCGCCCTGGCCCGCCGGTCGCCTCCAACAGGTATTTTGTTAGGTCGACCCAACTAATTAAAGGCCGTAAATTACCTCTCGGTCACTGTATCAACACAAAGACACTGAAGTATATGAACGAGGCTTCTTGAGCTTAAATCACAATTGCGAATAGTCGGCTTGTTGGATAGCTGAATTTTAACATCGACAAATTCGCAGACTCTATACAACCTTGTTGATCAATCACTAGCTCACTGCTTGATTTGCTGGGATTTCATTACTGAAACGAGGGTTATAACCCTCATAAAATATTAACCAAAATATTTAATCAATAAATCTGTATTTCACCCAAACAATATCGGCTCGAGTTCTATTTTCGAATCAAAAGTGTATGGACACCAGAAATGTCCTGCAATGTTTTAAAATGCCGACAAATTCGGACAGTTTTAGTCGGTATATTTCAGATTCAAATTGACCTGTATTGCGTTTTTCCAGTACTATTCATAATTTAAACTTTCATGGCACCTTTTTTCTTGGAAAATCAATTGGATGTGAAAAAAAATCGTGTTATCGTATGTCCCCAACGATTTCGCTCCAATATCATCCGATTATATAGCAGACAAATTCTGACGTTTTAATTGCTCAAGGGTGTCGATCTGAATAATTGGACACCGATTCACTTTTTTAACGGGCGAATCGGAGAGTAATAACCATTAGGGAGTTTGTATTTTCGCGGATATTCCCATCAGAAGTCATGCTAACGCAGATTTGATAATAGCTTTTTCCACCTCCGGCTCTTTTGCAGAGCAGCGTTTTTCTAACTGCAGATTGTCCAGATACGAAATACAATCGGTGGCGTTATAACTGAGTTTCATTCATTGGGGTAGGTTTGATAGGAGGGGTTGGTAGGTGTACTCCACGTCTCTATTAGGGGTCAAAAAGCGAATATTCCCATCGAATCGTCAGGAAATTACGATGAGTTTTATCTTTCCCCCTAACGGAACTCTCGTTTGCCCAACGATGTGTAATTACAAGGTATGTTAAAAAAGGTCGGTTGATTTAAAAGTACGATCGACTTTTAACCCCGGTTCCATTAGCTCTTTTCAAAAATTCAAATCAAAACTCGTTCACAAGGTCTGGTTCAACCAAGTTAAAGTTTCGGTACACAAACTTTGCGTTGCGAGACAAGAATTAGGACAACTGTCATTTTTATTTGCATATAATATATAAATTAAACAAACCGTTGACAAACGGTATATTATACAAACCTTTGACGATTGCAATCGTCTTAAGACTGAAGATCGTACCAGGGGATTAGACTTAGACTAATAGCTCATAAACTACGTCAGCCAGTCTGTCCGAGGGTTTGTGCGCATTTTCAGGAACCGCCATATCTCTCTCAACTTTTGCCCGTTTTCGAATTTCTCTCACCCGAATTATTGAACAAGCTAAGCTCGTAATTTCGTTGAACCAAAAATGTTGTCACACAAAGTGCTTCCGAATATCCACAGCAAACTTTGACTTTCCCCTGACTATTCATTCGAATCAAGGATTCTTCTGAATAAGCCGTGATTAAACCGCTGCCTACCCAGTGTTCCCGACTGTAGCTATGACAATAAATTATGGAATATGAACGAATAACAGGTGGAAACTGAGGGATAAACATGCAAATAACGTTTTCCCTTTCGAGGCGCTTTTGGGATCAAAGAAAACATTTTTTTCGCCTTACTGAGCTCACGACATCTCAACAATAACGTCGCTCAAACGAAGGTCAAAAGAAAGCTAAGACAGAACATCATCGCAAGGAGAAAAAATTTTTTGGAGAGGAGTGAGCAAAAATGAGACGAAAACATCAGCAACGGCCCATCCTAACAGCTCGCAATGAACTTAACAAGACCAGATCCAATTTACGCTTCATTTTTCCACTTGTCTCGACCTTTCTGCTTTCAGCTCTGCTCTCGAGCGGTTTGTCATTATCATTCTCTCGCAGAAGGGGTTGGGAAGGCCTATGGGTGTTTACGTCCTTTGTTCATCAAGCGATGTTTTCTTTGAAAACACGTACAAAACCCTACACCCCTTTGGTCGGCTGAGAAAAAATTCCGATACGGAGAAATCTGAATTCATGTAATGGCATTCGATCCCTAATGATTTATTTCATCATCCAATAGCGTTCAAAAATGTGGGTGAGAGTATGGAGGGGATAAAAAATCACGTTCCTGGATCGGTTTTAGAAAGTAGAAATTTAAAGGGAGAAATTTCTTTTGATATTTTTGTCCAAACTTCTTAAGACTGATCAAATAATTGCAGAAGTAAAATGATCGAAAAGAGGGAAAATTGGTCCGGAATTAACGGCGTGAGATGGGATTCAGACCAGCGTTCGACAAAGTGTAGCTCACGTACAATATCGTAGCATATATGGTTGCTCCATCGCGTCGGGTCGTATTATAATATCCCAGACTGGATGGGAGGGCATCGAAGGGTAAAAAAAGTTTATCCGGTTCAACTTTATCTATTCACAGCGCGGCCTCCATCGTAGCAACGTTGAATGAGCTGATTACATTATGTATGCTCTGCCGCCATCTCGTTGTCCCTGCGGTATTATAACTATCGGCGATACGATGCCTCCTTCACTGCCTCGGGCCTCTGACGAAAGCCCTGAGCCCTATGGTAAGTCGAATAGGGCAGCGACTGCATCAGTTTATTGTTACCCTGAGGCGGTTACAACGTACATCAGCATAAATTCAGTTGGACCACTCGAAGCTGAGTATTTCGAGGAGAAATAAAGCACAAAAACTTAAAGATTCGTATATGCATGAGGGAACTACTGCAATGAACTGTTGTCGTATCCACAGATTTGATCTTCCGCTTGAGGAGTTTTATCATTAAGCACTCAGGTATAGGAAGTTTGTATGTAGGTTATGTGGACACGAAAAAAAATCCTACGAAACTCAACTTGAGCAACCTCCGTTTTTTAAGTCGGTTAAAAACACAATAGATGATGCAGCAGTGATCACTCGGTATTGGCTTCTCCTCATACAAACCTCAACTACAATATCTGATCATAGATATCTTCTTATGGTCGTATCAGACGAACGGCTCAATCCGCACCACCCAACGCGACGCGCGGTAGTCACTGCCGCCATAAAAGATTCGACAATTGAATCTTCTGCGGTCTGAGCCGTTTTATGGTGTGTCCAGCCGTGGCTACCCCGGCTCTGATTGGCTTAGTGCCGCAAGTTTAGGTACTACGGCCACGCAGAGGCGGCTGTGCGGCACAACGAGACTGCCGCGACACCTGTCCGAGTCCCGCACAACGGGGCGGTCCCGCGGACGCTACGGTCCGCAGTTGGGGGTTGAGCCGTTCTGATTCCCACTTTAGCCGGAGAGTCTTCAGTCGAACCCAGCCAACATAGATTTGCTAACATTTCAATGCTGAGCTAGCAAACTCTACCGTAGGTATACTACTCACAATGAATAATATGCTGCCAAGCCCAAAACATTCCAATAAGTACCTACTCTGATTTAAGTGGGTATTTAATTTTTCACAGGTCGATGAGTTCCCTCGCCTCGATGTCGATACATCTATACGTGAACGCCTCAGCACGGAACAGCTGGCAGCTTGTGATAGGCTTTCCCTGAATTGAAGCAGGAGGTAGATACAAGTAAAAGGCATGCGAAGGGGGAAGCATTGGCAAAAAGCAAGGACAACAATGCTGCGAAAAGCAGAGAAGAGAGCACTCTCCACTCCAACTGTATCCAATCCTTTTATATTCTGCCCTGGAATTCCGCAATTGTTTCGCCGAGTTGAGAGCCCGCGCCCGGCAATCCGATAAAAACTCGGCGGGGCACGAAAAAAAAAGCAAGAAAAAACACGTGAGTTATCTATCTGATTGACGTGATCGATGGTGGCCTAGTCGATTCTCCTTTCCGGTTCGCCCTTCTCTCTTCGAGTCTTCGCTATTCACCATCTCGCCGTCCTTCTCTTCATAGGGAAGATATGAACTCGGCGCGGTTACACCGTGTCCTTTCCAGATAACACCAATCCGCACACTTGGTTTGTACTGCCGCCTCTGCTCTTTTCATTTACTTCCATTGTTTGTTCAGACTGCGGTACCATCCTCTGTGACCGAAGCCTATGGAATTGAATGCTGTCGGGTTTTTACTTGTATCCAAGATGGAATTACAAGAGTGCATTTCATTATTAAAAAGTACATAAATAGCTGCTTATTCATTAGGGTTGAGCTGGTGCACTTTGAATTAATGCACGATGTAAATATTTACCAATAAAAGCGTCAAAACGTGAAGACAGGACAAGGCCAAGGATTTGAAAAATTTTCCCCATTTGAATGCCCGTAAAAATTTAGGTAGGTACGTTGCCATCACCATTATCGATGAAGGTGAAATACTTAACTCCAATCAAATCAATATCACGGTATATCACGCGAAACTCATTTTACATCTCACCCGGCTTCCACCTCCATCACCTTTCCACGTCCATTCTCGATATAATAAATCCGTCGTCCTACCCCGTTGTTCCTCTTTGCCGCGGCCTCCGCTCTCGTATTTCAATTTTATGATCTGCCCGGGCAGGAGCACTCAACGGCTTCCATAGCCACAGCACGAAGCTCTGGCAAGCCATTATCATGCGTGAATTCCGGATCATCCACCTCCACATGCAACCGACAGCATACCCACCAAGGTACCAAGCATTCTCCACCGTGCCGAGGATTCTCTACCCACACCCCAAGTTCCAAGCTAACTGGCTGCTGGGCCCCGTCCACCCTGGGATGAGCACCCCCGCTCACCCTCTTCAACCATAAACACGTCACAATGGGCCGAGCTTACCTAATACGTTATAACGTCCTATCGGGCTAAAGCTTCAAGCTCGAAATATTGCCTTTCTGGCTTCGCCCTGGTTCTTCCTTCCTTTTAGCCTAATAACATTGACTCTCTGGAGGCAACGCATCTTTCAAGAGAACATCGGGGTCATGGTGGTTAAGTAAGGGCCGTAATTCCTCCCTTTTCCAAGTGCCTATGCGTTGATGACCCATAGCAAAATAAATCGATTATAATGGTGGAGAGCTTTCCAAGTCAAGCATACCTCGTTATGCAAACATTGATCTTAACAAAAATACAAAAACGTTTTTGTATTTAGTATTTTCCTATAGGATATAATCCTATAACCCTGAAATAATCCTATCAATTTCCCATCTTTTCCACCAATGCCTTTGAATCAATGATGACGATAATGAATCATAGGTTACTACCGACCTTCAGTCACATCCCAGAAAGAGTACTCAGGATTTTGTTGTAGTCTTCAAGCCGTTACGCCCTTGGTAGGCACGCCTTTAACTACTTTTATCCAGGTAAGTACATGAGACTAGGCACTTCAAATTTTCAAAAATATATTTTGCTGTAACTCGATTAAAATGAGAACTTCAAACTAAGGCTCAAAGAGATAAGCAGGAACACTTTTTTTCATAATACCCCTAGGTCATACACGACGCCAAGTTGAGAGCATTGATCATTCAAGCCACACATTCACCCCTCTTCGTTCTACCCAAACCCCTAGTCCAAGATGGTATCTATTTCATTACGACACGTGAAGCTCTTTGCCAACCCTTGGACGTTTTTCCACCCCTGTTCTCGAGGGAATTAAGCATTCACCTACCCTGGGGCCTTCGCACTTCCGAGTAAAGATCCCACTCTTTGCACACGTATCAGTTTCTATTCATGAGATTTTCGAAAAAAGGGTCTTTTCTTACCCTATTTCCTTTTTACCTCTTTTTCCAGTCCTCTACGAGGACCGACCCTCGGATCTAATCGGCAGCATCTTCAACCTACTGTAGAATAAGGCTTTTGAATTTAAATACCATTTTTACCCCAGGGGTAGGTACCTACTCGATGAAAATCTTTGATCTCATTTTCCACAGGGAAGGCCTGATACTTTTCCTGTTGTAACAACTATTCATATAGGAATTGTCATTATGTTGATAAATGGACCCTCATGTTCAGAACTCTAATTTTCTTGCCAGGGGGTAAAAAAATCATTTGCGTTTAGGTTCTAACAGGCAGGCAAAAAATAACTTCTCCAGGCATAGACCTCACTTTGGATAATCCAGACTGATTATTTACGCTTAATCGTGGAATAAGACGTAGGTATCAACATATATAAATGTCGCACCCCATTTGTCCATCATTCAACCCTCGTAGTTTTCCCCTGACAGGAAAAGGGAAGCCATCGCGCATTTTTCCTCGCCATCAGATTTTATGTCCCGCTTCCTGTATCCGGTTGGCTCCTCTCCTACGGGTATTTTTCACATCTCGCGGCCCAGGACGACTTGCAGCATTCCCCTCGGCGTCATACCTCCTAATCAGAGCACCATAATTTCCTGAATAGGGCACGGCTTTTCCACCCTGCAAACCAGGATAAGTAAGGTAAAATTTGTGCGCCGTCTAACCTTGTCTCGCTTAGTATTTATGTAGAAGACGATTTATCTTACATTCACGTCCGTCCGTGTAAACCAGATTGATGACGATATACGGCTGTGAAGCATTCCAGATTACGTACCTACTTAATACGCAAATTTCGGGCTTGGAAGGAGCGATGTTGGTTGTTATTATGAAAATAACGCAGAAAAAAGTATGCTCGGATAACTGATCAGATTAAGTTCACAAAAGTTCATTAGAGAAAATACATGATTTTACCCCGGAAATAATCACCATGTAGTAGGCCCCTTCAAAAAAAAGCTCAATATGAACAACCCAAGATCGAAAAAAAATCTCGTTCAAATGGCTTCTGCTTCATTGAGCATCTCAGTGGTTAAGGCTACTGGGAAGTTCGACGATTCAGGCGTTTAGTGCTGCACGTCTGCGGGACGGGCGACTGGAACAGTGAAACGGCTATCGAAAATTCCTTCCGTGTTCTGACCCTGTATCAAAGTGAAGGTCGAATGAAACTTTTCCTCCCCTATTTCAAGTTTCAACCGCTCGAACGAACGAACGAACGCGTCGGAATTCCCAAAATCCCGTTTCCTGGGTGGAAATCGCACTCCGTTATTCTTGGGGTTCGATGAATTGAGGGGGGCGAGTTGATCTGCCAACGTGGAGAAAGACGGAATGGACGAGAATCGGCAGTTTTGCCTTCTTATTGTTTCTGGTCGGATGAGCGTGTCCCTTATAAATCCCCAGGGACCCTCCTAAAAGCTTGAGAGAGGTTTTCCTCCTTTTTTCCAAGGAACCCTGGAAGGAGAGGATGAGATGTGAACCGATCAGGGGTTAAACCCTAAAACAATTAGTGGGCAGCATACGTCTTCCAGTGTAGGGTGGCTGTCACAGTGTGAGAAGGATCAATCGAGTGAAGAATCGGACTCATAAGATCTGCTTTAGGACCCTTAGACGGCTTACAGTCCCTTTTTTCGGAAGATGTTAAAAATTCGAGACTGGGCTTAACTTGGTAGGTTAAGCTTTGTCCGTTTTGTAGTGAACTCATCTTTGATAAAAAATTGCTGAAAATCAGCAGGTTTTATTTCCATTTTCCTGTATCATTGGTAGGTACCTAATTGAAAAAATGAACAGATTTGGCACATAATTCGACGCCTCCATTCCGCCATGCAGAGACGGTACCTTCATGAATATCCCTAATTTACGAGTGCTAACATATGTACGCGTATGCGACAGAACGATAGCGAAAATCCGGCTCATGATAAGATAGTAGTGAAAGCACTTAACTCTGCGAAGCGCTATGGGGCAACATGATGCATTATACCATTATGGCGTATCCGCAATCCAGGAGTTGATGGCAAGAAGTCGCGGGAACTTAGCTACGAGAGTTGAGGGACCTGGACGAGGATAAAAGCTGAGGAAAAATAGGTGTAACGCGTTCCGGCACTTCGTACCAGTCAAAAAAATAAAGCGGTCTGCGCCAAGAACTGGAAGCTAATGCTCTCGGGCAATAAACCGTTCCGGCATTGCCAGCAGACAAGCCCCCTCCACCAACAGCTCCCTAAACCTTTCTGAACTTGAAATATGGACTAAATCGATACCCGAAAGACAAAGGCTGAGTTATAGAAAGCTCGAATGGGCTTTTATAGTTTCGCCAACGCTTCGGCCATTACCAGTGACGACAAATCATGTAGAATCGACGGGTCTTCCAAGTCAACCTCACCGCGGTCTTTCTGACGGATACTGCCGCCTGCATTTTCTACGAGCACCAAAATGAACGGACTAACATAAAATATATACGGGGCGTCACTGTTAAACTGTGTGTAAAACTTTAACTTCCAAACAATGTTTGAAACAATATTTTTCTTCTTCAATGATTATCCCGAAACGTACGCACACGGCATGCATGTGCATTTACCTTGTTGAAAAACTGCTTGAGCATACGTACTTCAAATTTTGCCTTCACACATTTCAGCATGTCAGAGGTTTTGAGCTTCAAGAAGAGTTGTCCTAAATTGAATTATTATCTTCAATCCGCACGAATAGTCACTTTCACTTGATTTGGGTATTCATGGAAATTCAGGCGTTAACCAACGGACAAGACGGTGGAAGTGATTCACGACTGAAAGAGATACAAAGCCGTAGATAGAAGGAAACTCTACTGAGATAGAGGACACGTGCACTCCCGTCGAGGAAATATAGGAATAAAATGGGTCAGGTCATTGTTTAAGTTATCTCACCGCCCGGAAATAGCTAAAGTTTAACGATATATTCCCAAGAGTGGCCCCCGCCTCCCCACCATTTCCTAAATGCCTTTTCCTTATCGAAGAGGCTTTTACGCCCTTGAATGCGAATATGTGAAAACCCTGAGCTCCTTGACTCCTTTATACTCTCAATTACCCCCACCACTTCCGACCCTGTCGTGTTTGCAAGATAAACTGCTTTAAACCGCTTTTATTTAATCCAATCCAAGAGTTGAAAAGATTTAAGATAAAACATTAGAGGGCGTCTTCCTCTGAATTTTAATCAACGGAAAACGAGCGTTCCAGATACCCATAGCAGTGCCCGTAATTGAATTTCGATACATTATTATTTATCATTGAAGAATGTGAATGACCTACGTATCAATTTCTAGCTAGCTGACCCATTAGTATCATCACTATCATTGTGTCGTACTCAACGTAAGTAAATCGACAGACCTCATGTTCTAACTCTCGAAAGGTCCTAACAATTTAGGCCCGTCAACTGTCACCCACCTATTAGCAATCATCCGTCGTTGCTCATCACCCATCACCTCCAACCATCACCCATAAGAAAACATCGTCGACTTTCCCATAGCATTGAATTTGGTTCGGAAAATGTTTGAGCAAATTGATGTTATTTAGACTGACTAGTGGTACTTGGCTGGACAATGCTAAAAAATATGACCAGAACAATTCCCTTGACCAAAAACAATGTCTATACTATGGATATACAAAAAACTACACATCGAGACGATTCTTTCCGGTCTCTCCTACCCACAGATTCCCGGCAGAGGATAATATTAGGCAACATTCCAATCTGAGCTCAACTTTCAAAATTCAAGGTTCGATAACCGTGTGGAATTCCATAACTGCGGTCAAATTTCAGCTAACTCGAAGAAATTCTGTCGGATTAAGTGCGGTTGGACGGGAAGTAGGATACGATTAGGGGCTAGGCCTGAGGACCGGGAGGTTGAGGAGCCATGAATGTTGAAAATAGGGAAACATCGGGACGGGAGTGCGGAGGATATGAGAAGCGGCCATGAATAAAACATTTTTGATGGGCCGGAACATCATGCGAGCGGGTCGAGGGCTAATTTTCTTTCGAGGTCGACCTCACTGGCCTTTTCTCCTTTTCCACAGCTTTCCCAAGCCGTTCCAGCAGTGAAATATCGGGATCCATCACTGACTGGCATCCGCCTCACCACCCCGAGATTCCGTTGAACATTATGCGGTAACGCACCTCACTCATTCTAACGCTAACTCATGCGGTGAAAAATACGGACCGTGATAGGGTTATCACGCATGGGTATGCGCGTTTTGCGTGAAGCGGCTGCAATCGGGCTCGATTTCTGAAAATATTCCTTACCAAGTGATGAGTACCATACAAAGAACTCGGTAAATTCACTTCAAGCACCTGCCATACCGGATTAATTACCAAAAAAAGGTGTAAAACCTTGTGGACAATAACGTTTGGACGGTACCAATAGGATTCGAGTATAATTACTGTCTGGCAATAAATCGAGTAGATAATCACTTCAAACCCTCCGTCTCTGTCGCCATTTCCTCATTGCTACCTAATTCATTTCTCATTGTTTACCTACTACACTTCAGTTTGCTGTTGTCGGTGATTCTTCTCTTTGATGATGTGTATGCGCACCTCACATTACGACTGCCAACTTTTTCATGGCACCTACCCATGGCGCGTCAAGGTCGTAAAATTGTTATTATAGAGCAGGAGCATTGAGAGGTTTATCTAACTCGATTGGGAGACACCAAATCCCAGATGACGATGCTTTCAAGTCACTTGTACGCAGCGCCGACTTGCCATGTGAGTTAAGTTAATGGAAGGGCGGTCTCCGGATTAGTGGCCGCTCATCAGCCGAATTAGCGGGATTAGGGTTTGAGGGACTTGCGTGCGGTTCGTTGCAAGGGGAGGCCCCGAGGAGTTTGAAGTGCTATCTGGAATGAGGGGCGGGAAAGTAGGGGACGAGGATTTAGGAGAGTGTGGATTTTCAAAAGACGACTTGGATTCGAGGCACGTCCAAGGCCACCCTCGACGCAATCCGAGCACTTTCAGTTCATCTGCAGGTTGACGTACTGGGGACAACCCTTGAGTTGGGCAAGAGTTGGATAGGTGATCAAGACCATCGTACTACGTGTGCTTGGGAAGGAGTTCTGAGATTCCCAATGATATGTTACGCATACATGTTACTGATCCATAGTCCAAGACTTAGGACAGGAAGTGTAGAATAACCAAAAACCCAATAATTTTTTTTGAGCCATCTTCATACTAATGCATTTCCCTTACGTTCACACCTTTTTCGCGATTCGCGGTGTTCTTGTCGGTGTCGGTGTATTGTTGATGTCTTTGTCGGTGTCGTTGACGGTGTAGTTGTCGGTGTCGGTGGAGTCGTCGGTGCCGGTATCGCCGGTGTCGGTGCTGTCGGTGTCGTTGGTATTGGGGTCGTTGGTATTGGGGTTGTTGTCGGTGTCGGTACCATTGTCGGTGTCGGCGTCGTCGGTGTTGGTGGAGGTGTCGGTGTCGGTGTCGTTGATGTCGGTGTCGTTGGTATTGGGGTTGTTGTCGGTGTCGGTACCATTTTCGGTGTCGGCGTCGTCGGTGTTGGTGGAGGTGTTGGTGCCGGTATCGTCGGTGTCGGTGTCGTTGGTATTGGGGTCGTTGTTGGTATGGCGATAGTGTCGGTGTTGTCGGAGTCGGTTGTCGTCGGTGTCGTCGATGTCGGTATTGTTTGTAGGTATTGGGGTCGTTGTCGGTGTCGGTGCCGTTATCGGTGTCGTCGTTGTCGGTGCCGGTAATGTCGGTGTCGGAGTCGGTGTTGTCGGTGTCGTCGTTGTTGGTATGGTGTTGGTGTAGGTATTGGGGGTATTGGGGTCGTATGGTGATGTTGTCGGAGTCGGATGTCGTCAGTGTCGGTGTCGTTGATGTCGGTGTCGTTGGTATTGGGGTTGTTTTCGGTGTCGGTACCCTTGTCGGTGTCGGCGTCGTCGGTGTTGGTGGAGGTGTCGGTGCCGGTATCGTCGGTGTCGGTGTCGTTGTTGGTATGGTGATAGTGTCGGTGTTGTCGGAGTCGGTTGTCGTCGGTGTCGTTGATGTCGGTGTTGTTGGTAGGTATTGGGGTCGTTGTCGGTGTCGGTGCCGTTATCGGTGTCGTCGTTGTCGGTGCCGGTAATGTCGGTGTCGGAGTCGGTGTTGTCGGTGTCGTCTTTGTTGGTATGGTGCTGGTGTAGGAGTCGGTTTTGTCGGTGTCGTCGGTGTCGGTGCCGGTTACGTCGGTGTCGGAGTCGGTGTTGTCGGTGTCGTCGTTGTTGGTGCCGTTGTTAGTATGGTGTTGGTGTCGGTGACGGTGTTGTTGTCGGTGTCGGTGTTGTTGGAGTTGTCCGCGTAGGTGCTGTTGTCAGTGTTGACGGTGCCGGTGTCCTCGGTGTTGGTGTCGTTGTCTTTGTCGGTTCAATGCTGTGACCCAAACACAATCTGGATACACTAACAGATTGATACACGAACAGTATCAGATTCCGATACTGAAGCTCAAACGACTGATACTGGTACAAAAGCTCAGACCCAAACTGATAATCAAACTTAAACTGAACCTCAAACCGAAACTCGCAATCGAACCAATAATGATATTCAAACTGAATCTCAAACTGAAACTAATAATGATGAAACTGAAAATGAAACTTGGACTGAAAATTAAATTCAAACTCATTCTCGAACTTGAACTGGAATGTAAACTAAAACTGAAAATAGAATTCAAACTGAATCTCAAACTCAAACAGAAAATGAAATTCAAACTCAGTCTCAAACTCAAACTGAAAATGAAATTCAAACTGAATCTCAAACTAAAACTCAAACTTGAACTGAAGATGAAACTCAAACTGAAAATGAAATTCAAACTCTGTCTCAAACTGAAAGTCAAACTCGAACTGAAAATGAAACTCAAACTGAAACTCGAACTGAAAGTGAAATCCAAACTGAAACTCAAACTCGAACTGAAATTGAAACGTAATCTGAAAATGAAATTCAAACTCAAACTCGAACTGGAGATGAAATTAAAATTCAATCTCAAACTCAAACTGAAAATGAAATTCAAACTGAATCTCAAACTAAAACTCAAACTTGAACTGAAGATGAAACTCAAACTGAAAATGAAATTCAAACTCAGTCTCAAACTGAAAGTCAAACTCGAACTGAAAATGAAACTCAAACTGAAACTCGAACTGAAAATGAAATCCAAACTCGAACTGAAATTGAAACGTAATCTGAAAATGAAATTCAAACTCAAACTCGAACTGAAGATGAAATTAAAATTCAATCTCAAACTTGAACTGAAAATGAAATTCAAACTCAATCTCAAGTTTCAGTTAGAGGTTCATTAAATGAAAATGTTTCAGTTTGAGTTTGCGTATCAGTATCAGTTGAAGTTTGAGTTTCAGTTTGAGAATGAGTTTGAACTTCATTTTCAGTTCGAGTTTGAGATTGAGTTTGAATTTCATTTTCAGTTCGAGTTTGAGATTGAGTTTGAATTTCATTTTTAGCTTTAGTTTGACTTTCATTTCCAGTTCGAGCTTGAGATTGAGTTTGAATTTGAGGTTGCATTTCAGATCGAGTTTGAGTTTCAGTTCAAGATTGAGTTTGAATTTCATTTTCTGTCTGAGATTGAGTTTGAAGTTCGGCTCCAGTTCGGTTTCAGTGTGTGTTTCAGTTTGTGTATCAGTATCAGATTGAGTTTCTGTTTGAGATTCGGTTTGAAGTCCACGGTTGAACTCCCGTTTTCGATCTTTGAGTTTGAGTATCAGATTCAGTTTGAGCCTGCGTATCAGTATCAGTTTGAGCTTGTTAGAATGTGTGTGTTCAGTTTGGGTTCGGCCTTGATCATATCGAGAAAAGTCAAAGTTATTTAGTCGAGACGATGGCGATGCTTCGATGGCAAACGGAAGAAACGGAAAGGTCATTTGCCTTTATAATTTAATTTTCCCCGGAATAATAAGAAACAGTTGAAGCTAACTCGGATGTTTAATTAAATTGGCCTACCGGATCAATGGATAACATACATTATGAGGGGGAAAAGAATTCAAATGAAATTTCAAAAGGCCGAGCATCAGAAATTAGGCGGTGGGAAATTGTTTGCAAATGGAAATTTCTATTCACTTTTGCCAACGCCTTTGCTTTACCCACCCGATCGATTTTTCCATTCTTGATTCGTTTTTATGACACGAGAATAAAAATGTCGAGGTTTTTGAAAATCTTCTATTGATACCTATCAATTTTTTACCCATTTTCCTGTACCGTTTGTGGTAGACTAGTGAACCGTGGGCAAAATTACACGCATGTGGAAGAACTGTGTTTCACCAATATTATAATATAATGGTTTATCGTTAAAAAATACTATTATAATATTATATTATTATAATAATAGCATATTATGCTATTTTCTACTATATTACTATTATATTATTATACTATTATAATAGTATTTTCCTTGTTTTCGTTATTCTGAAGTAATATAGTAATAATATACTATTAGCATTCAGGGGTTGACGCTTCACTAAACTGCGCAATTCCTAACGACAGGCTGATACGGCTTTCGCTTGCCAGGATCGCTCGACCCACCTTCGTCGGTGTGCGACGTTCACAAAAGCGACGCCCTCCTTGAGGCCGTATCACACGTCAGACCGTTCCCCTCCCCATCCCACAGACAGTCTGGACAGACCGATTCTTTGGTAGAAACATAAGAAACATTTTTCCATAGATCAAGTGCGCCAAAGTGAAAATATCCATACGATCAGCCAAACAGAGAATAGGGTCTGTGCGTCTGTGCGTGGGACGAGGAGGAGAAATGTCTGATTTGTGATGCGTGCTTTAGCGCGGGCGTTATTTTCAAGTGCTCATTCGGAGTCGGAACGCCGCGAAAATGATAATGCCAAAACGTCCCGCTCCGTCGCGGATTCTCTAATTAAATGGAACCTTTTGACGCTTGCGACTCCGCCGAGCAAACGAAGGGAAACATAACCGTGTTAAGGAAACGGATGAAAACGTTGGCAACGCCCTCCGCCGCCCTTTTGTGATTATACCTGGGGAATTCGAGACCCCATACAAAATCGAGAATCGTCCGCGCCGGAGAGATTTTCCTCAATTAAGCGGCGTTTGTTCCAGCGGAATCCGCCTTCCGCTCGCTTTTCTCAAGTCGTGCGGAAATTCGGTCCTGAAGATTGGTCGGCGTGTATGGAGGTGAATCAATGTTTTCTGAAGTCGGCCATGACTATGCTGGTGAAGGGGTGAGAAAATGCATTGCTGTGATTGGTCGAGGGGGCGTCGGCGTTGGAACCCCGCGTCCCCAGACACGTTCCCAAGCTCATAGGATCAGCTAATCAGATAACACTGGGTAACAGCCAAAAAATCGTCCGGGGTTTCTCAGCATTTTTAGACTAATTTTGGTTTTCTGATTCCAAATATCACCTTGGTTTTGCTCTATCAGGTCAAATTTTTGAGATACAGCCATAGCTACCTGACGAGCTATACATACGAGGGGGGACCCAAAAGTAACGGGAATTTCGTCATAACTTTTTTATTGTTCAATATTTTTACACCAAATGTTGATCACCTTCAAAGTAATTACCACTGACTGCAACGCACTTGTCCAATCGGGTTTTCCACCTTTAAAAACATTGTTCAAATTCATTTAATGGAATGAGTTCGAGCCATCCAGCGATTTTTGTTTTACCTCTTCCACAGTCGTAAATCGTTTTCCTTTCCAGTCCCTTTTGGGATGGGGGAACAAAAAATAGTCGCAGGGTGCAAAATCGGGCGAATAGGGGGGGGGGGGGGGTGAACAATCGGTGTCATGCCATTTTTCATAAGAAACTGCTCCACAGACAGGGGCATTGTGCGGGGGCATTGTCATGATGGAAGAACCAATCCCCTGACTGCCACAAATCCGCCCTTTTTTTTAATCATCAATGAGTTGATGATTCTACATCAATCAACATCAATGATCAATGAGTTGATTTTCTCAACGTTGTCATCAGTTCTTGACGTTGAAGGGCGGCCAGAACGAGGTTGGTCTTCAATCGTCGTCATTTGCCCATTTTTAAAACGCTGAAACCACTCGTAGACTCGTATTTTGCTTAATGCAGCATCCCCATAAGCAGGTTTTAGCAATTCGAGAGTTTCAGCCGGCGTTTTCCCTAACAGAAACAAAATTTTACGGCCGCGCGTTGCTCCACGCTGTCCGCCATCACACGTTTTCCGTTCGCCGAAACGGAAAAAGTTGTTTCACTAAAAAAGATCTAACGGACGAACCGTTCAACTCACAGCGACCCAACTTTGCACACGGGCTCTTGAGATGTGTCCCTTCCAAACCCCTCACTTGCCAACGAACCACTCACAGCAGTCTTTCCCCTTCAGCTCGATTCCCGTTACTTTTGGGTCCCCCCTCGTATGTTAATTTGAGGGTTTTGAGTTCAATCCTGGTTTTTTTTTTTTTTAAAGATATAGCCAAGTATTCATATATAAATGGTTGCTTCTGATGTGTTTCTGTTTCCAAATGACAAAGTCATATTTTTTTTTATTCCAAAATTAAAAAATCCAATATGAGCAGCACCAAGCTTGTCTATATATCCAATATGTCTGTAGCGAACAAACCTGACCTGATTGAAACAAACAAAGGGCATTTTCGAACTCAGAGCATCACCATTAGTCTAATTCCGGTGGAAAACCCTGGACGATTTTCCAAAAGATTTTTTTTGTTACGCAGTGTAATAGGACCAATTACCTGGTACTGTGTACCTCAATTTTAATCATTTGAAATTCAAATTTTCCTATAGGATTTTGAAATTTCAGAAGTAGGTAATATTATTGGGTAACTTTCAAGTTTCTTCTCTGTGCTAAATAGATATGTATCAAAAAACATTGTTTCAATTTTTTTCATTTATTTATTCATTTTCTGGTGAATCTGGAGACAATTTGAAAAAACTTCAACTCCGTTAACGAAAAATATTCGGAATTACATATTATGTCATCAAGAGTAACCTCCTTTTTTTCATGTCGGTGAAAATTATCAATATCCCCATTGATTTTCATTTTGTAGATCCACTTTCAATTTTCCGGAAGGAAGGCATTTCAATGTAACGTCGTTCTTTTCATAAGCGCTGCTCATTAGGTAGATCTACCATTCATTCGCATTTTTCCCTCTCGGACGGAGCGGAAAAGCGTAAAAAAGGATCGCTGGGCGAAAAAAGAATTTTATTGGAACCATTCAGGATTCTCGAAGGCGAAAAAGCGAACGGCCAAGATGAACACTGGTGAAGGCAACGCTGTATAGCAGTTCTCAGTAACAAAACACAAGTTGAGCCTTCAGCTCTTTTTCAAGGCGTTTAACAGCCCATAAAGCGCCGAGTGTCTCCTTGATATTCCTTCTCATTCCTGAAGACGACGACTTTTATTGAATCCATTGTAAGCATTAAGGAGACAGCGTTCGAAAGCTGTCTTGAGGATTCAAAAGCGATTTTCGTCCGCCAACTCCAACCAGACTTGTAGGATTTATTTTCGTCAGACACTGCGACGATTGGACGTAAAATTCTGTATTGATCACAATCCTGGAAACCTGAATCGATTGGAGCTGATTTCAACAGTTCAAAATTCAAATCCAGCTGGTATACAAAATTGGGATTTTGATTCCATAAAAGAAAATGCCGGTGGTTAGATTGCACTCCAAAAATCGGAGCTTTATTCAACACTCCAAAGCAAAAGTTTTTAAAACCAAATTCCCAGAAGCCTTCCAGGGCAGAAAAATATTTTTTATAATATTATTATTTTTAAAATACGCAATTTAATCGGGAAACCTCCGCAATGAGTTTCCACTGCGTAAATGTAACAAATCTCCCCTAAGGTTATAGAAATGAAAATATGGTTGTTGCCCCCAGCAGGCGTTTGGAATATTTTCGATTTGAATTCAAATTAATCTGAAACGCAGGGGTTGGACTGAATTTCTGATTTAGAGCAATAGTGAAAAAAGTTAATTTCACGGACAGTGCAGCCGTTTTAATTGAATAAAAGGAGACGTCTGGATAAAGGAAGAGTCTGGCAGGGAAGCAAAACTTTAATAATTTGATTTTCCGATTCTTTCTCATTTTCTTATTACAGAAGGGAGGGTTTAAAATCGGAGATCAACTCAATTGGATAAGCCAATTTTTGGCATTTTTTGCTCACAGGGGCCCAAAACGAAATGGAAAGGCCATATTTATGCATTTTCTTCCTTTGATCAGTCGGTGAGGAGAAGTGATTTGGACGGCAGCCTTGGCTTCAGAGTAAAAAAATCCTGTCTTTTCTAGCCATTTGTTATAATGGATTTAGGTTAAAAATTACCAGAACAATAAATGATTTACCAAAGGCAAAGTTACAAAATTCGCAATAAAATTGGAGTGGACAGAATTTCAATCGGTAGAGCGGAGGGAGATTAGTTGGGCCGCAGGATTCAACAAATTACCATTGAGGACATTTTTGCGCATCTAGGGTGCTGTGCTTGAGGTTCTTCACTAACGGGAGTGTGACAACATGGAAATTTGTTTCGGCAGGTAAACCAACACTGAGCCTCCAATTCTAACCCTCGGGAAAATAATAATTCGACAGTTGGTCGCCTGGTAGTCTACTGAGGAGTCTCGGGATCGCACTTTGTATTTGGCGATGAAAATCTTTCTTTCGGTACAAGGGTATGCCAAGGCCCGATGAAGAACATATGATGAGTTGTTACCTATCACACGTCGATAATATTATTGTAACTATCATGTTTTGGAGTTTTCGCTTCGAAAACGTCGTCGGTTTCGTAACCGATGCGAAGATGTCCTCAATAACACGAAGGCAATTCCAGCCTGTTTTCAAATCCGAGTTTGAGCAAATCCAGGGGAGCCGCGCATGCAGTCGAACGAGCCCGGGAAAACTCGGTGGGAAAAGATTTTCTTGTTAGCGACGAGAAGGGGGAGCCTTGGAACATGATGCGCGAAAAGGCAGTCCTGCCAACATAGCTGTGATAGTCGGTTGGGGAAGTGGTGAACAGCCTCGAACCGCCTTATTCTGCCGTCTGGAGAACTGAATAAAATACGCAGAAAGCCCTCGCTCGAACACGTTGCCGTTGAATAGGGGACGTGCGAAAGCGGCTGACGCTAGCTAAACGGCCCGGCCCTTCCAATATAGGAGATGGAAAAATGAAAATAGAGTCGTACGCATAGCGTGTAACTGCCATACGACAGTAATCCCAAGGGTGATATTTTATTCACAGGCTCGGGTGTAAGTTCACAGTATGGGCCGATCGACGTGACGATTCCTTGCAACGCATTGTCGGGGAAAGTGCTGAACTGTTCGCCGAACGTGATTCATGCGAGTCGATTTCGATGATACTGAGGGAGAGAAGATTGTTCAAAACAGACGTTTGAAAAAATTGGCTTTGCATCCTTATCGCTGTGATGCAGAGCAGATTCAGATGGCGTTATTGGTTTACTGACGGTTTTCATTGTGTCGGTTTTGGTGGTGGCGATTCTGCTAATGGTGGTTATGAGAATGAACACACCTCCTGAAGCTAACTGGTTGCACAGCTGCTGTTCACTACCAGTTCTATTGGTTACCTTCGATTGTACCTACACTATTCCGAGAGATCATGTACCTACCTAGTATGAGCGGGAATCTCTTCAATTTTGATCAATCTTGAAAATAAAGCAGTGTTACAGCTTCAACCTGAAACGATGTCCAGTCAAGGCTGCTAAAGGCGTACGTTTATGGCTGTCACAAAACACGCTGTAACTGAACGAGGTTTTCCACGGGTCGGACCGGTGTACGATGATGGGGCCGTCGGGAAACGAGGAAACAACTGATGTCGAGAGTAAATATTGAAATCCCATAGCACACCGACATTCACCGGCGTAACAACCTGCAACAATTTTCGACCTCTCGTGAAGGCCAGACGAAGCTAATCCTCTGCTTTACCATCGGACAGTTAGCAGCAGCGTGGTAGTGGAGTTAATTGGAACGCTCATCCCTTGACAGCTTGAATTCTCCGCCAGAGTTAACTTTCGAACCGCTGACGCAAGTATTCCTTCAACAAGCGAAACATCAGCGCATCTGCCAGCGCCATCCATTCGATTGTTTGCCCGCTGAACGGTTCTTTTCATTTTGACAAATTTAATTTAGCAAGAAGTTTATGGACCGACGAATCACTGAGCTGGAGCGAATCGCAGGGACTGTGCACAGATAGAACTAAAATTACTGGAATTCATCCGGTTTGTTTCCGATTGGACAATGAAGGTAAGCCAAAAACCTTATTAAAATAGTGGAGGAGAAAAAGAAAGAACGAGGGACTCTCTTGAACAGAAAGAATAAAAACGAATGACTTTTATCAGGCTCCACAATCAATGCAGAACCAATGCACTTTTAATGTCACTTTTTTACTTTCTCCCACCCCTAGAGAAGCCCTTCAACATAATGAACTGAAACAAAATTACATTGAGAGAAAAGAAGCCTACATTTGCCCATATGGGCACAGAGGAGCATCATGAGTTTGATTCAGTGGTATAAATAGTCTAGGTACCTAGTCTGAGTGGGATTCCATTGGCCAAGGGACTTCAATGATTAGTGCTGAACCGTGTCGGTAATCACAGAAAATAATGTCAATTTAGTGTGAAAAAAATAACTTTGAGGTTCAAGAATAATAACGGCCCAGATCAATCCGGAACTTTTTTCTCCAAGGCTCGGGCAGTATATTTTCCAGCATCACCGGCTAGGAAATCAACTGACCTCTCTGCTTCGACGAGCCACTCGATCACCTTATCGCAGTTTACCATCGAAAGTGAATAATAATGTATAAACATTTCGCTACCTCTTCCTCTTATACGGTTGACACTTCAATCACTCTCAATCAAAACTGTTTTTCGCATCTATCTTTACGAAGTAAATTGAAATACCTCGGAACTGTGATCGTCGAACAAATGAAAATCGCCTCGAAAGTAAGTATGTAATAGAGAAACTTACAAATATTAGCAAACCTTACAGTTCGCATGCGCAAGGCACCTGAAAATGCCTACACTCGCGCTCCTGGAACAAACCCAAACTGTCTTCATCATAAAAATCAGAACTAACTTCTAATTACACGACATCCAAATGACAGAAACCGATGAAAACTAACGGCAAAAGAGATAATGCAGATCGACAATCCGATCAGAGGAAAGTCCTGATAAGCCGGCTCACTGAGCGGAGGACAAGGCGGGAATTCAATGGCATCAGGAGTCTGGGAGTCCCAAGTTGGATCGTTATGGGAAAGTTTGAAGAGCACCCATTCCACTTTGGTTTGCTACGCTTCGTTTTCAAAACAGCTGGATCATAGTTCAAAGTTGCTGCAACACTCGAATTCGAGGAAAACCAGTCCTCGATAATTCATTGGTATTGATTAGCGTTTGACTGTTATACTCCCATAATTATCATACAGATCTGGAGTCGTGCCTTCTTTTCAACCGACTTCAAAAGAACCGGTTGCTCAAGTTGACTTGTCGTAGGGTTTTTTCAGCACCACATTTTTTCTTAGATGCGTATTGATGCTGGTAATCTTAGGGCACTTGTATTTCAATATACTTACATGTAAATTCGTTGTCAGAAAGAATGTCCTCTATGACACTTACGATTTGTTCTTGGATTTCCGGTAGCTCCTCATTTTTTGTCTTCACCCTTGCAAAATAATCTCCTCGAAGACAAACAAATAATAGACATCGTACTTCGTGACGCCTAGAGTAGGAAATTACTGTCGTTCGCTTCGGACGGTTGAAATAGAAAAGTCTGTCAGCTTCAATAACCAACATGAATAGGATGAAATGAGTCCAAACTCATTTCCACTAACAATAGTTTCCTCCACGGAAAGAACTCGACTAGGATAGAAACTGCGACGTTCGAGGAAATTTGAAAGATAACAAACCGTAGCGTTTTTAATTTACCAGAGGAAATTAACTGAGTTGATCTGTGTCAAGAGATTGGGAAAGAGAGGCAGTATGAAAAACGCCAATTGAGATTGACGGAGGGTAGAAGTTAGCGAAATAGAGGACCGCTAGCAATTGAAGAGATATCTATTGTACCGAAATGAAACTGAGTTTTGGTATCGTGGAATATCTTCCATCCATATTCTGTCAACTAATATTTCAGCACTTTACCGAGGAAATGTGAAATATGGGTTTGTTTCAAGGAGTGGGAGTAAGGCATAGTATTGATAGGTTTACCCCATGTATACACTCACCCTCCTGGAAAAACAACATTGTATAAGAATATTGAGGAAAACAAATTGATTCGACTCAAATTGGACAATTATTATTTTTCTTTGATTCTTGCCTGCAATAAACAAACAAAAAGGCATTCTTGTTGGGAAAAAATTCTTCCCGGTGTCGTGTCGGTGTCGTGCCGGTGTCATTTCAGTGTTGTGGCGGTATCGTTCTGTCGGCGAGCCGTGTCATTTCTGTTATGTCCCAAAAGAGTGAATTAAACAAAGGAAATCACCTGGAAAATAGAAAATGACAGTTATGGTGGGTATCTAAGTTGAGTATGGCATTAATAAGATACTGCCATGAGACCCACGTTAGGTAACTGGAACCAGCAATGCTTAGGTATTGCATTTATCTGCTATAGTCGTATTATATACCTACTTAGGTAATCCATCTGCTTGGCTAAAACAAAATTCCCGATTTTCAACATGCAGTGGAAACAAGTTTCAGGTGGTTCAGCAACCAAAATTGTACAGTGACCTCGATAAAGTAATAGATCTTTCAACCCGAATTCCACGGCGCTCAACGAGGCACAACGAACGTGACCTTATTTCGAAGTTGAATCAAAGATTATAATGATGAAAGGGCCCACCGACGCAAAATGAAATATTCGGGCTATTCGGTGGTTTCAATCGTGCCCGAGCTAGAGGGACATTCCTAGCTAAGTGTATTACTTTCGTCTAGGACCGCAGAGCCAACCTACAAAGCAATGCGGGTCTCCGAGAGCATCAGTATTGCTCTCCATGTGTCACTTCATTCGCCCTTTGATCGTGCGATCAAGGTAGTCGAACATCACAAAGTTTCGTAGGTTGGTATTGGTCGGTACTACATTTTCGCATCATGTCAATGGGATTGCCTGAACGAATCGGTAAGGGTGCCTCGCTTTTCACACGTCTGTTGGCAGGATATTCTCCGTAAAGATAAATGGATCAATTAATTTATTGGTTTTCTGATTTATTTGTTAATATGGGCCACATTCAAACAAATTGTACTCGATAACGTTACTCGCATATTGGTTGATGTTGGTGGTTTTGTTGGCGGAGACGTGACCAAGCTTGTTGATAAGTGAAGTTCGCAAGTGAAACCTTTTTGTGGCCTCTAAGCCAATCTGAGCGTGCATGGTCTTGAAATTTTGGTTTAGGCTTCAGCCAGGCTAGACTGAACGATTTTCTGACTCTTCCAAAAGATGTCCAAAATCTCTAATTTTTTAAGTTGCAGGTAGGAAGTCATTGGTTTACGGGCTTTCTCATCAAATCTCAAGTGGGAGAAGTCGGGTTAAACATTAAAATTTTACTTAGTCATTCGTATGGGTATTGAAAGATTAAGTGAATCTTGTCAAAGAGGAGCAAATGAAGAAATGCGAGAGGGATGAATCCAAAAGAAGGTAGAAGACACAATGGTAAGACAGTACAAGAGTGAGACCGAGGGAGACGGTGGGTTTTGAAGGATGTGGTATAGAAACTTGGCCAGGGCTATTGGGGCTTAAGTTGAAGTGGCCAGGGTGGAACAAGGGAGGGATTTTGCAGAATTGAATTGACCCAACTGGATATAGAGACGAGCACTATAGGCCAATGAGGAGCACCCTGCGATCAAGTGATCCTACTGGCCGTTCAGCTAAATAACACCCATTGTACTCCCTCGATAATTTTACCGTTATACTACAACCACTGAATTGAACGTCAGAAATCTTGATTATAAATGGTCCTCAAAGTTCAAATCTTTTCAGACACAGCACAACAGTGTGAGGAATGAGAAACACACTAAGTAAACTGCAGATTTGCCTTGACTAGGAATACTCAGGATAGCCAACTTGGTTTTTTAAACCTCCCGGAAATTGTTGATTGGTGTTTCTAAATGTGGGTTCATCAAATCAGTTTATTCATCGAATATCCATTATTCCCCGGATAATTGTTTCTTGGAAGTGTTCACTATGAATTTCCGGGCCAACATATCCATGGAAAATTTTACTCGGGGATTAATGGATATTCGAAGAATAAACTTAATTGATGAAGGAAGAAGGAGGAAGGATGAAGGTGCCAAAGGATGTAGAGCACTGCAAAAGACGATCAAAACCCGTATCGTTATCATTCTAGCTTACTTTCCAACGGTGGTAGACACTCAAAAAACTGCTCAAGTGCTCGTTAAGTATTCAGCGACGGAATTAGAAGGATAGCGACCGGTGTTCATATCAATTTGTTACACTCAGTCTAAAAAGTGTAAAATGAGAGCCAATTAATTATCCTCCATAAAAGAGGAGAAGGTTTTCAGTCTCTGAAAACGGAAAAACGATACGTACTCCGCCGGCAGGAATAGGAGCAAAGAGGTATAGCAAGAGGTGAAGTTCAACAAATGAATAACTGCTGGCGTTAATTGGTTTGCGAGCAAGGCATTGCTATATGGGAGCGCATGTATAAAACGAGCTCTCCACAATTTACAATTCATTAAAGCTAGAAAAACGTTGAAATGTTGAACTTACATTTCACTAAAGGGTGGATGAAACAAAGGAACTCACCTGAAAAATAAGAAATGGCGGTCAGAGTCACGTATAACAATGTTGAATGCTCATATAGTGCAATGGCATTTCATTAATAAGACACTACCATGAGACCCATGGTAAATAAAAATTCGCAAGGGTTTTTTAAATAAAGTTTCTATGGGTAGGTTGACACGGAAATTCATAGTCTGCATTAACAAGAAACTACTTATTTGGAGAGTAATGTTTGTTCGATGGATTGATGAACCCAACCTTGAACAAATTTTTTTTTCAACATCCGGAACAAAAAACACGACATTTTCACCAATTTCGCGACAAAAGAGACGATAATGGTGTAGGAATGGAATTCTATCGTACAGCAAATGGCAACACTTTATTTCTCGAGCACAAAGTCGGGATTCAAAGCTTTTCTGCTAACTCAATTTAATTCGGCAAAAAAAGAGAATCGCCTCGACTGGAATGGGGGAAGGAAAGATTCGAGTATCTTCCAACTGATTGGAACCCTCTTCGTCGGAGTGAAGATAGGCCGGCAGGGAATCGGTCGCCGCTCGCTTCAACGTTTTTTGATCGATTGGCAAAGAAACGCTAAGGGTGTGGTCGGAAAAGCCGGATCCGGTGGAGGCGGCTGCCTAACTCAGCTTCCCCCGATTGCTCATTCCTAAATTGAATTGCTCAACGAGGAAAGGAAGGTCATAAAAAAAGAGGAAAAGAGGCGCGAGTAGCTTGGAAAAAGGGGGGAAAAGAGGAAAAATTGAACTGAAAAAAGGGACAGTTAGTTCCGGAAGCGTTCGGTACCATCCGAATGAGGCGGAATCTTTAGATAAATCTTGGCGCTATAAGTTACGGAAGGATTTTCTGCTGCCTAGAAAATGGCAGAAGATATTTTTGGTTTTCCAAAATAGTTCATAGGATGGAATTGGTATTTTCTATATTATTGGCAGCGAGCAGTAGGTACCTACATTATCATAAAATCGGGTGGAAACAATGTTTATACTTCCGCAACACCTGAAACACTGCGTCTGATGTAGATCAGCCTTTATACGTAAATCAATGTCGATGAAATAGTACGATTTCTTTAGTAAAACATTCGGGTTTAACACACGATCAATTTTATTAATGCCTCTACAACAATACCCAATGCAAAGTACTCCAGAGGCTTGTCGGCAGGACCGCAAAATCGTTCGCAATAATGCTTCATTCGGGGATCTTGTTCGTGTAGAGCATCCCCTTGAAGTGCGCTGCTACACACAGAAACAAACAGTAGTAGAAACTGCGCCTAACACGCTGCAAAATCTGACTTGGTCTTTTCGAAAACCACCATCCCACTATCGCACTGCGCACGCTTTGATTCGCCCTGTAACAATGCAGTCTGCTCGCCAGCTTGTCTGCTTACAGACAAATTGTTGCAATTCCCACATACCCTCAGCATACAGCTCTTTGTTCTCAGGGAGGGGAATACCGCAGTTGAGGCGTACGATGCGTGCAAATGAGACGGCTACAATATGGCAGAACTGTCCGACGATCCAACTGCCCTTTGACACCGACCAGAGCAGCTCGCCGCCGACGGTTATTACGAATATATTACTTCGATATTGCTAATAGTTTCAACAGCTCAAAGGAGTCAGGCGCAGGAAAATCGCTTTTTGATAGGAATGCCTCTGATCCAGATAAAGTAAAATGTAGTCGGAAGCTATCCTTTAGATGGCCAGGTGTGCGCACGACCGCAGCAAGGTTTAATATGATCCGGAACGAGGCCAAAGCTTACCTCACCTAGTAGGACCGCATCTTCCTTCCATTTTAGCACCTCGTGGCTGGTGGAGCTCCTCTAATTAAACGTCCGTACAATAACCGCTGAAGATGGGCGTTTTATGCAAGTCAGGTCTCTGCGAATGGCTAACAACTGCACCGACGACCAGAAAGCCTTTGTAAGTGGTCCCGCGGCACATTCCTACGCGCCATTTCACCAAAGGTTATGCTGGCTAAGTGATCATTATTATTAGGGTTGTGGTTTTGTACATGTATATTGCACCAATAACGGGATCGATATGCAGATATTCATTTCCAATTTCACTAGGTATGTCATCAACGAATGACGGCCGTATCGTGCATTGTTCAAGAAAGCTTTGATTGGAAATTAGTTTCTGATTAACCGTCTCTGATTTCGGGGTTTTTTGCCATGTTAACAATTCTAGCAACCACGTTCAATCGTCAGTGACTAGAAGATAATTGTTGAATTGAATCGTGAAATTTCCGAAAAGCCGCGTAGTCTGCTTAAATTCTTGATATCGTACGTGTACCAAGTCTCAGGTTCGTGTACTCAAACTCAGGATTCCTCCGGTCCGGACATCATCCAACTGAAGCTGGGATAGGCATTGGTGAGGTCTTGTACCGTTTTCACCGTGATTTTCGAGTTCAAATAACGTTCCCTCTTATTACCTCTTCGACCACGACGTTGGACCGCCTCCAGGAAGAAATGAAGACATCAAAGGGATAACAACCGGACACGATCTTTTGACCGCAAGAAGTCAATTACGTGGAATCGGGATCTCGTGATTAGATGGTGGTTCGTCCACCATGGAGAGAGACAAAATTTCCGGAGCCCATCCGAACAAATCATGGACCTTTGAGCGATTACCCATAACCGCAGTAGGTATATCCTTTGATCCGAATGATTTTCGACCATGCATGGACAAAATACAGAGGGCCTTAGAATGTGATATAGGTATTTTAGTAGATATTCTAAAGAGAGAGAATATCTAGAAACCATAGTATAATATACTCTCGGTATTATTCTTGCTGAAGAACAACAAAAATCACCTAACAGGTATACCTAAAGAAAGAAAACGAGAACTCTTTCCAGCCTACCTACCTACTTTATGTGATTTTTGCAGGAATTTTTATGGGGCTATGGCTCTCACCGTTAGGTATGGGCCTGTCTTTACAGGGTATTCCTTGAATATCGTATCTGTCAGGTACATAGTACCTACTTTAATGAAGTGTTTTTTGCAATCACATGTTTTGGTCACGCATTTTAGTTAAAATTACGGAACTTGAAAAAAATACTATGCTCATCCCATATTATTTTTTAAGATGCATAATTTTAACAAAGTTTGAAATGTAGTTGCGAAAACGAGCTAATGTTGAATAATATTCAACATATTAAGTATGTTGACTACTCTTCAAACTCACTGTTTCTGCTCCAAAAACATCCCTGAGAGAAAGGCTACTTTTCCATGAACTAGATTTTCCAAGTTGAATGCGGAATATTTATGAATAACAATTAGCCATTGAAACGTCTGTACGACATAATAATCATCTATACTGCTTTCCATTTAGCTCGGCAAAGCGCTAGTTACCCACCTAGCTGTTTCCTGACGACTCAACAAGCTCGGAACTCGGAAGGCATTCTTTTTCGGTTTCAGGGACGACGTGGGGTTTGCTTGACACGGCGACGTTTGCATACTTCTAGTTTAGACTTTATATTGGGTCGACCTTTTGTGTCTCCTTTCGCTGGAGGCCAATTTAAACTTGGAATGACTTCGCTGTGTGGTGCCCTCTCTAAACATCCATTTCAACGGAAAGCAGCAGCGGTTCTTGTCTCCCCTATCAATAGAACACCGATAACAACTTCCCTCATACAACTCGGTCGGAGTTTCACTTTATACTCGTGCCGCATAAGCCACTGCCGAGGCAGACGTGTTTATAAGCGCTTGCTCCTCATTTGTGGCTCTTCGCGACCCTTTATCCGTCTGCCAGTGAAAGCATACACAGGGTATTACGTTTGCTCTAAATTGGCCATTTTCTGTGTAAGCTTGGCGTATAAATATTATTCAACCATTAATAGGCACATGAATCGATAATACATCATGAATGCGGTCTCTGCAATATCCAAGCCCATCAACTAGAAGAGCCTCTGAGAGGATAGATACAAACGAAATAGTAGATCCGCTATAGTGGGAATCAATTTTCGTTGGCTCCTACAACGAATGAAGTGGGATGAACTTTAATGGGTATACTACCTACATACTACCTAATCTAAATCAATTATGTTACGATGGATTAATAGTATTAATATATGATATCAATCTAATTTCCGAAACTACGTGATTGATTCGAGTTTTGGGAAAGTGCATTTACTTATTACTGAATGCCATCGTAGAAACCTTTACGAAAGCTATTAAGGAGAGCTGGGAACCGGCATGCAAAGCAATATCGAAACCAGCATGTTAAACTGTAAAAAAGCAGTATGTTTCTTCTCTCTCGAGGCAGATTTCAGCGTGCCGAAGTGTTGGATGAAAACGGCGAAAATAAACCTGAACACGTACGCAAGAAAATGACATAGTCCTAAACTTGGCTTCATTCTGCGGAATCTTCTCATGTAGCTAGGCGAAAATTTGCTTATTCAGCGGAATAGAGAATGAGCGAAATAGCGAGCGACTGAAAGGACAGAAGAAGGTTGAAAAAAGCGAAAGAACCTCTAGAGTTTCAAGGCCTCTTGAGAGAGACAAGTGGATTACGTCAGCAGCTGTGAAGGAAAGAGAATAATATAATTAACGGGATATTTTTACCCCCTCATTCATCGCTTGTGCGTATTTCCTATTCCTCAAAAATGCCCTTCACCGGACTCGACGAGATATCTCTATCCCGTTTGATTCTTTGCACCGCAATTTCTCCCTAAATTCCCAAACATAAATTTAATATCGTCAGTGTCAGAGCAACTCCGCGTATAGTCATTCGATGATTATGATATAATCTCATATTATAATATGCCATAATGTATAGTTGCTCTGACATTGACGATGTATCGAGAGAGTTTTGTGGCTGGAAGCTTCAGGACCTGCAGGTCCTTCCATGGAAGAAGAATTTTTCCATCGCAAATTTTCCCAATGCTCTAGGTCCACCAGCCGGTAGATCTTCTTCAAAACTGTACTTTATCATAAAATGGTCGCAGGGTGATGCATTCTGAGCGCATTTCGCACTCGGAAGTTGTACATTTAGGTATTATGAGTGCGAAGATCTTGGATTATAATTTGCCCTCAACAGACTTCGTTCGATAAGTAACAATAGCCCAAAGTATTACCAGGTTAGATGGGCCAACCTCATGTCCGAGTTCGAGAACTTGAAGCTCTACAAATTGGGTCCTATTCATCGGTTGTGCGTCCTTTACTTCTGGGCAACCTAAATTTCAAAGAAAGCGAAACTCCAATAATTGGAAGCCTTTGCCATAATACCGTGTTCCAGTTTTGGGGTTTCTCCCTCTTTCTGACCTTCGGGTACTTTTTCTTTTCGCGGAAGCTCTTTATCACGTGACCAATATGGCCTCAGTGGGGTGTTAGGTACCTAGGATCTCGTAGAGGGCTTCCATAACAATAAAACTCCCGCTAACGGCTTTCCTGGGTCTAGACTTTCTGCGGAGGGAACGAAGAGGAAAAGGAGAAAAGACTTTTGCTATACTATAAGAATACGGTTCAAAGTAATCAGTTGATACAAGTCACGTGACCGGTGTTGTGCAGTTCCACATAATAGTGCCACCCTCCACCTCAAAAGATCCCATTCGCAGGCTATGATACTTCATTTCCTTTTACCGTCCATTCCAGCCGACTATGACAGATAAGATATCATACAAGAAAAGCTCCTCCGGTACTGAATGTCCTTTTAATTGTGATATCTTCCCCCTCGCTCGCTTTTATTCCGAGGTCTTTTTCCATCCTCTCTCATTCACTTGGAAATTAGTCCCACGATGGGACTTGTGGATTAGAAGCCTATCAACCTAATTACTTCTTCACTCGAACCTTCTTAGAGGGACCAATCCTATTCTTCCTAGTAATTCCGTCGGCTTCCTATTCGACTTTTTTTGCCATCAACTAATCTCTTTTTATTGCCGGTTGATCTGAATTTCTAAAGAAACATTGGTTTCCGCAATGCAGTTGAATGAAACCCATTCATACCTGCTGTTCTAGAACCCGAGCTATTTCACATTAACATTATGCAAAAACTAATCAAATTAGGCATCTCATCTTGGCACTCAAAATCTACTGAAATAAGAAACTCGTCCGGAATTTTTACGGAAATTTATTTTAATTTTTTTACGTCCTTCTGCCTTTTAGTATGTATGATTGTAAAAAAAACCTAATTTTCAACGGTTCTCGAATAAATTCAATGTTGATTTGCAAAATTTTGGAGTGTGAGGATATAAAAAGGGTTTAAAAATTACATCTGATCGTCTAAGTTAGCGTAATTTCATTTTTATATAGTCTGTCCTATATTATGTCCCCTATCCCCGTAATAACATATATATTAAACAGGTAACCGTAATGTAATTCAACCAGTATTTTTATGTTCATAACAGCACAGTATCACACTTGTTTTTGAAAACAGGCATACACGTCCATTCGAACAAATGCAAATGCTCCTACATCAGTACGAACATTATTTTAGGCGTTCATGTATCGCATGTTTGCACGCTCTACTACAAACATAATATGATTCTAATAATGTACTGCCTTTCCTATCCGTCATGTGTGGTGTTAGTTATACTGACAGAAGCGCACCAGACGGCAAGGCCAACCCAATATTTAGATTCTCGAGTCTCGAGTTTAGATAGTGTTTTCGTTCCATTTATCGTTGTTCTACATGTCGATAACGGCATCCTTCGGAAACCTTTAGAAATTGCAAAAATAACCATTTCATCGCGAGCTCACCACAATTGCCATGCTAGTTCAATGCAATCCGGGAATCCGACCAATGCTCCGTGCGAGTGATTCTGGATCGCATGGCACCAAAGTTAAAGTACCAGAGTTATTAAAACTAAATTTTTCCAAGTTTCCAGAAGATACTTCAATAACCCACCCTCAACTCAATAACCATGGTGCTTGAACCATTTCACGTGCGTGGCAAGCGGATAAAAATACCCATGCCGAATTGGGACGAATTCGATTAAATTAAAATTCTTCCCCGGTTCGGTGACTGAAAGGTCGGGCTTGCTAGTTCAACCGAATACTTTTGATCCTCACGCTCAGTCAGTTTTTCCCTCTTGTTATTTTTTGCACGAACGGTCCAGGATCGAAAACAAGAACCAATGGCTCATAAAACACGCATGCCGGTTTTCTATTCGGAATGTTGATCCCAACATGTTCACGAATGTTCAAAATATTGCAGAGACATTGGCAGGAATGTGCTTATCAAGTACTCAGCAAAATCATCTTTTTACATGTCGGACATAGGGACATGTCGGTCTTGGACATCCTTATTCCAAGTGGCCTCCCTTGGATAATATCAAGGTTTAGCATTCAAGATGGAGCCTGTTAAAGTTGCTCTAGCTCGAATACCTAACAAGGAAATAACATTACTGGTGATAAACTGGTCCGTAAACGTGAAACCTGAGAAGGTGCAATATCCTGTTGAAATCGGACACCACCTAAGATGGCGGCATCCTCATCGCCACCCGAAAGTGTCGCCCTTCGTTTCTGCCCCAACCATTTTGCCCTCAAAAAGGACTGCACCGTTCTCTGTTCCGTCCAAAAGGTGGGAAAAACATTTCACGCGTATCAAGCCACCGGAAGGAGGCAGTAAGTCAAATCACTGAATTTGGCCGCATCTTATTTCAAACATCAACCAATCAATGAAATCGAGGCGTCAGTTATCATCGAAAATCTACGTCTCTACATCTCTTCTGAAGCCAAATCACACCAACATATTTTATGAGAACCTCAAGGTATGGCCATTCAAAAAAAGGAAATCTGATAGAGGGCTTGGGGAAACTAATTCTGTAGGTAGGTATCCATTTTCACACAGGATCTCTTCCGTCAGGGCCCTAAACTCCCGCCTAAGCGCAATTATGGGGACATCATTCCAAATCGAGTCACCCCTGTTGTAGTCCTCTACTAAAATTCCTCAACTAAAATTTCATTTTACTTGACCTGCATCCATCCTAGGATGAGCACATAAATAAACGGAGGTACCACAACTGTGAATGTTTAAATGCCAGCAGATTGGAAATACAAATTAATTTAGTTTCCGACAGAATTGTGTATTTGAGAGGCTCCGTTATAGCCCTATATAAGTCCAGTTTTCAGATAATGCAGGTTACGATGAAAAATATAGCCCGAAGTGCCCAGTGAGCTCTAAATGTCTAATGGCCCCGTGTAATGAGGAAAGGCAGGCTATAAATTTTCCGATGGACCGCGCGGGGAAAAGCGAGCCGCCGTGAGTGGCCCTAAATTTCACGGTGATCAATTTGATGTCTTAAAAGAGAGGTTTAAACCTCCAGGGTACATGGTACAGGGATCCGAGAGGAAGGGGGTTCGGTCGTATCAGGGCCAGAGTGAGAGGAGGTATTCGAGATTAATGAAAAGTCGAAGAGGCAATTCCTTGGGAACGAGCTATCCTGATGTAACTTGTCTATCATGTGCCGACCTCGGACCCTCGTTTCCTAGAGAAACTGGAGCGATTTGAGATTGGCTAGATATGGTGGTTGTCTATCTGGAAAGAGAGAAAAAGTAGGTTTGGGCATACCCTGAAAATAAATACTTCCTCTTAAATTCATCGTTCAATAGTTTGTGCGGCAATATTTTAACTAAATATGGTGGCCGTGGAAAGAGTTGAAATCGGACCAAGAGAACAGAAGAGATACTTTCTCATTCCGCGTATCTTCTAACCAACTACTCGTTCATGCGTACATCAGCCACAAAAATGTAAATACTCCAGTACAAATTTAAATTTTTTCACCATTAAACTTTTTTCCGGTGAAAAATGGTGCGCTTCCCAATTCTCCAGATGGAAATCTGAGTCGAATAGTAATATTGGCTTCTGCGGGATTTATTTTATAAAAATAATGTTTCAGAGAGTTTCAGAGTGAACCTGAGGACAGGGACATTACTGACTATTCTAATAGGTATTAAAATCCCCCCAACTCTGTTCACCCTTCGATTTCTCCATCCGGGAAAATACTCAGGTGGAATTGAGTAGAAAACGAGATACTCGTTAGGGAGATTTCCTCAACAGCGTTTTTCGTTTAAAGTCCTTCCGATAATCGCATGAAGGAGAGACCATCCGGCGAGCTAACGGTTGCCTAATCGGAGGATTATTCCTAACCTGCATTACAAACGGACGGTTGAACTGGAGCCAGTTCAGAGGAACCGTCGGTTGGAAAAAGTTTTATGTCGTTTTTGATAACGAATGGTGGAGGAAGTGCCTTCCAGGATGGAGAACTGAAAGTTTACATAATTTAATTCGTTTTCCGCGACAAACCAAAGGGAATATTATTATCCCCCGAGGGAAAAGCAGTTTATATTTTCCGATATAATCATCGAGGTAGGTAACAGCGAAAGTCATGAATTAAGAATTCCCTCAGCTGTACCCTTCTTTTATCTATCATGCTCCCTTAACTAATTGGCCCTTAATCCGCTTTTTTCGCTAAAATCAACTTGAATAATACTTAGGTCCATTGAATCAACTTTATTTCAACTGAGGATAAATAAAACGATGAAATATCGATTAGGAATCATTCACTCCTGGCTGAAAATGCTCGATTGCTAAACCTCAAGAACAAAGTCGACGCAGTAGGTCTGCTGAATTCACTCAGTAACATAGCAGCCTACTCCTAAAAATTGTTTTAACTGAGTTTTGCAGGGGTTTTCTATGCCAGAAAAATGAGACAAACCAGAAGATGAGGTTCATCAAAATCGTACCAGCCGTTTGGAAAATAAGTCCGAGGACACGCAAATTTTTGTGATTTTTCCAAAGGTATTTCGAGCGCAAGGAATTCCTCAGACGGAAATTTCCTACGAGACCAAAAATGCAGGAAACCGTATGAAAAACATGAATTTGTTGTCCCCAGCCTTCGGTACCCGACCACTCTAGAGGTACAAGCAAAAAACTTGCAAAAGTTAATTTTTTTCAAAAAACTTGAAATTATTCCGAAAGATTCCAATTTTTAAACCCCCATTTCAAATACACCAATACTGACTACAAAAAAGTATATCCTTCGTCTTAACAAAAGTTCAGCCCTCATTGAAGAAAATTGCCTAAAACCAAAACTTTCTTTTAAAAACCCATCTTTTCAACAATGCAGAAGCATCCTCTTTCCTCTCGGGTTTTGAGTGATCAAAGTACTGGGTACCAACAATCGCCAGTTATTTCGAGGTACTTGCTCGGTGCAAACAGCTGTTGAGAAATGCCTTTATCTTGCCTAAATCTTGGTATTCATTCCCTCGGCGAAGCAAGTCACAACAAACCAAGGTACTACCTAACTCCTTTTCAGTAAAGCCTAGCGGAAGCAGATTGGCCACAATCCCAGCTCGAGCGGAGGCAATTAATTTCCAGTTTTCCGCATCGGCGAGTCAAATGAAAAGGGAGAAGTTGACGAACAATTTCAATCACAACGTTAGCGAAGGTCGTAAGAACGCTAGCGACAGAGATGACGAACGCGGAAGTGACGAGGATGGAAATACCGGTGTTTGGAGAGGGAAGGGGGTCGAGAAACTGAGATGTCGGACGTTAATAATCTCGGATGCCCGTGCATTATTGATGAAGTTGCAAAGGGGCGAAAGGGGGTGACAAAAGAGACAGCCTCCACGAGTCGGAGGTTGGCGACGACGAGGGCGGCCCAATAGCTAATATTGCCTTTCCTCCAGAAGTTTCATCTTCGAGTTCTGTCTGGTCGAATGTCATTGGCAATTCTGACGAGATGCTACCTCTAATGGTAGGTCACAGTTCGAAGATTCGCGGGGCTTGAACGAGATTATGAATCCCATTAGAGCTTTCTAGCTCGAGAAATAGTGAAGCCATCATTTTCACAGCCCCAAGTACCGGTACTTGGACTAACATATGGGCGAAAATTTGGGAATTCTTCAATAACTGAAAAAAGTATCGAAGATTGCCCGCTGAAAGAACACTTTCAGAGTTCCGATTCGACGTTTACCTTGACGTCAGGGAATCGGTACAGAGAGAAAAAGTACCTGCGCCGGGGAACGATTGAGCGAGGGCTTGAAAGAATGGGGTTCGAAAAGAAGGGTTTGAAGGCTGTCAGGGGGGAGGGGAGGCAGAGTATACGAAAAAATCACGGAATGCCGGTGAAAAGAAAACCTCCTCCATCGTGAGCCTGTGCGGTAGTCAGGGTTATAGTCTGGAGTAGGAAACATCAGAGAATGGAAATACAATGTTTCCACGTAAAAGCTTTCAGGTGAAAACCTCCTCCATCCGACACGAGTCTTTATCACTCCACTTTTTTCCGAACAGCCACTACCACATTGGCATTTTCTCTTTATCCAACACCAGACGATCGGTCGTGTTGTGACTTTGAAGGTATAGCACGTTAGCCCGGGATGGGGGGCTTTAGGTTTTTCACCGAGTGCCGCTATACGGGGAAAATCACGTGGGATATTTCAGACAGCGAGTGTGTTTTCTCTTGGGGCTATTTAGACTACCGAACTCAGTCACCTCTGATCGCAGCTTTGAATGTCAGTCGTCGAGTCCTGACCGAATTCGAATCGGAACAGTTCCAGGGACTTCAAAGCCATCGCTACTATACATCGGTACGTTTATGGTCTACTTTTGAATAGGTACAATGGTTTTTCAAATTAGAGAAAATCTGAAGGAAACATGGGCACGTGTTATACGTATGAACATTCCGTTTAGCCGTTCGCGCTCACTCGGATTATTTCATGAAATCCAACTTTTATCTTCTTGTGCCACTTGGTCTGGAGTGCGAGATAGACTGTGACAAACCAAAACCTCTGTTCTTCCGGTTATCTTTATCAATTTTCATTTTGCAACGACCTTTGGTTGACGGGGATTTACCTATAAATCGGAACTACTCGAACGTCTTGAAGAAACAAAAACTCTATTCCTCTTCTGACCACTCCTTTCATGGGAGTCGTGTATGGGAATTGCATATATGCAATTCGACAAGGGCTGGGGCTATTGATCACCTATTCACCTTGCTCTAGCTCGAGAAAGCATCTTACTCCCAATCCCTCATCCAATAGACCTCGTCCTTTCCCTTTTCATCATGCAAAAAAAAAATCGAATAACATGAGGAGTTTCTTCCATTAGGTTGGCCTGATATCAGAGGAAGTAGATGAAAAAGGGTGATTTCACGTATCAGTTCTTATCACTGACATCATCCCCCACCCTTCGCTCCATTTGGGCCTCTAAACTGACGTCATCCACTACCCCTCCCGCCGACCGATACCTGACCAGCCGTAATCAACTGTGAGTGGCTCCATGTTACCTCGACCAGCCATAAGTTATCACTTGACCGTTGGTAACCTTCCTTCCAGGACAGTGTTGCCAACTGCTGAGAGCTGATAACGCAAAGCTGCCAACCCCCGCTCTGGAAGGTGATGCTAGGAAGAATCAGAGGGTATATCAGGCATGGTATGGTATACAATATGTGAGTAATAAACCCTGAAATCTGAATAGATCATATTAGCGAAAGGAGGAGATTGTTCGAAAACGGTGGCCGGACATTGGCCGCATTATTCGCCGATCCGTCCTCATTTATTCACTCGAATCGTTCGGTTCGGTTCCACATAGAACCTCCGCATTGTTTCTCCTCCAATCTGAACAGTTGAGCGAACTTGAATGAGAGGAACGGACTGAACTGACGAGCGGCACTCTCAGCCGGAAAACACGAAAAAGATGACTCACTACCGACGTAACTGGAGAAAATATAGAAAACCCGTCTCGATGTGTGAGCTATTAAAACAACATTAGGGAGCTCTACCATCTGGAAGGGATTCATAATAAAAAGGGCAGACTTGCGTACCAAGTGGGTTCTCTGGGCTGGAAATCATTTTTCGATTTGTGATGTTTCTATCGAGTCGAAGGGTCTATTTTAGCGAGAAAATTCAAGGGTGGATCGATGATTAAACATCTCTCTCCATCGTATTTGCCCCAGATAAATCGACGATAGCATCGCTCTCTCCCACTAAGGCAGTACTTTTCAGCAATGTTCGCATTATGAAAAGCAGGAATCATTCGTCGATTGGCTCACCGAAATGTCGAACTACAGGGCTAAATTCTAGAAAGCTTCTAAATTTGCTAAAACATCCAATATTCATGTTGTCCATTAATCTACACGGCTATATTGATTTGGAAGTCTTATCGCTGAAATGCGTTTATGACCACCACATTCCGAATTTGACATACCGCAATAAAAGGAGTACAGCAGGCATCTCTTCAGGAATGTTGTCTGCACCTGTTTAGAACTCTTTCGTTCGTTGTTCTACCTGAAGCCTACCTCTTACCGAGGGAAACAAACGAACAAAGTGGAGGTATAGCTGAATAAGTTCACCGCATCCCGAAAACCTTACATATTTATAGGGTGTGGTAGGTAATAACATTAGAAGGGTTGGTTCGCTAAAGAACAGCAAAAATACGAGTAGAACTAGGCACAGAGATACTCGGCCGGGCGTTAGAAAATATCTCGAACGCTTGTTTTCTTTCCTTCGTCTGTCTTCACCCAACAGTGGAGAACATAGAACTTATTGTAATAAAATAGTCTTAACGCTGCCCTGCTGTGTTTTCCGTCTTCCTTTGGGCCATTTTGCGCTTCTCCATTCGCCTCGCGGTCCTAGGCTCCGCATTTACTCTCCGTTTACAGGCGGTGCAGACGTATGAACTCTCGCATCTTCTCGAGATTTACAGCTTTTTCATTGCCTCGTTCCTAACGTTTATCAGACAACAGGTTCACCCCTGGCGCACAGCGAAACTACCATATTTCACAATTTATTTGAACGCACCAAGTTTGTTTCATAAGCTGTGCTTTCATGTTCTGGATGTGGCATTCCTCTTTTCGAAACGTGTAGCAACTGTATAAAATCAATTAGATAAGTCACACCGTAGTTACGCATTTAAACATTCAAAAATCGTTGTTCTCCAAGTGGCCTTTTGGTGAACCTCAGATTAAATTTTATCACCAAAGAAGAACTGCCGAGTCGTCTGCCTTGGCTGTATTGCTTTCCCAGCCTTTTCTCCTCTTGCCTCAGCATCTCTGATCATTTTCCACCGTGAAACCTTCTTCCAAGTCCTTTTTCAGCATCTCAGGCTGTGGCACAATGAAACGAGGACACGCCCCTCCCCTTCGGCCGATCGTCTTACCACAAAAGCCACAAATTGCTCCGGATACTTTATTTGATTTGAATTGAAAATCACATCTACGAGTTCAAGGGTTAAACTCTTCTCCTTTCCGTCCTCCCGAAGAAGCTACGTGATCTGGGTTGTGAAATCGCTGGAACTCCTTATTTTTAGAACTACCGACGGGTAATTTATGCGTTTGCTTTTCCCGGCATTCCAGCGCCTTCTGCCAGGAAAATGAAACCCGAGGAAAAGATGCATTGGTGGAATGCCGATCGGGATCGGAGGAGATACAACCAAATACGACTATGAGTGCGTGCACGGTTCTGTGAGAAATAAAACCTTCGGGTTTGTTCCAGGAGCGTGAGTCTAAGCATTTAAGGTGCATGCGCAGTGCACATTAAATGCTTGTCGTTGACAGTTGCCAGCAACTTACAAAACTTTCACTGCGCATGCGGAAGGGAGAAAACGCCAAAACACACATTCTTACACTCACGTCCTTACCCGAACAAGCCCAATCTTACAAAATCAACCAAACTGTAACTGATAATATATCTTCGCTGAAATGAAACCATAAATCACCAAACAGTTATATTCAGAATGTTAATTCTTCTCATTTCGCTTCCTTGAAACCTGCTGAGGAAAAGGAAACGTTCAATTTGAATACTTATTCTTTTTTCGCCCGTTTCTGATGCTACTTGATTTGTTGATTAGGTTTCGAGCTGCTGAAAGCACCTTTTTTCCCAGACCAAAGTTTTCGAAACCCAGGCTTTGGTGGCACGGAAGTGGCGGGAATAATGAGTGCTTAAGCTGATTATTCCGCTGAAAGAGGGGTCTTTTCGTTGCCCTAGTGCTCCAACAGATTAGAGCCCTTTTTCTCTCTTCGGCTGCGGATTTTGAACTAGCTCTTTCTTCATTAGCAAACCAAATCGTTTTATACGGAGGGGAAATCCCGACCTCGCAGCTCTACTCTGTTATCAGAGAGTTTTGTTTAGGTGGCTCTGATTGTAGTATGCATTACCGGTTTTAACCATTGTCAGATTAGTGGCAATCTCACTCTGAAGAGAATGCATAATAGGTAGACACCAACTTTAAAACACTAATACAGGACAGATTAAGTGTACGAAACTATTCAGCATTGAAAACCACCTTTCCATGATTTGCGATTCGCCCCAACAATCAAGGATAATTCAAGCCTCGACAATTATTGTCGAGGCTTGCTGATGCCCATCATGGGGAGGGGGAACGCTAAAAAATTAAATCACTTAACAACCAACATTGGGTTATCAATATAAGGGGACAACCTATTTAGAGGTAGGATGTAAATGCCTACCGTGTTGATAACGCCAAATATATCACGTTCGTAGTACTTAAGTGAAGAAATCCCCGAAAATTTTGGTGGGGGGAGGCAAAGGCCAATTCCCTCCCCCCCATTACAATGAAACAGAAACTCGAACTGACAATCAAACTCGAAGTGAAACTCACAATGAAACAGGAACTTGAACTTATAGTCAAAATAACAATGGAAAAGAAACTCGAACTAACAATCAAACCCGAAGCCAAACTCACAATGAAACAGAACTTCGAACTCATAATTGAAATCGAGGTCAAACTCACAATGGAACAGAAACTCAAACTAGTAATCGAACTCGAAGTCAAACTCACAATGAAACAGAAACTCAAACTCATTATTGAAATCGAAGTCAAACTCACAATGAAACCGAAACTCGAACTGACAATCAAACTCGAAGTGAAACTCACAATGAAACAGGAACTCATAGTCAAACTCACAATGAAACCGAAACTCTAACTCGTAGTCAAAATCGCAATGGAACCATAACTCAACCTCATAGTTAAACTCACAATGAAATAGCAGTAACTCAAACTCATAATCAAACCCGAAGTCAAACTCACATCCGAACAGGAACTCAATCTTATAATTGGAATCGAAGTCAAACCCGCAATGAAACAGTGCCTCAAACTCATATTCGAAATCGACGTCAAACTCACAATGAAACCGAAACTCGAACTGACATTCAAACTAGAAGTGAAACTCACAATGAAACAGGAACTTAAACTCATAGTCAAACTAACATTGGAAAAGAAACTCGAACTAGCAATCAAACCCGAAGTCAAACTCACAATGAATCAGAACTTCGAACTCATAATTGAAATCGAAGACAAACTCACAATGGAACAGAAACTCAAACTCACAATGAAATCGAAGTCAAACTCACAATGGAACAGAAACTCAAACTCATAATTGAAATCGAAGTCAAACTCACAATGAAACAGAACTTCGAACTCATAATTGAAATCGAGGTCAAACTCACAATGGAACAGAAACTCAAACTCATAATTGAAATCGAGGTCAAACTCACAATGGAACAGAAACTCAAACTAGTAATCGAACTCGAAGTCAAACTCACAATGAAACAGAAACTCAAACTCATTATTGAAATCGAAGTCAAACTCACAATGAAACCGAAACTCGAACTAACAATCAAACCCGAAGCCAAACTCACAATGAAACAGAACTTCGAACTCATAATTGAAATCGAAGACAAACTCACAATGGAACAGAAACTCAAACTCATAATTGAAATCGAAGTCAAACTCACAATGAAACAGAACTTCGAACTCATAATTGAAATCGAGGTCAAACTCACAATGGAACAGAAACTCAAACTCGTAATCGAACTCGAAGTCAAACTCACAATGAAGCCGAAACTCGAACTGACAATCAAACTCGAAGTCAAACTCACAATGAAACAGAAACTCAAACTCATAATTGAAATCGAAGTCAAACTCACAATGAAACCGAAACTCGAACTAACAATCAAACCCGAAGCCAAACTCACAATGAAACAGAACTTCGAACTCATAATTGAAATCGAGGTCAAACTCACAATGGAACAGAAACTCAAACTCGTAATCGAACTCGAAGTCAAACTCACAATGAAGCCGAAACTCGAACTGACAATCAAACTCGAAGTCAAACTCACAATGAAACAGGAACTCGAAGTCAAACTCACAATGAAACCGAAACTCTAACTCGTAGTCAAACTCACAATGAAACCAAAACTAAATCCATAATCAAACTCGAAGTCAATCTCACATTGAAAAAACGAACTCAAACTCACAGTGAATCAGAAAGTCAAACTCATAATTGAAATCGAAGTCAAACCCATAATGAAACAGAAGCTCCAACTCATTATCGAAATCGAAGTCAAACTCACTATGAAAAAGAAACTCAAACTCATAATCGAATTCGAAGTCAAACTCACAATGGAACAGAAACTCGAACTGAGTATCAAACTCGAACTGGCAACGTAGTGAAACTCGCAATAAAACAGAAAGTCAAACTCACAATGAAACAGAAACCCACAGTGAAACAAAGACGCAATCCCTTGATTGAAATCGAAGTCAAAATCGCTGTGAAGAAGAAACTCGAACTGATAGTTAAACTCGACGTTTCTTCTAAATTGACTTCGAGTTTGATTAAGAGTTTGAGTTCCTGTTTCATCGTGAGTTTGACTTCGATTTCGATAATGAGTTTGAGTTTCTGATTCACTGGGAGTTTGAGTTCCTTTTTCAATGTGAGATTGACTTCGAGTTTGATTATGAATTTAGTTTCGTTTTCATTGTGAGTTTGACTATGAGTTTAAGTTTGTGTTTCATTGTGAGTTTGACTTCGAGTATGATTATGACTTTGAGTTACGGTTCCATTGTGAGTTTGACTCCGAGTTTGACATTGAGTTTGAGTTTCTTTTTCATTGTGAGTTTGACATCAAGTTTGACTTCTAGTTTCCGTTTCATTGAGAGTTTGAGTTTCTATTTCATTGTGGGATACTTCGAGTGTGATTATGAGTTTGAGTATCTATTTCATTGTGAGCTTTGGGTTCTGTTTCATTGTTAGTTTGACTTCGAGTTTGATTATGAGTTTGAGTTTCTTTTTCATTGTGAGTTTGACATCGAGTTTGATTGACTTCTAGTTTCCGTTTTATTGTGAGTTTGAGTTCCTGTTTCATTGTGGGTTTTACTTCGATTTCGATTATGAGTTTGAGTTTCTGATTCACTGTAATTTTGAGTTCGAGTTTAATTATGAATTTGAGTTCCGGTTCCATTGTGAGTTTGACATGACTTCGACTTGAGTTTGACTCCGTTTGTTTATGTTGCATTGTGAGTTTGGGTTCGAATGTCATAATAAGTTCGAGTTTCTGTTTCATTGTGAGTTTGAGTTTCTGTTTCGTTGTGAGTTTGACTACGAGTTTGATTATGAGTTTTACTTCCTTTTTCATTGTGAGCTTGACTTCGAGTTTGATTATGACTTTGAGTTTCGGTTCCATTGTGAGTGTGACTTCAAGTGTGTTTATAAGTTTGGGTTTCTGATTAATCGTAAGTTTGAGTTTCTGTTTCACTGTGGGTTTCAGTTTCTGTTTCATGGTGAGTTCAAGTTTCTGTTTCATTGTGAGTTTGATTATGAGTTCGTGTTTTTGTTTCATTGTGAATTCAACTTTGAGATTGATTATGAGTTTGGCTCTTGACAGTTAGGTACTGACTGACTTGGGTTAGTTGATAATGAAAAATATATCATGTATCAGTACTTATGTGAAGGAACTCCAGAAGATTTTGGAGGGGCCATGGCTTCGTTGCCCATCCACCTCTCCACCTGCCCCCTTTGGTACTGGCCTGCCCAGGAGAAGGTCATCTGGTTGTATAGATCTACCCTAAGCCTTTTGAGGTTCGGAAATTATGCTCTTGAACAGTATAAATGTTGTGTGTGATATAGAAAATGTGGGAGTTTTGGCACCCCCCACTTTTGCGCTTGTCCGGGCCGGTTTTCGGCTCATACCGAGAGAAACTTTGGCTCGAAGGCGTTAAAAGTTCAATGAGACTAATTTTCCGTGCTCGAGGAAAAAATCCAAAAGCTCCGAGTTAAAACTCGAAGAAAGTTCGTTACTCCCAACCTGAAAATAAGAGGAATGTTTAATTAAAGGAGGATAATATCAGCCAGATGCCAAAAAGTGTCTCGGTCTGTTGGAAATTTGGGGGCAATGTCCCAAAGACAAGCAATGCACGTCTGGGGCAAAGTTTTTATTAAAATTGCTCTTCCTCCTTCTCAAAACTCGTGTACCTGTTTTCTATTGCTTTTCCACCCAACGAACAATCCATATTAAAGCCAAACCTCTTTCTTCAACTGTTGGAAAACTTTCAGCCCGTTCCCTTAGGGTTTGCCTTGCGTTTTGTGCCAACAGCAGTAATTAGACGATTGCTGTCTTAAACAGGTCTCGAGAGAGTTGGAGCTGTGACAATTGTTAGGGAACCTAACGGGGCAACCAATTCATTTCAAGTTTAGCTATTAACTGATTTCACGGAAATGTAAGAAGGGAGTGCTTACTTTACCAACCATTGGCAACAAGATTCTCCTTCAGTTGTTTAACACTTCGGCTGTGAAATGCTTCCGTTCAGCGAATGGTTTAGAAACCCGCCACTCCGATAGACGGATGAAAAGCAACTTGCACACGTCAGCGTCTGCTGAAACTTTGGTTACAATCGGGGCTTTCAAGAAGAAGTAGATCCAGAGTGAATTGAGCTCATTTCTGAGAAAAAGTCCTCGCCCGCAACGGTAAAATAATATTGCCGGAGATATCACGGTTGTTTCGCAAAGTATTTACCAACATCTTTCATTTAAGAACAACGTTTCTCATTTACCTTCATCTTCCAGTGATTGTTTTGGGATGAAGGGAACCGTTACTTTTGATTGGAATATTGAGACACTTTGATAGTATGACAGCCATTCATACCTACCCGTATTAAACGATTTAAGATTTTAGAAACTGAACTTTGTAGAAGAAAAAATCATCCCTTCCATTTTAGAGCCTGAATGCTAGTCCTGTTTGAAGATGGAAAAAACTGCCTCTATTGTAGGATGGGGAAATTCTCCCATCTATTTTTGAGGGTGAAATTTTTCCAATTTCCCCCATCCAGAATTGGGTTTTGACGCAATAATACAGCTTTGGCTCCATTACGGATAACTTCCGAACTTCAGGATTTGGGAGTAAACAGCTGTATCATGGGGGCCTTGTGCACATAAGCGCCAAATGTTTATGACTCCAACGAACGAGAATACTCCTATAACAAAAACTCGTACCATACATTTATTGAGTCAACAGCAGTCAAAAAGTGGGGGAAAACTCCTGTGTACGGAAAAGTTCCGCCTGGTGCGGAAAGAGGGGTAAATAGTAATGTAATATGAGTTCTTTCCAAGCATCGGAACACAGAGGGTGCGGAAAGGAGGGAAAGCTATTACCTCTCAGTCGCACCACCTTTACAAGCGCCTTTGAGTTATCGCCCGACTCATTTGTCTCAATGATTCCGAACCCCGGGGGTTTCATGTTCCCCAGGTAGGGGGAGACTCTGGGGGCAAATCCGATTCATGCGTCGAAATGACGGATCACTTCATACGGGTCTGGTTCATACATATCCCGCTGATATATCGCTACAAGTTTATCCCTCTCTCACGTGACTTACGTTACCGGATCGTTTTCGGAAGAACAAGAAAAAATAAGTCGGTTCGATTTTCTGGGAATATAACGCACGTTTATAAGCGGGATTTAAATGCCTTACACGCAAATGCATACGTGTGTTATTGGACACACATTGTGTGTTAGCATATATATGAAGTACCTAATACGGATACCGAATTGGGCAAGACTATAAAAATATTATAGCCAAACATAAAACTTTTAGGAGTTTTGATTTTTGGGCGTGGGCATGTCCTACTTTCTCATATGAAGAAATCTCATTATTCATACCGAGGATTATTACTATCTGAAATACTATAGCTGAAAATACGAAGAATCTCACCCGTACGTAACGGACATCCTTTTCACCCTTTATGCAGGAATTATGATGGAATAATATAAACTTTAAAAGCACCTACAGCCATAGTCGCACAGATGCATTAACTTGGCCTATCTTGCATACCCACTACGGGGTTAAGCTTCCATCTCATGAGTGCAACGATGTGCCATGTGACGCCACCGTATCTCATGCAATGCAGAGAGCCTGAATAAAAGTGCGCATTGACTTAGCTCCATACCAAGAGCTCTGAATAACATAGCTTAAAATCCCTATTCTACCTCTTTTTCCCTTCCGGCTTAAAGGTGCATCCATTCAGGCAAGGGATTCGAAATCCGACAGCACTCATCTCGCATTTTCACCCATTTCAAGATCACACCATTCGAAGTTGCACAATGGAGGCGAAAAAAAATCTACCAGCAAGCAATGTATACCTGGATACATCTGTTTTACTTAACATGAAACATTTTCAGAACCAAATAAATCAGGTACCAGTGATCTTGTGCCAGAGTCGTGCAATACTTTCGTATTTTAGGGTCTACGTAACATTTTGGTCCAACTAAACTATTGGTAAATGGACTAATTTAGAGGTTAGGTACTGGTACTCTGATCAGACATCAAGAAGGACTCACTTGGCTAATGCGGACTGATCAGTTTTGGAGGATGTCAACATTTGTAGCTATATTCAGCAAAAAAGTACACAACAAATCAACCTTGGTTGCGCACGGGTATGATAATGACCGTTCCCGATCGATACCGACGCGCAGATTTCTTTAACGTTATGCTGGCCATCCTATTCCATCCTGGTGGCCATTTCTGGAGAACTGATGGCGTCGGAGGGAGATTTACCGGGAGGAAGGAGCTGCTCTATTGATATCGGAAGGTTGTACAGCATGGCTTGCCAAACTGATGGTATGAGAAGGCTCAAAGCTCCTACGGCAAGGATTCGGGAGGTGGAGGTAAGTACTGGGGCAAGCTCAGTGTTAAGGTCGAAAGGGTATGGAAGGCGGCCTAACTGAAAGTGAGGTATAATGGTGGAACCGAGTTAAGGTGCAAAGGGGGAAGATGGGCTTCGGCAAGGTGAAATCGTCTGTATAGCCAGAATGCCTGTAAAGGGTTGGCCTGGCCGAAGCTGAAGGAGAAAGAGAAAGCCCAGCTATCTATCAAGTGAGGGTTCGTCCAGCCCTGAGCCCAGTCACTCCTTTGTGTAGAGGCCAATGCGACCCCTATTCAGGAAGGACCCAGACAATATTTGTCAACACATTTCAGGAAGTGTATGTGCGTTCTTAGATCGTATGTGGTATTCACATGAGGAAAAATCTCCGCGATAACACCGAACAGAATGGGGCTAACAGAGAGGGAGGGAGGAAATGGGCATTATGCTGAGAGACATTATGCAATCAATTTCTTTGTCCTACATGATTCATATGCAAAATTATAGGTACCTACATCTACTATTATTTGACGCCCGCGTCCGGGATTATCGTTGAATCTTTTAATTGTTTCAGCTCGATAGTGGTATTTCGGGAGTGAAATTGTAATGTTGTGGCCACTCTAAATTATTCATTCGCCTGTCCAGAATGATGGCGTGGTAGAGGTAGAAACAGCGGTAAACGCCATTTCGCTAGCAAGCTGTATATAAACATAACTGGGGCAGAATACGAACGGATTGGAGGGAGCAATCGGGCAACGTGCTCGCTTGGGAATACGAGGGACATGCTACTACTGGCACCCATTAAAGACAGCATGCTAATTTCGCTGGACGCCCACAGATAGAGCTATTATACAACTGTAATGCGAATTGTAACGTTGCCTCGCACCACCCCTATTTCGCTTATAAATGCCAAGATACACACACAACGGCGAATCTGAGTCGGATTATTTATCCGATAAGCGCGGGCCCGATTGCCAAACAGGCGACTGCTTCTTCAGGCTTGAACTGGGTGAGACGCGTCAGCAATGACAATCAGCAATTCGGAACGCATACCGATTCGTTCATGAATTTTGTTCGAGTGCGGGCTCGGAGGGCCAACTAGGAATCGCAAATGTTTGCGATGCGGAATATGGAATTATATGAAGCACAATATGGCAAAGCAATGAACCGAACGGTAGATCAATTCGGCATTCACCAATACCTAGTCATATCAGCATTGAAAGAGAAACTAGTTATACCTTCAAACAAAATAAAACGACACATTTCCCTCGTGGCACTAAATTCTACGCTGACATTGTGGATGTTTGCATTCAGAAGCTATCACCTGTTTTTGACCATATATCTCTGGCTGGACAATCCGTGAATTGAAATTAATCTGAGTCGTCATCATCACTACTGTGACGCCGATTCAACCCAAGTTTGGAGCAACCAGTATTTCTGGAGCAGGTAACTGTGGAGTACAACTGTTCCCGGATATTCTGTAAACTCTGCGCTCGAGAAGTAGTACAGTTGAAGTATAGAGAAGATAAGAGAGGAAGGGGCACAGCACCATTGAATCCCACCCTCTATCCAAAGTTGAGCGAACAACTTAATCTTGGAACTGCCCCGAACTTGTTGTGGGCCACAAAACTCGTAGCAGAGCTAAGCGATAGTCACTAGTACCTTCGCCACCTTAAAGTCTAGAGCTGTCATCCGTTGAATCACGTTCAGAACTCTGTGTCCTACATGAGAGGGGTTTTTCATCTTTTTATGCCCCGTGTGAATTAATTGTTCCCTAATTAGGTTTGGAAGGCAGGTGAGGCTTTGATGAATTGTGATGTATCACAATGACCAACACACAAATTTGAGTAATCTATTCTAAACCCCTTACGCCCTTTACTACACCTAATAATCTCTACTACTTGGTACATACCAAACATCCGCGGGAAGAGATAACATCACACCTGTCAAACCTAAACATAGACGACAAATAGGAGGAGTGGTTAGAATGGCAGTATGGAAAACGGGGTCGACATATTCACAGAAATATTCCCTATGACCACATCAACCCTCTGGAATCCTCATCCACTTACCTGTAATTAAATTTTATTTCCTTTTCATTTCCTCCAACGAATTGGCCAATATTATTTGAAAGTGGGTCGTAATGAGGAAAGTCATTAAACCTTTTGGCACCCATACGTAGCCCAATATCCTGAACAATGACCCACTCGGTTAATAATTATAACCAAGGCTCATATTTTACACACGGAAATGAGAAAAATAATTTCCATCTCTTTTTCTCTCAATTTATCCCCACTCGGCGCCGCCTTTTAATGGAAGGGTTCTCATTAGGCAACTTGGTTTGGGCGATAGCAGTGGCAAGAATGAGTGACTGGTGAGGAAGGGGGTGAATTATGAAATGTAGACAGGGAGTTTTAATTACTTGGTGCAAGAAGTAATTACTTAACCTCGAGTTTCGACCCTTCTTGGGTTTTTGGTTTTACTCTGAAAAACCGCCTTCCTTAGACTCTCAGCCGGGACTCGACCTGGCCTTTCCTTCGCTCATCTTAGCTAGATTTCCTCGGGACTTTTCTATTTTCATACCTACGGTTGAAAAGTGAGTCGAACTATGGAGGGTTTGGTTGCTGCTGGGGGAACGCTCTGAACTAAATGGACGCTCACTTTTCTTTCTGCGACACCCTGTCACACGTAGATCCCGGTGGTTGTTACCTCCACCACTTACACCTCCTTGGAGGTTTACTCAAAAGAGGTGATTACTCCTAGATCAAAAGTACGGCCTTCCACGCTAGCCCATGACCTAGGGCGTGATTAAAGTTGAGGAAAGGTGGATTTTGTGATAGGGGCGGACCTAGGTACCTTTGATGGCTCTGTTTATTTTCTTTGAAAATTCGTCTACTCCAAAAGAGCTCATCACTAACGGGAAGAAAAATCTTCTTGATCCCCCTTGTCTTCTTTGCTCTTCTATAATCAATTTCGCGATGGGGACTAGTATCGAGAAGAAGTTTCCATGCTCTCCAATCAACCTCTCCTACACTCCCTGGCTCCTGATTTTCTGCTTAAACATTGCAGAGTTAAGAATGCAAGCAGCGTTGCAAGCTCATAAAGATCTGCTGAAGAAGCATTAAAACATGTTTTGATGAGGAGCATGTTTTGAGCATTTTGAGGAGGAAAGCCAGAGGTGGCATTGCAAAGGTATTAAGTAGATGCAGGTCGACAAGGGGGCCATTTATTGCAAGAGCAGCACACAAAAAAGGGGGACTGTGGACCTTTCAAAGTCCCATTCCCTCGACGGAGGAATCAACGTGTGAGCCCCAGCTAATAGGCTTTCATCGGCAACAGTTTTCCACCAACAACTTTCAAGTAAATGAAGTTGCTCATTTTTTGCCTGATTGTTTTGATCAATTTCGCGCAGTTTTATATCTTTTCATTACAAATAAGCGGACAGATAATTATCATTGTAGACCGAATAAACTCGAGCTATTCCAGCTAACCCAAGATGGGTAGGAACTGGGATAAACTATTAACCTTGCCGGCCGTTGGCACAATTAAATTTCACGTAATTAATAGACAGGTCGCGGTGAGCGCGGAACGTCGCGGTCGGTGGAATTGATGTTATAAACGTGCTAGCGATATTAAATATGTACGTTGCGGATACGAGAGAGACAAAGGCTAATGCTCTTCTCAGGGAGGAGTCGGCAGACAAGACTTGGCTGTGAGGGAAGAGAATGCTGTTCGAGATAATGAAATTCGGTCCCGTAAAGCTATGCGGGGGAAAGCGGAGAAATTAATTCCTAGGGTCTCTCCTGTTAGGAACATGCAGCTGGATTAGGTGAAACTGCTCGCTTCGAGGTGCAATGGGTACCAAATGCGGTTAGTGATGGTGGCGATGATTTTCCCCCACTACCGGGAAGGCTGTATTATTCGCGAGAAAGCCGTTGGAGAGCGGTTCTAAATGATTTATACCGTAATTGATGGTGTGATTATTTGTCAATTAAATTGAGTCAGGGGGAAGAAAAATAAAATGATATGAAATTGCACTTTTACAACAATAGAGTCAGATCAACTCCACCAGCTGATAGGGAGAACTCTGAACAGAGCAGTACTACCTATTTTGGGTTTTAAACTTCGCTTTCCTAAAAAGTAGAGGTGTTTACCTACTTTTCAATTTTCGTTCGGTTGTCAATTGAATCGTTGGTAAATTGAAACATAGAATGTGAAGAGTGTAGAGTATTAAAGTGATTTCAAAAGTTGGGCCCCTGGGACTCAAGTGAAATCATGAATCGGCCCCTGGGAATCAAGTGAAAACCATGAAATTCAATAACTGATAATAGGTGAATAAAATTCGAGAGTATAAATACGTTCAATATAGCGATGATACTGATTCGACCACCACAGTGAATTATGCTTGTGAATGTTCTACGTGGTCCCGAAATTCGATACCGTCCTAGCATCAGGGAGCTGCTCAAATTAAAATCGCTATATTCGTCGGCTCACGAGAAATGAGCTGAATTCAAATGACCTCATCATCCTGATGCTTTCCGCCAACAGAAGAAGCTCAGCAACCCTCAATGATGGCCGAACTTACAACCGAGTGAGCCTCTATAGGCTTAATAGAGAATGGGGTGTTCTGGGGGTGCGTTCAAACTTGTTCCACGACCGAGGAAATGAACTTCTGTTCCGTCTTGTCCACGTTGATTCGCCACCGTGGGAATGGCCCCGAGTTTCGGACAGCTTTCTAGTTTATCGCTGTTCCAGTTTGTTGGTCAAACTCTTCACCCCACGGTTCTAGGTTTTGATCCGCGCACTATCCACTCAGCGGCGCAGATCCGTTACATAAACCACAGCCCGACGTCATTTTCCAAAGTGTCATGATGGATTTTGGTTTCCTCGAGTGAACTGCGAAGCTCGATTCCTCCTAAATGAAAAGTGGGTCTAGGAAGCCAAGGCGTAATTCACGACGAGGCGAGACAGTGTTGACGTCGAGATAACGACAGCGAGACAATATTTAGCTCCCCCGACCCCAAAGCCGCTCGACCCATCACATCCTCTGCCACAGCTCGCACTAATCGATTGCTTTGCTTCCAAGTTGGCTTCGTAGCCCTGCACCTCATAGCTAATATTCATTTGGCAAATATTGACACAGTGTTCTCCCCTGCGATGAATGTGTGATTACGACCAGGAGCAAAACATCTCGTACGATGGAGTTTGAACCGAGATTGAACGCCAAAATGCAATATCTTATCGCGTTAAGTAATGGTTAAAAATCGTTTTTGAGATAAGTTAAGAACGAGATCTTCAAGAATTTCCCGGTGGTGATGAGAAAAGGTATTCCTTCAAATTCCAAAAGAGGCCATTTGTCGGGAGTTTTTGAAAGCATTAACGACAAATTAGGAATTCACCAGGGAACCAACATTGAAAACATTTAAGCATAAAACAACAACCAAACATGAAGCACGTCATATCAAGTAGGTACCTTATAAAGACTGCATTATTTCCTGAAGTACAAAACAACTGCCCCTGCAAATTATTATTCTCAGTTTTGCATTCGATAGGCTCATTATTCATTTCTCCCATCCCAAACAGTCAAGCGGATCCGAGTTGAGATCTGAAATTCGAAATAATACCCACTTATAACTCTCCACCATCGACCCTAGTCCTTTCATATCTGCCGGTATACCTTTTAGGAACAAAACTTTGTACCAAACCAGAACAATGATCGTGCCCCGGGAAGGTAAGGGAATCCCATTTGCATTCCAAATGTAATCGTGATCGTTCCTGCTGGATTATTTTTTAAAGGCTTTCCCCGCACAAAGCCTGGAGTACGATCGGGGGGGGGGGGGGGGGGTTGAAGGGGAAAGGATTAGTTTTCCAACAATGAAAAGAGAGTTCTTATGTGGAATAAATTAACTCGAAAACCACTTCATTAGCTTCTTTTGCCGCCATTCCGTTCATCGAGATCTCACTCTTATACCTTCTGTTGGTTTGGACAAAGGCGAAAGCTAAAATATTGACCTCCGTCAGTAGAAACAATGGGCACGAGAGGTAATATTCTGGTCCAGAAAAAGAAGGGGGGTAGGTTGATGTACTCGACTGAGAACGGGTAAATGTTGTAGGTATAATTTGAAGATTCCAGGAAATAAGCAATTTTCAGACCCACTTGATCAGTATTGAAGTTCTTCGTGTTATGAAGGCGCCACTGGTTTCATCAAATAGAAGTTAAGCCCCCCAATTTATTCCATAAAATGGTCACGCGTTGTTTGAGCCCAAAGTTACAGAATGACTGTAAAAAATGTACCCTGTAGTAAAACCAGGGATACCTTGGGCATGGGGCCTATTAGCGGTTAGGCGAAAATCTGGCAAACTTCACTGTACCTGGCTTAGCTACGCTTGGATCCCCCGCATAAGCTAAGCCAGCGGCTGGAGGAGCGACAACCCTGGATAACTAAACCAGTTATCTCGCCTTCACAACTCCAGTTGAGTAACGCGAGTTGAAGCAGTTAATTCACAGATAACTCGCCTTTGCGCGGATGGGGAAAACAGAAGTTTGAAAAAAGCGAAGGGAGAGAACAAAGATCGAGGAAAGAGAGAAAAAGAAAGCTGTATGTCTGTCGCTGGTTGCGATAACCTTCCAGGCCAAGAAAATAGAACCGGCCGTTTGGAATAAAGAACTCGGGTAAATTTTCACCTCGCGCCTTTCGCTGGTGGTCCCTCCCCTGAATTTGAATGAATATGTTTCCTTAAGACTTTCTTTACTTTCGAAAAGAATGTTTCATAAAGCAAAGTACACCCACCTGGTTCGTTCCTCTGATTTTAGCACCATTAAATAAAATGATGACAAAGCTGGTACCCAACCATTAATTTGATTTCCACGGGTATATGACCTAAGCGTAGACTTAGCCCACCAAGCTTAAGTGAGTTCTGGGTTAGTTCCCCCTACTGACATGGAAGATGGGTCCTATTTTGGCCTCCTGAAGCATGAACTTGTCTACTATCTCATCAGTCCACGGTTGCATATTCATCCCTACTCCATGATGTGATATTTTCCTTCTGTATCGTCTCAACGAAGACATCTTCAGCGCGAAATCAGAGGAAAGGATAGGCGATTGTGGAATCTCTCGATTTCCAAAGGAATGATCTGGTGATCTGCTTCTACGTCACTCTGAGCTCAGAGAAATTCGCTTTGAGCCAAGGTAGACGACCTTTCCATGCCGATCGGTAATTAATAACATTTGATTGCATGCTAATGCTCTAACGGAAAATCTAGACAGCCACTGCTAAAATGCTTAACGGAATTGTTTGCGTAGAACCGCCTCTGTTTGCGTCCTGCTCAGGCGGATATTGATCACGGATGACGGGACATTCCCGCCATAGCAATTATTGCAGTTTCCATTCCATGGCTGATCTCCGCCTCTTCTTCGCCGAGGGTCATAATATTAAGATCACCATTTACTCGGGTTTGGTAGGACGTTTCAAAGGAGCCTCTGGCGTACTTTACCCTTGGCCGCCAATAAAGGGCTCTCTTGGCTATTAGTTCTAGTTAGTAATTTCATTTCTCAAATACCTTTTGAATGAGTGATTATTATTGGTGCATGCTCTTCATACGATCTGATAGTGAATGAGAATTACAGTTTATTCGTTCGAATCGTATGCAGGTGGACAACCCCTCGATGAATTCAAAACTGTGTCAGGACCGTCGGGGTGGACAGAATTTTCATCTGACGCATCGACGGATTCGAAGGTGAATTCTCACTTAATGATTAGGAGACCTTGACCTGTCAAGCGGTAGGCCGGATCAGTTAGCGACGGTTCTTTCTTAGGCTAAAACATGCTGAGCCCAGAGCGAAAGACCAATGGAACATTGCGAGTTGGTGTGTAGAAAAAGTGACACCCTCCACGCTTATCTCAACCCCCCCCCCCATTTATGCAGGGAACCAGCACTTGAATAATGGATTGTTCGGCCTACGGCCCTGCTTCTATCCTGCTTATCTCAGACAGTGGAACTGTAGGAAAGATATTTAGAAAAACCTTTTTCGCTAAAAAATGCATTTGGAGAGAATTTTCTTAATTTGGATTGAAATCAAGGAACACGTTTTCAACGTCAATCAAAGAAAAAATAGAAATTAATAAATCGGTAATAACCAACCAAATTATTAGGACTTAAGGATTTAGTTGGTCCCTGGACGGTGGGACGGGAACAAATCCGTCATTACAGCAGACGCACGATTGGGATGCCTGATCTTCAAGGTAAAACCATGGGTGGGTTAGTCAAATTCGAATTCCTGACACCATCGTTATATCGGTATTTATGTAGGTATGATATTTATGTAGGTATGAACGTTTCTCTCTTCAGGGGGTTCCAGGGAAATAAAGTATACCTAATACTAGCTAGAAATTGCGTCTGGAAACTGCGTCTTTCTAATAGGATATCTGATAACTGGTCACCGATGCTCTGGAATGCTTCATGACCTAACATTTCGAATAGGTATTCGGTGATGCTCTGATGGATTGCTCTTAAGGTTTGTTCCAGCGAATTTCAATTACAAGACCTGCTACAAGGCCGTGATTCTGGACATTGAATTCGCAGTATCATTATTCGAGCCTTAATAGCCAGTAAAATGACCGCCGGCCCAGAGTTGAACGAAGGGAGTTTCCAAGCGCAACGATCACATCCAATAACATTTGAAGGGTTTCATGAATACCATCCTAGCAGTTCAGCCTTCACCTACAGTACAGAATACGAGGAAACCATCGTCTGTCCAGTTTTACAAGCGGTTTCCATTACGACGAGAGGTATGCCATATTGTCGAGAGGGCGAGTGCTGTAAATTGGATGGTTTGCGCCCCCCAACGGCCCCCGACCAACGTTCCGTTAGGAAACGATGTGGAATTATCCTGGGAGATATTTCGGAGGCGTTTTTAGCGGCGAGGACGACTGAAAATCGACTAGGGTTGGGCATTTCGTTTAAAAAGGTTCTCTAAATGGCGAAGCAATCAACTCTATTGGAGGGAGTGTAGCTGACTGCTATTCTGTGTCGCTGGCGTACAATTTATACCGAGCGACGATCGCTTTCTAGTGATTTCATAGCGAGGCCTTCACCCAGTAATTACGGAAAACTTCCCGAATCCGAGTGAGATACTTGGAATTCATGTTTTTTAGAAGGCCAAGGAAGCACCAGCTAAATTTCAGCCCTGGGGGAATAAATGAAATTCATACGGAATAAAATTCATTCGTAAGGAAAATTTTTTACGGGTACCGAAAATAAAATTCATAAGACTTAATAAACCCAAGGCGAATTATTCAGCCGCCCTTCAAAATAAAAAATCGCCCCTAAATAAGCAACGCCGGGTTGAGGAATATTTGGGTTGTTAGCAGTTTTTGTATGTACCTATAGTGCATGCCCAACCATGCGATCGCCGGGGCGGTTTGTACGGATTAGGGAAAAGTTTGTATGGCCAGAATGGAATTTTGTATGATGACCTAGCGTGGCGGCGCATGATTACCGAATCAATCATTTGCAAGGATCTGGTTACCCGTGTATATCTGGTTTTATTTACCCTTCGCACACACCCTGACTGAACCGGTGAATTTTTACCTGTTGATTTGCGATTCAGCTCAGGATCTTGAATTCGCCATCTGAAACCAAAGAAGAACGAAAATGTTACAGATGCGCAGATCAGTAATTCCGACAAATTTTGTTATAGCAGACATACCAAGAAAATTTCCTTTTGAAACTTGAAATTCGTCAATAATCTACCAAAAGCGTGTGAAGATATTTTGCATGCAATCTTCCATAAAACTTGACATCATCTTTCAAATACTTTTCTCATATCAGTACGCTAGTGGCAACACAGGATATCTCAATTTCGGCGGTTTTGAGTTAAGAACTGTTTACTATAGAAGAAATGGTGGATAGATTAGTGAAGCTAGTTTCTTCGTCAGGTCAATTATTGATCCTATTATAGGGACCGCTCAAATCGACATGATGAAAACAGTATACCTACTAGGCACTGCCTCGCACGGAAATCAATCATAGTTAAAAGCAGAGAGAACAAATCGAGAATGGTCGTTGAGGGGTGTGGATTGAGGAGAGATATGAAAAAGAGGACAAAAGAGGAAAGTCCATTGACCCGGGCTCGCAGTGGCTAAGGCCATCCATTTACAGGGGTTGATAGGATTTCACGGTGTCAGCACGGCTGCCTGAAGGGATCATTTCCCTCACCTCTTCTTCAGCTTTCATCTCGATTTTCAGAGCACCAGCGAATCAGAGAATTCGGTAGGAGGTCAGGACAGGGCGAACGAAGTATAAGAAGCTCAAGTTATTGCGAAATTCCCACCACTTCTGGAGATGGAGGTTGGCAAAAAGATAGTGAGGATAGTAAAAGAAGGTTGTAAAAGTGTTGGGTACGAGGCAGAAAGGCTCATTTGTCCAACCAATGTGCGCGATGTAGTAGCCAAAGGGCTTACATTATACTAGGATATAGTTTGAAGGTTATTGATCATAATGTTTATGTTTTATCATTCTGAAAACTTCCCTCGGACTGGAAAATGGGTTCTCTGGATTTCTTCCTTAAGAATAGACAATCCCATAATGCACATTGCGTTGGTTCGTCTGATGCGAGATACCTCTGGGTAAGCCCTGGTGATTCTCGTTGGGGTGAGAATTTCCTTTCCTGTTTTCATCGCTATGTTATTCATAAAAAGTATGCGCAATACAATTTAAGCCGATAACGGTGAAGTACTACCATGAATATTTACGTTCAACTAGATTCCGGGTGATGGTACAAAACGGCATTTCCTGAAAGTGTTGTTAGCGTTCGCAATAAACTACAAGAGCACGCCACATGAGCCCTTCCATTTCACACGCATCCATCACATTACCCCTGTCCCCTACACCCAAACTCATTGTATAAAACTTCACCCTGGCACATTCGCACGAATTTCCCTTCTGTCTCCCTTGATTTTTCAGCCGGTGCTGTCTCGTTTTTATTCCGTCGGCATCAGAGGATTTTTCCACTTTTCCCTCGGCTGAACTCAAAACGCTAATTTTAAAGGGTCACCGCTAGTTGGGACAGGTTCTCTTGATAAATAATCCAAAACTGCGCGTAAAGAAAGAGTTGTTAGTCTGGTTTCTGATAAAAACACTTTTTGGAATCAGCATTTCATCTTCAGTATCCGAATTTGGAGAAAGGAGTCTGGAGATTCACTGGCAAACACGCACGACGTCGATTTTTGATATTTTATGAAAATAATTTCAATTTGAAACTATTTTTTTTGACATCGCATACTCTCAAGTAAATAAATTGGTGCCCTCAACTGAGTTCCTGCTGAATTACATTTTGATTTTTTCAAATAACTTATTGTGCTTTTTCCAGGAGCGAGTGTGGGCATGGGTAGAGAAAATACCTGCACAGCCCCAAGTGAATCACAATGGACGTCGACGGTGCCGCATTCATAGGAAAGTGACTTCATAATCTCTAAGCCGAATCAGCGCTCACAGACGTGAAACCTTAACCAGCCTTCTTCAAGAAGCTTACTTTTCCTTGCCTCCGTATATTTAATACCGAATTCACGTGCATCCGAAACGTAAGAAGGACAGATAATATACCCGAGTTCCGCCAAAAAAAGATAACAGGTAATAAGATGCTATATTCTGAGAAAATCCGTAACGCCGCATGCGAAAGAAACGCCGAATATAGGGACGCGAGATTTTCACGTTTCGTTTTCCTCCTCAGGGCCTAATCCCTCAAGAGGTGTATTGTGTGGAGACTTTTCCGAGTATGAAGGGACAAAGAAATCCTGGAGTGGAAAAGGAGATTCCATTTTCCGTCACTCGCCGTCTTAAGGGCTTGGAAAGTTGGTGATGACATGCTAATATCGCCCTCTCGGAGACAGCATCTCAACTTCAGCATCAGAATTTGGAGCGGGGAGGACTGTCGAGATTCACGAGTAAACTTTGTACTCAACGTTGATTTGTTATGATATGTGAAACTAATATGAATGAGGCGCATATAGAGTGCATCCGAGATTTGAAAGTTTATCTGAGAAAAGTTATGGAGTTGCCTGGCCTGATGAGAATCATCAATTTCCTCATATCCCATTATTGCCGTCCACCTTCTACGACAACCTTCCTCGAACAGAATTTAAAAATCAAAAACAACTATCAACTTCAAACGAGGGAAACCAATTAACACCGTCTTGTTTCACAACAATTAGGCATATATTGAAAGCAGAAATATTGAACTCAAGGCAACTCAAGGCACGACGGGTGTCTGATGAATCTGGCATCAATTCACCATTATCAGCGCAGTTATTCGGTTGATACGCTTACGTTTTCAATGCCGCTATAATAATACCTTCAATTAGGCGTTCTTGGAATTAACAGAATTACTTAGGTGCATTGAAACTTTGAACAGGCACTGGCGGCCCAATAGATAGCAAATTCGAAAGTCGCAAGAGAACAATTTGCTTCGTTTTATTATTTTCCGCCGAGCAGAAGGCAATTTATCTTCCTCGCAATCTGACCGACCGGCTTTTCACCCGGAAATTAAATTTCCACCGAAACAATCCTCGCTTTTTCAGATAAACGGGGCGGAGTACAATGAGCGTGGAAAGACTAAACTGCTAGTCAGGGTCTAGGGCCAGAAACTTCAGATGGAACCGAAGTGCGGGGTAAGATAGGAGAGGTCCTTGCGAGATAAGAACGCTTTTATCAGGTTCGAAAAAGAGAAAACTAACTTCTTGCCCTTCAGCCCTATTCCATCATCTCTTACTACTTCGTCGACTTCTTCTTCCCTTTAACCCTCCGCCTCTCGAACCCGTAATCAAATTAGCTCTAATTAACGTTGCGGAGTTTCCCTTCGAACCGAGCGCCCGTTTATATTTTCGGCACAGAGTTTTCGTTCTTATTTATTATAGGTAGTATAGTTTTTTGGCCATACGGAGTGCTAATGCCTAAAATTTGGGCCAAATATCATGCTAGACACTGGGATAATTATATGGGCTTTGTAGGCACATACTTACCTAAGTCATGCATCTCCCGATAGGTTTATCAAGTAGTTATATGCCGACGAATAGTAGAATATTTATTGATTGGATTCCGAATTTTTTATTAATGAAATGAAAATTTGATAACTTTCTCCTCCTCGCCAAGCTTTCTCTTTCCACGCTCCAATCCTTCTTCCCAGTAATTAGACGACGGTCCCCCCGATTCCTCAAAAGACAACCCTCAAAGGACTACGCTGAAAGTTCAATGCCGCTACCGCTGTTCATTAAAATATCCCCATAGTTCTTAAATGAACCAGGGTAAACAAATTTTGGAATATGACGCCTCGCTTATATTTCTTCAACTGGAAAGACGAAGCAATTTTTCCAAAAAAAAGTCTCCTTCAAATCGTTTTCAAGAGCAAAACTTTTTCACTCAACAACTTCCCTCAAACAGGAGGAGCCCTTCTTGTTTCCCTATTTAAACGCGCCTGTTCCCCTCCAGAAGATAACCACATTTTCCTTGAGAAATATTTTAGGAAAATCGGCCCGCAGATGGATAGGCGTTCCTGAGATTGAATAGAAAGTTTCGAAGATGCAAAATTGAAGGGAGCCAAGGCAGTTGACGCTTGAAGATGAGCTCTTGAGTTACGCATAATGTAGGGGCTTACATGCGGGAATAGGGCCGAGTACATAACTCATGGATGACGGCTTTATAATAGCTCCAAGGCGTCATATAATTTTACATCCCAAATTGCCAGGAGAGAAGATTCATCGAAATTTGCCTCAGTCGTCAACGCACTATCAAAAATAAAGGATGCCCTTTGAGCGAAATCCTGTGGATTTCAATGCTCCTATCGTGGCTTTGCTTTTTGGATAAATTAGGGAAATTGAAACGTTTGTTGATGATAAGTGGACTCCGGCCTTGATAAAAACAAGGGATCGTGCAGGAAATCGCTCGATCCCGAAGCAATTGCTTCAGGATAGCCCGTTTTGACTGAATCATGGAGAGAGGAGAACGGCTGTAACCAAATGTATTGAAACCTGAACCTTTCATATTTAATTATACACGGTTTTGTCACATTCGTTCCGGCAAGTTTGAATGGGACATTTCTCCTGACAGTACAGCACTGAAGGTCTCAAGGGATCGTTGGGGCTGAATTTGTCAGGGACGGGTGTGCAAAATGAGGTAGGGTCGGTACGAATGTCATTATTTTGAGGTACCAACTCGAAAACATAAAACCTCCCTTCAACCGAAAGTAACCACGTTAACTGTTTCGGTGAGAGCGGGGAACTGAATTGCAAAATGAGAAGGGAGAATAGAAATAAAAGACGAGAGGTTGGTTTTGAGAACTCGATTCGGTGAAAAATATTCTCTTTCAAGTGACGCCCAACGGTGGGGGTATTGGTTGTAAATTTCGAGCTTTCCTCCCAACTAGTTCAAAATAGTCGAATGAATATCAAGGGGATGTCAGAGGTTGGGTATTGGAGGATTCAAGGACACTTTATTATGAAATGAAAGCTCGAAGGTGGCTCTTTGTAAGCTAAAACACGTTTCAACATCCTACATAATATGTAATAATATGTTGTAATAATATTATTATCATGAGCTACCAGACATCTTAGATTTTCCATAGCCGATTAGCTCATTAGAGTAAATTGCACCTGGAAAATCCAAAATTGCTTTGCGTATAGAACTGAATAACAAATGGTTCGGAGGCCTCGGATGATAATAATAATATGGAATCCTACAGGCGACCATTAGCATTCCAATCTATGGACCCCACTCCCCTAGCATCCTTGCTCAGGGAAGTCGGTTAATTAACAATCGCTTCGACCTTATTGGGTTGGGAATGGGTCGGGTTCGGTTGGGCCAACTTATCACCTAAAACCTTTGGAATGTGCTCGGATATTCGAATTTATGGGCGGCTCATTACTTCCTTACTCAGTTATACATCCTGAACGTCGAAGCGGAAGCGAATTATCTTCGGTGCCCATAAATTAGCGCCAGATTTCCCTGTCGAAACGTAGCAGAATTTCGAACCTGGTTGATAATGTTTCGAGAATTTAATCTTGGAAATATTTATGAAGAGGGATGCCCGGCTATTATAGGTAGGTGATTAAACAAGACCTTCGACCACTATAGTTCCGCAAAGCTAAGTTCGACGCTGAAATAACAATCTTATTAAGCAAATAGACTTTGGTTGAGTGCTTTGTAACTAAGAATTCTGCACCGCCATAATGGCAAAATCAAAGGTCTAGAAAAGCTCATAGGTACGCATAACATGCGGGTGGAGTTTCATACCGTCAAAGTTGCGGATTGAAGGCCTCATCTGTCGTCTGCATAGGGGACGAAACTTCTCGGAACGACCCAAAAAGACAACGACTGCTATTGACAGGAGCCACCCCTCCAGTTTGATTGGGAATCGAGGGTGAGTTATTATTCGAGTTCAGCCGGTGTGTTCGTGTCTTTGGCCGTGGATGAGGGCGTCATCGCATCCAGAACAACGGAAAGGACGGACTCGGATCAAGATAATAATAATGAATGGGCCATACATCACGGCCACGTCCATCGGATCCTGTTCGAGTTTGAAAAGGCGCAACCTTCCACGGTGCTAGTATTCCCAGTACCGCCGGCACGATATCGCATGCAGGCTGCAGGGGATGTTTTATTGAGCAAATAAAGAATCGTTTTAATTTTCCCATCTTATGCATGAATATGTATGCGCAATTTGTATTCAGGATCTTCTTTTACGACTTTTTGCCGTGACCCTGCCTCATGAAAAATAGGTACCTGAAACTGTATTATTTGAACAAAAAATCCCAATTTCTAGAAACAAAACGGTTTTTTCTGAAAAAAATTTTGACTTAAAAACATGACTGTCATATTATAATATAATATGACAGTCATGTTTTTAAGTCAAAAAATAATTATTGTCAAATATTATTGTTCCCGGGTTGAAGCCATAAACAGACGACATAGGTACAATTCTTTGGCTGAACAAAACATGGCTCAAACAATCGATCTTTGTGAATGGCTGGTATAAGCTCCGACGATGATCGGCTTTCGGTAATCTGGCGTTTTCATGTATATTGTCCGAACACAGATCAGCGAGGACCGAAAGAGGCCGTGCCGGCGCTGTTGTTACATTCCTCGAATGACGTCGGGTTTACACTCAGCGAGAAGGGGAGACGCCTGTGCGGGAATAGTGTCCTTGTGCAAAGATTTCCTGCAAAACTTTGAAAATTGAAATAAAAACATACCGACTCGCTCCGTTTCTGAAATAGTATGCTCCGTGGCAAATTTATGCCTTCACCTTCAGTATTATTTTCATGACTTGAATGCGCTTTATAAAGTTGTTTTTGAGCGCCTAATGCTTAAGACCGGTTAATTCATTAAACAATTCATTGACTAAAAATGAAAAGAAGCATGAAACAGTAGAAAACCATTCGATAAGAAAGAAAATAAAAACATTCGAGGTTCTTTATCGGATGAATATGAGCTTGTATTCCGAAAGCACCAGTTCCGGATTTATGCAATGTGTGAACTCCGATGAGGGATGGAAAGGGGGTCGATGAAGAGGGAAATGTGGTGGAAAACAAAGAGGAAGAATGGGTCCTGTACCACCCTCGGCTCACCCTCGTTCTCGGATGAGCCCCACGGCCCATGGTCGGTTACGCCAGTCTAGCCTTCAGGAATTCTGACGATATTGCAGTAATGGCTCTCATTCCCCGCATTATCTTCCCGACCTGCCTGTCTGGTGCCATGGCCGATATCCCTACTCTTTTCCGGACAGCTACGAGGGGGTTGGTTTTATTATTTCACCCTCACCCACTCCCGTTGGAGCTGGAATCTTTATGGAACACCTTAAAAATGTTATTGGAGCGAGCAACAACGTGCGAGGAAGAATGCAATGAACTTTCGGTTTCACATTCCTTCCCTGTATACCCCATTTATAGAGCATACTCGGCAAAATCAAATTAAGTTTACTCGGCAGAGTAACCTACTTTTTTCTCCTCTTGCACAATACCCCACGAGCTACAAAACTCTTGGCTTCATACGCCCATTTCATATGCCGACACATGAACTGCTTTAAAAAAATGTTTATTGTTCAACTTATGACGAGAAAAATCAGCTAAAGACCAATTTTCCTAGCTCCAAGTACTTAGGCATATGGATAGGGGGAAAAATATAACGGACCATCTCGGAAAGTTTTGTAAATAATAAGTCAAGCCACTTTGCTATCTGAACAAGAAATAAGCTAGTAGTTCTAATCTATGCCGTTATTTCGTAGCTCGCTTGAATGAACTCAACTTTGCTCTTATTGCGAGGACTCTTCCCAACTTGTCCAATCTATCGAAATCGTCGTCCTGCCCTGAGGCATAACCTGAAGAAGATGGCCGTCAGGGGTTTTGTTGTGAGTAACGCCCGCTGAGTCGGACAGTATCTATAACTTTTGTGTCCTTGGTCCATATCGAAGATATCCTTTCGGAGACGAGATAACAAGTTATCCTGGCCGACCGCGCGGGCATAAAAAAGCCGCACCGATTCGCGTAGATTGAGGCAACAAAACTGCTTTTACGAGACGACCTCTTCGCCAAGATAAAAACCAGCGACCGTTCAGGGTAAGATGAGTACCCCAAAGTAAACTGCGCTCTTTGGGAGAGGTTTTCGGGCGGCAAGTTGTGCGAGGTTGGCTATGAAACCGGGAGATCATTCAGTATAGACGGAGATAACACGCGGATAAAGACGAGACCATCGTGGCCCATCTTGGCCGCTGAATGTTCAGCTTCTCAACTCACGTTCAACCACTTGAAGTGGAATGGCTCGTACCTGCGGCTCGTATTCACAGATCCAAACTGAGCACGACCCAACTTTCCCGACCAGTTCGGCGTAGAATTTTATTTTCGGCAATAATCGTTGCTTGCGGCCGCCTTCGGCGCTCGATGCGAAAACGGCGTTTAACCTTTCATACGTACGTGTTCCTTAGTCAATGTTCGGTTACTAGATATTTCAGCGTTCTCGAATACAGAATTCGATGAATTCCGCTCTCTCGGTCATTTCCCACTTGATTGAGCCGTAACGTTGGCATGCAGTCTGGTCGTGAGTCCACCATACCTAAACTAGAGATGGGTTGGAATGTATTAGCCCGATACTTTGTATCAGGCACTGAAGAGTAACATGTTCCGTCGAATGTTACAAGCCAAAAGTATCAGGTACTCGAGTATCAGGTTGCCTTCTCATGGGCAAGACTCCGCCTTAGCTGATTTCAGTTTTTTAACCCAATTTTTTACCTAATGCAATGTTAGCAAAAATTAAATTTCATTTTAGTGAGTAGGTAGGGTAAAGGCACCAATTGCTGACACCACCCCAATTACTGGCACATGCTCATTCAACCTTAAAAAATAAGCGCTTCAGGCACCCTGGGAATTCGAAATTGGCGCAAAGTCAATGCCACAATGACAGGAAACCAATTCCAGCCAAAATCTTGCCAGAATTGATGATAATTAGTTCAGGAACAAGGTTTTATCATCAGTCTTACATTTGCTTTCGAAATCGTTAGTGGTTTTGCTAAGGAGGTAAGTCGCTATTTCGTCCATTGTAACCGTTTCATCTTTGTTTCTACATGGAATTTTTTTTCACCGCTCCAATATTGATTTTTGATAGTAAGAATACACCATTCCGGCACAAACGACTGATGAAACATTGATTGTTGTGGTGTTAGGAACCAAGCCATTACTCATCAATGGGATCAAGGTGGTTGCTTTATTAGATACTTGATATTCGAATACTTGATATTCGAATACTTGATATTCGAATACTTGATATTCGAATACTTGATATTCGAATACTTGATATTCGAATACTTGATATTCGAATATTCGAATACTTGATATTCGAATATTCGAATACTTGATATTCGAATATTCGAATACTTGATATTCGAATATTCGAATACTTGATATTCGAATATTCGAATACTTGATATTCAAATATTCAAATACTTGATATTCGAATATTCGAAAACTTGAAATTCGAATATTTGAATACTTGATATTTGAACATTCGAATACTTGATATTCGAATATTCGAATACTGGATATTCGAATATTCGAATACTTGATATTCGAATATTCGAATACTTGATATTCGAATATTCGAATACTTGATATTCGAATAATCGAATACTTGATATTCGAATATTTGAATACTTGATATTTGAATATTCGAAAACTTGATATTCGAATATTCGAATACTTGATATTCGAATATTTGAATACTTGATATTTGAACATTCGAATACATGATATTCGAATATTCGAATACTGGATATTCGAATATTCGAATACTGGATATTCGAATATTCGAATACTGGATATTCGAATATTCGAATACTGGATATTCGAATATTCGAATACTTGATATTCGAATATTTGAATACTTGATATTTGAATACTTGATATTCGAATATTCGAATACATGATATTTGAATACTAGATATTTGAAAATTTAAATACTAGATATTCGAATACTAAATATTCGAATATTCGAATACTTGATATTCAAATACTAGATATTCGAATAATCGAAAACTAGACATTCGAATATTCGAATACTTGATATTTGAATATTCGAATACTAGATATTCGAATATTCAAATACTTGATATTCGAATATACGAATACTTGATATTCGAGTATTCGAATACTTGATATTCGAATATTCGAATACTTGATATTCAAATATTCAAATACTAAATGTTCGAATATTCGAATACCTACTTGATATTCGGATACTTGATATTAGAATACATGATATTCAAATATTCGAATATTCGAATACTTGGTATTCGAATATTCGAATACTTGGTATTTGAATATTCGAATACTTGGTATTCGAATATTCGAATACTTGGTATTCGAATATTCGAATACTTGGTATTCGAATATTCGAATACTTGGTATTCGAATATTCGAATACTTGATATTCGAATATTCGAATACTTGGTATTCGAATATTCGAATACTTGATATTCGAATATTTGAATACTAAACATTCGAATATTCGAATACTTGATATTCGAATATTCGAATACTTGATATTCGAATATTCGAATACTTGATATTCGAATAATCGAATACCTGATACTCGAATATTCGAATACTTGATATTCGAATATTCTGATACTTGACATTCGAATATTCGAATACTTGATATTCAAATATTCGAACACTTGATATTCGAATATTCGAATACTAGATATTCGAATATTCGAATACTTGATATTTGAATATTCGAATACTTGATATTCAAATATTCGAATACTTGATATTCGAATACTTGATATTCGAATATTCGAATACTTGATATTAGAATATTCGAATACTTGATATTCGAATAATCGAATACTGGATATTCGAATATTCGAATGCTGGATATTCGAATATTCGATTACTTGATATTCGGATATTCAAATACTTGATATTCGAATCTTCGAATAGTTGATATTCGAATATTCGAATACTTGATATTCGAATATTCGAATACTAAATATTTGAATATTCGAATACTTGATATTCGAAAATTCGAATACTTGATTTTCGAATATTCGAATACTGAATGTTCGAATATTCGAATACCTACTTGATGTTCGAATATTCGAATACTTGATATTCGAATACTTGATATTCAAATATTCGAATATTCGAATATTTGGTATTCGAATACTTGATATTCGAATATTCGAATATTCTAATACCTGATATCGGAAATTCAAATACTTGATATTCGAATATTCGAATACTTGATATTCGAATATTCAAATACTAGATATTTGATAATTTGAATACTTGATATTCGAATATTCGAATACATGATACTCGAATATTCGAATACTTGGTATTCGAATATTCGAATACTTGATATTCGAATATTCGAATACTTGATATTAGAATATTCGAATACTTGATATTCGAATATTCGAATACTTGATATTCGAATAATCGAATACCTACTTGATATTCGAATATTCGAATACTAGATAATCGAATATTCGAATACTAAATATTCTATTATTCGAATACTTGATATTCGAATATTCTAATACTTGATATTCGAATATTCGAATACTTGATATTCGAATATTCAAATACTTGATACTCAAAAATTTGAATACTAGATATTCGATAATTCAAATACATGATATTCGAATATTTGAATGCTAGATATTCGAATATTCGAATACTTGATATTCGTATACTTGAATACTTGATATTCGAATATTCGAATTCTTAATATTCGAATACTTGATATTCGAATATTCGAATACTTGATATTAGATTATTCGAATACTTGATATTCGAATATTCGAATACTTGATATTCGCATATTCGAATACTTGATATTCGAAAATTCGAATACTTGATATTCGATAATTCGATTACTTGATATTCGAATATTCAAATACTTGATATTCGAATATTCGAATACTTGATATTCGAATATTCGAATACTAAATATTTGAATATTCGAATACTTGATATTCGAAAATTCGAATACTTGATATTCGAATATTCGATACTTGATATTCGAATACTTGATATTCGAATATGCGAATACTTGATATTCGAATATTCGAATACTTGATATTCGAATAATCGAATACTTGATATTCGAATATTCGAATACTTGATATTCGAATATTTGAATACTTGATATTCGAATATTCGAATACTTGATATTCGAATATTCGAATACCTGATATTCGAATATTCGAAAACTTGATATTCGAACATTCGAATACTTGATATTGGAATATTCGAATACTACTTGATGCTCAAATATACGAATGCTTGATATTCGAATATTCGAATACTTGAAATTCGAATACTTGACATTCGAATATTCGAATACATGATATTCGAATACTTGATATTCGAATATTTGAATACTTGATATTGATATACTTGATATTCGAATATTCGAAAACTTGATATTCGAATATTCGAATACTTGATATTCGAATATTCAAATACCTGATATTCGAATATTCGAATACTGGATATTGGAATATTCGAATACTGGATATTGGAATATTCGAATACTGGATATTCGAATATTTGAATACTTGATATTCGAATTTTCGAATATTCGAATGTTTGATATTCCAATACTAGATATTCAAAAATTCGAATACTAGATATTCGAATATTCGAATACTAAATATTCGAATATTCGAATACCTGATATTCAAATACTAGATATTCGAATATTCGAAAACTCGATATTCAAATATTCAAATACTTGATATTCGAATATTCGAATACTTGATATTTAAATATTCGAATACTTGATATTCGAATATTCGAATACTTGATATTCGAATATTCGAATACTAAATGTTCGAATATTCGAATACCTACTTTATATTCGAATACTTAATATTCGAATACTTGATATTCAAATATTCGAATACTTGATATTAGAATATTCGTATACTTGATATTCAAATAATCGAATACTGGATATTCGAATATTCGAATGCTGAATATTTGAATACTTGATATTCGAATATTCGAGCACTTGATATTTGAATCTTCGAATAGTTGGTATTCGAATATTCGAATACTTGATATTCGAATATTCGAATACTAGATATTCGAATATTCGAATACTTGATATTCGAATATTCGAATACTTGATATTAGAATATTCGAATACTTGATATTTGAATATTCGAATACTAGATATTCGAATATTCGAATACTTGATATTCGAATATTCGAATACTTGATATTTGAATATTCGAATACTTGATATTCGAATATTCAAATACTTGATATTCAAATATTCGAATACTAAATGTTCGAATATTCAAATACCTACTTGATATTAGAATACTTGATATTCGAATACTTGATATTCAGATATTCGAATACTTGGTATTCAAATATTCGAATACTTGGTATTCGAATATTCGAATACTTGATATTTGAATATTCAAATGCTAGATATTCGAATATTCGAATACAAAATATTCGAATATTCGAATACTTGATATTCGAATATTCGAATACTTGATATTCGAATATTCGAATACTTGATATTCGAATATTCGAATACTTGATATTCGCATATTCGAATACTTGATATTAGAATATTCGAATACTTGATATTCGAATACTGGATATTCGAATATTCGAATGCTGGATATTCGAATATTCGATTACTTGATATTCGAATAATCGACTACTTGATATTCGAATCTTTAATTAGTTGATATTCGAATATTCGAATACTTGATATTCGAATATTCAAATACTAGATAATCGAATATTCGAATACATGATATTCGAAGACTTGATATTTGAATGTTCGAATACTGATTGTTCGAATATTCAAATACCTACTTGATATTCGAATATTCGAATACTTGATGTTCGAATACTTGATATTCAAATATTCGAATACTTGGTATTCAAATATTCGAATACTTGATATTCGAATATTCGAATACTAGATATTCGAATATTCAAATACTAAATATTCGAACATTCTAATACTTGATATTCGAATATTCTAATACTTGATATTCGAATACTGGATATTCGAATATTCGAATGCTGGATGTTCGAATATTCGATTACTTGATATTCGAATATTCGACTACTTGATATTCGAATCTTTAATTAGTTGATATTCGAATATTCGAATACTTGATATTCGAATATTCGAATACTAGATATTCGAATATTCGAATACATGATATTCGAAGACTTGATATTTGAATGTTCGAATACTGAATGTTCGAATATTCAAATACCTACTTGATATTCGAATATTCGAATACTTGATGTTCGAATACTTGATATTCAAATATTCGAGTACTTGGTATTCAAATATTCGAATACTTGATATTCGAATATTCGAATACTAGATATTCGAATATTCAAATACTAAATATTCGAACATTCTAATACTTGATATTCGAATATTCTAATACTTGATATTCGAATATTCGAATACTTGATATTCGAATATTCGAATACTTGATATTTAAATATTCAAATACTAGATATTCGATAATTCGAATACTTGATGTTCGAATATTCTAATAAATGATATTCGAATATTCGAATACATGATATTCGAATATTCGAATATTCGAATACTTGATATTCGAATATTCGAATACTTGATATTCGAATATTCGAATACTTGATATTAGAATATTCGAATACTTGATATTCGAATAATCGAATACTGTATATTTGAATACTTGAATGCTGGAAATTCGAATATTCGAATACATAATATTCGAATATTCGAATACTTGATATTCGAATATTCGAATACTTGATATTCGAATATTCGAATACTAGATAATCGAATATTCGAATACTAAATATTCGAATACTTGATATTCGAATATTCTAATACTTGATATTCGAATATTCGAATACTTGATATTTGAATATTCGAATACTTGATATTCGAATATTCGAGTACTTGATATTTGAATCTTCGAATAGTTGATATTCGAACATTCGAATACTTGATATTCAAATACTGGATATTCGAATATTCGAAAACTAGATATTCAAATATTCAAATACTTGATATTCGAATATTCAAATATTCTATTATTATTATTCTACTAATTTCTATTAGTATTATTCTCCGCAATTTACCAGACAGTGTTCTGATATGGGATCCCCAATCTAAGCACTGATCTATGGTAACTCCAAGGTATTTAGTTTCCGCAACTTGCGTAATCCTTGGGCAATCACAGACCCCACATCCTTCCAAATCGTGAACCACAATATCTCCCAAGTCCGGGATTGCGTTTTGGGACCACGCAAAAGCCATGTAGTGGGTTTTCGCAAAGTTCAGTTTGAGGCTCTGTTTTTTCATCCACTCATAAACGATTGACAAATTTTGCGTGGTTTTACTCTTTACCTCCTCCCATGAATCACCAACTACCACCATGGCTGAATCATCCGCAAAGCAGATCATTTCACCGTCGATATCCCTCGTTAGCATGCCATTCGCGTAAATAATGTAGTACAACGGCGCAAGAACTGTACCTTGGGGGACTGAGAAATTAAATGTACGTGGACCACTTATGTGGTTTCCTATCTTGACTCGCTGTTCTCGGTCACTGAGATAGCTTTTAGACCAATTGATAAATCCCGGGTGGAAGTTGGTTTTAATGAGCACGTTTAATAGATTTGAGTGCGGGATGGTGTCAAAAGCCTTAGTCAAGTCTTTATAAACAACCAGTACTTTTTTCCTCTTTTCCAGTGCAAAAGTTACTTTTTCGACTAAGCACATTATTGCATCCATCGTACTTTTTCCAGGTTGGAATCCGAATTGCCGTTCGTTTATTATTTTTTTATTTTCTAGGTATTCCAAAAGATAAATTTTGAGCGATTTCTCAATGATTTTGGCTATGTTCGATAGAAGGGAGATGGGCCTATAATTGTTGATCATTTGGGCATCCCCGGCTTTCAGTAGCGGAACAACAATGGCATTTTTGTAGATTTGTGGAAAGACACCTTGGGCAAAACTGAGGTTGCAAATGTGGGTAAGTGGTTTACAGATGCAAATCCGATTTTTTTTAATTATTTCGACAGTTACGTCATCAAACCCTGGGCCGGACCCTCCTCTTAGTTCTCCAATGAGCTTGTTAACCATGTCCTCCGATACCTGCCAAAAAGGTTCCGAGGAGCGAAACATAGGTAGCACCGGATTTTCAAATCTCATCTCTTGGTTTGCAAGTTTCGCTCCTATGGTTGAAAAATGATGGTTGAAAGCATTCGTAATTTTGTCCGAATCTGTTTCCAGTTTGAGTATTTCATTGTTAAGTTTTATAGATTTTATCTGAATTTTGTTTTTTGTTCTTCCTGTCGCTTCATTTATGACGTTCCAGGTAGCTCTACTATTGTTTCCAGCTACATTGAGCATACCCCTGTGTAGGGAGGTTAGAAACTTTATGACGGCTAAACTCAAAAAACAATTTTATTATGCTCTGATCCAATCATTATTGGTTTATGGGATAGTCGCATGGGGTAACACCTACAAGACGAAACTTTATCCGCTTCACATAATCCAGAAAACATTAATGAAAATACTCACCAACAAATCACGCCGATTTCCAACAGACCTATTATTCCAAAGTTTCCATGTCCTCGGACTTCACCTACTCATTGAAAAAACCACCATAGTCTACACCTACAAACAATATCTCCATAACAAGATCCGGAGATCAGTTCTGGGCACCAGAAGCGACGATAAATTGACGCTTATCCCAGTGAGGATGGGTTCGGCAGCAGGGCAGAGACTTTATTTATTTTCGGGCGTACAAGCGTTCAACAATCTTCCTAGTCACCTGGTGACGAAGGAGGTCCCTCTTATTATTTTCAAAAGAAAATTGAAAGATTATTACGGTTCACTATTGTGATAGAAGAGAGTTCCTATTTTAATTTATTTTTGTATTGATTATTTAAAAAGTATATGACAGAAGTGTATGTGTTTAATTTTTAATGTAGATATAAAATGAAAGGATTGTGAACAACGGAGAAAAATGGACATCATTTCATTATCGTATGTAATAGACGCCAGTTCCTAGCACGAGCACTGCTCATAAGGAACCGTCGCACTAATATAATGGATGTATTGTAATTTTTATAAAAATAAACAACTTGAAAATGCAAGAAAAAAAAAAAAAAAAAAAATTCAAATACTTGATATTCAAATATTCGAATACTAAATGTTCGAATATTCGAACACCTACTTGATATTCGAATACTTGATATTCGAATACTTGATATTCAAATATTCGAATACTTGATATTAGAATATTCGTATACTTGATATTCGAATAATCAAATACTGGATATTCGAATATTCGAATGCTGAATATTTGAATACTTGATATTCGAATATTCGAGTACTTGATATTTGAATCTTCGAATAGTTGATATTCGAATATTCGAATACTTGACATTCGAATATTCGAATACTAGATATTCGAATATTCGAATACTTGATATTCGAATATTCGAATACTTGATATTCAAATATTCGAATACTAGGCCAATAGGTAATATTCAAATATCAAGTATTCGAATATTCGAATATCAAGTATTCGAATATTCGAACATCTAGTATTCGAATATTCAAATATCAAGTATTCGAATATTCTAATATCAAGTATTCGAATATTCGATTATCAAGTATTCGAATATCTAGTATTAGAATATCAAGTATTCGAATATTCGACTAGCTGGTATTCGAATATCAAGTATTCGAATATTCGAATATCAAGTATTTGAATATTCGAATATCAAGTATTCGAATATTCGAATATCTAGTATTCGAATATTCGAAAATCTAGTATTCGAATATTCGAGTATCTAGTAATCAAATATTCGAACATCAAGTATTCGAATATTCGAATATCAAGTATTCGAATATTCGAATATCAAGTATTCGAATATCAAGTATTCGAATATCAAGTATTCGAATATCAAGTATCGAATATTCAAATATCCAGTATTCGATAGTCGACTATCAAGTATTCGAATATTCGAATGTCAAGTATTCAAATATGCGAATATCAAGTATTCGAATGCTGGATATTCGATTATTAGAATACTAGATATTCGTATACTTGATATTCGAATATTCGAATACTTTATATTCGAATATTTGAATACTGAATGTTGAATATTCGAATACTTGATATTCGATTATTCGAAACTTGATATTCGAATATTCTGATACTTGATATTTGAATGTTCGAATACTTGATATTCAAATATTCGAATACTTAGTATTCGAATATTCGAATACTTGATATTAGAATGTTCGAATACTTGATATTCGGATTTTTGAATACTTGATATTCGAATACTTGATATTCGAATATTCGAATACTTGATATTCGAATATTCGAATACTTGATATTCGAATATTCGAATACTTGATACCCGAATATTCGAAAACTTGATATTCGAATACTAGACATTCGAATATTCGAATACTTGACATTCGAATATTCGAATACTTGATATTCGAATATTCGAATACTTTATATTCGAATATTCGAATACTTGATATTCGAATATTCGAATACTTGATATTCGAATATTCGAAAACTTGATATTCGAATATTCGAATATTGGATATTCGAATATTCGAATACTTGATATTCGAATATTCGAATACTTGATATTCGCATACTTGATATTCGAATAATAGATATTCGAATATTCGAATACTTGATATTCGAATATTCGAATACGTGATATTCGAATATTCGAATACTAGATATTCGAATATTCGAATACTCCATATTTGAAAATTCGAATACTTGACATTTGAATATTTGAGGACTTGATATTCGAATATTCGAATACTTGATATTCGAATATTCGAATATTCGAATACTTGATATTTGAATATTCAAATACTTGATATTCGAATATTCGAATATTCATATACTTGTTATTCGAATACTTGATATTCGAATATTCGAATACTTGATATTCGAATATTATTCGAATACTTGATATTCGAATATTCGAATACTTGATTTTTGAATATTCGAATACCTGATATTCGAATACTTGATATTCAAATACTTGATATTCGAATATTCGAATACTTGATATTCGAATATTCGAATACTTGATATTCGAATATTCGAATACTTGATATTCAAATATTCGAATACTTGATATTCAAATATTCGAATACTAGATATTCGAATATTCGAATACTAGATATCCGAATATTCGAATACTGGATATTCGAATATTCGAATACTTGATATTCGAATATTCGAAAGCTTGATATTCGAATATTCGAATGCTTGATATTCGAATTTTGAATATTTGATATTCGAATATTCAAATACTTGATATTTGAATATTCGAATGCTAGATATTCGAATATCCGAATACTAGATATTCGAATATTCGAATTCTTGATATTTGAATACTTGATATTCGAATATCCAGTATTCGAATATTCGAATATCGAGTATTTGAATATTCTAAAATCGAGTATTCGAATATTTGAATATAAGTATTCGAATATTCGAATATCAAGTATTCGAATAGTCGAATATCAAGTATTCGAATATTCGAATATCAAGTATTCGAATATTCGAATATCCAGCATTCGAATATTCGAATATCCAGTATTCGATTATTCGAATATCAAGTATTCGAATATTCTAATATCAAGTATTCGAATATTTGAATACCAAGTATTCAAATATTCGAATATTTGAATATCAAGTATTCGAATATTCGAATATCAAGTATTCGAATATTCGAATATCAAGTACGAATATTCGAATATCAAGTACGAATATTCGAATATCAAGTATTCGAATATTCGAATAACAAGTTTTCCAATATTTGAATATCAAGTATTCGAATATCAAGTATTCAAATATTCGAATATCTAGTATTCGAATATTCGAATATCGAGTAATCGAATATTCGAATATCAAGTATTCGAATATTCGAATATCAAGTATTCGAATATTCGAATATCCAGCATTCGAATATTCGAATATCAAGCATTCGAATATTTGAATATCAAGTATTCGAATATTTGAATATCCAGTATTCGAATATTCGAATATCAAGTATTCAAATATCAAGAATTTGAATATTCGAATATCTAGTATTCGAATATTCGAATATCTATTATTCAAACATTCAAATATCAAGTATTTGAATATTCGAATATCAAACATTCGAAAATTCGAATATCAAGTATTCGAATATTCGAATATCAAGTATTCGAATATTCGAATATCCAGTATTCGAATATTCGGATATCTAGTATCGAATATTCGAATATCTAGTATCTAGTATTCGAATACTTGATATTCGAATATTCGAATACTTGATATTCGAATATTTGAATACTTGATATTCGATTATTAGAATACTTGATATTCGAATATTCGAATACTTGATATTCGAATATTCGAATACTTGATATTCGAATATTCGAATACTTGATATTCGAATACTTGATATTCGAATATTCGAATACTTGATATTCGAATATTCGAATACTTGATATTTGAATATTCGAATACTTGATATTCGAATATTCGAATACTTGATATTCGAATATTCGAATACTAGATATTCGAATATTCGAATACTTGATATTCGAATATTCGAATACTTGATATTCGAATATTCGAATACTTTATATTCGAATATTCGAATACTTGATATTCGAATATTCGAATACTTGATATTCGAATATTCGAATACTTGATATTCGAATATTCGAATACTTGATATTCGAATATTCGAAAACTCGATATTCGAATATTCGAATTTCGGATATTCGAATATTCTAATACTTGATATTCGAATACTTGATATTCGAATAATAGATATTCGAATATTCGAATACTTGATATTCGAATAATCGAATACGTGATATTCGAATATTCGAATAATAGATATTCGAATATTCGAATACTTGATATTCGAATATTCGAATACTTGACATTTGAATATTTGAGGACTTGATATTCGAATATTCGAATACTTGATATTCGAATATTCGAAAATTCAAATACTTGTTATTCGAATACTTGATATTCGAATATTCGAAAATTCAAATACTTGTTATTCGAATACTTGATATTCGAATATTCGAATACTTGATATTCGAAATATTATTCGAATACTTGATATTCGAATATTCGAATACTTGATATTCGAATATTCGAATACATGATATTCGAATATTCGAATATTCGAATACTTGATATTCGATTATTCGAATACTTGATATTCGAATATTCGAATACTTGATATTTGAATATTCGAATACTTGATATTCAAATATTCGAATACTTGATATTCAAATATTCGAATACTAGATATTCGAATATTCGAATACTTGATATTCGAATATTCGAATACTTGATATTCGAATATTCGAATGCTTGATATTCGAATATTCGAATGCTTGATATTCGAATATTCGAATGCTTGATATTCGAATTTTGAATATTTGATATTCGAATATTCAAATACTTGATATTTGAATATTCGAATGCTAGATATTCGAATATCCGAATACTAGATATTCGAATATTCGAATTCTTGATATTTGAATACTTGATATTCGAATATTCGAATATCCAGTATTCGAATATTCGAATATCGAGTATTCGAATATTCTAAAATCGAGTATTCGAATATTTGAATATTAAGTATTCGAATATTCGAATATCAAGTATTCGAATAGTCGAATATCAAGTATTCGAATATTCGAATATCAAGTATTCGAATATTCGAATATCCAGCATTTGAATATTCGAATATCCAGCATTCGAATATTCGAATATCAAGTATTCGAATATTCTAATATCAAGTATTCGAATATTCGAATATCAAGTATTCAAATATTCGAATATTTGAATATCAAGTATTCGAATATCAAGTATTCGAATATTCGAATATCAAGTATTCGAATATTCGAATATCAAGTATTCGAATATTCGAATATCAAGTATTCGAATATTCGAATATCAAGTATTCGAATATTCGAATATCAAGTACGAATATTCGAATATCAAGTATTCGAATATTCGAATAACAAGTTTTCCAATATTTGAATATCAAGTATTCGAATATCAAGTATTCAAATATTCGAATATCTAGTATTCGAATATTCGAATATCGAGTAATCGAATATTTGAATATCAAGTATTCGAATATTCGAATATCAAGTATTCAAATATCAAGAATTCGAATATTCGAATATCTAGCATTCGAATATTCAAATATCAAGTATTTGGATATTCGAATATCAAATATTCGAAAATTCGAATATCAAATATTCGAATATTCGAATATCAAGTATTCGAATATTCGAATATACAGTATTCGAATATTCGAATACTACAGTATTCGAATATTCGAATATCTAGTATTCGAATATTCGAATACTTGATATTCGATTATTCGAATACTTGATATTCGAATATTCTGATACTTGATATTTGAATGTTCGAATACTTGATATTCAAATATTCGAATACTTAGTATTCGAATATTCGAATACTTGATATTCGAATGTTCGAATACTTGATATTCGGATTTTTGAATACTTGATATTCGAATACTTGATATTCGAATATTCGAATACTTGATATTCGAATATTCGAATACTTGATACCCGAATATTCGAAAACTTGATATTCGAATATTCGAATACTAGATATTCGAATATTCGAATACTAGACATTCGAATATTCGAATACTTGATATTCGAATATTCGAATACTTGATATTCGAATATTCGAATACTTTATATTCGAATATTCGAATACTTGATATTCGAATATTCGAATACTTGATATTCGAATATTCGAATACTTGATATTCGAATATTCGAATACTTGATATTCGAATATTCGAAAACTCGATATTCGAATATTCGAATATTGGATATTCGAATATTCGAATACTTGATATTCGAATACTTGATATTCGAATAATAGATATTCGAATATTCGAATACCTGATATTCGAATATTCGAATACGTGATATTCGAATATTCGAATACTAGATATTCGAATATTCGAATACTTGATATTCGAAAATTCGAATACTTGACATTTGAATATTTGAGGACTTGATATTCGAATATTCGAATACTTGATATTCGAATATTCGAATACTTGATATTCGAATATTCGAATACTTGATATTCGAATATTCGAAAATTCAAATACTTGTTATTCGAATACTTGATATTCGAATATTCGAATACTTGATATTCGAAATATTATTCGAATACTTGATATTCGAATATTATTCGAATACTTGATTTTTGAATATTCGAATACCTGATATTCGAATACTTGATATTCGAATACTTGATATTCGAATATTCGAATACTTGATATTCGAATATTCGAATACTTGATATTCGAATATTCGAATACTTGATATTCAAATATTCGAATACTTGATATTCAAATATTCGAATACTAGATATTCGAATATTCGAATACTAGATATCCGAATATTCGAATACTGGATATTCGAATATTCGAATACTTGATATTCGAATATTCGAATGCTTGATATTCGAATATTCGAATGCTTGATATTCGAATTTTGAATATTTGATATTCGAATATTCAAATACTTGATATTTGAATATTCGAATGCTAGATATTCGAATATTCGAATAATAGATATTCGAATATTCGAATTCTTGATATTTGAATACTTGATATTCGAATATTCGAATATCCAGTATTCGAATATTCGAATACTCGATATTCGAATATTCTAAAATCGAATATTCGAATATTTGAATATTAAATATTCGAATGTTCGAATATCAAGTATTCGAATAGTCGAATATCAAGTATTCGAATATTCGAATATCAAGATATTCGAATATTCGAATACTCCAGCATTCGAATATTCGAATATCCAGTATTCGATTATTCGAATATCAAGTATTCAAATATTCGATTATCTAGTATTCGAATATTTGAATACCAAGTATTCAAATATTCGAATACTTGATATTCGAATATTCAAATATCAACTATTCGAATATCAAGTATTCGAATATTCGAATATCAAGTATTCGAATATTCGAATATCAACTATTCGAATACTCGAATATTAAGTATTCAAATATTCGAATATCATGTATTCGAATATTCGAATATCGAGTATTCGAATATTCGAATATCAAGTATTCGAATATTCGAATATCAAGTATTCGAATATCCAGTATTCGAATATTCGAATATCAAGTATTCGAATATTTGAATATCAAGTATTCGAATATTTGAATATCCAGTATTCGAATATTCGAATATCAAGTATTCAAATATCAAGAATTCGAATATTCGAATATCTAGTATTCGAATATTCGAATATCTAGCATTCGAATATTCAAATATCAAGTATTTGAATATTCGAATATCAAATATTCGAAAATTCGAATATCAAGTATTCGAATATTCGAATATCAAGTATTCGAATATTCGAATATACAGTATTCGAATATTCGGATATCTAGTATTCGAATATTCGAATATCTAGTATCTAGTATTCGAATACTTGATATTCGAATATTCGAATACTTGATATTCGAATATTTGAATACTTGATATTCGATTATTAGAATACTAGATATTCGTATACTTGATATTCGAATATTCGAATACTTTATATTCGAATATTCAAATACTGAATGTTCGAATATTCGAATACTTGATATTCGATTATTCGAATACTTGATATTCGAATATTCTGATACTTGATATTTGAATGTTCGAATACTTGATATTCAAATATTCGAATACTTAGTGTTCGAATATTCGAATACTTGATATTCGAATGTTCGAATACTTGATATTCGGATTTTTGAATACTTGATATTCGAATACTTGATATTCGAATATTCGAATACTTGATATTCGAATATTCGAATACTTGATATTCGAATATTCGAATACTTGATATTCGAATATTCGAATATTCGAATACTTGATATTCGAATATTCGAATACTTGATATTCGAATATTCGAATACTTGATATTCGAATATTCGAATACTTGATATTCGAATATTCGAATATTTGATATTCGAATATTCGAATACTTGCTATTCAAATATTCGAATACTTGATATTCGAATATTCGAATACTTGATATTCAATTTTTCGAATACTAGATATTTGAATATTCGGATACTTGATATTCGAATATTCGAATATTAGATATTCGAATATTCGAATACTTGATATTCGAATATTCGAATACTTGATATTCGAATATTCGAATACTTGATATTCGAATATTCGAATACTTGATATTCGAATATTCGAATACTTGATATTCGAATATTCGAATACTTGATATTCAAATACTTGATATTCGAATATTCAAATACTTGATATTCGAATATTCGAATATTCAAATACTTGATATTCGAATATTCCAATACTTGATATTCGAATATTCGAATACTTGATATTCGAATATTCTAATACTTGATATTCGAATATTCGAATACTTGATATTTGAATATTCAAATAGGTAATATTCGAATATTCGAATACTTGATATTCGAATATTCGAATACTTGATATTCGAATATTCGAATACTAGATATTCGAATATTCGAATACTGGATATTCGAATATTTGAACAATCGAATATTCGAATACTTGATATTCGAATATTCGAATACTAGATATTCGAATATTCGAATACTTGATATTCGAATATTCGAATACTTGATATTCGAATATTCGAATACTTGAGTATTCGAATATTCGAATATCTTGATATTCGAATATTCGAATACTTGATATTCGAATATTCGAATACTTGATATTCGAATATTCGAATGCTTGAATATTCGAATACTTGAATAGAATATTCGAATATTCGAATATTCAAATATTCGAATATTTGAATATTCGAATATCAAGTATTCGAATCTTTGATTATTTGAATGTTCGAATATTCGAATACTTGATATTCAAATATTCGAATATCTAGTATTCGAATATCGAAGTATACGAAATATTCGAATATTCAAGTATTCTAATATTCGAATATCAAGTATTCGAATATTCGAATATCAAGTATTCGAATATTCGAATATCAAGTATTCGAATATTCGAATATCAAGTATTCGAATATTCGAATATCAAGTATTCGAATATTCGAATATCAAGTATTCGAATATCTAGTATTCGAATATTCGAATATCAAGTATTCGAATATTCGAATATCTAGTATTCGAATATTGGAATATCAGGTATTTGAATATTCGAATATCTAGTATTCGAATATTCGAATATCAAGTATTTGAATATTTGAATATCAAGTATTCGAATATTCGAATATCTAGTATTCGAATATTCTAGTATTCGAATATTCGAATATCAATATTCGAATATTGATATTCGAATATTCGAATATCTGATATTCGAATATTTGAATATCTTGATATTCGAATATTCGAATATCAATATTCGAATATTCGAATATGATATTCGAATATTTATCATATTCGAATATCTCAATATATATATTCGAATATTCGAATATCTAGTATTCGAGTATTCGATTGTCTAGTATTCAAATATTCGAATACTAGATATTTGAATACTTGATATTCGAATACTTGATATTCAAATATTCGAATACTTAGTATTCGAATATTCGAATACTTGATATTCGAATATTCGAATACTTTATATTCGGAATTTTTGAATATTTGAATATTCGAATACTTGATACTCGAATATTCGAATAATTGATATTCGAATATTCGAATATCAAGTATTCGAATATTAGAATACTTGATATTGGAATATTCGAATACTAGATATTCGAATATTCGAATACTAGATATTCGAATATTCGAATACTTAGTATTCGAATATTCGAATATTTGAACAATCGAATATTCGAATACTTGATATTCGAATATTCGAATATTTGGATATTTGAATAAATGATATTCGAATATTCGAATATTCAAATACTTGATATTCGAATATTCGAATACTTATGTTCGAATCTTCGAATATTCGAATACTTGATATTCGAATACTTGATATTCGAATACTTGATATTCGAATATTCGAATACTTGATATTCGAATATTCGAATACTTGATATTCGAATATTCGAATACTTGATATTCGAATATTCGAATACTTGATATTCGAATATTCGAATACTTGATATTCGAATATTCGAATACTTGATATTCGAATATTCGAATATTTGATATTCGAATATTCAAATACTTGATATTTGAATATTCGAATACTTGATATTCGAATATTCGAATACTTGATATTCGAAAATTCGAATACTTGATATTCGAATACTTGATATTCGAATATTCGAATACTTGATATTCGAATGTTCGAATACTTGATATTCGAATATTCGTATGCTTGATATTCGAATATTCGAATGCTTGATATTCGAATATTTGAATACTTGATATTCAAATATTATTCGAATATTCGAATACTTGATATTCGAATTTTGAATACGATATTCGAATATTCAAATATTTGATATTCGAATATTCAAATACTTGATATTCAAATATTCGAATACTTGATATTCGAATATCCGAATACTAGATATTCGAATATTCGAATTCTTATATTTGAATACTTGATATTCGAATATTCGAATATCCAGTATTCGAATATTCGAATATCGAGTATTCGAATATTTTAAAATCGAGTATTCGAATATTTGAAAATTAAGTATTCGAATATTCGAATATCAAGTATTCGAATAGTCGAATATCAAGTATTCGAATATTCGAATATCAAGTATTCGAATATTCGAATATCCAGCATTCGAATATTCGAATATCCAGTATTCGATTATTCGAATATCAAGTATTCGAATATTCTAATATCAAGTATTTGAATATTCTAATATCAAGTATTTGAATATCAAGTATTCGAATATTCGAATATCAAGTATTCGAATATTCGAATATCAAGTATTCGAATATTCGAATATCAAGTATTCGAATATTCGAATATCAAGTACGAATATTCGAATATCAAGTATTCGAATATTCGAATAACAAGTTTTCCAATATTTGAATATCAAGTATTCGAATATCAAGTATTCAAATATTCGAATATCTAGTATTCGAATATTCGAATATCGAGTAATCGAATATTCGAATATCAAGTATTCGAATATCAAGTACTCGAATATTCGAATATCCAGTATTCGAATATTCGAATATCAAGTATTCGAATATTTGAATATCAAGTATTCGAATATTTGAATATCCAGTATTCGAATATTCGAATATCAAGTATTCAAATATCAAGAATTCGAATATTCGAATATCTAGTATTCGAATATTCGAATATCTAGCATTCGAATATTCAAATATCAAGTATTTGGATATTCGAATATCAAATATTCGAAAATTCGAATATCAAGTATTCGAATATTCGAATATCAAGTATTCGAATATTCGAATATACAGTATTCGAATATTCGGATATCTAGTATTCGAATATTCGAATATCTAGTATCTAGTATTCGAATACTTGAAATTCGAATATTCGAATACTTGATATTCGAATATTTGAATACTTGATATTCGATTATTAGAATACTAGATATTTGAATACTTGATATTCAAATATTTGATATTCGAATATTCGAATATTGAATATTCGAATATTCGAATACTTGATATTCGATTATTCGAATACTGGATATTCGAATATTCTGATACTTGATATTTGAATGTTCGAATACTTGATATTCAAATATTCGAATACTTAGTGTTCGAATATTCGAATACTTGATATTCGAATGTTCGAATACTTGATATTCGGATTTTTGCATACTTGATATTCGAATACTTGATATTCGAATATTCGAATACTTGATATTCGAATATTCGAATACTTGATATTCGAATATTCGAATACTTGATATTCGAATATTCGAATACTTGATATTCGAATATTCGAATACTAGATATTCGAATATTCGAATACTTGATATTCGAATATTCGAATACTTGATATTCGAATATTCGAATACTTGATATTCGAATATTCGAATACTTTATATTCGAATATTCGAACACTTGATATTCGAATATTCGAATACTTGATATTCGAATATTCGAAAACTCGATATTCGAATATTCGAATTTCGGATATTCGAATATTCGAATACTTGATATTCGAATACTTGATATTCGAATAATCGAATACGTGATATTCGAATATTCGAATAATAGATATTCGAATATTCGAATACTTGATATTCGAATATTCGAATACTTGATATTCGAATATTATTCGAATACTTGATATTCGAATATTATTCGAATACTTGATATTCAAATATTCGAATACTTGATTTTTGAATATTCGAATACCTGATATTCGAATACTTGATATTCGAATATTCGAATACTTGATATTCGAATATTCGAATACTTGATATTCGAATATTCGAATACTTGATATTCAAATATTCGAATACTAGATATTCGAATATTCGAATACTAGATATCCGAATATTCGAATACTGGATGTTCGAATATTCGAATACTTGATATTCGAATATTCGAATACTTGATATTCGAATATTCGAATACCTGATATTCGAATATTCGAATACTTGATATTCAAACATTCGAATATTAGGTATTCGAATATTTAAATATTCGAATATTTGAATATTAAGTATTCAAATATTCGAATATTCAAATATTCGAATACCTAATATTCAAATATTCGAATACCTAATATTCAAATATTCGAATACTTAATATTCGAATATTCAAATATCAAGTATTCGAATATTCGAATATCAAGTATTCGAATATTCGAATATCAAGTATTCGAATATTCGAATACTTGATATTCGAATATTCGAATACTTGATATTCGAATATTCGAATACTTGATATTCGAATATTCGAATACTTGATATTCGAATATTCGAATACTTGATATTCGAATATTCGAATACTTGATATTCGAATATTCGAATATTCAAATACTAGATATTCGAATACTTGATATTCGAATATTCGAATACTTGATATTCGAATATTCGATTACTTGATATTCGAATATTCGAATACTAGATATTCAAATATTCGAATACTAGATATTCGAATATTCGAATACTTGATATTCAATACTTGATATTCGAATATTGGATAACTTGTTGTTCGAATATTGGAATACTTGTTATTCGGATATTGGAATACTTGTTATTCAAATATTCGAATACTTGATATTCGAATATTCGTACTTGATATTCGAATATTCAATTACTTGATATTCAAATATTCGAATACTAGGTATTCGAATATTCGCATATTCGAATACTGGATATTCGAATATTCGAATACTGGATATTCGATTATTTGAATACTGGATATTCGAATATTCAAATACTGGATATTCGAATATTCGAATACTTGATATTCGAATATTCGATTACTTGATATTTGAATATTCGAATACTACATATTTGAATATTCGAATACTGAATATTCGAATATTCGAATACTAGATATTCGAATATTCGAATACTAGATATTCGAATACTTGATATTCGAATATTCGAATACTTGATATTTGAATATTAGAATACTGGATATTCGAATACTTGATATTCGAATATTTGAAAACTTGATATTCGAATATTCGAATACTAGATATCCAAATATTCGAAAACTTGATATTCGGATATTCGAATACTAGATATTCGAATATTCGAATACTAGACATTCGAATATTCGAATACAAGATATTTGAATACTTGATATTCGAATACTTAATATTCGAATATTCGAATACTTGATATTCGAATATTCGAATACTTGATATTCGAATATTCGAATACTTGATATTCGAATATTCGAAAACTTGATATTTGAATATTCGAATATTGGATATTCGAATATTCGAATACTTGATATTCGAATATTTGAATACTTGATATTCGAATATTCGAATACTTGATATTCGAATATTCGAATACTTGATATTCGAATATTCGAATACTTGATATTCGAATATTCGAATACTTGATATTCGAATATTCGAATACTTGATATTCGAATATTCGAATACTTGATATTCGAATATTCGAATAATTGATATTCGAATATTCGAATACTTGATATTCGAATATTCGAATTCTCGATATTCGAATATTCGATATTCGAATAATCGAACACTTGATATTCTAATATTCGAATACTTGATATTCGAATATTCGAATACTTGATATTCGAATATTCGAATACTTGCTATTCGAATATTTGAATACTTGCTATTCGAATAATTGATATTCGAATACTTGATATTCGAATATTCGAATACTTGATATTCGAATATTCGAATACTTGATATTCGAATATTCGAATACTTGATATTCGAATATTCGAATACTTGATATTCGAATATTCGAATACTTGATATTCGAATATTCGAATACTTGATATTCGACTATTCGAATATTTGATATTCGAATATTCAAATAGTTGATATTCGAATATCCGAATTCCAAGTATTCGAATATTCGAATACTTGATAATCGAATATTCGAATACTTGATATTTAAATATTTGAATACTTGATATTCGAATATTCGAATACTTTATATGCAAATATTAGAATATTTGATATTCGAATATTCGAATACTTGATATTCGAATATTCGAATACTTGATATTCGAATATTCGAATACTTGATATTCGAATATTCGAATACTTGATATTCGAATATTCGAATACTAGATATTCGAATATTCGAATACTTGATATTCGAATATTCGAATACTAGATATTCAAATATTCGAATACTTGATATTCGAATACTTGATATTCGAATATTCGAATACTTGATATTCGAATATTCGAATACTTGATATTCGAATATTCGAATACTTGATATTCGAATATTCGAATACTTGATATTCGAATATTCGAATACTTGATATTCGAATATTCAAATACTTGATATTCGAATATTCGAATACTTGATATTCGAATATTCGAATACTTGATATTCGAATATTCGAATACTTGATATTTGAATATTCGAATACTTGATATTCGAATATTCGAATACTTGATATTCGAATATTCGAATACTTGATATTCGAATATTCGAATACTTGATATTCGAATACTTGATATTTGAATATTCGAATACTTGATATTCGAATATTTGAATACTTGATATTCGATTATTCGAATATTCGAATAGTTGAAATTCGAATATTCGAATACATGATATTCGAATATTCGAATACTTGATATTCGAATATTCGAATACTTTATATTCGAATATTCGAATACCTGACACTCGAATATTCGAATACAAGATATTTGAATACTTGATATTCGAATACTTGATATTCGAATATTCGAATACTTGATATTCGAATATTCGAATACTAGATATTCGAATATTCGAATACTTGATATTCGAATATTCGAATACTTGATATTCGAATATTCGAATACTTGATATTCGAATATTCGAATACTTGATATTCGAATATTCGAATACTTGATATTCGAATATTCGAATACTTGATATTCGAATATTCGAATACTTGATATTCGAATATTCGAATACTTGATATTCGAATATTTGAATACTTGATATTCGAATACTTGATATTCGAATATTCAAATAATAGATATTCGAATATTCGAATACTTGATATTCGAATATTCGAATACTAGATAATCGAATAATCGAATACTTGATATTCGAAAATTCGAATACTTGATATTTGAATATTTGAGGACTTGATATTCGAATATTCGAATACTTGATATTCGAATATTCGATATTCGAATATTCGATATTCGAATATTCGCATACTTGATATTTGAATATTCAAATACTTGATATTCGAATATTCGAATATTCAAATACTTGATATTCGAATGCTTGATATTCGAATATACGAATACCTGATATTCGAATACTTGATATTCGAATACTTGATATTCATATATTCGAATACTTGATATTCAAATATTCGAATACTAGATATTCGAATATTCGAATACTAGATTTCCGAATATTCGAATACTGGATATTCGAATATTCGAATACTTGATATTCGAATATTCGAATACTTGATATTCGAATTTTCGAATATTTGATTTTCGAATATTCAAATACTTGATATTTGAATATTCGAATGCTAGATATTCGAATATTCGAATAGTAGATATTCGAATATTCGAATTCTTGATATTTGAATACTTGATATTCGAATATTCGAATACTGGATATTCGAATATTCGAATACTTGATATTCGAATATTCGAATACTTGATATTCGAATATTTGATTACTCGATATTCGAATACTAGATATTCAAATATTCGAATACTAGATATTCGAATATTCGAATACTAGATATTCGAATATTCGAATACTTGATATTCGAATACTTGATATTCAAATATTGGAAAACTTGTTATTCGAATACTTGATATTCGAATATTCGTACTTGATATTCGAATATTCGAATACTAGATATTCCAATATTCGAATTCTTGATATTCGAATATTCGAATACTTGATATTTGAATATGCGAATACTTGATATTTGAATATTTAAATACTTGACATTCGAATATTCGAATACTTGATATTCGAATATTCGAATGCTTGATATTCGAATATTCGAATACTTGATATTCGAATATTCGAATACTTGATATTCGAATATTCGAATACTAGACATTCGAATACTTGATATTTGAATATTCGAATACTTGATATTTGAATATTCGAATACTTGATATTCGAATATTTGAATACTTGATATTCGAATATTCGAATAGGTACTTGATATTCGAATATTCGAATACTTGATATTCGAATATCTAGTATTCGAATATTCGAATATCCAGTATTCGAATATTCGAATATCAAGTATTCGAATATTCGAATATCTAATACTATATGAATACTAGGAAACACAATTGAATTGAACTTGATTCAGGATGTCAGTAATTGGTTCCTCACACCGTCAGTAATTGGGCATGCATGTCAGTAATAGGTGAAAAAAGACGTATCCATATTCTGGACGAAAAAATTATCTGGCTCGTTATATTGATAATTTTAAGGGGTGAAATAGAAAAATCCAATTTTGGCCTAACGGAAAAAATTTAAATTGTGAGGATCGGTTGATAAATACGGGAGAAATGGTTGAAAAACCAAAAAAAAATCCTGGAAGTGTCAGTAGGTAATTGGTGCCTTTACCCTACCTAATAACATTATCATGGTTCCAAAAGTATCATTTTTTGGAGCGAAAAGTGGCAAGTTGACGAGGTACCAGCTCAGGATCAAGACCCGGGAAGTGTGCGCGTGAAACGAACCCTTTACATTGAGATAAGTAGACCTCAACACATTTCCCTGCAGGTAGTTCAAGTCATTTTCTTGTGACATGCCTCCTTGAAAATAAGAGCCCTCCTTGGCTAAAATTCGAAGTGTGAAACAGTAGCTTTTATCTTGAAATAATCGCTGGGACTGTGGCTTCAACACTTGAAACTCTTGTCATTTCCCCAGTAGCTTCCATAGCGAGTGAAAGAAGTACGGATCATTCTCCGAGGACACTTTGAAGCACCATGGTTTCCTGAACTACCTGGATGGGTACGAACTCTTACGGAAAGGGTGAAATAATGTGCGTCATTTGGGATGAACAATCACTCTACGAAGTGGAAGAACGGGGCTCAACCCACAACTTAAACCCACAAACTCAACCCACACCCTCAACTTGCAATCTCAACTAAAAAATTTAACCCACAAAACCAACTTACAATACCGTTGACATAGTAGGGCTTTGGTAATTGTAAGAATCGCGGAATGGCACATCAGTGGGTCATGGAGGATAACCCGCATGACTCCCAAGCATCAAAGGGTAGGAATACATTCCAAATTTTGGGTTCTACTTCTGTATTTGAGATACGAGAGGACTCGGGTTAAAAATTGATACGGCGTACGGTGGACGCAAAAATAATTGATTGCAGATTTGTGTTCCAGACTTAGGGAACGGAGGGAGAGAAAGTAGGGGGTGTTGTAAAAAAATTCTCGGCAGATTATTTCTGAAAATAATGTACCAAAAACAAAATAAATAATTAAAAAATATGTTCAAGTACAGTATGCTGCATTTACTTGGTGAATATGCAGGATTAGATCTGCGTTATCTGCCCCTCCCCCCCATTTCATGCTACCAAATAGACTAACTGGTCACATAGTCATCTCTCGTCATTAGTACGGTCGAGTTGGTAAGCCGATACAACTAAATCACGGACACCCAGACTGACCAGCGGTTCGACCTCAGTGGCCTCGTTACATGGGGAAACTGAGGCTCCAACCGGACTGCACATTTTGTAGAACGCTGGAAAATAGTTGGAAGCATCAAAACTTGGAGTTTTTGGAAGCATGAAAACATTGTCCCAAAAAATTTTGGAAACTGAAATATACAAAGTGCTATGCAAAACTACGGATTTTGCCCTGTTATATTGGCATAGATAAGCTGTGACAGGATCAGAATCCTCCTCTCCAACTCAATCAAAAATATTCATGTTTAGAGCGCCACGCGTTTCGGAGGCACGAGAAACAGGATGGACGAGGGGTGGGAGAGAAGAAGCAATCAATCAAGCTTATAGGTTGGGTTAAGTATGCGGTAAGTAGGTTTTAGTATTCAGGAATGAAGGGTCACAAATTCAAGTCATCAACTGAACGGCTCATTTCCATAATATGTGTAATTTTTAATCGGTGTCAATCCATGTTAATCATTGATTGTTACTTTCTGGCAACGATATGCTCGTGCATGAAGCTTTTTCCCTTGCCACTCTATCATAGTGTCCATTATGGTCTCTTGATCCGTTCAGCGGTGCTAATGTGGATGGCATTCGTCTAATGGCTTTTCGTGCCAGGGCCACCAGCCAACAGACGAGGCCTAATCCCAGGCAGAAAATGAGATTCCTCAACTATTGGGACTGGAATCTGGAACTGGTAGTGTCGTTTCCATCTAACTCTGTCAGCTTTTGTCAGTCCCGAAGAGAACGTTTGGCTGTTCTCTGGTGACATCCTATTTTGTGATAAACTGACTTTTCCCCTACCGCAGGCCATCCATTTCACCTTCGGTGGCGCCGGTTTCGGACACTAATTGAAACTCACTGTCAAACATTTGGAGCTAAATTGTTCTGAGGAGTCACACGATCACGGTATAAACCGGCCATTCTATTTCAGTTCGTTTCATTTTTTGACACTGGCTAATTTATGATACTGAGTGGTCGAAGTGGTCGATTTATGTATCTATTTATATGACCTGATCTATGGGCATTGCATTTCAATTCAACGCTGCAAATTATCAATGCCATGTTTTATTAATAATTAGGAATTAGTCGCACTCGCCTCACGACGTCCTGGTGCATTTTGATGCTCCATCGGATTGGCCTTTGTTTTGTAACCAATTGAACTGAATTATTGATGAAGTTTTAATAACTTCATTCCACCTGGACCTTGGATGATGCTCGTGTTCATGTTCCTGGGGAGGGGTGTCCGATTGTCAACGTGTCACGTTCTGCCTAAGGATTCTGGGAGGTCGAGGTGGCTAAGCCGTAAGACTTTCTGTGTTAGCAAAGGCGAGGGGGTCTTCAGTTCAATTTTCACAGCCCAACTCCACTGTCGAGGCAAAAAATCCACGTCCTGAGCTTGACAATCCCTGGCTCAGCCCGACGGGCTTGCTCAGTGAACTCTGAACCTATTCTAACCAAATAGGTTCAACGCGTTGGATCCGGTTCCTCTCCACTCAAGGGAGTGAGGCAATGAGTAGCCGTGGATCGCAGTACATAACTGCTGTTAGACTAGAGCGACAGGTCCTGACTAGTTCCGACCCTCTCCTTGAGAGCGGCAGGGCACGTTACGGAAAATTTCAGTTGGCGGGCTAAAAGCCAACGCCTGGAACGGCGGTTTACTTTTTTTTTTTAATTTTTACTCGTGTTCCTGGACCACCATTCCGAGATAGGTGGTCTGTTACGTTTAAGCCGTTTGTCTGCAAATCATAAGATCCGCAGTTCTATGTATTTCCGCCTGATTAGAATAAATTGAAATCCAATGATCGATAAATATTCTCAGTACCGTCAATTTCGCTCTCGTCCGACGGCGTATCCCACCTAGCGTGAAAGGACCAAGAGCCTGAACTGATACGGATAACCTGACAAAGGGCTCGGCGTTCACGTTGCACAGTGCACGTCGGGCCTGAGAAAGAGCCCATCTCGGACGCAGAGGCCGAAGGGAAACTTGAAGTCAGTTGATCAAGTTGAGGCTCACCCTTTGTGCCGTCCGCGAATGACGTGCTTCGACTTTGTACGTCCCTCTACCCCTTTTCCAACCACGTTTCCACCGCCGATCCTGTTACCCGAGAACGTACCTACAACCGGCCCACTTAGAAAACCCTTTCCTCACTTAGCAAACCCCATCTCCACTTAGTTCCCCGCTAAGTTTCCTCCTTGCGGAACTTAGGACCTCCAACCTGAGTTCCTACTAATCCTATCAGAGCTCCCTCGATTCCTTGTCTCGATTAATATCCTTGTCCACAGAACAGTTAGCTACCAGTGGCCCTTAATTCAGTCCATTACGGACAAATCCTTCCGATCCGATCCCTATAATAAGGAATTACTTATTGAATTCGGCCTAATCACTCGGAAGAATTTTAATAATAAAACTTAGGAGAAGAATGGCCAATCAGAAGCCAACATTCTGACGGATTCTGACTGTATCTGTTCAATTTTTGCTGCCTATTTTACCTATTTTTCAAATCAGAGTTGTTGTTACATTTGCTGCGGACTGCGCGTCGGTATGCGTCGCGACGCCACGATGGACGAGCGATTAGGCCATGATAACGATTTTTAACAGTTTAACAGTTCAGGTTCCGTGGATCCTACTGTGTGTGACGCGAATTGACAACTTTTTTGGAATTTTAGATTATTAGATTAAACGAAAATTGCTCGAATAAACTCGAGATGGGCCAGCTCATGTATGGGTACACCGAATTCAGTCCTGTTCAGTATAGTAGCTGAAGGTAGAAATCAAGGATATTGGGGAAGCTGATGATGTTTGGTTCATTAGGCAGACTCTCTATCCATACACACTGCCTCACACCCTGTCAACCCTTCAGCTCCGGTGGGCCAATTTACTCGACCCTTCGACAGTGCGAATGTCAACATCATCCAGGGAAGAATTAGGGTAACTGTAGGGGCGTCGAGGTGAACCCATCCGACCTTCCATACCTGTCCTGACCCTTGGGTCCAAGGGATGCCCGACATTAATTAAAACGTAAATCCGATTCCTGCTTGATGGTAGCAACCTTTATCAAACGCGTTTACTTTCCAACAGCCGGACTGAAAATTAAAATCAAATCATACTAAAGCCGGCCATTCACGAAAGGGCTCTGGGAAAACCGTCAATCGTCATTTTTTCAATGATGGTTGAATACCTAGTTAAATAAAAACAAAAAAATAACTACTGCGGATTGGAAAATGAATCTATTCGATAGGATTGCTCATGTATTAGAGTTCGAATTGGATGAATTTTATTGAAAATATAAAAAGGTGAAATTGATCGAAAACCGAGGAAGAATTACGAAGAGTGGGCTTGACATCCGATAAAGTTCGAATGACATGGCACGATACGTACAAACATCAAGCATATTTTTTATGCCAATCGTGGAAAACGAATTGACACCTCAATTTGAGAGTACATTTTAAGTGCAGCAATTTAATCGGCATTGCAAGCAGCATGTTCTGAAGAATAGATTGTTTGAATTCCATAGGATGAAAACTGTAAAAGGGTATTTCACAAAATCTGTTCCCAGTCCCCGCAACATTAATTTTGTTTTTGGGTCAATACCTTTCCCGTTCCTGGTGGAAAGAAAAACTCTATTTTTCCTTGCTTTGAAAGAGAAAATGTCAGCGATTGGGGCAGCGTCAGCAACCGGTTCATTTACTCTACCTAACAGAAGTAATGAAAGGTTACAATTTGAGCTATCGGCATTTCCATACCAAAACTATATCAATACAGTACCATCCAGACGTTTTGCCGGAGTTCAAGCACATTGAATTAACTACCGCGAGAAAGCGAAATAAAATGTGCGACAAAGAATTGAATGAAATGCACCGCTGCTCTGCGCAGTGATGAATCGAGGGCGTTTTTAATTTAGCCGATTCTCCAGGGGCCAGTAATTTGTCGTAACGAACTGCTCCACTCCCTAAGTAGACCTCTCAGCTCTGAAGTTGTCAGAAAACTGTCTCGAGACTTTAGCTCATTAAACCCTACTTCGATTAAACTTATCAGGAAAATAAAGGCTAGGCTGAGAAGGGGAGAAGAGAAATTGTGATGGAAATACATCTTGGAGGCTTCCCTGTCTCCATCCATCGTTCTATTTTAATTTACTTGGCAACTTTTATCTTTTGCTTTTATGAATTCTGAGTGCTTCAAAGCTCTCGAAGACCGACTCGCTGAAAGGTTCCCACTTTTTGCTAAGCCGATTCCTTTGCAAAAATTAAGTAGCATCGGCGAAATCCCCGTAAATGTCAATGTTCATTTTCGAAGGGGGCCCTAGAAAAACTGCTATCGGTAAGCTTCAGAATTTAGACGAGCTTATTCAAAACTCGAACCAACGAGACTGTGGAATGGAGGGGATATTTTCGCTTCATTTCCAATCTTCAAACAGGAATTTCCGAAGCTGAACACTGGCATAACAAGGGCGTATTCAACATCCTTACCGACACCTTTCACGCTCATGGAACAAGCCGATGTTTTCGTGAATTTCATTTCCTACCTAGCTCACGGTCCTCTACAACTTCGACACGTGATGACGCATCTTGAAAAAAGATGACAAAAGCATACTAACTTAGAAAGTTGCGTAATTTTAACTAACTTACGTGATCAAAACATGTGATCGCAAAAACTCACTATTGTGCGCCCTGCTTGGCCATACCGTGCTGAAGTGGCGCCTTCAGTACAAAGGATGTCATATACACGATGAGAATGTCATACATCACCCGTATGTGGACTTGACTACCACAGCTTGAACGGACTTCGTCGAGGTGAGTAGACCTGTCTGGTTTAGAGGCACCAAAATGAACGTGCAATGTGTTCTGATCCCTAGGAAGTTGCCCAGTCGCTTTTGCTGTCAGCGTAGACTTCATCGACAGATTTGAGCTTGAACAGTCACTCGGCTTTGACCTTTGACTGGTCAGAGAACCCCCTTGCAAGTGTTTGGCTCTGACAAGTTGACCACCTCAAAGCTACACGATCAGAAGCCCATGTACAGCCGGACACCTAATTAACACATTCTCATCCTTTGATATGCGTCGTCGCCAATAACAAAGGCGAGAGCGCTTGAGAAATTCAGTTTGAAATTTTCACAGGTTGTGTGAGATTCAGTTCGAATACTATTTTCAACAGTTAACTTTCATACTATTCCGAAATAAATGGGAGATAAACGCACTCTACAACAGCTTCCACTGAAACTCACTTTCGCTCAAGTGAAAAACAAGGGGAAGGTGAAGATCGTTATTTTGCTTATATTAACTAGAATTTAGCGCTAAGTAAATAGTTGTTTTCTCGTCGGAAAACGAGAAACCGACGCTCTGAATGAGCCATTAAGTATACCTTCCCTTCTTAGCAATCAAGAAGAGAGCCTCATTTTCGACCTTCCTTTCTCAGAATGGGAATCAAACCCAAGAACTCTCTAAAAGGTCGGGCCAAATTGATTAAAGCACTACCTGAGCTCCCCGTTTTGCATTAATCTCATTGCTTTTAGACGTGTCGAGTATCAAACTACTTCAATGCCGACGTTTCGAGTTTGAACTGCTACTTGCTCCCTCGTCAAGTGGTCTGGGTCTTATGCTCTCGGACGAGATATGCGCGTTCATTTACTTTGAGCAAATCACCTGAATCCTTGTCAAAGTGGAGGCCATACGCTTCTGATGCTGAAACGCCATCGAGCTTCTACTCGGTAAGTGGCACATCCGAGAACACACGAAGGAAGATCGTTGGTTGTTTTACTACACCTGAATTCCATGCTGAGCTAAGTAGGTACTCATAAGTATCCGCTTTCAATCCCATGGGAATTTGAAAATCGATGGAGATAGTACTTAGAGGCCCATTTTAGTTAGGGGGAGTTTCGAAACCCCGCATACGCTTTCAGAAAAGCAGCATGGAAAAATAATAAGGCAAAATGAGTGAAAGACCTGGGGATAAACTGTAATCTTAGATCGGAAGTCCTTAGTTTTATGGTCTGTAAAAGATCACCACCCTGAGAAAGAACATCCCCGTAAGTCTGCCGTCCCTCCTTCTAGGTGATTAACTTTATTTACTCCAGGGCTAACTACATCCAAGGATTAAACGGAGAAACAAGTTCCGTTTTACTGCCAAGGACTACAACACCAGGACCTTGCTGCAACCCTTCCGTAACGAAAATCCTCCCTCCTTTGTTCGGTGCTGGCCTTTCTAATAAGTAGGTAGTAGGAGTTAAGGGTTAAGGAAGTGATAAAATTGTGCAAAATTGCCTTTCTACAGACGAAAAAGCACTCAAAAACACAAGCCGTTGCCGCTTCGGTCTTTTTTTGAAGCCCATATGAAACGCTAGGGAAGAGAACAATCTCCTAGCCAATTTTAGCGGAAATGCGATCCAAACAACGGATTAGATAGTCCCTAATGAGCCACCCCATCTGGTAATTTGAACGATAATTCCGTTTCACAGTCGGGCGAACTTTGCCATTTTGACCGTTTTGCGTTTTATACGAAGCTAAAAGTCATTGTAAGGCTACCTAATTCCGCCCTTTAACCCCCATAACACCTCAGGGAACCATTGACTTTACATACCTACCTACTTCGGAACAGATCCGGGAGGCTCTTCTGAACGGTAAAAGCGTGAGATTATCATGGTAAACTCTGACTCGATGTTGGCTAAAACACACGATCTTCTTCCAAAATGGTTTTTTATTCGAAGTATTTCCAAACCATCGCCAATGACGGCGTTAGAACTGTTCTCAAAGAACATCATCGTTTTATTTTTGTTGGACAATAAATTACTAGCTGTCAGACAAAGATATCAAACTTTCCATGACTAGAAAAATGTCATCGGAAAACTGCTGGTGTATTACCAGCTATTGATTACTTACCACGCAATAACTGCGCGGGTGTACCGGTGAATATTAAGGTTACCCTGGCATGTTTTCAATATAAAATTCTCAAATTTATAAGGCGAGCACGAGCTCAAAACATAAAACCAGGACGATGGTTGGCAGTAATAATTTCAAAGTGCTCTATGTTGGCTAACAGCCACGCAGAGATGTTTTTAGGCAATAACACCGGGCCGCAATTTATTACCGAATGACTTTCTGAATTGAGACTGAATCTGGAAAACGCCAATGGTTTTATCGCTGTCATAATTTCTCATTTAGATAAATTAGAACAGCGCTATTTGCTTGACTGATATTATGCAAAGAATAGCTCGTAAAACGCTAATGGAAGTAATTCCCCCATATCCTGCATTGGAAATGACATTATCGAGTACAAATCACCCCACTTATCTTTTTCCGTGATAATCGGATCCAATGATTTTATCGTCCTTTCGGACAATGGGTCTGACATTTATTTGAATTGTGCACCATAAACGAACCTTATATAACAAATTGGTTCTCGTAAAACCCAGCATCGAAAAATACTTGATCCACCTCCTTTCAGCTGGGATTTGCAAATAATTGCCTCACAATAAATTGCCAACGTGCGGCGGTAATTCCAGCGATGATCCAAACGACGATGGCGAATTGTTTTAGGAAGTTACATGGCGTCGAACCAGCTTCACCCGCGCAAGCGTAATTAGATAATTATTTCCCCAACTCTGGTACCTACGTCAATGATCCAGTTGCAGGGACTATGTACCGTACTGGGCAAACCCGTACCGGCAATGAATTTTTCTTCCTCACCACTTCTCGGAAAATCGGCCCAACGATGCCATATTAATAGGTACAAAGGTAACAAGCCTGACCGGAAAAACAAATTTCGGGTCACGAAGGTACACCCTACTAATTGTAGGTCGAAAGTGAAAATAATTCATTACCATCCCACCAGTGAGATACAACTTCAAGGTTTAATTTTCCCATCCGGAAACCGCGGCTTTCGGTCGCAGCCCTTTTTCACCAAAACTGGACCACTACTTCCATTATTCATCCAAGATTAATGATTCCTGAGGGCAAACGACAGATTGGAAATCACATCAAGATCCTTGCTGGCTCTTGATAAATTGTCGGCTCGTCCGTTTTGCGACTATTAGCGCTTTTATATCCCTTTGTGCCGCTAGTTATTTTTGGCGTTACCTTCGCCACTAGCGGAAGGTAACATCAATCAAGAATCAGATGCTGACAGGAATTGAAAAATGGATACATGAGCAAATTTACCGCTCATCCTCTGTGACACGATTATGAAAGTGTAGCATTAGTTGGATTCAGAAGTTGCCACTTTCAATAAGCAAGGCCGCGTTTTTTCCGCGCCGCTAACCAACTTCCGCTCATTTTTTCCCCAGCATGTTTTTCTTACTCGTCCCACCATCCATCTGTTTACAAATTTATAACAAACTTCATTTTGACAGAAACAAATGACTGATACAGCTCGAGTTTCCTACTCACTCCCCCCGGTCCACGGGTAGCAGGAGTTGAAGGGTGAAACTTTCCAACCGCAGCCTTAGAGCCACGGTTCTTGTTGATGGTCGACCATCAAAACTCAGTTCAGCTGTGAAAATGCAGCCCTCTTTGTTACCAGTGCTCAACTTGGAAATTGAATAACTTTCGACGTATAGGGTGACGCTGAAAACAATAACAGATGCCAAGTTTTGTGCGGTATTACCCCGCAGCTGGAAGTAGAAGAATAATTTTAGGAATATAAATTTACTTCATCGTGCTAACCCAACGGGGGACATTTTTGCAAATTAATCCTAATTTTTAATCAGAAACTGGAGCGTCAAATTTCAACAGTACGGTAAGTACCGTTATATACGGAATCGTTCCCACTTATGGTGATCTAGACACCAAAACACTCAATTTCAGGAAAAACAAGAACCGTATTGCGGAGGATTTGAAGCAAAAATATTTTCCAACCCGAACCATGTCGAATCGTCGAAATTCCTCCAGGGAGGGCTATTGTTATTCGGAATATCCGCCTACGATATTTTTCCGCATTCACTCAGTCCGTTTGTTTTGGGGGAAAAATGTCAAGAATGCACAGTCCGGGGAATCGTTCTTCAGTGAGAACATTGCTTCTGAATCTCCGATCCAATCTTCGCTTTTTGGACGAAAACCCAAATCCATCCGATTCTTAATTACGGAAGTAAAACATTTTCAAGTTAAATTAAAAATGTTCCAAACCAAGTTGAGAATTTTTTAAATCAAATTGACGACTTTCAAATTGAGAATTGTGAAAATCAAATTGAGAATTCCCCAAACCGAATTCAGAATTTTTCAATCCAATTTGAGGAATTTCCAGACCATTTTTACTTACCATTGCTACCTGCGATTGGGAAAACCCGTTCCAATCTGTGTTTTAACCAACCATCGGCTTTCACGAACTGTTGACTGCCATACTGTTGGAGTTGGTAGACTTTATCATACGTTTTCACAATCGGTGGTGAAGTTTGTCCTTGGAAGAGAGTGTGCTCCCTATAAGAGTTATAGCATTACGAGTGTGCGTATTATTATAACGAAGTTGGCTTCCACAATCCGCACATATGACCCATTCTTGAGCAAAGCACTCCGAGTTACTTATCAAGATGGAGTTCTCACTTTCTTCCCTCGGTTCAATTCTCTAGCTAACTTGCCAAAGGTTGTGAAGAAACTGTGAGAGAGGTTTTGATGAGGTTGAATAACAAGAGACTTGTCAAGAAAGGAGGATACGTAGTCACATATGTGCATTGCTGAGCTGAGGGTATTGTTGAAAAGTAAATGAACCCAGCGACGATTCAAAGCGAAAATTTGGCTGTGGCGAAGTTGTTCCTTATAGTCAAAGCTGGAATTAGATCTCAGCATATTAACCGATGAAAGTAAGCATGGTGAGACAAACCAAACATGAACTATTTCTTTGCATTTCCTGAACTTCTATTGAACGATGGGTGCGCCCACGCACGTTAGACCGTTCTCCTCCCCAGCCCACAGACTGTCTGAACTGACCGGTTATTTGGTAATTTTAGCATGGAAATGCATTGATAATTTTCCCGTTATCCATTGAAGAAGAATAACAAACATCGATGTAAATGCGCCAAAGTGAACATATACATAGGATCACCCAATCAGAGAATAGGGCGGGTGATACTGGCTCTAACAGTTGCCAGTACAAAGTAGTATAGCACCGCTCACTGGCTGTGATTAACTGCCGCCGAGCGATTGGAAGAAGCTGATGAGCTTGCAATAAAGGACAGGAATGAGGAAAAATAAAAAAAACCCTCATTGTTTGATCAGGAAATCCCGTTAATGAAGAGGTGTGCTAGTTGGGCCAAATGAGCTCCCAACCTACCAATTTCGAAACTAAAAGAACGATCCTTCGCTAGAGCAGGGTTTTGGAGTTCGGGAACTCTTATCCCGCCCGGCCGATACTCCTTATTGTTTCAGACTATGGGAAACAATGAAGAAAAGGGAACAATGAGGTTTTCCGACTAGGGCACGGACAACGGCCATCTTGTTAACCCTTTATTACCACCAATTAGCGTTAGTGCTTCCGTTTCGAGGCGGATCTGTTGCCTTTCCTCATGCCCTTTCTTCCCCGAGGAGTTCCCCCTCACTCGTATTTCTTTCAATTGGTCCGAACAATTTATTGGGCCCTGGTCGTGATCCGGGCATTGTTACTTATTTTGACTGTTCTTTTCGTTATCCTCCGGACGAAATGAATGTCAATGTGTGTGTTCTTGAGTACGTGGTGAATTTTACTGTAGGCATCTCATATTTTGGTTCCGCATATTTGCCGTTTTTTCCATATGTTTGCCCATGAGGGATTGTTGTACCAACGAGTTCCCTTATGAAGCACACTAACGAAAATACACGGAACGGCTGATGTCCCCCAATTTTAATAATACCCAGTTTTCTTCTGCATGGGAAAAAACGCAGCTTTAATCAGCCCAAAATCTATCACAAAAATAATCGACTATTCATGAAAGAAAAGTTACTAAGTAGATCAGTGGTATTCCAGGGGGGGTTTAATTTTTTTCCTCCCCGGTTTCATAAGCTAATTTTTTTTTAATTGAAACAAAATTTGATTACTTTCTTCCAAAATGAAAAGCTCGATGAAAACGAACGAAATTTTCCCATTTCAGTATTGTTGACATTGAGAAGAGTCCACGGGGGGAAGCGTATGGTCACAAATGGATCACATGGGCGGCTTCACCACCCCAGATGTAATTTATATTCGAAAAGTATATATAAATTCTCCATACCTTCCCCTCTCTTTCCTCACGCATTATTGAATGCATCTCGCTCTCAGGGAACGATAGCGTTGGCCGCTTGGAGAGCGGTAAATTTCATCTGAGAGGGTCAACATACCGATACGAAAATATTCTCATGAACCCCCTCCAGCATAACGTATGTAGCCTTGGCTCCAGTATGAGTGTATGTGCACGTATGAGATACCAGAAACCGTTCCATATAGGCCGCCCCTGTATATGCTTGGTCCATATATTGTGAATAAAGTATTAAGGCAAGATCCTATTTCCTTTTTGCGTTTATATAGAATACGTGTCAGGCTCTCACGGTCGTACCTTGAAATTCGTTCTAAGTAGGTACACTACACCAATGACAGTGATGTTGTTCCATTCCAATTCTTTGCCTGTCATGCCACTCACCTGAAGCTGAAATACAAAAAGCATTTGCATGATGAAGGGCATTCGAGAAAAAATGTATTACTTTTATTATGAATACGCGAACAAGAACTTCGACTGTGGGTACTAAAGTTTAGGGGACAGAAATACTGATCAACTATTAAACTGAGATATTTTTACGTTATTTCATTCTCCCTGTAATTCATTTCTATATTTTTATCTTATATTATGCATTTTAATAAATCCCCAGGACCATTTATTACGACTGTATCTTCAACATATCCGTCTCCATTGGTCGGTAGGTATAAAAAATTATCTCAGGAAAATCAATCGGGTCCAAAAAGAAATTTACCTACTATTTTCTCCCGTTGGTAGAACGTCCAGTGCAATATTGAAACGTAACTAATGGGCCACACTGTTCAATGGTAAAGGGTCTCTAGAGTTGGTGGTCGTTCTTCTCGTTGGGTAAGGTCAGTGTTGTTCCTATCCCTATCTTCCTTTCCATTCCACATTACATCCCATAGCTTGGGACTAATCACCAAGAAAAGTCGTTTCAACTCTGGCCCTCGCTCGTGTTGTTATTGAATTAGGGATGAGAGAGAAATGAATAGGGGAACGACGACTAACTTCAGAAGCGAACCAGTAATTTTATTGGCCAGTTGGAATTTATCACTGGCAATAACAGCAGAAGTCTTTGCCTCCTGTTCTCTGGTTTTCTTATCGCGTAAATTGAATGATTATTGTCCTTTTGATACATGATGGTATTTTGCTTTCTAATGGCCCTCGATTCTATAACAGAGAGAACAAATTACCATTTTCGTCCTTTTTTCCAAAACTTACGCTTTGATAATTAATTTTTCCAATTTTACGACCCAATTTACATTGTTTGCGATAGAAAATGTGCTCTCTGAAAGTTAAAGATAGATGAACGTTTCTGAAATGTTCCCCTCCTGCCATACCTCATGCTTAATATGCTTAATATGGTTACCTACAGCGAAGGATCTCTGTCTCGTTTTGGATAGTTTGATTCTGGTTCGATGGCGGAGTGAAAACTTGGGAGCCAGTGTCCAATAAAATGTTTTTGAAATTAGTGTGGCATTGGAAATGCGCAGCTGATGTAATACAGAGGCAGTTTTTGTAGGTATACATAATCTGATTTCGTATTCAACGAAAATATATTCGCATGCAAATGCTTCAAAGACCAAGTTAAAACTGTGCCCACCGTAATCAAATAGAAAGCGTACTCTGGTCCTCAAATCTTATTAAAATGTAGGCTCAAAAGACCAAACCCTTTGCTCAAGCGTCATGGAGCAGAAATTGCTGCATCGTCACCTCGCAAACGCTCAAGTAAAACAAACTGTAGCCCTTCTTAGTCCCATCTGTAGAGACTCAAAGAATCCAAGTTCAAACAAGAGCGCCCCGCGAATCGCAGACAGTATTTGGTTTGGCGAGGTGAGCCTGACATTTTCGTATTCCTATTTCTGGCCAAACAATCCTCGTTTCCCGCTATCCAGCCATTTAAAGTAAGTCCGCTGAACATATTGAGTTTTGTAGCATGATTGATGAGAAAATAATTTAAGGAAATGCTTCACGAGTCACCAACAACTCAATTATGTAAGTGGTCAATAAAGGCCGTTCCCGTACAAAACTTCAGCTTCCACGTCGAAGCTCTTCCCAAGCGAAGTTGGGCTGATGGTTGATAAGTGGTGTTGTTTCTTAGGCGACGATATGTTGCTTATTGAAAAAACACTCCTCAAGTGTTCCAAGCACAAATATTAAAAATTCAGAAATATCCATTCTCACCCCAGAAACGGTTTGTCATTCTGAGCGTTCTTGAGTGGACACAGTCACGTCCCCACACATCGCATGGAACCGTCGCTCAATATTTCACCGCTCTAGCTCTACATAGTTTTCACCTTCACTCCGCCGGTGACGCATAAATTCTTTCGAGAACGTAACAAAATCCCTCGCAAAAATGTACTTCGAGCTTTTCGACGCCGATCCCGCGTTCCCACGTGTTTCGATGTAGCCACGGTTTTTTTTCCTTTTTTTTTCGTCAAACTAAACAAAAGGCACCCTCTTTTGTCGCCGCGCCGCTGCCACTCGGCCGACATTTCCACTTTTCGATTCAATATAAAACTTTCCACTATATGCTGGGCCATTTTTTGAAAATGTCGTTTTCGTTATACCTCCACACTATTCACGAGCTCTTCTTGGCTCCATCCTAACAAGCATCCTACTTTCGAACCATGTTCTACAAATCCTCCCCGAGGATTGGAACCAATAACAAGGAAGAACTTTTCCCGCTCCCCAATACGCTACAACGGACCTTTTGTAACTTTCCCAGATAGGCGTTTATTCATTTTGCATCTCACGGTACATTTTTCCCAGCCGCTTCTCATTAGTGAATATACGCGGAAAACGTGCATGCAATCTAATTTTTTACAGCCGACGGCTGCACGGTGTAAAAGGACGTTCGCTGAATTCGTATGAGGCGTGTCGGACATTTTACACTTCGTATTCTGAAACTTTTGTAAATTGACGTATCGCGTTTTCCCTTCGCAATTTTCACCACGAGAAGACCGCTTTCAAATCTCCCCGGCCGATTGGGTTGATACAATTTTTCGTAGGAATACCATAGGTGCATGTTCGAAAAACGTCAACCGTCGGGAAACGACACTTAACGCTACACTCAGGTATCGTTTACAGATTAATGTGAGTTTTGCAAAACAATATCAACGTCTACGAGGCGAATTGTTTTCGGAAAATGATTGATTCATAACGTGTTTTGATTGTTTGAAATAGTTTCTTGAACAATAATTGTAAGAAGTTGCGGCGGAAAGCGCTCAAGCATCATTCTTCTGTGCTAAACCCATATAAAATGACTATTATGACCATGGAAGCTCGATGAAAATGTTTTTATGACAATCCATTCATAAAAATCTCAAATCCTCTAAATTTGGCCAATTTGGGACGAATGTTGGGGATAAACTGAGCAATAATGTAGACAGGGGGTTTTTGGGGGAACATTTTTTTAATTCAGGGGATTCTTGGGGACTTTTCGGTTGAGATCAAAGGGATTTCATCAAATGGATTTTGGAACCCTGCTCAGTGGGTTACGGGCTCGAATGAAAAATTAGGCTCGATGCCAAATTCGAATAAATTTTTTTTGCCAAAAGAAATTGACCCGGTAAGTACGGCAATCGTGTTAACACACACAAAAGTCAGCTTTCCTATGACAATCGTTTTGTATCATGAAACTCTAAAGAGTAAATATTACAGCGATTCGTGGTGAATTTCTATGAGGCATAAGCTTCAAGTCCATCACAACAAAATTTCCCAAATATCAACGAAGCCCTTCACAAATTCCTACCCACGCATTCCTTTCGGCTCCGGTACGCCGGAAATTGGTATTTTATTTAACCTTAATAGGCCCCAAACGTTCCTCGCCTCGCCCCCGTCAGTCGACGCCTCTCCAAACTCGGGAATCAATTGCAAAACCTGCTCCCTCTGAAGGAATGAGGATCTTGGCAAAGATCCTCACTCTTGTGGGCAATGCTCCAACTCCTTCCACGTTCCCAGCTTCTTCCCCTGTACTAATTAAATCCGCTCGACGATCGATAAGAGAGGCCTCTTCATAGGCAGTCGTATCGACGAGGAGAGAAATGTGAGATTTCTGACGCCGGAGGTCGTTTTTTGTTTACGCCGAATATTACTGACGACGTCAACGTTAACGATACTTTCACAGCTGCCAAAAATAGTCGCTGTTTTCAGCGATCGGCCAAGATTCCGAATGATTCATTTTGAAAATTGCCTTTTGAGGCAGATGTGCATGATTTTACAGAATAAGATTCATTCAACCTAACTTCTAACCCCTTACCTTATATCTGATAGGTAGTGTAGGAAATTCAACTCCTAGGGAATAAAGAACTCGGAATACTATTTTTATTTAGAGCGAATATAGAAAAACGATATAACTCGAGATGCGAATACTACACGCGAAAATGCGAATACACAATGAAAAAAGTCAGCTGTCACTGTGAAGAAGAATCCATAGCGACTGACGTAGCAACCGCACCGCTGAGCGCTACTCAAGCAGCCGCGCGTCTCCAAGTTTGAAGTCGCGGGAGCCGAACATCCTCCCCGGCTTTGGCGGCGCCAAGTCCTGTGGATGTTTACTGCGAAGGGAGAGGACACAGTTTTCGTAGAGGACGGCAGGAGATGCCGTCGCTGGTTTTCACTTCGGCGACACGAGACACATTGTCCGGGCCCGGAAATAGGCTGATGATGCGTCCAAGTTTCCAGGACAAGGGAGGCAGATTATCCTCCTTAATAATCACGACTTGTCCTACTTTTGGAGGGAACTTGGAGTCCGGTTGGTTCCATTTTAAAAGAGTTTGTTGAGAAGTGATGTACTCAATTGACCATCTCTTCCAGAAATGATTTGCCAGTTCCATGACATGTCGATACTGTCCTTGGAGAGACGAGGACGTCTGAAATGGGTCCGGAGCGTTGGGAGGTGCAGAGTTCATAGGTCGAAGAATGAGAAAGTGTCCTGGAGTCAGGTACTCTATGTTGTCGGATCCGTTGGGAGAAATATCTTCTAATGGTCGAGAATTCAATATGGATTCAATACGCGTCAGGAGTGATTGGAATGCTTCAAGGTCTAAACGCTGGTCTTTCATAGTAGTGTGAATCAACCTTTTGGCTTGTTTTACAGTAGCCTCCCAGAGTCCGCCAAAATGCGGGGCTCTCGGAGGTATGAAGTGCCATTGGGTGCCGTGTGTGGCGGCTTCCGCGGCTGAGAGTTCTCGGTGTTCTGGATCTTTGATCAAACTTTGAAGACGTCGCAATTCCGAAGCAGCACCCACGAAATTCCCTCCATTATCAGAATAAACGTGAGTGGGATTTCCTCGGCGGTCACAGAAACGTCGAAAAGCTGCGATGAAGGACGGCGTGGAAAGTGATGTGGCAACCTCGAAGTGAACGGCTTTGCTGACGAAGCATACGATGACAACCAAGTACGCTTTCAACGTGGCGATTCCTCGGAGTCTTGCTGCACTGATGGAGAATGGGCCAGCATAATCTATGCCGACTGTCAGGAAAGCGGACGAGACGGTCGTACGGGATGGTGGGAGCTGTCCCATAGGAGGCTGGAAAGGTATCGGTTTTAGCTGGAAGCAGTGATTACACTGAGACAACTGGCGACGGACTACTTCTTTGCCATTGATGATCCAAAATTTCTGACGGAGGTGACCTAAGGTAATTTTCGGTCCGCCATGCAGATTAAGCTGGTGTGAGTGCTCAATAACTAACTTCGTGAAATGATGATTGGGAGGAAGTAAAACTGGATGTTTTGCATCCTCGTGTTGGTGAGAAGCCGCCAAACGACCATATATTCTGATCAAGCCCGAGGTGTCAATAAATAGTCCAAGAGTGCGCACTAGCTGGGAAGATCGGTTATTCTTCTTGATGTCTTTAATCACGTGATTCAACGTTTGCGATTGAGCTCGTTTTGCCAGGAGGAGTAGTGATTTTCGGAGCTCTTCTGTTGTGAGAGGCCCCGTTGCGACGTCTGTCTTAGACAACTTGAATTCGATGAATCTCCTTAACCATGCTGTCGAACGAACAAGTTTTGTTAGGGATGAGAATTGTGTTTCCCATTGCTGGCTGAATGGATCGGCGGCTACGACGGCTGACACAGGCGAAGATAATTTGATCTCAGCAGCTATATCGGGTTTATTTTTGTCCACATTCGGGCGGAGAAATTTCCATTGCGGGATTGGGAGCCGCAACCAAGGCGGGCCCTCTAGCCATAGTGAACTGGACGTCAGCTCTTTGGGGTACAATCCTCGAGATGAGGCATCGGCTGGGTTTTCATTGGACGGGACGTGAAACCACTGCGAACTGGGAATGCGTCGCAGGATGTCAGCCACCCTGTTGCCGACAAAGTTCTTCCAGCAAGGGGCAGGATCAGCTGTGATCCAACAAAGTGCGATACTCGAATCAATAAACGCAAACACTCTGTCCATGGATATAGAGGGAAATAGAGGCAGAATATCCGAAATCAATTTTGAAAGCTGTTGAGCTGCGCACAATTCTAATCTTGGAATTGTCGTGGTTCCTTTCCCCACCGGGGCAACTTTTGCCTTGGATGATAAAAGACGAATCAAGTTTTTGTTAGGTTGAGGAGTGACCAAATAAACAACGCATCCAAAAGCCTGCTCCGATGCATCGGCGAACCCAACAAGTACAGAACTATCGGCGATGGGGATATGGCGAGGAATCTTCCATGCTTGAAGTTCTTGAAGGTCTTTCTGGAGGTTCTTCCATTTGATTTGAACATCAGCAGGGAGTGGAGAGTCCCAGGCGAAATTTTGATGGGCAACTTGACGGAATATTATTCTTGATTTTATGACGATTGGCGACAGAAAACCCAGCGGGTCGTAGATTCTGGCAATTTGGGACAAGAGATCGCGTTTAGTTTTAATATCGTTCGCTTGAGATGGCTGGTAATGAAAGTAATCCCCAGCTGGATTCCAGAACACGCCAAGCAGTTTCATATTAGGTATCTCAGAGTTCGCGTCATCATCGCTGTGAAGATTCAAAGAACAAGAGGCGGGAAGACAATGTTCTGAAGGAATCCCTTGAAGTATGTCTGGGTGATTTGCTGCCCATTTCCTAAGTTGTATCTGAGCGGACTCTAAAACTTCTATGGTTTGGTCACGGAGAATGATGGCCTCATGTAGAGAATTCGCTCCTCCGTTCAAATCATCCACGTACGTCCTGTTGTTGAGGATGTGAGAGACTTCAGGGTGTGATTTCTCATGAGAAAGCGCAAGATCTTTTATAACTCTACCGGCTAACCAAGGGGCGGACGTAGTCCCGTACGTTACAGTAGAGAGAGCGTAGTCCTGAATCGGCGAATCGGGAGAAAAGCGCCAAACTATCCTGAGTAGATCCTGATCCTGGGAATTATGCATGATCTGTCGAAACATTTGACGCATATCTGCAGTAAATACATATTGATCCTGTCGGAATCGGGTGATTACTTTATCAATATCGAGCTGAAGTCTGGGACCTGGGAGTAAAAGGTCATTTAAGGAATATCCGGTGTTGGTCTTGAACGACGCGTTGAAGACAACTCTTATCTTGTCAGCGGGATCACCAGGGCGCCGAACGGAGTGATGGGGTAAATAGTTAGTTTTTTGGTTAACTACTGGAGGAGAAACACGAACCATATGTCCTTGATCGACATAATCTTTCATAAATTTCGAATAAGCTGCTTGTAGAACAGGATCCTGGGAGAATTTCTTTTCCATGGCATAGAGACGCAGAATTGCTTTAGATCTCGAAGGCCCTAGTTTCTCGGGAGAGTCCTTCAAAGGGAGAGAAACGGAGTAGCGGCCATCACTCAGACGGACTGTAGTTTTACGGAAGATGTTTTCAGCAAGGATTTCTTCGGGAGTTAGGGAATCGGGGGGACTTACAGTTTCGAGATCAAATAGCCTTTCGACGGAACGAAGCAGATCTTTATGAGCGGAGTCCAACGTTAATGACAAGTGTGGAATGGAAGGGAGCGTGACTATGCACGGTTGATTGCAAGGAAATGGAGTGAGCGGACGAGTGGCAGCATTTTCATGTAATGATTCTGGGGCATGATCAATCGGATTAGGTCCAATTTCTTCTAGGTCTTGGAGATAATGCACTGATGGCGGGTGCAAAATGGGAGAGTCACAAAACTGAACCTTTTTTGGAGTTTTGACGTTACAATGCCCCATTAATACCCACCCTAGTGTAGTGAGGTGGGCAGTTGGAGAGCCGGCGATTGGGTTTATTGTCTCGAACAGGAGAATTTTGTTGATGAACGCTCCACTCAGGATGAGATCGACTGGTTGGGGTTCGTAGAATAATGGATCAGCTAAATTTAGATCGTTCAAATGAGACCACTTCTCAATTGGCAAGCGAGAACTGGGGATTTTTATTGTAGTCTGTGAAACGACTCGGAGAGGAACAATCAGTTCAGGACGGTCAGCCTGCCAAATTCGACAATCAGTGTGGTGAGTTATCACCGAAGTAGGTTGAGCGCCTACTCCACAAATGCTAAGTCTTGGTACTGGAGTCAACGGTAGTTGAGCTGCCATAGCAGCATCGAGGGTTATGAGTGATATTTCGCTGCCGCTGTCAAGAAGACCTCGTGCACGAAAATAACTATTTTGATTGGCCCGAATTTGTAAAACTGCAGTAGGTATCACAGAGATGTCATGTGGAATTTTCAAGCACGATTTGGGGGAAAGATTTTGGGATACGAAAACGGGTAGCGACGTATTTTCGTGCAGGTCTAGGTCTCATTGAGTTGTCGGAGAAGTCCCTCTCACCAGCGGCCGAGAAAGTGAAAACTTGGCGGGGGAATTCGGGCGATCCTTTCGAGAATCAGCAGGTGGACGGAAATACGGGCGGTCGGAAAAATTTTGATTTGTCGATGATCGAGATGGTGATATTCTCCGCAATCGGGCTGACTGAACTGCAGAGCCGCAGAGCAACGTATTGTGCTTTAAATTGCAGTGACCACAACAAAATTGTGATCTACATTGATCCAAAAGGTGTGAGTTAGAAAAACAATTAAAGCACAAATTCTTGGATCGTACGAATTGACGGCGTTCTTCAGCAGGGAGATCGCAAAAGGCATTACAGCGGCGTAATAAATGCTGTCCGGAACAGAACTCGCAAACATGACTATTACGAGGACTCGGGGAGCGATCAAAAACAGGTTCCCTTAGATCAGATGAATCATATTGGACTTCGTTTTCGTTGGAACATGCTGTTGCCAGAGACGGCCTCACATGATTTTTATTGAAGGAATTTGGCGAAAAGTAGAACCTTTTAACCTGTGTTGGAGACGGGACCCTTCTTTGGGAGGACTCCGGTAGATGAGAAAGATCACGCGGGAGAGTTCTGATGGCCGTGGAATGAATTTCACGCGAGCGAGCCATAGATTCACGCTGGTCAAGAAAGGTGTCAAGATCTGCCATTGTGGGGATGGATCGCGGCGGTACCGTTTTGTTGAAGGAGTCTTGGAGACCCCCAGGGAGTTTCGAGTATACAAAGTAAAACAGCATGAAGTCGCGCAAATCAGGGACAGGAGCGTCTAGTAGGGACCGTTTAGTAGCCTTCGTCTGTAAATTGAATCTGCTCAGGTCGGTGTACGAATTTCTGGTGATTGGAGCAACATTGAGAAATTCTTGGAATGTGGCAACAGAAACAGTTCTGGGGTCGGTGTAATATAAATTAAGCGCATTGTACGCATCGTTGTATTCTCGTTCAGATCGTCCATACTTCGAGATTAGATGACGAGGAGGACCAGACAGGTGGTCGCGCAGGGTCTGAAATTTTTTTGACACAGGTATGTCTAAATCATGCGTCGAGGCGTTAAATGCTTCGATGAAGTCGGGAAATCTAGATATTTCTCCATCAAAAGTTGGAAGAGTCGGCAACAGATCTTTATGTTGTGTTAAGGGATTAACGGCAGCTGGTGCAGTGATGACCTGAATGGATTGAGAATTGTCTCCTGAACCATTTTGTGCAATAATTGAAAGATCTGCTACTGCACTTGCTAGTTCGTCAATCTCGGAGGTGTAGTGCACAGCCCAGTCGGAAATTTGAGCGTAGGGTAAATTCTGTAGAGTAGAAGAAAAATTTCCTACCTCTTGACGAAGACGACGGATGCCACTCTCGATGTATTGACGGAGAACTTGATTTTCTGGTTGACGTGTCAGCTCGTAATAGCGTTTCTCGTAATGCAGAAATGAAGTGCGGACCATAACAACTGGAATCGGTAATTCATTAACAACACCATCACCTGCGACCGACTGCGCCTCGTCATCATTTCTTTGCGACACAAAATCCGACGATTCTGACCCGTCCATTTTCGAACGAAACGGCTCACAATGGTTTTTTTTTTTTTCGGCACGAAAAACCGGACGCGCGGGAGTCAATGCACAGTTCTTAATCCGGCCCGAAGGACCATGTAGGAAATTCAACTCCTAGGGAATAAAGAACTCGGAATACTATTTTTATTTAGAGCGAATATAGAAAAACGATATAACTCGAGATGCGAATACTACACGCGAAAATGCGAATACACAATGAAAAAAGTCAGCTGTCACTGTGAAGAAGAATCCATAGCGACTGACGTAGCAACCGCACCGCTGAGCGCTACTCAAGCAGCCGCGCGTCTCCAAGTTTGAAGTCGCGGGAGCCGAACAGGTAGCACTTTTCCACGTGGACATCAAGATTAACGTTTTTAGCCCCTATCTAAATGCAGAAAACTGTTCGCCATTTACGAAATGGATGGAGGATCGAAAACACTCTCGTTTCCATATAGTGAAGATGACGACCATTTTGACCATATGGAGCAAATAACGGCAGATGAGCAGGCAAATTGATTGTTGGAAGTGCACGTCATTTTTTAAATTTATTTATTCAACATTACTTGGTGTGGAAAGTCTGCGCTTTTCGCTAAATGATCTACAGCCGAAACACTTGATCGATGACCAACTCGGGAGGCCACGTTGAGTAACGTGTTGGTGGCGGATGAATGATAGAGGCGATGCCTTGATATTGTCACAAACTTGGGTCCCTTTATAAAATAAGGGCTCAAAGGCGTGAAATACTCGAGGGATGCAGCCCCACAGGACGTTGATAGGGGATGAAAGCGCGAAAGAATATTTTGGCAGGTGGCCGTTATGAAGCAACCTTGTCGCGAAAAGTTGGAAATGTGACCGGGAAAGAGGGAAATCCATTGAGATCCTAGGGGAATGAGTAAAATGAAGAAGTTTTGACGTTTCTGTGGGCTGTCTTTAAAAATATCGCAGGGATCTGATGCCATTGCCCATACAGAACTCTTAGTTGCCCAAAACTATTCCCATCAATCCAAATGAATTTTAATCAATGAACGATTTTACATCGAACCGTTCTAAATTGATTCGAATGTATGGGTCGTCATGAATTTGGTTGAACTTTTCAGATAGGATTGACAAATAATATACCTGAAATTTCGAACCAACAAATTGGGAATTTCCCAAACTAAATTTTGATTTTTCCAAATAAATTTGAGAACTTTCAGAATAAAATTCAGAATTTTCCAAATAAATCAAATTAAAAAAGTTCCAACTCTATTCGAGTTGGAAAACTCGCCATTTGGTTTTGAAAATTCTCAATTCAAATCGGAAACGCTTTTTTCAACCCGGGACAAACGATAAGCCTAACGGCTAGCGAGACTGACTCTAGCTGCACTATAATGGGTTAACGCGATTTACAATGTATTTTGATCTGTGGCGTCCGTTTCACTTTTACAAATCGAAAACCTACAGCGAAAATTGTTTTTTTCTGTTGTCCAAACGCTCCGGCAGAATTCATCGAAATTTCATTATTCAACTCTGGCCATAACTGACCCCAGGACGTGTCCGAACCATTTGACCGCCGACATTGGACCCCAGGAAAAATCCGGCAGTAGAATTCTTTTGAAAGGTGTAGAACCTCGTTCCCGGATATCCTGTCCTAATCCATTCTCAATACACCTTGTCCCCTCCCATCGACCCCCACATTCACTCGGAAAACCCGGTGCAAATGAAAATGGCTTATTTCCCAACTCCCATTCGAAAAGGGCTATCCCCTCTATCGAGTTACCGTCATACCCTATTCCATTTCTTCGATTCCCTTTAACACATTCAGGACTGTTGGAGTGGGAGAGAAGTACGAGAGCAGTATCGGTAATGATTCGGACAGCAATCGGTACCGGCGAAATGGGCATCAGCATCACCAGCAGACTCACCAACAGGCCCGCTACAGTTATACACCCCAAAGGCATGATTACTTTTTGACCCTCACGATATCGACCCCCCACGTGGAATCTCATATCGCTCTGCATACCCCGTCATACCCCGACGCTAATAACAATCATTTCCACCTTACGAGAAACGCAATTTCCACCATTTTTTGACGACCAATTTTCAGGATGATTCCGCAGGCGAAATCGATAAGTTAATCCGCAACACAGTACAGAGTTCAGGTAAAGCCAGGATCCCCTGTACCGTGTAGGCTTATTGACAGAAATATCGATAAATTGTACCGATACATCAATGTCATTGAGACTAAATCAGTTCCAGCCCTCCGTTACCGTGGTAAGGTCAAATCCGAGCCGATCGCCAGTTATCCAATATCCCATACCCCCCAAGTATTTCATAGGGTCACCCAGCCGCCAGATAACCAGTCGGTCATGCCAAAGGTGGTTTCAACTTCAGGGAGAATTTTAATTTGGCCTATAGGTAATGTTAATTTTTCATGTTACCTCACAGTTGCAGAAATTTCCAAAAATGGACCCAAACCTCCTTTTATTGAGATCCTGATGAAAGTTGTGGGAAGGCGGAGGGGGGTTGTCGTCAGGAAAAAGATGGCACAATGAGACGGATTTTGAAAAAAATTATTAAAAATAATTTGCCCACTTGTAACGCTAGTATAACCTAATACCAAAATGAAAACCCAAAATCGATGAGACTCACGGAACGTCCAGGGAGTTGATGGAAGATGGACGGGAATCATTGGTAAATATAAACGCACGTTTCGGGATCACCGCGATGTGTGTACATCCTGAGAATCCGTCAAGCTGATTAAGCAAACAGATGCTGACAGCGGCATAATATTCGCTCATCAAGCGTAAGCTGGTTTTCACTTAATTGCGGCATAATATTGATTATTTGCCTGGTCAGGTGTACCTGACTGATTACCTTCATCGATCACTGTCGAGCTCCTGATTAATATAATAACACAATACATCGAATATACTCGTCGATCTAATCTGAAGGCCCGGCTAATCGGCTTTTGATAAAATTTAACTGGTTTTCTAAAGGTCTTGCTTGTAACACGACATTCCTATCGGGAAAGAAGCATTTCTCAATATGGAGGCGTACCTATTACCTTTTTCCATTATACATTCACGAGGTAACTACGCTTCAAATACGGCGGACCACTGGAGCGCTGAATGCAATTTTACAGGATCACACATAAATCCGGGACCGACAGAAACGAGGATTACAACCGATCAGTTATCACTACACCAGCGCATGTACTATCAAGGAAGTGAAGTATTAGGAAGATCCGCTTTTTCCACCCGAAGCTTTCACCTGGTAAGCCTCTTCAACTGCTCTCTATAGGATTTCAAAATGAACACTCCTGCTGCATGCCACCTAGTGAATGTCGAGAGCAAGTCTATTTTCAGCCTGCCCTCTCGTCGACAGTGAAAACAAAACATTTCATAAATCACAATGGTACTGAGAAAATGCCGCGTTTCGTGCCCTTCAAAAGATGATTTGTTATAGTGTCCTTCCAACCGAGAACAATGTCCTAGTCATCGGACGCAATGGCGAAACCCGGCGAACGCTTCTGGCGATTTTAATCCACTAAAAACGGCGAGTCGATAATAAAGGGGCTCGTTATTCTGACAACTCCTGCATCCTCAAGAAACTGTAAACTTTTTATTGAAGTCCCATAAAAGAGCATTCCCAGCAATCTCTCTCGATGTTCATGCCTGTCGATGCAGAACTCTTCATAGGGCATTTTTCGAAATTTGTACTATTCATAAACATCCTAAGCTCTTTTTTAATTGAGGGATCACTTTGTCTTCAACATTCCATCTACCGACCAAAACGCGGCCTGAATTTCGGCACAGCCGAATTTGTCAACTTTCGACTTTGCTGTAAATGGCGAATGGACAATCGCGCAGTCAAAACCGCATTCACTTTAATTATCTCCAGAGTGGCGAGTTCGTATTTAATTAGATTAGGTATGCAACCAGTTCTTGCTGGAAAATTGGACCGGGAACGCTCGGGCTGCATGGCGCTGCATGCTGAAAGCATTCGAGAATGGAGCAGTTGGTGGATGAGGATCGCGCAGATTCATTAGAGATGTAAATGTGACCCATCCCGCCTCGCAACTCTCAACAACGGCCTGAATCTCGTTGAAGCCCTTCTTCAGCAAACAGCGGTTAGCACGAGATTGAAATAGCTAAATATTGTTTCAATCAATAGCGGCCTCCTCTACCTCAGCCCAAATCACCGTTTCTCGACTGGGCGGGGTTGAGTTTTCCGCGGGTTTCCCCCTTTTCGGAGAAAATTTATGATTTTCCGATCAAACAAACTCTCTGAGGTGATTGTGAGCGTCGATTTACATTTCCAATGGCCTGCGCCCGAGCAAACGAACGCTTGCCAAATGATCGTCACTCGGCGATTTTGAGTGTGAAATCGGCTACTGCATTCGCAATTGAATATGAAACAGACACGCGGCTTGGAAACCGGAGTGTTGAATGGAATGGCACTTTAATTAGAGGGAACGAATTGTTTTGCTCGAGATATGCTAAGTGGCTTTCGATTGAGAGTCTAATCTGGGCATTGGTTTTCGTTTCCCTTAAACATTGGTGCGCAAACAACACATAGTACTTCCAAATTTTTGTACCCAACCTTCTGATTGAAGGTGTTCAGACTGATTTGAAGGCTACCAAAGGCTCGCTGGGTAGAGAAGTATGAATGATAGAACATAGAACCGGAGTTCAGTGGCAACAGGTGGCTCTGACAAAACACCCGTCAATATTAAACTACTGCTATCCACACTCGCGGGTGACCGCCTTCGATATTATACGGTAGAGGGGCCATTTTTAAACCGAAGTCCCTCTTGATACTATTTGCCCTATCGTGGTGCGCGGTGGGGGGAAACTATCCGGCCAAACCCCATTTCCCCGCAACACCGAAGCAAACCCATGGATTTTAGGTCATAACCCTTAGGTAGTCAAGATCAAAGAGAAAGGCTGTTTGTATCATTTGGGACAAAACCGGCCGCAGAATTGTAACTGTGGGGGTTAGGGTGACTTAGTCATTTGTCCGGAAGGTAACGCACGGCTATCACTTTTCTTGTTGTTGTGTGACGCCACCGGCGCCGCGGCTGCCACATAACTATTGGCTTCTGTTTTTTTGCGATTCTGACCACGGACTTGGGTCCAAAGCATCGTTTTACCAAAATACGGTAAAAATTAGTTGAACGTTATTTATATTATAAATAAGGTTTAACTCAATTCGGCCAAAAATTGAGTTACAGCATGTTGCCGCTAAATCGACGAAATATGCAGCAGATACCTACCTCCAGTTGTGGCAGGGAATGTTTTGGGTTGGAAACTTTGATATCCAAGAGTACAGATGCATGGCGGGTGATCTGTGCCAGCTTCAGATAATATATGAAGGTGCGTAGAAATAATCCCACTTTCCCATGCCTAATGCTAACGAGTCCGAATACATCATCAACAGCTGGCGTAGGAAAAATAATTTCCAGAGTTGAAAGTGGCCTGAATCCCAAATGTTTCTGGCCTCTGGGGTTTAAAAGTGAATTTATTTCGTTTCGAGAGCCCATTGAATTAACTGATTTTAAACTCTGTCGGTAGACGAGAATAGAGCCCATCCCTGATGGGAGACATAAATATGCAATCGCCCGCACCAACCCAGTCCGAAATGAGGTTCTTGTGGGGAATAAAATATGTGCGACACAGTTTTATCAACGTCACCAAAACTCGCCTTTTTCGCCCAACGATGAAAAGTACTTTTGAAAAGGCGAATCCTCCTTTTTTGTAGCTAAACCGAAATTTATTCCGAGACACCGGAAGTGGTCGGTCGGGAGCGGGGAAGTTCCGAAAACGCGTTTCCAAAACTGGCGAGAGTTACTTTTGGGCTACGGAAACGCCGAGGAGGGGGTGGAATGAGAGATAATCCTGGAAATAGGATCCCTGCAACGAAAAGAGAGGAATGGGAGTGAGAAACTTATAAATATTCAATAGATGATACAGGCTGATGATAGAACAGTAGCTGTTGTAGGTGAGGAGGGAAGGATGATATACAGGCACGGGTGCAATGCGACTCCATGGAACTTCAGTATACCCGAAAGATAAAATGAAACTTATAGCGCTGATGCTGCCGGGGTCCAAGGGCAGACAATTCATACAGGCAACATAAGTAACCAAATAAATTTTTTTTCGTGTGGCTGGTCAGTATCCCATAGAAGCCAAGCACTTTTTATGCGTCAAATTTGCCAAAATATAGCGAAACTCCTGAAAATCAGGGCTAAAATAAGCTGGGGCTGAATTTCTATCCGATTTTTGAACAGCCATCTGACAACATCCGACAACAATGCCAAACAAATGGATTCGTTCAATTCATGGCTTGAATTCGTCGGAAGCGACCAGTCCTCAGCTAACCCGGGACTGCCTATCCGGAAAGATCAAGAATCTATCGTTCTACCTCTGCACTCACGAAATAACTAGACGTGAACAAAAAATGAAAACTCGATATTTCGTTTGGGATTGATCGAAGCATTTCCCCAAAAGTTACCGCATATCCAAATCAACATTCACTTGAAACTTGAGGACTGGCCTCCCAGGTAGATGCCGATTCCTCCCACCACAACCCCAACCCCGTTCTGGACTTATGACTCTAATTACTTACCCAAACGGCGATCCCTCTCACCGCAAGCCGACCTCATTTGCTCTGCTGACATATAAATCATGAGTTTGTTTCCAACTTCCGAAAAGTTCGCGACATAGGTCTGGGATTGGGCGTATCCTGACCAGGTCTTCCACAATTGGGCCACCGGCGAGGGCTTGAAACATTTTGGTTGCCTATTTTCCAATAAATCCCCGCCCTCTTAATATGTCTCTTACTAACCCTATGTACTTACACGTTGACACATATCGGAAACATAGGCATTTTCATAATTATGTCCTACAAAAGATTTTGGATAAGTTAGAAATTCAATTTTTTTCGACCTTCTTTTATACACTAGTCATGTAACCTTTCATTTACATGCCCATTATCATCAGCAGAATCAGGAACAATAAATAGTTAGTATCATCAAAAAAATATTAATACCGGACCTGCATCGTTTTCCATAGAATTTTCTTTCAATTTTATGATTAGTTGTCTGAAAGTTTTTCCGCAGGTGAGAAAGTTAGAGTAGCAAAAGAGTGAGCGCTGTTTAGAAAACCCGGCGAAAAGAGTTTTCAGGAACCCGGGAGATTGTAATTATTGTTTTCCGCCGGATTCATTAACCCTCTGGACGCAGACCAGAGATCCAGGAACCAGGTCGAACGTAAAAACTCCAATTTGAGGAATACGACTCATTACGGGGTAGAGCAAGGAAGTTGAAAAAAGGTGTAAAACCTTCGGACAAAGACACGTTTTGGGTGATTGCGCACCTTGTAAGACGGTGAAACTTACGTGAACCGCCTATTTCAGAACCCGCAGAATACGAGGGAAAAATAGCACAAATCATCCACTTCTTTCCTTCTTGCGGAAACGTTATAGACGTTTGCGCTTATGTTCGATCGATATCGCAACCAGATAACCGAATGATAAGGAGGTACATTATTATTGCGATATTCCGACTTAATTTTCATACCTTGACAGAAATGAACACCTTTGTGCCAGACAATTTTCAGGAGATATGATAATGATCAACCTATTAGCTGATTCACGATGGAAGAGAAAGGCGGTAATTTTCCAACAACGGGACTCGGTAAATAATTCATGTTTCGATTTCACCATAATTACAAGATTTTCAACTTCGAACTTGACACAAGTTTTCACAAAAATCTCATAATAGCATCATCCTTCATTATCAACTTCATCATCTATAAACAGACCAGTAAAGTAATGATTTTGATGTTTGATGAACGGTCCTCGAACGGATCTACATTCTTGAATGACTACAACGCCGCATCATGGCTGAATTTCCACAGTTTAGTTCCAAAAGCTGGCAATATGTGGCATGACCAAAAACTCAAAACCTGAGAGAAAAGAATTTAATTTTACTAAATTGAAAATTTTATGAAACTCGAGCCGAAAATCACTTTCAAATTGAATCTCAAACTGAAAATAAAACTGAATCCCAAACCCAAACAAACTGAAACTCGGACTGAAAATGAAAATCAAACTGGAACTCAAACTTGAACTGATACTGGTACACAAACTGAAACTGAACCTCAAACTGAAAATGAAATTCAAATTCAACCTCCAACTCAAACTCAAACTGAAACTCAAGCTCAAACTGAAAACCTCAAACCCAAACTCAAACTGAAAGTCGAACTGAGAATGAGATTCAAACTGAAACTCGAGCCAAAAATGAGATTCAAATTGAATCTCAAACTGAAAATGAAATTCAAACTGAATCTCAAACCTAAACTCAAACTGAAACTCGAACTGAAAATGAACCTCAAACTGAAAATGAAATCCAAATTGAACCTCAAACTCAAACTGAAACTGAAACTGATGCACGAACTCGAACTGAAAATGAACCTCAATCTCAAAGTAAAACTGAAACTCAAAGTGAAAATTAAATTCAAACTGAATCTCGAACTCAAACCCGAACAGAAAATGACATTCAAACCCAAACTGAAACTCGAACTGAAACTGAAATTCAAACTGAAACTCGAACTGAAAATGAACCTCAAACTAAAACTCGAAATGAAACTCGAGCCGAAAATGAAATTCAAATTGAATCTCAAACTGAAACTGAAATTCAAACTGAACCTCAAACCCAAACTCAAATTGAACTCGAACTGAAAATGAACCTCAATCGCAAAGTAAAACTGAAACTGAAACTCGAAGTGAAGATGAAATTCAAACTGAATCTCAAACTCAAACCCGAACTGAAAATGACATTCAAACTCAAACTGAACCTCGAACTGAAAATGAAACTCGAGCTCAAACTGAAAATGAAATTCTTACTGTATCTCAAACTCAAACTGATACTGATACACGAACTCAAACTGGAAATGAACCTCAAACTGAAACTCGAAATGAAACTTGGACCGAAAATGGTGTCGCCATGTTTTGACCCAGCATATCACTAAACTGTTGGGCAATTGGCCTTGACGAATTGGACTAAGTATCAAACCTATCCTTGGAAAAAAAAATTTTTTAATCAAAAAACCAATTACACTTGCGTACAATCCACCATAGCAGAGTCGAAGATGCCAGGAATTCCACAATAGTCCTGCAAAATAGGACTTGTTGACGGAGTTTGTACAGCGAATTCACAGGAATGAGGGAGAGAGGATTTTGCTGAAACCGATTGATCGATTTTCATCTCGCCAGGTCCTATAACAATTAACGGGGAGAGTAACAATATTACAGTTGGGCGGAGAATAATGGCTCCATCCTGTTCCATCCGCTGAACCATAACCGGTAGTGTAGAGGTGGGCACCAAAGCTTCTACACTGGTCCTTGCTCGATCGTTTAGCGCCAAACCCCTAATCCAATTAATAAAGCAACGATGGCCTCTGCTAATGACATTGGTGAGGGTTGGTAAAGAGCTTGGAGCGCAATCACGGATAACCCAAAGGAAAGGTGAGACCATACAACTGAGGCTCCAACAATCTGAGTTTGAGTCCCATCGAAGTCTCTTTTGCTACAAACTAAGACGAATCGCCCTCAGCTATTATTGGTATGGCCTTCCTTGGCACCTCCATTTGACAAACGAACAGATTCAATCCAGTTGGTACGTCAGCTCCTGCAAAATTAAATGTGCTAGGTACCGAAAAATCGATAATTCACCCTCCACGACTTCAACTACTTGGTTTTTACTCCACGTTATTGGTGCCTTCGTAAAAGTTATATATTTTTCTTCCTGGTATTTTTAGGAGCTGTCTATAATTTTTACCCCGGCACTTTGGTATTGGATTTTGAAAGATAAAGGTTTTTCAATTTCAAATAGATACTTTCGGCCTACCCTGCTGCTGTATGAGCTGCTTTCACTTCCGGTGAAAAAATTCTTTGGCGATTCATTGCGGCTATTAAAAGTAACTCTTTTTGGAGCACCCGAGTAAAAAGCCCTCCAGCCTCGCATGCGATTCTTCCCGCCTTCGAGGTATTGTTGCCTTTGCCCTCTCCACCACCAGCACCACTTTCTCTTCCATATTTTCCAGTCGGATGGGAAGAAAACGGGCCAAAAGTGGGATCCGCCGTTTAAAAAGACATTGTTTCCAGGTTAACTGCCGTCCGTTCTCCACTTGGTCCACGGGGAAATGGCAGAGAGGCACGGACTTGGGCAAAGAGGACAAGGAAGCATCCAGGTTTATCTACACTGGTTTTTTTTCTTTTCTTTTTCGCTTCCGGATTTGGAATGGAGCCAACATGCCCGGCCTGGACTTAAGCTATACCTACGTACCCCCTATTCTCTTTGCACGAAAAAATAAAATAGAAACTGCCCTTTTGCTTCCGCGTTGATCCCCCTCAGGGGTCCGACCCTTGAGGAGTTATGCCTTTCCTTTATTGTATATTATAGCGAAAATGCCGGAGTCGAAGAGAATGCCGAGTAAGGGTGGGGTGGGAGTGACTAAAATAATATTGAGTAATATTGCCTACCTGTCTGAGAGAAGCTATATAGAGATGAGAGTTATTCCACTTTACGTGACCCTGCGTCACGGAATGTCTACAGCTGTGAAAGAGAGAAAAAGGAAGTAAGTACAGTGAAACCGAAGGAATTGAATAACTTTTTTGGACTTACTCAAAGAGATATTAACGTTTTCTAGAGCTATCCGTCCTCATTTTTGGAATTTCGGCAGAACATAATTAACAATAATTCGTTTCTACTTTTGTTCGAGCTCGAATTCAAACTATTCGCTTTTTCATACATCCTTCAACTGGAATAAGAAAAGAGAAAATTTTAATTTTTTTCCTGGTCGGAAAAAATTATGTTTTCATCATTAACGACCTCATGTCTGTGAAGGCAGACAGTATTCAGCCACGCCGAGGTTTATAATAACGATGTCAATCTCCTCTTTGGAGCGACCCGACTTTCGACGCGTCAATTTGCTTTAAAGAGCGTCAATTTGTCATCGCTGATTGGGTTAGTCACTCAGCTCTAGAAACTTGGTCACAACATGGTCGCATATTTTACCGTGAAACTGACAGCTCGAATTATCCAAACATTCATTTTATATGAAACTTCCATTATTACCATTTCACCCATAATTTCATTCCCCTTCGAATAACGACGCAATAATCAATTGCTTGCAAATTGCGATTTTGGCAATTGATCGGCAAGACCTAGAGAACTAAATCAGAGATTTTAGGTAAAGTTGCAATACGGTGGAGTTTGAGAAAATCCGAAAACAACTAGTCACTTGTTAGTAATAGTCATTACCAGCTTGAGCCTGAAATCGTCTAGGAGTGATCGCAATACCACAGGGTGGAACTCGCGTTTTCCCCTGATAGACTCGCCCTCATGTGAGGGCATGAATATGTAAACATCGTTATAATGGGCTATTATTAGATTTTCTCCGCCCCACGGGCCATGTGGAGGGGTTCATACCTCTCATCCAATTAATATCCTCGGCGCTCAACACATTCGTAAAATGAATCACGATGCCCAACGCGAGGAAAACAACTGACAGCCGGTATGGTTAATTCGTGAATTATTCCCAGAAGTTGGAACCTGCGAGCACAGGTACTTATAATTATTGAATTTTCATACGAATATACCTTTATAGGTTTGAAGAAACGTTAATTGTTTAAACAGCATTTTAATATTTCTCTTACTGATAATTTAGCCATGTTTTTTCCGGTAGGTACACACCTGCAACATGGACGCAAATGCATTAATAAATTTTGCAAATTGGTGAATAGAATCAGCATTAAAATCTGAATGATTAGGTACCAAAAAAACTGGTACCTAGAATTATAGGACATATAGGATGATACACCAAAATGGTACAATCTATTGACATAAGGAGTGTCCAGTTTCCCATAAAGAGTTAACTTCCAATTATGACTGAAAATTCATATGCAGAGTTGACCTTTTGACTGCCATATTTACAGAGTGAATGGAAGTATTGTAATTCATTGTATCAAACTCAAAAGTCCGTTCGGAGGGGTGGTTTTTTTATTCCGTTAAAATTGCGTCTAAACCTACCTACTTTGATTTTAGGCAATTGTTTACATTTGCATCGCTGGTTTTGTACATTTTTGATCCTTGTAGCCTCGAAATAGTAAAACTAAATCGATTAGGTACAAAACCTTCAAAAATACGGCGGTATTGTGCGTTCCCCAATTTAATGTTCCACTCATAAAAACCTGACTTCATCATGGTAATTATCTCATGCTGGTGAATTTTGTCCCGCAACGTTAAAAAGAAGGGACACGTTTTAGATATACGGCTTTTACATCCAGATCGCTTCTGTTTTTCTGTTTTCAACCTAGATTTAAAAAAAAAGTTCTAGTGGCTCGCTAATACCTATTTTTTCATTGCAGGAGGAAGGGTTGTAATTATATCGACGTACCAAGACAGAAGAACTCGGAAATTCGCTTTGCTGTTTTCAATCATTCGTCAGCATTTTGTTCGTTAGAATATCCAGAAATTGAATTCGGCCACTTTTTATGGAGGTTGTAGGGGAGGCAACGAAAAAAGTAATGAAGATCTTTATTCCATTGATACGCATCTTGAACCCATAACGAAGGGCTCAAACATTCGATAGGCTGATTCGATGCTTTTGTTTGCCTTGGCAATAAAAACCATCCCTTTCTGGAAAAAAGGAAAGCAGAAAAGTTCGCCACATGTTCGAAAAGGGAGGGCCGGAATAGGGACGAGGGATTAAAAAATGAGGTCGCTCCGATGGCCCGGGGTATTTCAGGGTATTCCTAAACGAAACGGGTTCGGTGAAGGGGGGTTTACGCCGAAAACCGTTGGGCTATGCGAAAGAATGTGGAAACTCGGTTAGCGAACGATTGGCCCGTGGATTGGATTAGAGATGAGCCCAGATGGGGCCCGATCGTCGGCTGTGTCACAAGAGTTAGAGTTATTCGAGAAATTTGGAATTTCGTGGCAAAAATGCTGCCGAACCGAATTGAAAGTAACCGACTGAAACGATTGTCCACAGCCGCTCTGAAAGCGCTGGCCATGTGGACGATACAGTCAAACAGTAAAGGATTGACATTTGGGCTTTATGCCGCTATGTTCTCCATTAGCAAACATGAAAATCCACTCGAACAATATTGGCAATATAAAAACCACATTGGTAATATGAAAAAATAATGCCATCGGAAAAATGTTGATTAAATTGACGATCATACCTACCTAACTAGTATTGGTATTAAAGTAAAAACTGAATTATGAAGTCGTACCTCAAAGATCCCGCTCAATCACAGGGATTCGAATTGAACGCAATGAGAATAATACCGTATTATATGGCTGTAAAACCTGTTGTACAAGGATTCATAATTACAGAGTAAAACCAGTTCCATTCTATCGACGGTCTGACGCCTTTCTCTGGGGAAGTCAAGAATTTCGGATCTTGGGGAATATTTGTCAACTAAGACGATGAGATTACAAGTCGAAATACCTCGCAATGAAGAAGACCAGACATAAAGGACCGAGATGCTGGTTCGGGACCTTAATATTCCCGAAGGACCTCAACCTTCAGCCCTTGCCAACCTCCCTTTCTTACCTAAACCTCGACGCTGTCTTCCTTCAATAATTAAGCGGCCAAGCGCCACCGCGCATATTAAGTCTACCAGTATTGACTCCCTCCTCTTCAAACTTCGCTCTCCCACCGTCAACAGAGTCGCCGAAAAAGCAGAGGGACAAGAAAAGGATAGGGTCGGGGTGTCCTTCATTATTGAGGGTTCCGCTTGCCATTAGGGGTTAAAATTGAGGTATCATATTCCTATAGAAGGGAATGGCCCTGTTTACTCAAACCGTTGTTTTTCGCCTTTGATAATATAGGGTGACATGCTCGACTCTTAGTCGGCAGATATGGGACGACCAACGCCACCAATGTAGTCAGGCCCATGGCAGAAAAGGACTTTATGAGAAAGTACTATGAGTAGTGAAGTACGTTGGTGGTACCAAAATACATACGAATTTCACGAAAATGAATTTCAATTCATGGTGGCCAAGTCCTACCACCATCAACAAACCTAATCTCAGCAACATCGAAGTTCATGTGAGGCTGAAACTTGGCAAGGCATCTTCTTGCAGCTTTCATTACTCAATCTTCCACTTCCGGACTTAATTTGGAAAGAGGCCTTTCAGTTTTACAATTTTCCAATAACGCAATCATTTTGCTAACCTGTGGGCTAATCATCGCAAAAAAATTGCACAATACAAGAGCTGTTGTAATTCTTCTCCCCAACCTCTGCTTGTTTGCAGCCAAGTTGGGCAACTATGTCTTTTAACGTCCTTGTTGGACACTCTTTTCGTCCTTACTCCCACCTTCGTAATAACTGCCTCTGCCGTCATTTTCTGACGCACCCTAATCAAACTTCCAGACGACTAGCTACCCTTCTGCAAGCACCTCCAACCCTTATTCCCGTTCAACTTCTCTCCCAGTTTTGAATGGCCGTATCACCGCGTCTGTGTGTCAACAACGTTTCCGACCAACGTGAACTGGATCAATAATGCAAATTACTTCCGTATCTCCTATAAAAGGAAATCATACCTATTTGCTGTAACCTTAACAAGAGACCTTGCGGGCTGCAGATTGCTCAGGATTTCTCAATTGCTCTTGGAAACGCTCAGATGGACTATCATATCGATACCAGAGAGCAAGAAGGGCGAATCTGCTTCTTTCCTAAATAGCAGATTCGCCCTTCTTGCTCTCTGGTATCGATATCCATTTTCTACAAATACATTTTCCTACTTTCCTAGGGCTCACGGGTTGTCCGATGGCTAGCACGCCTGCCCGGTATACCCGGGAGTTACGGGTTCGATTCCCATAAGTGGTATGAAAAATTTGGCCCATAGCATATAATTCATGTCATCCCTGGTATTCGAGGTATTTAGAAATAGGTAATTAAGATTGGAGAACTAATCCCACTCCTTGTGATACTCAATGGGTCAACACAATTAAACCACGATTTACATTTTTTACATACAAAAGTAGGGTTTTTAATTCATTTTGTAAGGCACCAACACCTAAACTCACCATTAGCACACCCCAGAAGAAATTTATTCCAAATAAATCTAGTCTTTTAAACACGGCACCTGTCCTCTAAAATGAGTTGAAAACCAGTTCCTTAGAATTTTCACTCCCCATTGTACAAAAGTCTTCGAAAATCGATCAAGCCCGCCGGAGAAGGTCAGATTTCCAGTTGGCAGTAATTGTATCAAGAAAATGCCGGGAGGGAACGGGATGAAGAATTACTCCGTAAAATATTCAGCCTTCAGTTCGGTGTTTAGAGCGAAAAGACAGATAAATGCTTCCTATCTTCAAAATACTTCCGCTTCATTTCGTTATCAACTTACAAATTCACGAACCGGTTTCTGAGACAACGCTCGAAACAGGAACTTAGCTTCGCTTTGTTGCCGTTGATTTGAAAAAGGGATCATCAAAAAGGGTTCACGTCAGCTCAGCTCTTTCAACGGTGGAAAAAGGTTTTTCCTTCAAAACTGTTTGACGTAATGGCAACAGGGGCCTTTTGAATACAACTTTTGTACCGCTTTGATTTGAATGGTTGTCAACGTTCCGCGGGATCCTTTCATTCGGGCTACTAACAATAAATTATGTATTCCTCCCGACAATAAAATTGACTCGAATAAACGCATTCGAATCATTCCGCTTACAATTAAGAACAAAAGGCTCTGCTTTCTTTAAGATTTTCTCGTGCAACAAGTCTAAAGGAGCGCGAACGGGCTAAACCTTTATTCAAAGTATTTAATTTAAATTGGTGGAGTAAAGTTCATTTTTAATGAAACCCTCGCTCGAAGTCACTTTGGACGTCGCACTTATTTTTGGAAAATTCTCATTCCACCCATCTCCGTTTTCCCAGAATTATGGTGAAATAAATTACTCACCAGGATAACAAGGTAGTATTGTATACCAGGATAAACACATTCCGGTATACAGGACCTTCTCTTTTTCTTCGCTGGGTTTAAAATCTCCTACCTTGTCTTGCAGATCTAGTAACTAGGTACGCTGTCCGAAAATCGAGGAATCGTTTCGAAATCCTTCATTGACTTTTCTTCAGAAAATGTTCTTTATTTGCAAATGGCCATAGAGTTGGGGCGGTGAGTACACTGCTTCTCCCTTTGGTGCTACTTGATACCTACGTAATGGGTATAAATATTTTCAAAGCATCCTTCTCTGGGAAAAAAGTGGTTATCTTTCGCCAACTCTTAACCAATATAGGATTACAAAACATTAATGAAGGCACGTTCCCAGCGAATGTTTGCTCGCCGAAGGCAAACAACATACATCTTTTTTCACCAGCATACCTAATTCATCACATTAGAATCTCGTTCGAACACTATCATTTTACAGAAGAATCCTTAACTCGAATGTTTTGAGCGAAACAACTTGCAACACCTGAAGAGCAAGCTAACTAATTTTTCCTCACTTTTTGGCCTAGAAAATGAAATTTTAAAAAACGCAGATTATTGACCCTAGTTGCAGAATAGTGACATTATTTTTCTGGGCATCACAGAAAATCAAGTTCGAATAATATAAGTAGGCATACCATAGGTACGTATTGTAGGAGTCGAAATTTGTGTACCTATAAATCAAGAGATTTCATCGGAATCAAGCGATCGGAAATGTTGTCTATGCCTACTACACCACCCGCCTCGGTTTGTGTCCTAGACCCTCTGAAACATAAAAGGTGAAAGCTTGGGAGGGGTTGTAAAAGCTTTTTTTCCGACCGATTACCAAGGTATACCTACCATTTCTGGAAACAATGTACCAAAATAAAAAATATCAATTTTTCAAATTTATATCTATAATAGATAATAATAGATTATAATAAGTAATTATAATCAAGGTTTCATGTCTTTTGGCTGGATTGAGATAAATTGTTGCTAGCGTAGGTATAATGATTTGAAATGAGCTTCACATTTGTGAAGGCCTTGGACAGTATAGTTCAGAAACAAATCAAAATTTGACGCATCATGGAAAATTCTTGCGGCCGTTGTATCGTCTTATTCCACAGCCTCCAAGTGACTCGGGGCTTAATAATTCGTTTTTTCAGGGAAGGTGGAGGCCGTAGTAAGGTGGCAAGTGGTAAAGCCCGTTTCCCTGGCGAACATAAATAAATCCTAACGGAATGAGAAACGTTGTAAACAATGGGCGGTGGAAACTCTCATTCGCATTTGAATGCGAGTTTTTGCAATACAGTTTCGCTAGGCAGGAGCTGGAAGGCGAAAAGGGAAAAAACTATAAAGAAAAAACTTTTACCCTGCACTCCCATTTCCAGAGGCCCCGGAGTGATATTTACAACTCTTTATTTTTCTTCGAAATAAAAACCGGAAAAGACGAAAAACGAAACTTGGGCTATGATACGACTTGATGTAACTTTCTCTGAACGGACAGCAATAATTTTAATGAAGCGCGTTTACAAGGGACGCTAACTTTGAAGATACTGCAATACCGTAATGGCTTTCTTCCCAACATTGAACATCTCAGTTACCGGATACTTTTCTGCATCTCTTTTTCCGTGTAAAATCTCGAAATGAATTTCGTTCGAAAATTGAGATGGAAAGATGGACAATTTTGAGCCACGTAAAGTACGGCCAGGATAAGGATACGCCTAAATAGATGAAATAATTAATAATGTCTAGTGGGTTAGTCGGCCGTTGAATTTTCATTTCGGATGTATTTCGGGATTCGGCCAATATTTGCCAAATCCCGACTATTTACAACCGGAAAAAATATTAATAATTTTTTATTATAATCAATGACGTTTGTATCCGGACTGTTGGACGTGATGAGTTGAGTTCGGAGTGCTCAAAGAGTTTTCGACTCGCTGTACTATTCTGGTATCGAATCTAGTTGATCGTTATTTGTCTCATGATAAAAAACTCAAGTGGGATTCAAAGTTGGTTAACTATAATAAAATGTCTATAAGCTTTGTCCATAACCTGTCAACTGCTCGCCGCGGGTCCTCCCGCTCAGCGGACTGAATGCGAGAGGTGTATTTGTATCCGTAGCAGTGATAACCTTGGTCTATTCCCGTGGAAGGTTTCCCAGGGGTAGGAACGTCGAAATATCGTCATCCACTTCTTGTGTACACATCTCTTGCTATATTTTTTTGTAAAACCATCCCACCGTTCTCGGTAGGTCCCCGACAAATCTGAGGAGATGTAGAATCAACAAGCCATCAAGTCGTTCGGAAGATGTCAAAATCGCGGGGGATACCTGAGACAGTCGGCAGGACCCCCTCGGGATACTCGACTGCCCGTTTCCAGAGTTTGATTAAGCTCCCAGGTTTGCTTGCTCTGTCCAAAACGTCAAGACGAAGCAAATATTGGCCCACCTGGTAATTAGGAGGTTCGTCATCGTTTGTGGGTCTCTCCTGAGTCCTGGCTGGAGCTCACAATCATCACGTGAACGTCTATCGATGGGAAAATGAAGCTTCTGATCAAAGGGCGACCCGTTGAGCTTCCATTTAGAAACGACCGTGATTCGTTACGCCTCAGCGAGCCGAGTTTCGCCTGGCCCGACGGATTCGAACGGAATAGAAGAAAAAATTCTCTTCGCAGTAATATAGAAACGAAGTCATGCCAGCTTTATACAAACATTTTTGGTGCTTCTTCATCGAAAGCCACATCACTCGGAATTGGCTCGATCATTTCCCAATGTCGACAGTATTGGTTCTGAAATCGTTGTTAACCTCAACATTTAAAATTATGACATTATGAGCCACTCCCTCGCTTGGGCATCTGAAGACATAGCCTGTCTGCCATACAATGTTCAAACCATTTATTGAAACGCTCTTAACATTTAGCGAGGCTGGATTACTGTTTTTAATTTTATTCTTTACTGGGCACACAACTGAGCAGTCACAAATGAGTGTCCACGATTAATGGTACTCAAGATGTGAAATATGGAACGCTTACAATCGTACAAGTGCACTCTCTTTATGAGATTCGTCTAGTATTTTATTATATTTAATGGAATTGAACGCCGGATGAGTATTATCACACAATCTCCAAGCAAGGTCAATCCTCCCTGTTGTGGGACGACCTCATTACTAGAACAGACGCTCGAGCATTATACGTAAACAGCGACGGCATCATGTGCGCCAAGTAGCGAAAGAGATGAGAAAGGCGCGTATCAGGCCTAGCAGCAATGTTATGAATGACGTGTGGTGCTCCAGCAAAGATAAACGTCCCACTCAAGCATTGCAAACGTTCAACAGCGAACCCCGTGTTGGTTGAGGCAGGCAAGGGAACATCAAAGGTAGACGTTATTAATTACGGAGAAAACGCCGGTAAATGAGGAGCGGGAGCGTGTGGTGCGTGTTCTTAGTGTTGGCGCAGAAAAAAAAGGGAGAAAAACATTGACGAGAAGTGAAAAGATAGGGGTGCAAAATATGATCCCTCTGAAAAGCCAAGGGGACCCCATTTCGAAGCCGGCGAAACTAAGGGCAGGGCGTCGGGCGTTTTTGTCCGCTTTTGCCACCAACCTATGTGTTTTCTTTGTACCCGTGACCATAGCCTAGACGTCACTCAACCCTCAGACACCTGACACGTACGGTACATTACCCCGCAGAGAGGGCCTGAGCTCTCGATTTTTCTTCTTTGGTTGTAGCCCGCGGCCAAACTTGTAAAAAGTCGTTGGAATCGGCGCCGTTCTTAGCGGAAATGAAAAATGGCTCGTGTTAGAAGCATTTTTTAAAACAATTCCTACTTCGTCATTGAATGTGATGATATTCTTGATGAAAAGTGATTCTGAGCGATGTTTAAAAATTGTTACCACCATTGAACGGAAGAAGTGTGCCTATATAACCCCCCGGTTAAATTTTCAACTTTCGTTCGATCACCATTTACTTAAGAAAAGAGATAAAATCATCATAAGAAGCACATCATCCAGTTTGCTTCTCCTAAAAGAGGCTGTATTCGTTGAAAATTAAGTGAATTGAAATTCACGTAACGATGAAAAGGCTTGTTTGAGTTGCGTTAGTCGACGGAGGTATTCGCGCAAAAGATTTCCATACTCGCTCCATCGCAGAGTGCAAGTTTGGCTAGAGGTTTCTCTCGGAGAAATTCTTGAGTGGCAATTGGCAAACTTGGTTTTCCCGGTTCCGTGGAAGCATAATCAGCTTATGGGACCATAAATGCTCCCATGTAGCGTCTCTCGCTCGCTAGCCTTTGCAGAATGCGACACTCATATACGCTAATGGAAGCTAATCAAAGAAGAAAACGGCTGAGATGTGCATTGATGAGTAGTAGGTAGTAAATTTTGGGTTCCAAGGAAAAATAGAGTAAAGTTATTTGTGAGATTTTGCTGTCTTCAAAAAACTACGAGACATCCTACGTTCACCACTTAATTAAGAAACAAGATGAAGACGAAATCGATACTAAGTCCGACAGCTGTGCAGACCACGATGCGTTGTCCCTGATATTAATTTCATGATACGTCCTCTGCTCTTGCCCGACGTGTCCTTGGCAAACAATGCAATATTACACACTGCGAGACGCGTAGTGATCCATTTCACGCCGGTTGAGCATAACCGCTAGCGCTAAATTATCACGCATATCCTACTATGCACATCTTGAACGGATTTGAAGGAAAGATATCATTGATACAGCGCATTGTGTTTCACGGAGATGTGAGCCTTCAGATGTTATTGATGCGATGAATATTGAGCAGTAAATCTTGGTTTGTTTTGTTCGATTTTTGAGTTTTATTTGCCAAATTTCATTTGTGTAATGATAATTATTGTGAGGCCTCCTGCCTACTGTACCGATAGCCCTGCGCGCTTACTACCTACTATGCCTATAACTTGGAAATGACTGGAGCTATCGAACTACGCTATGACTGGCTATCAAAATGGGTCATCTCATTCGATTCAACATAAAAAATCCTTCAAATAAGAAAGCCACTTAGGTATCTAGTGATGACGTTTTTAGAAAAACTCAATTTTTTTTAAGACTTCAGCCATTGTTTTTATGAATCGTTTCCGCCTGCGAGTAAATATTCAAATATTAAAGTAACGCGAAATGATTTTCTAAACATCCCAGGCAAGCTGCCGAGAATCTTTATTAACTTTTAGAGGCAAAGCCCCTCTTGAATTTGAACCTTCGTGCGTGTATCTCTTGAAAAGGTCTCAATGTTAAAAGGGGTTTTGAACACAAAGAAGAAAGAATTGCGTATTAAAAGCAGTGGGAGGTGTGAAGTAGTTGAGATCAAATAAAAGCTATTTAGGATGGTAGGTACTTGAACACAAAAGAAGTCTCCAGCACTCTGAAAGGGTATCAATAACACCTTAAAAGTTACTCTTTTTCAAATGTCCCAACTCTGGAGTGGCTATGGGGTCGGGAAAACCAGTTTTACAATGTTTCCAAGCAGTTTCATTCGGAGGCTACTTGTCAGTCAAAAATTAATCTAAATTCAGGTTGCACTGCTCCAGTGCGTTGAAAGGCATCTTTTTAAGCACGTTTTCTTCAAACCGAAGGACGACTTTTCAATCACGAATTCGACATTTGGATGGTAAGAGAACATCAACTTTGATTATTTCCAGGTATGTACCTTCTACTCTGATTGCCAGCAGCGGACGAGCTTCAAGCGAACGGACCTTTCCGTCCAAACTTTTCGTCGTTTAACAATCTTTAAGAAACTCCTTTGTACATGAGCAAAATTCAACTTTCTCCAAGGAAAAAGTTGGCCGAAGAAATTTTTCTTCTTATTTTCTCCTAGGAACTTTCTTCGGAACTGGAACAATTAAGTTCTATTGTCCCTTTTACAAGGTGTACGGATGAAAAAGCGAAGAAAGCACTGGCTTATGAACTCGACCGGTTTTAATTTAGGAAGTCCTCTCCCTTTTCCTTTCCTCCTGCTCTCACCCGCTGTCTAGTCCAAACTTGTCTGGAAATAAATATTTAGCAGGTACTAGAGTTTTCCGAATTCATTTCCATACTCAGCGAATCCGAAGTTGGCCCGTTCCTTTGCTAAAAAGGTTAAAAATTAAAGTCGCTCTTAAACGCCTTTTCGACTATGCAAAACGAGTAAATGCTGGGTAATTTTCAATTTGGGCGTTTATAAGGCAACAAGTTGAAATCGCATCAAGAGTGAAATGAAATGACTTGCCTTCAGAAGAAGAACGTAGGTACCTAATTTGATGGAAAATTAACGCTTTGCCTAAATGTCTATTTTCTTCGTAAATTTGAGAGAAAAAACACCAAGTCTATACCCCTCTGACCATATTGTCTTCTGACAATACTTGAAGGGACCAATACTAGAGAGAAGATCCAAGAAACTGATAACGTGACAAAGAAGGAAAAAAGGGGATAAAGTTGAATCGAAATCGAAATGGGAAACGAACAATAGGGACTAGACAAGGCTGCCAACCTACTTTAAAATTTATTTTCTGTCCAGGAGTCCGATCACGCAATACCCTCCCACTTTTATTGCAACTCGGTAGGTCCTTTTCGCATTGGGAGTCGAGTTCAAATATTGGTTTCCTGTCGACCTGAATGTTCCTATTCTCCTTGTACCCCATTTCACTCGAGCTTTTTGTCCAACCTCACGATTTCTTACCAAATTGATTTCAATGCTGTTGTGAACGGACACGATTTTTGTTTAATCTTTGGTGGTTGTAGTTTTGGATTAGTTATTCCAGCACAAAATTTATAATATAGGGTTATATCCTTTAATTTTTGCCAGAATTACATTTTTTGGCATGATAAAAAACATTTGTGATTAATTTCAATGGAAAAACTTCCAAAAAAAAATGTTGTCTTTAGCCTTCTGGTGCTTTATCGTTTTGTATTTGCCCACTACTATTTGCTAGGAATCGCTACCACTCTGTTGTATTCAGTCCTGTTCAGGTTGTATTCTCTACCAACAGGTTTCGTCCAAATAATAATTATTCCATTCTCTATGCTCTTGATTGAGTTCAATTTTTTGTTGAGTTCAAAAATCAACTGCAGGGTTTTCTATTTTGATTTTCAGTGAGATTTCTTAATAGCGGAGAAAAATTATCGTTCGAGGAAAATCAGAAGGGAACAAAACCCTCCAATACGAAAGGGGCCAGATTAGATTAGCCCTTTGGCCTCAGCTCGGATTCGCTTGTGAGAGCATTTTCTCACCATTCACAGACCCGTTGATCTCTCTCTCCCACCTCTCCCATTTCTGGGTGCTGTCTCACTCTTTTACCAACCCCATCACACGTCTCTCTCTGACCCCCGCCATTCTATCTCTTTCTTTCGCCCGCTTCCTGCATTCGTCGCTCTCGCTCTGCGCTTCCCTCACTTTCTTTCTCTCAAACTAGAATCGTCCTTCCCTATTGAAATCGCAGCAACTGCCTTGAGGAAACTTGGAGAAACCCTTTACTGTCTCTTTCCCCCTCCACTCGACCCATTTGTTTTCGATTAAATGGCTCAGAACGAATCTTTTGAAGGATTAAACCGTTATCAGGGCCCTTCTTCATCCCCAACTCTTTTGCCACACCTTGAAGCGCATAAAAGATATTGAACTTAGCTTAGATAAAACCCCATATTTTTCTCTTTCACCTTTCCTATGCCCTAATACATCTCAATTTTTGCCGGAGAAATTTTACGATTACAAAATCCTATAAAGAATAGAGCGTATCCTCATATTTCTTTTCGAGTTTCCACGGTTTATTTGATATATCGGCGTCTGAAATAAAGAGCGTTATTTTCTCCACTATGCTTGAACCTTGGGGCAATAAATTTTTTGCATTACGTCCTGCTCTTCGTGGGCCACAATGTTATGTTGAGTTATTTTCCGAGCTATGCTCTCAGGCACAATGGTGCACCAATGTATTATAAAGACAATTGCATAATACGAGGTTGAATTACCAAAGGATGAGTTCAATTATATTGAGTAAAAATCTATTTTCCGCCCCTCAGGTTTTTCCAGGTTAAGTATTTCCATCTCTTCAACTAATTTTTGCATGGGGTTTCAAAATTTTGCGAAGAAGATGTAAATTTTCCAAGATTCAAGGTCTACAGACGAGAATACATTTTTATTTATTTTATTTTTTATCTCACTTGCAACCGATTTGTGTATTCAGAGCCTTAAAGTCTAGATATTGTCTTGCAGAATACTCACCTACCATACTGCGGGTTCGTAAAACGTTTTTCCCATTCCGGTACCTAGCTCAAAGAAACTTTATTTCAGGCGAATTTCAAACTCAACGTTAGATCAAAGTGGAACATAGGAGAGAACTTCAACAATGTGCCCCAAGGCAAAATATTTGACCGAAGACCATTTTTGGAACGGTCGTGGCTCGCGAAGCGTGAAATTCATTTGTGCTAGTTTTGCTACGAGAAAGGAACGTCGAGGCCTCATTTCAGGTCACCAGTCAGCGCCAATTCGAATCATTCACTCAAAAAAAGGATCATTTTGCTTTGCGAACAAACTCTCATCATCGCACCGTGATCAACATTGTCTATTAAAAGAATCTACGTTTTGAAAAAGCCATGCTAGTAATATAGACCTATATTACCTGTATTGTTAGCCCTCTCAGTGATTGTGTTTTGATATGGAGAAGAGTTTGGCATTGATATTCGTTTGAGATGTGGAGCGTTGCTGAAATGTTCCATGAGCACGAAGGCTTGCGGTATCGGTGATTCTATTCCATCGCAACCGTAATACACGAGCTTATGGCCAACAAAAATAATGGTACCTCATCAAAGCCTAGCTCTTTCCCCGTTCCCCTTACATAGCCGAGGCACTGTCCTTTCAGAAGAACAAACTTTCATCCTCTTTTCCGTCATCTCCTGATCCTTAACGTTCATCACCCCCTTATGGGATCCTTTGCCTTCGGACAAGAAAAGCAGCTTATTCACCAACTACACCGGATGGGAAAGGGGGTGCACAAAGGCTAAAGCTGAGTGATTTCCCTTGCTCAGGATTTGCACGTTTTCTTACATCTTTATGCGCTCTGTAAATACCGTGCGAGGGATTTTATCGATCCGATAGGCCCACAATATGGGCCGCTACCGAGCGAAATGGGAATATGCCGGCACAATGGTGGGAACCTGTAGCTGAAGCACCTATCAAAGGAATACTGGTGAGATGCTTCGAGGATGGTGAAAAGATGATAAATTCAGGTAACACCGGTGCATTATGGTACCTAGGTACGTCTGAAATTCACGTTGAATCCTTCGTCCAGTTTTGGTAGAATTTCTATAAGCTACCTTGAACAGTTTTGGAAATATTGGGGAATTTAAGCTTTTAACAGGCGCCACTGACACAGGCCCCTCTCATAGACTCATGTCGGGTAATCTGAGCGTAGTTCACAAAAGCCAGTGAGCTGGCGCCAGTCAATAATACTCTGAAAACTGCACTGGCTTCACGAGGCGTTCACTTTCCTGGAAAAAAGTCAATCCGATGTATTTTGCGAATCTCCGATAACCTGGCGCTTGTTGCACTCAATTGAAAGCTACTGCTCAGTAAAAACCTGGAATGAAAAAATCGTTTGTCATAAAATTACTCGAAAATAATAGGCGCAGTTCATTTTGTTATGTTCACTAACTACTGCGAGACAGTTCAAATCTATCGTAGTAGTTAAACTACGACTGAGGCCGATCCAGGGACTAACAAGAAAATCTCTCGAGGCAAGGCTAAACTAACATCCAAAGGTGATTAAGGGGAAACTACTGTTGGGACCTGCTCTCGCTTCTGGTCGACCCTTCTCCCTGCTTGAACTGGTGACCACAGTCCTCCCTCTTGAGCCAGGCCAACCTGAATAATGAAATAATGACTCCTGGCGGTCCTTCGCTAATAGACCTTCGTTTTTCCAACTAACCTTTTAATTCAAAACAACATTTCACCTCTGGAGTCCTATCATACTCGCCAGTGGGCAGTCATTAGAAAAAATGCGCAAATAATACCTCGGACGATTTCTCTTTTTTAGAGTCAACGAGCCGCGCCTTTGCTGATACAGAGTAATGCCCGGGCAGGAAAGCCGGCAAAGGATGATGATAATGGAGAGTTTCAGCAAGCCATTTACGTTGCCCGCAGCACGATCTATTTACGTAGCTCAACGGTCAAAAAACGCAAATTTGACTGCCACACTAGAGACAACCCAACAGCACTCACTTATGGAGAAACACTGATTCACCTAGAGGGATGTACAAGCAATCTTTCTTGATATCAGACCATCAAACCTTATCACACGTGAAATCGGTATGCCTTCGAGTTCAAACTCAACTTCGAAAGCAAAGTCAACTTCGAGTTCAAAGTCAACTTCGAGATCAAACTCAACTTCGAGTTCAAACTCAACTTCGAGTTCAAAGTCAACTTCGAGTTCAAACTCAACTTCGAGATCAAAGTCAACTTCGAGTTCAAAGTCAACTTCGAGATCAAATTCAACTTCGAGATCAAACTCAACTTTGAGATCAAACTCAACTTCGAGATCAAACTCAACTTCGAGATCAAAGTCAACTTCGAGTTCAAAGTCAACTTCGAGATCAAATTCAACTTCGAGATCAAACTCAACTTCGAGTTCAAAGTCAACTTCGAGATCAAACTCAACTTTGAGATCAAACTCAACTTCGAGTTCAAAGTCAACTTCGAGTTCAAACTCAACTTCGAGTTCAAAGTCAACTTCGAGTTCAAAGTCAACTTCGAGATCAAAGTCAACTTCGAGATCAAACTCAACTTCGAGATCAAACTCAACTTCGAGATCAAACTCAACTTCGAGTTCAAAGTCAACTTCGAGTTCAAAGTCAACTTCGAGATCAAACTCAACTTCGAGTTCAAACTCAACTTCGAGTTCAAAGTCAACTTCGAGTTCAAAGTCAACTTCGAGATCAAAGTCAACTTCGAGTTCAAAGTCAACTTCGAGTTCAAAGTCAACTTCGAGTTCAAACTCAACTTCGAGTTCAAAGTCAACTTCGAGTTCAAAGTCAACTTCGAGTTCAAACTCAACTTCGAGTTCAAAGTCAACTTCGAGATCGAAATCGACTTCGAGATCAAACTCAACTTCGAGTTCAAAGTCAACTTCGAGTTCAAAGTCAACTCCGAGTTCAAAGTCAACTTCGAGATCAAACTCAACTTCGAGTTCAAAGTCAACTTGGAGTTCAAAGTCAACTCCGAGTTCAAAGTCAACTTCGAGATCAAACTCAACTTCGAGTTCAAAGTCAACTTCGAGTTCAAAGTCAACTTCGAGTCCAAAGTCAACTTCGAGATCGAAATCAACTTCGAGTTCAAAGTCAACTTCGAGTTCAAAGTCAACTTCGAGTTCAAAGTCAACTTCGAGATCAAAATCAACTTCGAGATCAAACTCAACTTCGAGATCAAAGTCAACTTCGAGATCAAACTCAACTTCGAGTTCAAAATCAACTTCGAGTTCAAAGTCAACTTCGAGATCAAAGTCAACTTCGAGTTCAAAGTCAACTTCGAGATCAAAGTCAACTTCGGGTTCAATGTCAACTTCGACATCAAAATCAACTTCGACATCAAACTCAACTTCGAGTTCACAGTCAACTTCGAGTTCAAAGTCAACTTCGAGTTCAAAGTCAACTTCGAGTCCAAAGTCAACTTCGAGATCGAAATCAACTTCGAGAAAAGTCAACTTCGAGTTCAAAGTCAACTTCGAGATCAAATTCAACTTCGAGATCAAACTCAACTTCGAGATCAAAATCAACTTCGAGATCAAACTCAACTTCGAGTTCAAAATCAACTTCGAGTTCAAAGTCAACTTCGAGATCAAAGTCAACTTCGAGATCAAAATCAACTTCGAGATCAAACTCAACTTCGAGTTCAAAGTCAACTTCGAGTTCAAAGTCAACTTCGAGTTCAAAATCAACTTCGAGATCAAACTCAACTTCGAGTTCAAAGTCAACTTCGAGATCAAACTCAACTTCGAGTTCAAAGTCAACTTCGAGTTCAAAGTCAACTTCGAGATCAAAGTCAACTTCGAGATCAAACTCAACTTCGAGTTCAAAGTCAACTTCGAGTTCAAAGTCAACTTCGAGATCAAAGTCAACTTCGAGTTCAAAGTCAACTTCGAGTTCAAAGTCAACTTCGAGATCAAACTCAACTTCGAGTTCAAAGTCAACTTCGAGATCAAAGTCAACTTCGAGATCAAAGTCAACTTCGAGATCAAAGTCAACTTCGAGTTCAAAGTCAACTTCGAGTCCAAAGTCAACTTCGAGATCGAAATCAACTTCGAGATCGAAGTCAACTTCGAGTTCAAAGTCAACTTCGAGTCCAAAGTCAACTTCGAGTTCAAAGTCAACTTCGAGTTCAAAGTCAACTTCGAGTTCAAAGTCAACTTCGAGATCAAACTCAACTTCGAGTTCAAAGTCAACTTCGAGTTCAAAGTCAACTTCGAGATCAAAGTCAACTTCGAGATCAAACTCAACTTCGAGATCAAAGTCAACTTCGAGATCAAACTCAACTTCGAGTTCAAAGTCAACTTCGAGTTCAAAGTCAACTTCGAGATCAAAGTCAACTTCGAGTTCAAAGTCAACTTCGGGTTCAATGTCAACTTCGAGTTCAAAGTCAACTTCGAGTCCAAAGTCAACTTCGAGATCGAAATCAACTTCGAGAAAAGTCAACTTCGAGTTCAAAGTCAACTTCGAGATCAAATTCAACTTCGAGATCAAACTCAACTTCGAGATCAAACTCAACTTCGAGTTCAAAGTCAACTTCGAGTCCAAAGTCAACTTTGAGATCAAACTCAACTTCGAGTTCAAACTCAACGCGTATACGCGGAAGGTAGGGAACCGCTCAATTGCAAGTGGATTTTCATTGTACCTATACCAAACGTTAGTAACTGAATACGAAGAGCCGGATGTGAAATAGAGGATATTAGTATCGATCGATTATCGAAATATTTTATGTCGACCGGAAAAGTCCAAGAATTCCCCATCTCGGGCTACCGCATGGCATCAGCATCGTATCTATCCGCTTCCGTTTTCTCATTATTGCACCCCACTTTTCCTTTCCCTATTTCACCCTTCTCATCCCCTTATTTCAGATGGACTGAAAGGCAGGAGAATTTCATAATGCGGTTTTTCATTCGTTGTCGAACCCCAAGCCATCAACCTACTCCTAGGTTCGGAGGTATCAAATTCCTTTGGCCGGAATGTTTTTCTAGGTACGGAGGAATGAAGAATATCGAAAAACCAGAATCTGAAAACCTTACAAAAATGATGAATAAACTTTGTGAAGGGAGAGAAAATGATTGATTAAACCAGTGGTGCGTAGATAACACACAATACTTCCATATTTTGAAACGTAAAATTGTGACACAATTTGATCATATTTTGACTGCTTTTGAAAGTGTTTAGGTCAAAAATATCAAAAAATTCAGTATTAAAATTTTAAAATTCGCCCAAAATGGAAAAACGCTACATTTTTGGAATGTAAAAAATATCCACATATTCTGCAAGGTAAAACGAAGATTTTGAGACCAAGAACGCTCAAATCGGTTCATTTTTGCGGCCGGAAAAAAATAAAATAGAAAACACTAAAAATGCAAATATCTTGGAAGTACTGTGCGTTATCCAAATTCCGATTAAACAGGGTGTTAGGTCTTGCCGAGACAAACATTTCAGTTCAAGAAATTTGAAAAAAGGTTGAGAAATGAGGGAGTTATGGCCATTTTTGTAAATGACCACAGACGGACAGACGGACAGACGGACAGACGGACACACGGACACACAGACACTTGTTCAGGAAGTGATTCTGAGTAAATGTGTATAAGAAAAAGTTTTTTCTGAAGCTCCGTTCCGATTCTCGATTTTAGGACGATCACAATACTTCCATTTACTCTGTAAATATGGAAGTAAAAAGAATATAAAATGAAAAATGCATGATGAATGAAACGAAAAATTTATAGGTAAATTACCTATTAAATAAGAAATAAGTGAATTAATGATGATCAGTTTATCTCTACCGGACGGAGGGGCGGTTTGAAAATTGGGCCACTTTGATGTGAAAATATCCTCCGTTAGTAATTCTAGAAGGATGCTGTGGACTTCGTTCGGAGAGTACAATTTAATTTTAATGAGAAACTTCCCTTTGGTTGAACAATTATTGCGACCTTCAAATTAACCATAGGTACCTACCAAGTGAACTGCTATCCACGGTAGGCCAGCGTCCTCGCAGTCGTAAAAACCCCAATTTACCACCGCCGAACAACGAGAGAGCCTCATAATCCGAAAATTCGTCCATTAATACAAAACAGGAATTAATACGAAATGTCTTTGTGAGGGAGGTGGAATTAGTTGGCGCCCGACCGGGGCCATAATCCGGAATTGTATCGTCGCAAAAAGGGGCTCCCGAGTCGGGAGATTTGTCGCTAATAATACGATTTATTCTTCCAAGGGGTGCAAAATATCGTACGGGGGTGGGTGCCTCAAAAAAATGTCCCCCGAGACCGGAAGGAGCGGCGCTCTTGATGCGGCGAAGTCTTACGAAAATACGGCCCCGAAGGTAATGGGCGATAACTCAGACAACCTGATAACTTCACACCCTTCTCGTATACAATGTTGAGGGTACCTCCAGATCCTGCAGCTATTTCAACCCCTTGTTTCAGCACTCGTTTCCCCCTGTCCCCTGTTATATGGACCTGCATCCCCCATCGCCATGTGCGGCAAACGCGTTGACTTTTCGCTCTCACACGCACCGGCGGCTTCGAAAAGCATAAATCATAACATGCGAGATAAGCATACCGATAGCCATCCTCACTCCTTCAAAACACTCAACCCTCTGGCTGCATAAACGTTTAGCTCGGGGCTTTCATTAAAACTTTAGGATCATCTAAAACGAAGCGACGGAGACAAATTGTCTGGGCGCATTGGACACATCGGAAGGTAATTGTACCTAGGGGAAAATTAGGTATAGCTTACCTGGGAGATTTTTCTAAAATTTCACCAAGCCCCTAAACGCGCGTCAAAAACAAGAAATTTCAGAGAATTATGAATTTCTCAACTTTGGCTTGATTTCCTGATCATTTAATTCAATTTTGGAAAGCTGCAATGCAAGCAAGATTATAGGATATTTAACGGGGTTTCCAAAGGTATCCTCTTTTTTGTAATTACTTCAAAATTTAAGGGACTCATGGCCATTTTACTGACACAAAGCACGAAAAAATCTTCAAAGCAAAAAGAGTGGACTTTCCCATGGGCTCAGGAAAAAATTTATGGAACAAAAACTGTTCCAAATGAGCTAAAGAATCGATCCTTTGTAGGAAGGCAATCGTACGAACGTAGTACTAACCAAAATCATATATCGACAGTAATTTCAGAAAACCATATAAGTCTACTTTGGCAAATTTTACAGGAGGCACCAAAAACTGATTTTTCAATAATATAATACACGAACTGCATATAACAGCCGATGTTATGTAGCATCGTTATCAATATTATGCTCAAAGATAAATGAGGAGTTACGTATTTTTCCGAGTTGAGATAGCATGGTCCGGATTTGAATGATAACGAGAACACGGCTTCGGTTGATGAATCAAGCGACCCGCAGTTACCTACAGAGCTCAAAATCTTATTTTTGAAAAAATTTTCCTTACGTGGTTTTCTGAAGTTACTGTCGATATAAAGATAAAAGCCTCTAATGCACTACACTGCATGCAATGCACACTGCAGTGTGGAGCCGTCTAGTTCTGAGTGTTGCGAAATTGTGAAAACTATATAAGTTGCAGTATCGCTTGTAAAAACCGAGCACCACAAAAGTCACGTGTACATTGCAAGAACTGCTTCATGAAATAAACTCTGTCCTAACTTCCTAAACGGAAACAGAACCCGAAAAACGGGAGTAAATGGTAGAATAGATATATTGAAAGAAAGGAGTTTTGCTCCGAGAAAATTCATCCGACTCACGTTCAGTTGATGGATGAGTCGTTAACAAGGTACCCTTGAACCGGCGGTCGAATCCGCTTCAAATGCCTGAGGGGAGAAGAGATATTACCAGAAGACGCCCACCTACCCCTACTAAGGAAGGTTGTTTACCCGATCCTGACGAATATCCTATTCTCCACTATTTAAAGGACCCCCTTAGGCCGACGTTTGTGTCATTCCGAAATCGCGAAGTGAAACTATCCAACATGCTCTCCCTGTTCTTTGTTTCCGCGTTGGTCGTCGCGGCCTCGGCAGATTTCAACCAGCAGCAGAGGAATTTCCAACAGCAACCGTTGACGAACCAATTCCGTCAGCCTCAGCAGTTCCAACAGCAACCTCAGCAGTTCCAGCAGCAACAGCAACTGTACAGGCAGCAGCCGCAGCAGTATCAGCAGCAGTTCCAGCAGCCGCAGCCGCTCCAAAGGCAGACTTTCATCCCCATCGTTTCGCAAGTCGACAGGAGGGATGACGCTGGCCAGTTCAGCCTTCAGTAAGTTCAGTCATATTACGCAGGTTTACAGAACAATGGTTTCTTTCGGGGGAAATTGTTTTTTAGGCTGATTAACCCGAAGCCGACCGCCGTGATTATCACGTTATTATCAATTTCCTGTTTTATCGGATTTTTTTAGAGTTCAGACAACCACAGATAACCGTACAGACGACCACAAAATGCCCCAAAAACACTTGGAAATGCTAGATCATAGATTTGATTGAAATTTCGCTTATGGTAGTACTGTGTGTTATACACGAACTACGGGTTCATTTTTCCCCCTTCTTTCCTTTTTTCAAGTCGGGGAACCATTCCCCAGGCTATCCGTGTTGCTATCAACACGGGTATAATTCTGAATCTCAACTACCTAGACGATTTTATTGTTTTAGGACAGCTTTTGAATCGGGGCCATTTTTTTCAAAAATTCCTTCAACTTTACCTTTTTCTTCGGGATCGATTATGGAACTTTAATTTTGCCCGTCGACCCGTTGGCGATATATTTGGTCAAATCTAATCAGTTCACCTCATCGGTTTGATTTGGTCAAGGGCGGCGCGGACGACAAAGACGAATAGCGCGCATAATAGGGACGCCCTAATTGATGGATTCGCGGTCATTTGTCCGCCCGTCAAGTCATTCGGGCGGTATACGATTGTCCGCCAAGGATAATACGCGCGGAGACGCCGCGCCGCCGACGGCGGATATCCCGTAGCGGCAGATCGGATCGCGATACGTACATTATTGTTTATGTCCGCGTCGTCTCCGCGATGATTTATCGCCAAGTGGAACCGCTTGACCACGACACACGTCAGAGGTCCGGGGGACAAAGCCGACGTCGGCATTAAGTTTAGCTCAGGCCGCGCCTATATTAGAAACCGCCGGCCGATGGGCCGCAGTCGTTACACGCGGTGATTAATTCGGCACGACAACGACGGGCCGGCCTGTCGTGGAAATCCTGCAGCTGAAATTCGGAGGCATTCGAGAATTCCGCCGAATTTGTTTTGCGAAACCGCTGTGGCACGAAATTAAATTCTGAGCAAAGGTTACCAAATTTTTACATGCGATAAAAACCGTGAATATGTATGCCTCATTCGCTTTTTTAATTTTGGTGAAATTATCAATGAATTTTTGCTGAAGTTCCACCAATATTTATCCTAAAATAATGGAAAAAATGGCGTTACCAAACGGCTTCCTCGACATTTCAGTGAAAGAAGTTTTCAAATTGCATTACAATTTACTGCGTGCGAGTGAAACACTGGAAAAGCGCAAAAAAAAATCCGACATAAAGAAGAAGGCTTGGGTATGCACCGTGCACTGTCCTACGGGATCAAGAACATTTCGTGAATCTCTAAGGTCAAAGAAGTCCCATGAACAATTCACGAACAAAAATAGTGATTTCTTCCACCGTCAAGTTGTAAAGTTTGTATTGGCACAAAGCATTGACGAAGGGGCCCTTTAATTTGCCGGCGCCACCTTCGGTGCACATCTGCGGATCTTCAAAGCGAACAAACCAGATGTACTTTTCTTCTGGCTGAGAGAAGCTTTCAGCTTTTCAATCTCGCCAGCCACCGGCACAACCGCGGTATTACCTGTTCAAGGATCGACTTTGCCTTTAAAAGCCCGTAATGCGTAGCGCGAATTTCCCCGCTACAATACTGTAACCCCCCACCCCCTGTGCGACTGGTTGGTTATAAAAGCGTTTGAACGAGAGCGGTTCACCCTGTTATAATCTCCCTTTGATAAGGGACCTAGAACTGGCAGGGGTTAATAAACGAGTTCGCGCCTTCGCTTTTCCTCGTCTTTTTCGCCTTACGAGCGCCAATTTCGCTCGGCGCATTTTCCAAAAATGCGTACATTCGAGAAGAAAATCGGAATAACCGATGGTGTAGTAGCGGAAAATGCTTGCCGCTGTAGCGAAATCCGAGATATAGCTGAGTTTTTAGCGGGCCTTAGAAAGATGGTTATTACCTTATTGCTTAGAGCTAGGATTTTTATGTTTTTACATATTTGTCAGGGTTGATAATTTACGATTAAGTATATTCAATTATAATTGTCATATCAATAATTATTATTGGTATTTATCTGATCATATTCTTGATTTGTAATTGATATGAGGCTGTGATTTCCAAAACTCGCTTCTTGCAATTTTAACGAAAATTGGGGTGACAGCTGTTTCTAAAAGGTTTGTGTCCGCTCTTTCAGAATCCGAAGTCATAATTGAGAAAAACGCGCTCCTTCTCCGTTTAATTGACCTTGAAATACCTCGATGAGATCCAAAACTCGTTAGATGCAAGGTTTAGTGCCAAAACTCGCTCCTTGTGAATTTAAATTCGTTCCTACGCAATTATTTTTCAATAGATTTATCTTTCCTTGCATACAGAGCTCCATTGATGTAATCTAAATCATTTGGGCTCAAAAAAACATGCGAATCGGCTGTATAATAACGTTTTAGAGGTTTTTCGTGATTTCTGAAAACCGGTTTACCTTGCAAGGAGCAAGTTTTGGAAATCAGTGCCTCATGAGTAACATCTTAGCCAGCACCACCACTTTCTCCAAATGAAAAACTCCCTCGACTAACTCCAATTTTTCATTGCCAGGTACCAATCCGGAGACGGCACCGTCTTCACCGAACAAGGCGTCCTCAAGAGGACACCCGACGGTCTGGACAACGTTCTCGTGAAGACCGGCTCCTACTCGTACACTTCCCCCGAAGGAGTGCCAGTTGCTATTCAGTACACCGCTGACGAAAACGGCTTCCAGCCTACTGGTGACGCTATCCCCGTCCAGACTGTCAATGTCGACCAACAACAGCGGCAATAGGTTGACATAGTTACCTAATTGTTAATATAGAATAATTTATTGTCGAATAAAAGGTGCGAATTCGAGATTTTTATCGACTGTCTCGCGCAGCTCTACACCTATCTACCTACCCGGAATTCATGAAAATTCTTAGGAATTAAAAAAAAGAATAAATATTCCAGATAGTTTCAGCATTAAAATTTATAACGATATTCATTAATTTTATGAAAACTTCGACCTCCGAGGGCAGAAATTTTTTTTTGCTAAGCTTAGAAACTTGTTGATTCCCGCCCTGCTGCTGACGGCGACCATTGCGAGTTCGCTTGCCCATCGGATATTGCGCCGATCGGCTGTCAGCGAAGGCAGTCGGCCAGCGAGCAATTGGTGCCGGAAGAAGTTAACAAATCATCAAATCCCATCCAATGCTGGGCTGATGCTGGAGTAACCGGGATGCTGGCGAAACTGCGGCGCTGGAATCTCTGGGCAGTTCAGCAGACCCAGGCCTAATGAAGCGCGAACTTCGTGCTGGCCCTTCCGCTAGGTAAACGCTTCGCTTCGGCCAAATGGCCCGACTGGAAATTAGTGTTACGAGCGTGATGACCATCCAACAGTACCCTATTCCCTACTGTGCCTTATTCCTGCGATACCCTACAGTCCTCGCCGAACAAACACTCTGCCAATGGCCGGTGCTAACGCGCCATTAGAAACAGAACTTCTACCCCAACGAAATCTTACGTCCAAGCGAGTCTTCAGCCATCAAATCTGACGAGGTCTGCGTGGTGTACTCGAGCGTATTGAGTCTCCGAAGAATGTTTTACAAGGTGACATGACCCAGAGCCGATTTTTGAATAATAAAAATGAGGTAAATCCTCGATAAAGTAATCCACTGAAATAACTGAACAGTTTTCCTTCAAAACTGCATATATCCATTTTCGAGTTTTGTCGGTATCGATTTCCTTTTTCGATTTTCAATTTCGATTCATAGCAGTTTTGGTACCTATAAGCAATCGAAAATCGAAAAAACGAAATCGATATCGACAAAACTCGAAAGTGGATGTATGCAGTTTTGAAGGAAAACTCTTCAACTAGCCTAACTAGTCTAAAACTATTGTACTAATTTCTGAAGGTTACTTCAAACCTTCCTTTATTGCACTTCAAACATGAAAAAATTGTTGACCACACTTGGATTTCTGTTATGATAGATGTCTAATTCCAAAAAAACGCTCAAGTTTGAACAGCTTTTCAATGCACTAGTCAACATTTAATAAGATGGTCGATTCCAAAACGAATTTCTGGTGACATTTTCTGCCTTATCTCCCACCAAATGAGGAAGGCCCTAAAAGGAAATTAAACATTTCAACCGCGAATGCAGATAGAAGCAGAATGTTATATTGCGATATTAAAAAGCCAAATCAAACAACAAACGAGGATCGTGGAGAGACGTTGCAATTGAAAAAACTAATAAGATCCGAACCAGGAGAGGATGACGATGTTTCTCGAGATTTGAAGTGCACGTTCCTCTTGGCAGGGGAGACACGGATATTTTTATGAACTCATGAAGGTACAGTTAGGTGATACACACACGGAATTAAGTGAATTCCTACATTGAGCTTCAAAAAGCAGGATATAAACTTATATGAAAATACCATCTCATTACTTTGCCTCAGGAAGCAGAGTACTGAATATGGCACTTGGTATGGGAAAATCTTTAACCACGCGAATTCGAAAACCTCCAGAAGTTAAGTAGGAAATTCTGGTATTATGAAAAAATTCCTAATTCCACCAGTAACCCTTGTACGTACAGAATCGCTACGAAAAATCATTCCATAAAACTCGAAATAGCTAAATTTTTCTTCCAGAAACTGTGGGGATAGAAAGAGATGAGTAAGTTATTCAGAATAACTATACCAAATAGCATGATTATACCTACTCATTCAGAACTGGTAACATTGTGCAGAATCTGCTTCATCTGATGAAGGATTAGGCACAAAATTGTGCCCAATTATTGCAATCGTGGTTTTTGAAGTGTGTTGCAAATTTTTCGTTCTATCGCTTAGGTACCCGATTTACCTATTTACTATCCAGAACTCCACCTCTTGTCTCACTTATAGTTTTCCGAGAAATCTCAGTATGATATGGAATAGGTACATTAAGCGAGGGATTTCGGATTGAATCAACTTTAACGCAAAACTGTATACTAGCCCAATTTTCACTACGTACCTTCCTGTCATGGTTACAATCTCTACTGCCATCTCAAGATTTCTCATTCATCTCGAAAACTTGGCAGTTCTTACGGAAAAATCTCAACATTGCAAATAATCCGAAGGTATCCTTCCAAGGTTGGTGGCACCAGCGAGAGGATTTCTCCCTAAAAGAAGACCCTGTTCTTGATTAAGGATCTTGCATCACTCTTCCTTGCGCTCTTTGTTCTTTTCGCTGCGAAATGAGAATTTCATTACCCCCAGAAAAAGCGTCATCAGGTCCGGGATTACCTCTTGTTATAATAAACCCTCACTCTTTATCTTTCCAGTTTCTCCGACTACCGCAGGGAGAAATGAGCTGAACTTTTTCGAGTGGAGATGCTTGCTTGTTGGAGTAGACCGAGATTTTTGAAGGAGCGAGGGAAATTTATTCAGAAAAGGTACCTTCTTACCAAGATTTGATTCAATGGGCGCCTTGTCCACGGGCGGATATTCATGCTGTTTTAGGCAGGCATGAACAGGTAGAATGAATTTGCTAGCGTATGTTGTAGGAAGAACTTGAATCATAAATCGTGGCTTCTTTCGAACAGCAGGCAAAATTAGGTCTCTTACCTGGATGTGGACGTTCAGATGGAAGGTACCCTGCAATGACCTAGTTTCAGTTACCTCGGTAAAAACAGGTCCGTGAGGCTCACGATCAAAACTCGCACAGGACTCAGTCGGATCAGAAACGATTACCCTGGCTATTAGGGAACTGTAATTACCCAAGGGAGGCTCTAGATGGCCTGTTCCTCGATAAGGAGACTATCACATTCGACTTAACCCGTGGAGGCATAGGCAACACCTTACCCCACCTAAGCCGAGTATTAGAGATGGTGGATTCTGGCTCAACCTTCACCCGACGAGAATTGGAGAACTTAAAGCTCTCTTCCCTGCTTCCACCCCTATATCTGATATCTGCGTTACCCCTCCACTCTGTAGCACCACTCGCTCTGCGAACAATTTCCATAACCTGATGGCGTAGTTGGCACCAATTCGGAAACTCCGCCGACTCAACCTCGGGGAGACGTTCTGACAGGGTATAACTTAGGGTGGTCCGGAGACCAGCCTACATCCAATGCTTCCGTCTTACTCAGACCTTCCCATAAGTTCTCTCTAGTCGATAACTATGATAATGCTATCCGTCCCTATTAGAGGTTTTACCAGCCCAAGAAGCTAGGTGAGAATTTTAGAACCACTGATCCCCTCCTCTGATTAAAAAAAACCTCTAATTTGTGCATTAACCTTTAATGGTAAAGGCCTCTGATTTTTGACCTGTCAAGCCATCTTGATAAACCTATGTGGATTTTCCACTGGACTAGATTAAGTACATGGATATATAATTATGTTTGTCCCATAAAGTACTACACTGTTCTATCTTTCCCTGTTTCGCTGAACCTTTTGTCGTCATTGAATGTTTTCCTAATTCGACGAAACGTTTTTCTTCCATCACAGTTTTTGGAGGGGATTGAGATTAAACTGACCAATTAGGTTATTCTGTCATTCAGTCAATGGAATTTCCATAAAGGGTGACCCATATAAGATGAAATTAAACTCGAGAGCGCTAAGATAATTTCATGTTACGCCTGAACCGTAACGTACACGAACTGCGCTTAAACGCAATAATCGAACTT